>ML675614.1:9196977-9375925 GCA_007922155.1 Mesoclemmys tuberculata | reverse complement strand
GTGGAGTGGAGTGGAGTGGAGTGGAGTGGAGTGGAGTGGAGTGGAGTTTGGAGTTTGGAGTTTGGAGTTTACTGATTAAAGTTTGCAGTTTGAAAACCTGCAGATTGGAGTTGGCAGTTTGGAGTTGGCAGTCTGCAGTTTGCAGCCTGCAATCTGCAGAAGCTTGGAGTTCCCACGGTTGCTGCCACAACACCGGAGGCAGAGGACCCATCTGGGGAAGCAGGGAGCGGACCACAGACTGACCCAAGGGAAGGTAGCAGGACTCAGGGGCAGAGCAGGCCCCGTCTCCTCCCCACCCCTCCAGCTCACCTTCCCCCAGCTGCACCACCGGGTGGGCAGGAAGAGCGCAGGACCCACGGGGGCGGAGTACATCTACCTTTCCCCCCCCTTACCCTGTTACACACCATACAGATGAAAGCAGCTTCCTCAATACACAAATTGCTTGTCTATATCACATTCCATGTACAGTAGTAGACGTGCTATCTACCATATAAATTGGGACAGTCTTATTTAGTTGCAAGTAGAGAAGAAATGCATGACAAGTGGGGCTTCTGTCCATAGTTGCAGGTTCTATCTCCATTTCAAAATCCCTGCCCTCATTCAATTTATGAATGTCATGGCGTTTACTTTACATCTGTACTCTTGTGCTACCTCCACATATTTGTTATATTACCAGTTAAAAGTAAATGCATAAAGATCTTTTGTATTAAAGGAGAGGAAACTCCAGTCAACATACCTTTTTTTACTATCCCTTTTTGTGTTTTTTTCTAAGACTGCCCTACGTCGCAAGTAATCATTCTGGATTTCATTATATTTTGCAGTGTGCTCTTTGATCAGATCAGTGGTTTTCTTGTGGTGTCTCTTTACAAGGTCCTTCATTTCTTTGTAGTGCTTCTTCTGAAGTTTGACAAATGACTTCTGTTGTTTTAGCTCCTCAATAGTCTGTGCTTCCACTTCTGCAAAAACAATCACAGAAGGGGCATCATTTTTCTCTGATTGAAATCATACATTAGTAGGACATTCAAATTCTGGTCAGCAGGGCAGGAAACTAAGGGCTTTTGTTTACTATTGATAAACAAAGTTTATTGGCTTGAGATAAATCAGGGGCTTTCAATGATAGCAACCAACTTTATCTGGACTTAACCTAAGAGGGCCAAAAATATTGTGGTGAATGTAATCAATTAAAGTCTAGGGAGTTAAGTGATAAATTAGGAATCAGCACATTTAGCAAGGCAGATACCCTGTTCTTCTCGCCCCTCAACCCCTTTCAGATGCAGAGGACTCCCTCCAGCACAAGACAAATGAAGCCACACTTCTCTCCTGTGTTTCCCCAACCCACCAGAAACCTATCATTATGGATATATAGCCCTCTGACATAAGTGGACTAGATGTAGCCCCTTCTGGAGACAGAGTGGTTGCTTCAGAATGTCCCTAGTACAAGCTGCCATTGCCCAGGCACTGACAGTAGAACATGTATGAACATGAGACCAGTCTGGCTGGAGTAATGGGCCAGTCCCAGTTCTAAAAACATTACGCAGCTAGACCTTTATTCTTGTTCCCTTTATGTTTCCGTTGGCTCATTTTCCCTTAAACAAGTCCTCCCATTTTGATGAAAATTTACCAACTTTCTCCAATGTATCTGCTATGGATGATTTCTCAGCAGTGTATTATCAGACAAATATTTGTTGTATTTTAAAACACAAGGAAAGATAGATCTATTTTATTTCTTAATTGTCCATGCAGTAAGGAAATGTCATCTAAAACAGACACAATGAAGAGATGCTGAAAAGATGCAGTCAAAAAAATCTACATGCCTCTTTTATATCCAAAAATTGTCCAGTGCTGGTTATACTAGACACTGTTCATAGTCTGATTTAGTCTAAACTATAATGGGCCATGCTAGCATGTTTAGATTGGAGAGTTCCATTTTATGTTGCATCCATCTTATGTTCAGTTTGTACATCTATAGTGCATCTACCTTATCTATAGTTGTCATCTTGGCTGATGCACCAGGAACTGAACCAGAGACATCCAGAGCTAAAAGCATGACCTGCTATAGCTTGTGCTAAAGCGCTCTATGTAGCTGGGGGCTTTAACAACTCATATTTCCCCGGAGGACTGGGGGACCAGTAACACACTCACCAACAGGCTACATGTGCTCTTTGGGAAACGGAGATTAATGAGGGGAAATGAGAGATGTTAACTCACAAAAATCCTTATGGAAAAGAAGTCAAAGCTCTGGATGGGCCTCCAATTTTTAAATTTGACACAGTGCAAACCATTGAATTTAACTCAAATCCAAAGGTAATCTCAAATGCAGTTCTATCTTAAATTGCGATACAGTCCTTGGGAAATACTGTTACTTGCTCCTTTCACACTCCCTTTTCTAGGCAACGGTTTGATCTGGAGCATAAGGACACATTTTTTTATCAGTACACAGGGCTTTAGCTGTGCAACACTTTGACAAGTCACTTCTATAGGGTCCGTTTTCAGTTGAATGTCATAAGTGTCATGTACCAAAGTGAAAATATACCTCTTAGTATAGCAGAATCAATGTACCCTTCAAAGAAGTTGAGCTAAAGGGCTTCTTGGCTTTGGAAGAGGAGAATGGACTTGATGTCATCAAGAAATTAAGCCAGCAATGACATTCAACTAGGTATGATGAAATGCAAGCTGTGTTTCTTATTCTTAGGGGTTATGCCATGGACTTCAGGACTGGGCCTTACACTGAACTGACAGCTGTACTATCACTGGTGAATCTCCAACAGTGCCACCAATAGTAAGAGCTCTAGCGAATGCAAGGTGCTGGCATTAAGTCATCAAAGTCTGCTGAGAGGAAGCCTGGATGACATGGTGGTAGTAATACCGGTACCTTCTCTGCATTCAGACTCTCAATGCTCCCACCACTGCAGGCACTGGAGGCAGTGCAACAGAAGAAAATATAAATAAAAGGCCCCCTATAAGGACTCAGTCCTGCTCTCACTGCAGTCACGGGCAACCCCCCTCGCCTCCACCGACTTCAAAGGTGCAGGATTGTGTCCTAATGGAACAAGTCCTGGTATGTACATTTGCCACAAAACTCTTTCAGTAATAATCAGACAAGGAAAGTCAAAACCAGGCTATTTCCAAAAAGGTACATATCCCTGAACACAAACCGTAAAATTAATTCGGCGCAGGCTGCTGCGTAACAGCTGTATATTTATTACCTGTTAGCACAGTCTGAACAAGGTCTTCTGTTTTTGTGGGTGCTTTCACAGAACCTAGGGGTAAAAGATATTATTGAGCCCAATTCTTTTTAAACAGAAGCCACATACGTTGCCCTCAGAATCTTTATATATATTCTCTATCCATATTGCAGTTGACATGGCATACACACTTGGTGAACATTTCTGAATCATATGAGGAAATATACCTTTTAGGTATATCCCTTTACACTGCCTGAGACTAGCAACGTGGAGGCAATGCTTATATTAACACAAAACACCACAGCACTAGTTAAATGCCCAAGCCTCCTCACTTTTCTTATGAGACACATGCGACTGAATGGAGTGGGACCAATCATCTGAGTAAGGTAAATAGGATTTGGCTCGTGGTTAGTAGAACACTATTACTTTAAGTGACAGTTTAAAATTGCTTTAAAAGGCTCTAATCCAACTTCTCTGAGGCCTGTGGAAGTTGAAGCAGGCCTATGATGAGCAATCCATAATTACATTGGCAACATGTATTTGTTTATCATATTTTGTATATCAATACAAAAGTATACAGGCCTCCATTTTCAAAGAATGAATTTTAAGTGCACAGTAAAATGTAAATGCATGCACAAATAACTGGAAATATTTTTGTAAAAGCAACTTAAGAGCCTACTTCACTTGGACATAAGGAACTGTTATACAAACAATCTAGCCTGTAATGGAACACTCAGTTGCACAATTACATATGCAAAATATACTTCACTATTTTCAAAACTCAGGAAAAATGTCTAATGCTTGCTCATTAAAATACACATCCTTTCCCATTTACATCTTCCTTTGTGTGTGGAAATTGCTTCTAAAGTATCATGGGCCCATAGCTAAACCAATAAAAGTGTGGGTGTAAGTGTTGAGATGACGATGCAATTGTTTTGGAGGACCTGAGACAAGAGTAAAACTGCACGTTTACCAGGAAAACGTGTGTGAGGATATTTGTATTTGTTTAGCATTAACAGTGTGCTTCTTCTGTATTAATCTATGAAAATGAAGACAACCCTGAAGACACTGCAATAGAAGAGACAGAAATATTAAATAACAGAAGACTGGTCCCCTGGGACATCCAGAGGTTGGGACAACAAACTCACTTCTGAAAGAAGTGAGATTTTATAAAGCATTTGACACAAGGGACTTGTGTACTTTACAGTAAGACTTGGAGAAGTTCAAAACCTACTCCTATTATGCTTATCAACATAAAGTCAGGTGTCAAAAAATGCTCAGCACACAATATTGGGGGCAGATTTTCAACACAGCTCAATTCCATTTAGGCACCTACAAGACATGGAGAGATTTTTCAGAAGTGTTTAGTTCTCCGTAGCTTCCATTGTTCTCAAGATTTCACTCCACTGGCACAATGGTACTGCACTGGTACTTGGAAAAGACCAAAGTAATCTTCATACTGGATTCTTCTCATTGCCTCTCCAAGTTTCAAGTAGTCTGTGTCTATGTGTGTGTTTTATTATTATTATTTCTGTCCTCAACTCTTGTGTAATCTTGACCTGTTTCACTCCAGGTGTGACTACTTTTCAGGCATGAATGGATACAGTATATGAAGCATATAGGAATCCTTCTGGAAGAAGGCGGCTATACTAATGTTATGAAATGAAATAAGAATGTGTGTTGCAATACAGGACAATTTCCTCCCACACATTTTACATTACTGTTTTCTTAATGCGAAGCATACACAGAAATTGTTACTCAGCCATGGTGGTGGTGGTGGTCTTGTTTTTGTTTTATTTTTAAATAATTGGTGTAGGGAAAATGTCTTTTACCTGGGGCTGGTTGGCTATGGACAATCTGAGTTGCTGGCTTTGGTGTTAGAGAAGTGGGGTGACTTAGTCCATTTTCTGCTGGTGTCGGTCTTGGCTCATTGTTAGCTTCTGATGGGGCATCCCCCTGATCAACCTAAAGATATAGAATATTTTAGATTACTTTTCGAAATAGATAGAAACATGATGAATAAATGCAGCAGGAAGGGGAGGGAGTTATTTATTTTCAGTCCTAGCTTCATGCCTTTTTTGATTCTGAAATTGCTTACAGGTTTTATATACACTGCTCTAAAAAAAAATCTGGAGTTAGTAACTTCTGTTTGCCACTGTGTTGCTTATGTTCATTTTTGTTGTTTAATTTTAAAGAAATACAGCACATATCTTTCTGAAGATTACTCTGAGTATACTTTTGTCTTGTATAACCACAAAGAAAATTTGTTAACAAGGTCTAACTCAACTGGGTAGTTTTCAGCCGCAGAACAGACAGGTATTTTACTCATTTATAATATATATTGGCTAACAGTATCAGAGGTGAAACTACATGGAATCAGCATTGTGCTGAATCAACCCCCCCCTTCTAGAAGTAATGTCAAAGGCAGAAGGAAAATACCGCTCAGATCCCTATTCTGAATAAAATATGTGTCTAGAACTGCTTCCAAATTTCATAGCTAATTTTACTAGATACACGTCAATATAATTGTTCACCAACTCTCAGGACACACACACACATTTCTTATTCCCAGGATATAACATTCTCTTAATTACACTCAACAACGAGCATAGAAACAATACCTCCATCCTGCTGAACTCTGCATAAACGTCTCTCTGAATTCCGACTCGTCTAAGCATCTTCCACAACCTTTTCCTGTTTGCCAGCTCCCTTATGAACACCTTACAATGCTCAGGGAGGAGTGGGGGGGAATCAGACCAGTGGTAAGCTATCTGGATTTTGAGATGGCCAAAAAGTGTATGAAGAACCAGTTGCCATGGCACCAGCTGAATACAGTCCTGGACTGTTCCTCGGGCTGCTTCTATTCCATTCTTTGAGGATAATCAAATTACTAGCAGGACACAGGTTTCAGAATATCCGTCTGCCACTCTATCAAGAGGCAAAACAGGTTCTGATATAATTGTTTTATGCTAATTAGACTGCCAGTTTACTGCAACCTTGCTCAACAGTCATATAATTTAACACTTTGTGTACTCTGAAGAGATCTCTGTCTCAACAACTTAATTCTAATACGGAGATTCAACCTATTCCAACCACTTCATTTATCTCATGCACAAGCAGAACATGATCTGAACAGCGATACGTAATAGAATGATCATGTTTTTGGCAGAAGTCTTGGCTGGTTTCATTTATTTTTCTTTTTTAAACACTGCTAAATGAAGTCATGTTCAAGGGTTTCATAAAAACAATGATCTGCTGTTAGAACTTGCACTGCATGGATGATTAATAAAAACAAAGCTAGACTTACAAACTTAAATCGCAGCTTGCAAATTCATGCATGGGAAGTTAGGAGCCAGTTTTTTGTGTGAAGGTGCAAATTTTCTTTTTTTGTGACCAGTTTATATATAGTATACAAGTTTATGTAGCACTGCACCTTGTTTACCAAGGATTAATATGACTGTTCAGTTTTGGGCACCAGAGACATTTGTTTCAAAAAACTAAATCAAAAAATGTCAGACAAGTTCAGGAAGTGAGCAAAGAGCCATTTGCTGTGTAACAAGCAATTTAATCTTGTTATGAAGCGATTTCTCTTCTCATAATTCATCATCAACCTCAATTTTTAAGCGAATGTAATCTTCCCTTAATGCAGAATATTGCAGGCTATCTTTCTTAATACATTATGTATTCCACCCTCATATTTTACTGCTGTAGTAGTGAAGTATAAAAGGAACATTAGCTTACACCCTATGCTTTGTCATGTCTTTATTAAAGGACTGTGCTTACTCAGCAAAGGTAGAGCAGTTTTATATAGATACATAGGGCTGGATTCTGTGCTACTATGCAGCAAAAAGTGGCTGGAGAGTCCCCTGTGCAGGAGAACGGCCAATAGCAGATGCACGGTAGCAATCTTCCATGCCAACCACACCTGATGCACGGAGGAGGAGGGGTTGTCTCCAAGGATCCACCATGCCTGCCTGATCCTTTATGTTAAAAGAAACCTTATGTCAGCAGCATAAGCAAGGGGAGGATGTCTTGTGCTCTGACTTATGACAAGGCTGGGTGACTCTGAATCAGTGAGCCACGATCAGCTCCCTGTAGCCACCAGCATGTAGTGTAGATTTTGGGGTTACAGTCTTTGTTCACTCATGTGTGTGGATGCCATGATAGCAATGGGGTCCTTAGGAAGGATCTCAATGAGGAAAGAATAAAAAGCTGGGGTACGAGCTCAGAAAGGGTATTCCACGAGGAGGTGGCATGGACAAAGATGCAGAGATAACTGTGAGAAGTGGGCAAACAGTACACTGTTGGTATCATCGGCCAAGCGACAGTTGTGGGAGAGATGCTTCCATAAGAGACTAGGTTGGATGAGTAGGCAGGGGTAGAGTTATGGGAGGGTCCAGCAGGGGAAGGCAAGAAGTTTAAATGTCATGTGAGGAAGAGGAGCAAGTCTGGGGAAGGATTAGAAAAAGGTTGGCTGCTGTCAGAATGAACAGCTAATATGATTTGAGCAATAAAGGGTTTGCCAACTCCAAATGTTCACAAATCAGAAGTCAGACCCAAAAACTCATGATTGGCCCCAAACTCATGAGTAAGGGGAAGATTTTGTCACAGTTATTTTTAGTAAAAATCACAGACAGGTCATGGGCAATAAAAAAATTCATTGAGCTCGTGACCTGTCTGAGACTTTGTTAAAAATAACCAGGGAGGCGGGAACCTGGGGTGGGAGGAATGACAGCTAGATCCCCTTGGGAGAGACGGGGACACCCACTACTATAGAGGGGGCGCAGAGTCCCGGCTCCAGCTCTGGCTGCAGCCACGAAACATGGGTGCAAAGTCCCAACTCCAATCCCAGCCACAGCTACGGGGAGCGGGGGTGAGGTTTGGGGGCAGAGACGCACACAAATCCAGCTTCAGCCCTGGCCACAGCCATGGGAGGGCACACAGGCGGTCCAGTAAAGTCAAGGAATCCCTGACTGCTGTGAACCTCCATGACTAAATCATACCCTTACTCAAGAGATTTAAAAAAAGAAAAGATGAATGTTTTTTGAGCTGCATTCTTATTTTCAAACACCCGCCAACCACTCCAGCTGGGCACGACAATTAGTGTTGCCAGTTTACAGTGGAAAATACAATTGTGACCTCCAAAGCCCTGTATCAATCAACGTTGTGCTCCAAATTTCTTCAAATGAAGCCTGTGTATGAGATTTAATTCAATTGCTAACTACATGGGAAGTTTGAAGACTTAAGACTTGATGAGATCATTCAAGACACAAGACCTGACACACAATGCTGAATTGGTTAAAGGACCCATTTTCAAATTAATTTTAACTAATAAACTAATTCACAGATTTACGTGGCAGTTCTCAGAAAATACATTCTGTATTCCAGAATTCTGTATACATTCTGTACAGGGAGAGCTGTCATTTTGGAGACGAACCGCTGTATTTTTCACAAATATCAAAAAGGTTGAATCCTTGCCTTAAGTGCATGATTTAATTTAACCCTAATGATGGAGCCAAGACTGGTACCTCCCATAGTACGCATTACATTAAATATATATATAGAACATTATGAAGGTTGTAAATTCAAACACCAAAAAGTTAGGAAATGCCAAATTAAGGTTGTCTGTGCAAACTTAATTTGCCCTCCTTGTCTGTATGCATTATAATATAGTCTTTAATTACATGATCACATACTATTTTTTCCACAGAACCCCTGCCTCATTCAGTATGTAGGATGGATAGTGCTAAATGAATTGACAGCTTTTCTTTTTGTCCTCCTCATTCAGTATGTACCTCAAACCTATTTATAGTGCACTGTGAAACACCTGATCGGAATACAGAATTATTAATGTCAGAGAATCACAGAAATGTAGGCCCTCAATAGGTTATCAAGTCCAGTCCCCTGCAATGAGGCGGGACTAAGTTATCTAGATCATCCCTAACAGGTATTTGTTTAACCTCCAATGACAGAGATTCTACAACCTCCCTAGGTAATTTGTTCCAGTGCTTAACTCTCAAAGGCTTTTCTATGTTGCTCTCCTCTAAGTATCTTAATGCTTCACAAACATTAATGAATTTAGCTTTCCATCAGCTAAAGGGTAAGGTGGTAGTATCATCCCCATTTTACAGATGGAAAACAGACACACAGAGATAAGTCCAAAATTGGGAAGTGTCAACTCATTTTGGTTACTCATGTGCAAACAACTAGGGCTTGACTTTTCAGAGAGCTAAGTATTTGTATAGCATTTGATAAGTTCAAAACACTGCTCCAAACTGGAACCTGCAGGGAATGCAACCGCCTAAGTCTAACAAGGCTCTGTGTAGACCTGCTCAGTCGATCCTGAAATCGACGCAGGAAAACCACCCTGGTAAGTGGGGTAGTCCTGCGTCTACGGGAATGCTGTTTCCATTGGTGCAGTGTGGACGGCGCGTGTATCTCCTGCTGACTGCCGCCGAATCAAGGTAAGACAAGGTAAGAATGGGACACTTAAAATGAAACAACGTGGCAAGTTTGTGCATCTCTCCTGCCACTGCATCTGTTTGATTAGTTTTATACTGTTGATAAATGCTATACCACTATCATGCCATTTTTCTCATAAAACAGACTTCTCTCCCACTGTAAAGTAATGCCTTTGCCCTTAGAGTTTTCAAGCTGTGTGAAATATGGGAGCATTGACCAAGACGGCTTGCAGCAATTTAGCTTCCCATCTTGCTGTTTGTCTTTAACAAGTATTCCCTCAGTATTTTCCTTAGGGCCAGTCTACACTAGAATCGCTACAGTGGCACAGCTGTACTGATGCAGCTGTGCCTCTGTAGTGCCGTTAGTGCAGATGCTCGATGCCAACGAGAGAGAGGCCTCTTGTAGGCATAATTATTCCACTTCCCAAGCAGCAGCAGCTGTGCTGGAGGGAGAAGCTCTCCCGCTGACATAGCGCTGTCCACACCAGCTCTTAGGTCGGTGTCATTTACGTCACTCAGGGGGATGGCTTTTTCACCAACCTGAGAGACGTAAGTGATACCAAAGTAAGCACTAGTGTATACAAGCCCTCAGACTAACAAATCAGTAATAACCTTGTCCAAAACAAATATGTTTGCACTCTTTAAGCAAAAAATTACCTCTAGACGCACTTAAGAGATTATGTTAAAAAAAGATTTTGCTACTAAAATAGGATGTCGTGTTGTCGGGCATCCTAGATAAACTTCTGATATACTGTTGAGTATTCCACAGTGTCCTCAGTCACGCAAACTTGTGAGCCCACACATAATAAAGGGACAAAGAGGCAATGCAATGACTTTCCCTCATTTCATCTTATTTGGGGAGTGTATTCTTGGTTACAAAAATGAGTTCAGCTGAGATGAACTGCTGAAAATCTGGCTTCCACAAAATTCCAGTTAAACTAGAGCAATAGGCCTGAATTCTCATTCACATGAAGGACTCTCAACATCACTCTGGCAGTTTAATGGAGCTTTATAGTGGATGTACATTAAGGACCCTTTACACTGCCAGACTGGTGTAAAAAGGCCTTTGTGTAAATGAAAATTGGGCTCGTAATTTGGCGACATCAGTATGTGAAGAGCACCTCTCCTCTATGAAGAAAATACGATTTTCAGAGACAAACTACTGTTAAATAGAAAGCCCTCAAAATTCCTGCAAAATTTGAAATATTTTCAAAGAAAGCGAATGATATAGTTCTCTCACTGGGACTAGGAAAACCACCCTATCAGAATGCTACACAACAATGGGGGTCTATGGTTGTTTCTCTCATTATTACCTTTTTGCGTGGTGAGTGGCATCCAACACTTTTTCAATGAGGACCAGAGTCAGATAGGTACTACTCAAAGGGAGTGAAGGTAACTCCATGCACTACCCCCATGGACTCCAATGGGATCCCACATGGAGTACAATGTACGCAACATAAGTGTATCAAAACCTGGTACTTAGATAATGGATTTTTGAAAAGTCCATAAGTTACTGACGAGCACAAGTCCCACTGACTTTCAGTGGAGTTCTAAATTCTGTAGATGCTTTTGAAAATCCCATGAAATCTGATTAATTGTCAGTGACTGAAGTCTGCCTTACCTCTTTCTTTACCTCTTCTTCATCTTCCAGTGTGAGTGCTGCCAGCTGTTTAGCTCTTTGTTCCATCAAGTTTACATATCTAATTGGATTGGATAATGCTTCAATCACATCTGGAAAGGAAGTAAATATTTCAGATCAAAGTTCTTTTAACCTATGGTTTTAGAAATGCTGAGGTGTTAAGAAGGTGCATAGCTTTTCTTATTATCTATTATTCACAGTTACTACTTGGACAACAGAAACTTCAGTGAAAGCGTGACTACGCCATCATCCCAAAGATATTATGCTATTAACTGTGAAACACCATTTATTGGAATATACATTCTGCACATGTTTAGACCAGTATTTAGGTGTGAATTTTAATCCCTATTTTATTACTGTGAGAGGAATTGGGGGAAGAAGGAGAAATGCTAAATGAGTTCTGTTTTGTCTCTCTGATCTATTGTGTTTTTAATTTTATGTCCAGAACAGTTGGAGCCCTGGATATGCGCTCTCTGGGGATGGGATTTTCTAAACTGTTCTGCATTGGCCCAATTCTGCTCCCCCTGAAGACAATGGTAAAACTCCCAATGCTTAGTTAGGACAATGCTGAGCACTTTGGAACCCTTAAGTTCACACAAAATACATATTTTTTAAACCACATTTGCAAGATGATCCTCAAAAATCACCCAGGTTTATAAATGACTCCAAAAAATAAATACTTTACTTTGAATCTCACAGCCACCATACATTGTTTAGGGCTACATGAAGTCTTCTAGGAAATAAGTACGTAGGCCCTGATCCTTGATTGTGATCCAAGCAGGCAACCTGCAGACTGTTACACCAGTTTTATACAATGGTATATCCGGCTGTATGTCACAAACGGACTGAGAGGGTTCCAAAGGCTTGTGTAGTTAATTTTACCTTTGTAATTCATAGTTGGGAAGTTTAAAAGTTACCTGCATAAGTATCAGGTACGTAGTCTTTAACGTCTATGTACACAAAGACTGCTGGCAACATCAAAGGTTGGTTCCGCTCATTCCTCAGACAGATGTAATGATAGCCTGGAATATAAGAGCAGTTCAGTCCAGAATGTAAACTCCTTCTAATGTAATGACATTGCTATTCATTATTTATACAGTGCCTAAGTGACCTAGGGTCTTTAGAGACTGTAGGAAGGCAAACCCTTTCCCAGAAGAGTTTACAAGCTACACAGACAACGTACAGACAAGGCAACAGGTGAAAGGTGCAAGATATCACAACGAAAAGAAAATCTTTTCCCCTTTATTTTTAAGCCATTGACTGATTTCTCGTTCTTTGGCTCATGTCAATTTGAAATTTATTTCGGAGCTGGATGAATATATATATATATATATATTTTGCGACTATCAGTCAAATGAAATACATTTGTGAATTTGACATGAATTCGCCAGATAGTTTCAGCCAAAAGTAATTTGGAGAGATTGAGATGCCATTCACAAAATGGCTGGAGGAGGAAGAGATGGTGGTGGTGCTCTCCTTAGAACTTTTAGTTAAATAGTTAGGGCACTCAGTGGGGATGTGGGAGACCCAGGTTTAATTCCCCCCTCTGGAGCAGGGATTCAAACTTGAGTCTCCCACGTGGCACAAAATGGCTGGTGGTAGAGCTGCTGCCAGCACTAACCTCCTTATAACCGCCTTCCACTCCTCCTCCTCCTTTGGTGAATTGAGACCTTTAAATACGCTTGAAACAAAATGTTTGGGTCCAATTAAACTTGTTTTCTTTGACCTTAAATGAATTTTTCCCACGTGCCAAACTTTTCCGCAATATTTCGTTTCGGTTCAGCCTGGATCGAAATTATTTTTCAAACATGCCAGCAAACCAAAAAATCTGTTATTTACCCAGCTCTAATTTCTATAATTCTTTGAACCCGTTTTATTGTTTTCCATGTAGTTTGGGTCGATTTGGTTTTGTAACCCTACTTTATTTTCCTTTTAAATTTGTAGAAGCACTTCCTGTCCAGACACTTGGAGAGCTGCAATGTTGATTAAAAGTAATCAGGACCCCGTAATATGCACACAACACGTATACCTGATAATAAAAAACCCAGAGAACCAGAACAGACAAATGACAGGACAACATATTTAAAAAGAGTGCGTGAGGCACGAATCTTTCACAGTGGCTAAAATTAAAATACACCTAAATAAGAGAATTTGCAGGCAATTTTGAAAGTGTGGAAGGATTAGTCAAACGGTGGAAGGATCAGTCAAGTTTCACACTCTCAATGTCTCCACCCATCTCAGATAAAGCTCACTGAGCAGTCAACCTAAGAAACGATGACTTAAAAGGAGAAATGTCAGTGATGGCTGACATCCCCCTTCTTTAAAAATGTCTTCATGGCTTAAATTGATTTAAATGAAATCAGTGGTTCCCAGCCTTTTTGAGTGAAAGCCCCACTAGTTAACACTAGGTAAAATGCGTGCCCCTCCCACACCCCGACCTGCCCCTTCCATGGTCATAAGCCCTACAAACACATATAATGTTAATAATAAAACCACTACATTACATTAATAATAATAATCAATCATTCTTACCTGAGTAAGAAGCCAAACCTTCCCTGGCACAACCACCACCACATGGCGCATGTGGCCGCGCCTCTTCCCATCCCTCATGGACTGAGGGAAATGGAGCTGGGCCCTGACGGGTTGGCTGGGGCTGCACCAGGCCCCCACCGGCACAGGGCTCCTTTTCTCTGGCTGGGTACCCAGCTGGTGCGGGGCTGGGAGGTGCGGGGGCTGCTGCTCCCTCATGGGGGTCCTGCTTCTTTTACTCCAGCCGGCATGGAGCTTAGGGGGCTAAATGAGCTCAATATTACTGAAGCCTCATGGACCCCCTGTAATCCCTGGTGCCCCCCCCCGGGGGTCCGCACCCTAGGTTGGGAACGGTGAAATTAAATCCTGCTGTGGTCTGTTGGAGACCAGTAAAAAACATCAACTGCTTTGTATGTTTTAGTTCCAGGGGTTTCCCCTCTTTCATTCTAAACTTAAATTTCAGGTGATTAGGGTGTTTCTTTTTTCAGAGATGATAGAAACGGATTCAAAATGATTTACTTTTTTTAAAGCAAAAAATGAAGCCGTAGCTCAAGCAGAAATAATAAAGTATCAAATTAGGTGAATTTCTCCATCTGCATATGTCGGGACAGAACCTCAACTGGTGTATATCAGCAAAACTGCACTGAAGTCAGCAGAGGTATGCTGGGAGTCTGCCATGTTGGTTCTCGTCATTACAGTATGCTTACAGCAGCAGTCATTACCGTACCTTGTCGAATTGCTGAGACAGGCAATATCCGATGCCCTATAAACTTTCCTCCTTCTTCGTATACTGCTATCCTCAAACATGCCAGAGAAGGCAGAACCACCTACAGGGACATATTTGGTACAGTTATCAGTTTTCTGCTATAAGTAATAAAAGCTCCTTCTTCATACAAGGAACAGGGCAGAGTAGAAAAGATAAGGCTCTCGTCAGCAAATAAAAAGAGTTCTCTAGCCATACTAGGAGTTTACCATACAGTAGGTCAGAGTGCATATGACCCGTGTATGAAAATGATTCAGAAATTATCATGCTTCAGTCAAGTAACTGTGGCAGGACATTTTCTTTACAGGTGAATAACTCATTGATAAGGAACGTCTAGAACAGCCAAATCTGAAGCTGAGAACTTACACTTACAATTTCAAAGCAGCACGTGGCTCTTTAGTATCATGACTCTCATTATGCTTGAATCCTGCTTTGCAAATGGAGTGTTTAGTGACCATGTAGGAGATGAAATCAGGAGTGTCTCTCAGAACTGATGCAGGCCTGTTTTCTTGTCCTAAGGACTCCTGAGTTAATTAATCAGGGCAGTGATAAACACCTTAGTGCTGATATAACCATTGGATAACAAATCTGTCATCGGTGTGTTTTAAGAATGAAAAGTCCAAACATGTTGCTAGACTTCAGTAGTTTAATTACATAAAGCAGCATGACAGGCAGCTACTGAGTGAGGCAGTTGAGCATGCTTGCAGAAGGCCAATAACAGCACCCTTGATTAGTGCTTTCCGTTGCATGCCTACACCTAACAGCTCTGCAGTGCTACACCTAGTGCTTCAGGACATCTATCCGGACTTCCGCTGACCAGGCAAATGATGTTTACTGGATAGGTGAGGCCTGGAGCAGAGACGGGTATGCCTGGGATGCTAACCTTAACCTCAGTGAAGGGGTGGGAACGTCCTTCAGGGTTGTCAGACACTATGTTCCCAGGGTTGCTACAATGGATATGCCTTGGTGCGGGGCGGGGGGGGGGAGGGATACAGTAAAAGACCACAGAATGGACCAGGAAGGAACCTGCACTAATTTCATAAACAAATACAAAAGGGAGATTGTTCTGGTGACAAACTAATTATAATTTACTTATATTTTATATTATATCCTTATATTATATATACATATAATATCCTTCAGAATACAAATAAAAAAGGGAGATTGCTCTGGTAATGTACTAAATAGCATGAGTCTATCCAGAAGGATGAGTGATTTCATAGGAAATCCGTTTGCCTGTGCAAGAAGGATTAACCTTTTCCTTCCTGAGGTAAGGATATGTGAAAGAACTGAGCGTGGAAGGCCTGCCCCTTTCAAAGGCACTTGCTGTGCACAGGGTTCAATACTCAAGGCAGTGGGAAGGCCCAGGTGAATTAGGGCCTACGGATTTACAAAGCAGAGCGCAGGCAAAAGGGAGCATTCGGCTCCCAATCCAACAAGCAGTAATGAGAAATTTCCCATCACCCAGCTTATTTCTAGCAACAGACATGTCCCCCAATCCTTATTTCTGGCACATGGGGATAGTATACGGCCTGTGGCACAGACATACAGCACTCTTCAGTGGAATGTAGTCTTTGCCAGAGTGGCCACAACCAACAGCTGATTTTCTCTGCAAGCTATCAGACAGAAGGGCCTGCTTGTTTGGGTAGAGTCCCAGAAAGACAGTCTCCAATTTCATCCTCAAAAGCTCTTTGCCACTGCACCTTTTCTGATGACAAGAGCTGGGACCCAGAAGTCAGGACTGTTCATGTCCCAGAGCAAGGCCTATTTGAGACGAAAACAGTGCTTGGGTTTGAATGAACCTTCTTCCTTTCCCTTAAATGTTAGTAAAGGCCCAAATCCCACAGGAAACAGATCCACCTTAATTCCTACCCAACTGAACAGTACTATAACAAATGTGCATCATGCCTCATTACTGTGTCATAGAGAAGCCACATATAAATAAACATGTGTTATGAGTCTGGTTACACATGCATCATTTTCTCAGAACACACCATGTGGAAATCAGTGTTTTCTTTTACTGGATGCTTATATTACACCAAAAAATATGTAGACACTTAGTTTAATTCCCTCTCCTCTCCTCTAGCAACAGATTATAAGAGTTAATCTTGAGGTCACGCAAAATAACAATCCAGGCCCATTCTGAGTCAAACATTATGGTAATACCATTAACAGAAATCAAATATATTAATTAAATGCCCATCAGAACAAGAACAGCAACAACAAAACTGCTAATGCTGTTTCCAAAACCCAGTCCTGGCAGACTGCCAAAGGGAAGGAGGTCTGAAGATGGAGCTGTCAGGCAAGGGAGTCTTACTGCAACTCCGAGAAGGAAGAGTTTCAGGTACGGATTGTGTAAGTGCCTCCATGAACTTTAATGGCTGCCATGGGACATAGGGAAGAGGCAGTTTCTCAGATAACTTGACCCAAGATTGATTCTCTAAAAATAGACCACCCTAAAGTTCTCTTTAGGAAATTGGCTGCAATCCCATTTATAAAGAATTATGATATACCAGTGCTGATTCTGAAAGGTGCATGGCACCCTCAACTCGCATTGTCTTTGCAGGATTGGGTCCAGAGCACCCAAGTAATTTAAGAGCCTAAATCCCATTGTAAGTGAATGGGAGTTAGGCTTTTAAGTCACCTATGCCCACATTTTTAATGGTATTTAGGTGTTGCTGTGCTCAGCATTGCAATGCCTAAGTGATTTAGGAGCCTAAATCTCCTGCTCCAAAGGGAATAAGGCACTTCGGAGTCAAAATCCCATTGTCAATAGGACAGGCTCCTAAGTCTCCCAAATGAGACCTTGGCTCCTAAATTAGTGAGGCATGGCAGCACTGAGTCATGCAACAACATCTAAATACCTTGAAAAAAATCAGGGCGTCGTGCACTTTGAAATAGGAATAGATGCCCAATCTTGTGTCAATGAAGCAAAAAAAGTTACTTCAGTTGCCTGATTTCCAGGGGAGTTGGCTTGATTTCATCAGAGCAGGGCTGGGTTCTAAATCACAGCTGTTTCAGAGTCTCTGAAATCAGTGGTCCCCAACCTTTTTTGCACCAGGGACCGGCTTAAGGCAAAACTATTTTTCCAGGGACCGGCATGGCGGGGCGGGGGTGGGGCAGGCACCCCAGCAGGCAGCACTTCGCACCACTCTCCGCCGTGAAATTGAGTCGCCCGTGTCAATTTCGGCGGCGGAGCTGGAGGGTGGGTCCCACAGCGATGAAATTTACCATTTTAAGAGCCAGTTCGCTCTTAAAGTCGTACACCACTGCGAAGCGAAGCAGACTGCCGAGCGGCTAAATGAAGAGCCGCATAGCCACGGCGCCGCGGACCGGCAAAGAACCCACAACGGCCCGGTACCGGTCCGCGGACCGGTGGTTGGGGACCCCTGTCTTAAATGATCTCTTCAGCATATGCAATAATCATATTTTTCTGTAAAACCAGAAAATCAACCTACGGGAGAGCGATAAAATAATCACTGTGCATAGTAGGGAAATAAAGATCACACCAACCTTCTTAAATACTATGGGTTCTTCTTCCCATACAGGATTAACTGCATTGCCTTGAGAGGTCTTTGTCTTTAAAGCTTTTCTTCTTGTATCCACAGGCAGGCCAAACATGTCTACTTCCACATAAATACCCACTTTTTTATCCGAAAGAAACTGACCTGAAATTATCTAGAAAACAAAATAGGCATGTTTGTAAGTGATCAATAAAGAGCGCAAGGTGGATTCTGAAATTTCTGGCTGAAATTCAGGCTGCAGAGTTCTTCCGAGTGACAGTATAGTTCTCTCCTAAATAAACCCAAAACTCAAAGCAAGAACTCTCTAATATTGCAAAAACAGTACTGTAACATAATGTTATGGTAAATGAAAAGCTACGGTAACATCAGAACTATGTGTAGTGATGCACCAACGACAAAAGAGCAGATGCACTTTTTTCTTTCTTGTATTATATAGAAGGCCACACTGCATACAGGAAACAATTCAAAGAAAAGTCTCCTTCGAGCCTTTTTTTTTTAAATATGGGGTAACTGTAATGGCTGTTGATAAATTCCATAAGTAACAAGGAGCGGAGGGACATTCAGCTGATGTCAGAGGATCTGAAGGAACTTCAGATTTGTCCAAAGCATGCCTGCTCCCATTCATGCATGAGGCCTCAGCACATACCATGCCATGCTATCACATCTAGCATAAGCTCTACTGGATAGTCGGAAAGGGCCAGCTTCCGGCAGTTGCCTCATTACTAGTAGGGACTCCTTCCTGCAGTGTGCTGTGAATCTCCTGAGAGCGACTGAATGACATCCATTCAGATGGTTCCCCAAAGCTGCCTTCTCATGCCCTCAGACCACTGCTTTGACACGGCTGATGTGCAGCCTTAAGGTGGGTATCAGTTTCCTCTTAGTGAACAAAATAGGATATTTTGTGTGGGGCTTCTGGACAGGGGAGATTGTTCAGCTGAATAGGCCTATGAATGAAATAACAGCACTATTTCCGACAAACTGCTTTTGTAACTCTGAATATAAAAACCACGACTTTTGTAACTTCTCGATCTCATCGCAAAAACCACCTACTATCCTTTATACTAAACAGTGTAATCTCTTGGTCATCTCAATGCAAATTAGCGTGGATTAGGGACGTTTTGAAGTTTACACTACTTGACATACAGCATTTCATAAACAAAAGCTTAATAATCATCAACCTCTCTTAAATGCACCCATTTCTAGGTAGCTCTTATGTGATGGAATCCAGAAAAAGGAATTGGCAATATAAAATTATATTAAATGAGATATTAAATATAAAACACAGGCACATCCACTTAGTAGACAATATTCCTTCAAAAGGCGAACTTCTGGTTTTTGAAGAATTTAGATACCTTTGAGGTTAAAATATAAATGTGACCCACTACACATTAAATGTATCTGTGTGTCTCCATTTACGGTATGTCTACATGGCAACTAGAGGTGTGACTGCAGCGCATGCAGAGTGAGTACCAATAGGGAAGCCATGGACGCATGGAAGCCAAGCCCATAGTGCTGCACCTCCACAGCTATTGATACCTGTGATGATGGGGTGTGCAAACCCCACACTGGAAATGGATGGGTTAAAAGGCTGGCCTGGCCCTGGAAGGCCCTGCAAAACATGAACAGGCTGGAGGAAGAGCTAACGAAAGGGAACACAGTAGCTTAGTGGCACAGGCAGACACACAGCGTAGATGAGCTGAGAAGGAGCACCATGGAGCTCTTGCTGTCTGAGGCCTGGCTATGGTGACCTGACCAAGCCTACTGAGAAGGGACCTGTGACGCTCTGAAGGCCAAAGAATGTATCTTGGTGTTTTAGATATTTACTTTAGCTGGTGTAGAGAGAGGGGGCTGGGAGGAAGTGATCCAGAGAGGCAGCAGCAAAGCACCCCCAGGTGCTGGAATTAGCTGTCTATCACTGGGCCCTGGATTGGAGCCGAGTGGTTAGGGTGGGCCTGGACTCCCCTACCAACCTCTGCAGAGGGGTAACTACAGAGGTCTATCCCTGATGCGGGGAACCTAGTTGAGAGGGGGGAAGCCCCTGAAGATAAAAGGTCTGGGTTGTGAGATCTTGACCTAAGGGACAAAGTCCTGAGCCTCACACTTAATCCTGAAGCCCCCTCCCCCATTGTTGGACTCTATACATATCCTGAAAGGGACAAACTTGAATATATGACCTGGCTAGAGGACAGAGTCACTGGAAAGACAGACGACTGCAGGGTAGAGTGGCAGTGAGGAAGGGGGATGCCTGGAAGACAACCTGCCACACGCAGATTTGACCCCTGCACATCACTGATGGTGAGCATCCCTCCTCACGGCATACAGGCAAGCTAGTTAGATTAAATCTACTTTGGGTATGCCTACATGTGCTGTAAATCACAACTCCTGACAGCACACATAAAGGAGATCTGTCCGGCCTCCGGATAAAACAGAAACATGTCCAGGTTCTAAAAAAATGACAAGCAGAATTTTCAACAACTATGTACATACCTTCACAGACAAAGTGTTAGCGACTATTCCATCCACAATACTTTCAGTAAATGGGTCAAAATGTTTGTCTGGTCTTCTCATAAACTCTGGCTTTAGCCTGTACCCACTTTTGCCATTGTATTCATACATCCCCATATTTATTTGCATAGAC
This sequence comes from Mesoclemmys tuberculata, assembly GCA_007922155.1. Lineage (NCBI taxonomy): Eukaryota > Metazoa > Chordata > Testudines > Chelidae > Mesoclemmys > Mesoclemmys tuberculata. The sequence continues at coordinate 9,355,186 of ML675614.1, read as the reverse complement.
AAATCTAAACAATAAAAATATCACGAGGAATTAACTTCTGGATAAGTATCAAACATACAAAAACAAGTACAACTACATTAATATGACTGAATGTAATGTGAATAAATAGTTATTTCTTGAACGCTGTTGTCTAACCTAGCTTTCAGGAAACCTTTCACTGAAAGACTCAAATTTCTGTCACAAAATCCTCAGTGGCCACCATCTTGGATTCTCTATATAAGAGGATGAAATTCTCTAGAGATACTCTAGATGTGGGGTAACATTTCCAAAGGAGCATAGGTCTCAGATTTTTAAAGGCATTTAGATGTTGCTCTGCTCAGTGTTAAAGAGCTAAGTGACTTCAATAGCTATGACTCATTTTCAAAAATGATTTAGACTCCCAAGGCCTGTTGATGTTCAATAAGTCATAGGCACCTATATGTGCAATTTGCTTTTTGTGCATGTACATGTTTGTGAGAACAGTGTGCATGCATTTCATGGGATGCTCTCATTGGGCCTGCCTATGAAAATCTGGCCGTGCCATTATATACAGTGCCAAGAACAACTGAATCCAGGACTGGTTAAGAGCACCGCATATTATCGCAATACAAATTATTAATAATAATTGTTTCCGGAGACTGAAGGAAAGGTAGCTATATTTTCAGTTCATTAAGCAAAATGGAAGGGCTGCTATTAACAAGTGAATACTTACTGGACTGCATATGAAATACTGTAATTTTCTCCAATATATAGAAAAGAAATCCATTGTAATTTTAAGAAATTGCAGTATGATAACTGTTGGTAAATGATGACTTTTTAAGGTGACCACTATGTGGATGTTACACTACAGTATAATATGCTAATGAATCTGAGAGTAACTTGGGTTCAGGATACAAATGAACAAACAGCTTTGTATAACTGGTCAACAGCCCAACATCGTCTGTTGAACAAAACTCCCTTGGCTCCTAATCACAAAACCTATTCAAAAAGAGGAAAATACAGCCCATTAAACGACGAAAACGCTGAGACTTACCTACAGTTTGGAAGTTAAGAGCAACCAATTGACAGCCAGCATTCCAGAAGACTTGTGGCATGTAGTTTGAGGAATCTACACGTGTTCCCTTTGGATAAATTCGGCTAAGCTGCATTTTGTTATATCTAGATGGTGAGTGGTTAAGATACAGTACATTTGCCAAAATAACTATATATACTTTCAGTCATTAAATGTAAATGTCCTATTCAGAACAATAGTAGGTTGCTTAGTGAAGTTCTTCAGTCATACTGCCTCCATAGATTCACATTCTTGGGAGGGCTGCCAGCCTACATACATTCTCAGGTGTCTAGGTTGAGATTATAAAATGATACCTAACATACCTTCCCTTTTGTTCCTGTGAGAAGAGAGACGCTAAAGAAGCACTGAAAAATCATGGGCAAGTGTGGATCTAGAAGATAATATATTTGTAACTCCAGTTACCACCACAGTAAATAATCTAATATGGTCCTAAATTGCATCTACAGAAACTAGCCAGCAGTAACATCAAAGCTAAACTGAGGAGTGCCCAGTTAAAAAAAAAACTGCTCTCCTAGAATAAGCTTTAGATCTAGCCTTCACATAGAGAAAGCAATGATGAGTAAACTGAAAGACTGCGCTTCAAATGGCCACTCCACAAATTTTATATATGGGAGTACACTGCAGTCCAGAGGTAGAATTTGCTCTCAGTTAATGTTCCTTAAGGTCGAATTGTACCTGGATGCCTCTTTGTGAATTGCACGCTTCAAAAGAGATAATGCATACACTGAAAGGAGTTACACTGAAATGGGCTCCCCTTTAGTTTTTTTTTTCTCCAAAAGCGACAAATAACAAATCAATGCCGCTAGCTCCTGGTAGCCAGAGAAGAATTAACCGTGACCAGGATCAAACTCAGATCTCCCATATAACTATGCAAAGTACTGAGTTACCCAGATGATTTCTATCTGACAAATTTTCCTTTGTTTCAATTTATCGCATATCATTTTATATAACAAAGTACTGCTCCTTTATTTTCCCATTATTAATATTAAGTCAACATGCTCACTAATAATGTCACTCACTCTTCCTCCCCAGACCTTCAATCTGTATTTAAAACTGATCCCTTTCACCCCTAATCTACACCACAAGAATTCACTCTAAAAGCTAAGGGAGGTCTCATCAGATGACAGCTCTCTTTGCTAATGGAAGAGGTAATTAAGTTAACAAAATTAGGTTGGGTTCTAAATTTCCCAAACTCATGTCTCCAAAGCCCAATGAAGAACCATAATGGCTCTTTTTCAGATTTATAAAGGCACAGAAAGCATTTTTCTGAATGTCAAGGATACTCCACGAATTCCACTGGAGACTTTGTGAGTTGCTCAAGCCCTTTGGTTTCCACAAAGGAAGACATTTCAAAACTCTTGTTGCGTTCTGCAGTTCAAAGGGGAAAATAGCGATAGATTAGAACCTTGTGGTTTGTCATGTTTTGTAGCCTTATTGGTCCCAAGATATTATAAAACAAGGTGGGTGAGGTAATATCTTTAATTGAACCAACTTCTCTTGGTGAAAGAGAAAAACTTGCAAGCTGACATACAGTAGAGCTGCAAATTAGTGGGTTCAACACAGTGCCGTATTCCATCTGCTATTCAGTGACTTACATATTTCACACCACCATTCACATCATCAGATGATTTCCAAAGTTTTCTTTTTCCATTCTTTTAAAATTATATTTAAAAGTAAACGTGCTTGACAAAAGAAATTGGGGAAATTAAAATCACAAATAAAAGGAAAACAAAATAAACGCGACTGTTCTCTAACACAGTAGTAACATATGTGACTGAAGTCCACACACTAGGCTGGAATGGAGAACACTCGTTATAATCTTACATTTAATTAAACTGGCAAGGTTTGCAAGGCTATGAAGTCCATGTAACTGCTGCTCATGGGCTGAATCCTCAGCAGTGGTTCCATTGACTTCAGTGGAAGTTATCTGATTTATCCCAGCTGAGAATCTGCCCCATAGGTGTATTTCACAGCATGGCCAGATCATTGCAGGAGCTCCCTGACTGGTTCGCTCTCATCTTGGCTCGTTCTAGTCTAACACTAGGCATTGTGAGTGGAGTGCTGAGGGATACCCATCATTTTGTAAAACACCTGGAGGCATTAAAGCCACTGTGATGTATGCGCACCCTATACGCTACCATAAAAATCTTTGTATAAGGTATGCCTTGCAAGGTATCATTTAAACACTTATAATTTGCTGGTCAGTGCTGTCTTGATAAAAGATGTGTGGTAACATTGTATGTGAAGCTATAAGATTCCCCTCTATGACGTTATTAATACATGTTCCAAATCTCACAGCTCTGCCTAGGCGGAAGTCGGCAGACAGGTCTGTCCTAAACAAAGGATTGTGTGCTTGCCTTAATTTGCATTTAAGCAGTATACAAAGTCTTCAAACAGGAAGAGAAAACAAAGGAAACAGGTGGACCCCTCCCTGCAGGGACTATCCTTCCATATTTGTCTCCTGGTTCTGAGCTGGAAATGTTTTTCAAGAGGGGGACTGAAACTATAAATGGGAAGGGCAAACACCCCAAGGGACCCCTCTTTTCCTCCCTGCCCATCACATTCTCTGCAGCTGAGAAGACAAAAGGAAACAACCATTGGATTCTATAGGGCAGTCCTGATCTGAAGAGTTTAGTCAGTAAGCTTGCCGAAAGCATGTGGTGAGAAATTTTGCTTGAATCTAATATAGTCTGTTAAGTCAGGAACCAGAAAGTGTTTTATCTTTATTTTTCTTGTAACCATTTCTGAGTTTTATGCCTCCTTACTTGTACTCACTTAAAATCTCTTTTTGTAGTTAATAAAACTGTTGTATTGTTTTATCTAATCCAGTATGTTTAAGTTGAAGCGTCTGGGTAACTCTATTTAAGATATCAGGCTAGCGTATATTATTCCCTTAAAGGCATAGCCGACTTAATATACTTGGACTGCCAAGAGAAGGTTGGTCAGGGCAAAACATTCATTTTTGGGGAAAAGTCTGGGACTAGGAGTGTTTTGGGGTCACCCTGCAGTAGCACCAAGGCTGGTGAGAGCCAGGGCATGACTGGCAGGCTGCAGTTCAACGAACACATCTGGGAGAGGCCTGCAAGCTGGCGGCTGGCTGTGAGCAGTTCAGGTTGGAGGCTACACAGCAATGCACCCAAGTCATAGAGTAGAGGTCACACAACCAAGGGCCCTCCACTGGCCTGGATTACATTCCAGTATGTCATAGCCATCCAGTTGAATCCCACACCTTGGCTCACGTCTTGTTCCTCCTGTTTGCCTGGTCTCTAATTTACAGAGGGCAGGCCAAGGAGTCTTTGAATTGTGGGGACTGAGGGAGAAGTATCTCATCACCTGTTCAGTGGAAGGCAACTGGGAAGAGGCTTCTGTGGCCATGTGTCTGCTGACCCCTTCTCTCTCCAGTGGATTGGGACGGGGGTACAAAGGATGAAGAACAAGTGAATATCAAGTCTTAAACATGTCATTGGTCCAAGATTCAACCTGCTCCCTCCTTTGAAGCCAATGGGGGAAATTACACATTTTTGGTGGTAGAACAGAAATGTTTTTGTGGCAGGTTTATTTAACTATTTTTAAATGGCAGGGTTTGAAGCTACTGACAGCCTGGCATGGTAAAAGCAGAAAAGAATTATTGGACAGAGTGTAGAGGCGGCAGACAGTGTTTTAATAAATTTTAAAAAATTGTACTTTTAGTAAAAGCTTTCATCTTAGTGGCATGAAATCTGTTTCAGTTCAATACAAAGGCTGCTTCAGTGTTAAAAATGAAGAGTTATGTGGGCTTCCACTATATTAAACAAAATGATCGTGAACTTGTTTATACATGCAGGCCAACATTTTCATAACTTGGAGCCCAAAGGTCAGCTGCTAAGCCCATAGTGAGGCAGCCAGGAGCCAGGATTTAGGAGCACAAGACCCATAGATTTAAAAACAGCAAACTTGGATGGAGGACTGCAGTGTGTAAGAAACATTTCAGCTTTCCTGACTTGCGTAAGTTCAATGTTTCAGAAGGTTGAGCTGGTTGCAAATACAGCATGGCTAATATGCTTAATAACGTAATGTTGTACCTGAGTTTGTGTTTTCTCACAGTAAAGATATTAAGGAGGCCCTGGATATGTCTTTTTTCAATTCAGATGAGCATTTTAAGTGCAAAACTTCTTAACAGAAAAACAATCTATGTTAAATTTGAAATTTTACTAACAAGTAGGAAAGAAACAAACACAAAACACTTTTGCAATTTAGAAGTATATAATGGAAAAAGAGTAAAGAATTAGCAAGACAAATGAAAAGTCATTTAAAATGTTTAAAAATCAATTTAAATTTAAAAAGCATGATTTAATCCCACCTCTCCTTTTGTATTCATCTTTAGTGGACTTCCCCAAAGTCACAGAGTGAGTTGGGGCAGAGCAGCGAATAAAGCACCAGTGTCCTGCCACCCAGGCCACTCTTTTGATCAAGAGATAACCCTTTAACAATAATGATGTTTTATACTTCAACACCATAAAGACTCACCCCTAACATTATACTATAAGGCGCATCCCAAGAGTACTCAAATGAGAATACAGTATGTTTCACTCAGTGGTCAAAGTTAAAACCTGCTGTCTTAAATCTGAACACAGTTCCTTACAAGAAGTAGAAATCAGTTAAGACAAGAGCACGTAGGAGCTGAACCTATATGCCCAAATTTTTGACAACAGCTACAATGTATTGTTCTGAAACACTGGCAGACTTCAAAGTAAGATTTCCCTCACCCATTTAGCTTCCTTTCTAGGAGGAGTATTTTTACCCATGATGTGTACCCATAACTCCCGTTAGTGTTAATGGAAGTTATAAGCATGCATCCAACAGAGAACTGAGTAAAAAATATTTTTAAAGCTGGTTCAAGACAGAAAGTGATGTAAAGACTTCTTTCAACCCCATTATCGCTGACAGATGGGATCAAAGACAGAAATACATACATACATACATTGACTGAAGAGGGAAGTTTTAAATATTTTAATATATTTGTTCGGGGGAGTTACTTAATTTGCTCCAGAGGAAGCAGTTGTCTTTGTGCTCATAACAACTGCAGTACAAAGATCAGTAGAGGAAAATCTTGTACAGAGGTAATGGATTTAGGTACCCATAAAGCTGGTCTTCACAGGCCTCCATACACCAGGATTTAATCATGAAAATACAATATGCCATTTTAACAAAAAAGAAATGTCAGGAAGATGTTGTCTCCTGTCAAAACACAGTGAAAAAGGCCAGGGAGATGGTAGGGGGTTCTGCTCCTAGACAGGAAATGGTGATGCTTTGTTTATTATGGATGCTGCAAAGTGCATTCCCAGCAAGACTTTATCAGTGTAAATCAGCGGGGGACGAAGTTATGGCCGAGGCGATGGCAGAAAAGACAGATTTACATGAGGGGTGGGCTCTCTGTTTATACGTTATCTGTTCTAAGTGTAATGTAGGCAAAGTGGAAAAGCACTTGCTGTTTCTCATTCAGTGGTCACGACCTCATTGTTCAAATGTTGACAGTACTTCTGATGCTATTTATTCATGGACATTTAACTGGATGAGCGAAGACTTGCAATTCCAGAGACTTTTGTCGAACCAGCTGCATACACTAAACCAGTGTTGACCGTAGACAAAACTGAATGTTTAGAGCAGCCCATCTCTCAAAATTCATGTGGACCTATTGCCCCATGATACATGTACATAGTTCTAATACCCCTAACAGGATTTATGTAATGCACTAAAGAGAGAAAAGCAGAGAGTCCTCAGCTCTCTAAGCAGACTCTTCTCCTATACCAATGGGGGTAGATCCTCCACGGGTGTTTATTTGACTTCCATGGAAATATAACAACAGAATTTACACAGGATGAGATGTGTAAATATCCGCCCTATGATATGTTCAGTTAATTGCCAGTGACATAAGAAAGCAACCTCCTGAATAAATAAAATAATGCTTTGGATCGGGCCCGACAATGGGGGGAGGGGTTCCAGAGGGGTAAAGGGGAGCAATTGTCCAGGGGCCCAACCATTTTAAAAGGGGCCCGGGCCATGATCAGCAAGTGAAAGCTTTCACTGGAGGAGGCTAGTTCCCTGTCCCGCCTCTTCCATCTGTGGCCCCAGCCCTCAGTCCACACCCACTCCTCCCCAGGCCACTATGCCACGGTATCTCTCCCTATCTGCCCACCGCCCCGCTTGGCCCCCCATCTCTCTTCCCTACCCCTCCTTCGCCACTTGGCCTCCCCACTGCAGTGTCCCTCCTCCCCAGTCAGCCCCGCCCCGCCCGCTGGCGCTCACATCCCTCCTCTCCTCCCCTTTTTGCCCCCCCAGGGCTGCTCACCGTATCCCTCCTCCCCCTCAGCCCTCCCACCGTCGCTCACCACGTGCATTCCTCCTCTCCTCCCACACTTGCCCTCCCCACCACTGCTTGCCACATCCCTCCTCTCCACCCTGCCCAGCTCCCCAGGCTCTCACTTGCCAGGAAGGGGGAGTGTGGAAGAGAGGAGGGGGACCAAGCAAGGGGGTGGACGGGTGCAGTGGATAGGGGTGGGACCTGGGAAGGCTGTGGGTGGGACTTCAGGTGGAAGAGGCGGAATGGGGTTGCTCTGCCCTGGGGCCCAGAATTCCTGTTGACGGGCCTGCTTTGGATATTGCGCTTACTTACTTTTTGATATCTCAAAAGACTCAAACTTCACTGGCTGTATGTAGTTCACCAGGTTAGACATTTCCTCAGTGGCCATGGCTTCACTGCCAGCCGTACCCTAGAACAAGGATACAAGGGAAGGCTTCGTGTTTATTGCATATCAAAAGTCAGCGGTGGGATTTCTACGTAGTAGAAATATATCTAAGACTCCAAGTGCCCATTGCCTGCCGCAGCAAAGTCAATAGTAGTAGATCATTATTTATTTGTGTATGCAGATTATCTGCTCTATCTCCCTTTGATGTGTGGCTCACCTTGTCCCCGTTAGGGACACCTCATCTAGAGGAAGGGAGTCATTTTTTGTTTGTTTGTGTTAACAGGGTGTTAGCCAATGAAACGCACTCAAAGTTGGAAGACCCCTGGAAGGAAGGAGTGATTTTAAGGGGACAGAAAGAAATACGTGTGAAATAGTCTTAATCAGCCTAGTGGAAGATTCACAGATTTATGAAGAGGAGCCTTTACCGCTTTGTTTAAAAGTTAAATTACACACCTGATAGTTTAATGCTTTGTACATGCCTGTAAGATCCCTGGGAAAGAGACGACGTTATCTTATCTTCTGAAAAGCGCTGAGTACATTGTCAGCATCCAGATAAATAAATAACAATAAATATATCACCCACAGATTTCAACCCAGAGTTGTCACAGCATAGTTTCACACACAGACGCACACTCATTCACTCAAAACAGGTGATATAATTAACCTTATTTTACTGTTAAAGTATTGAAGTGAGCAACAACGGGCATGTTTTTCAAGAATTGTTTTAAGACGACTGGCAAACATTTCTGAAGTATGTCGAAGTATGTTTTTAAGTACACTTCTTCCCTTTTGCCACTAGATGACAGTCCAACACTTAGTAACGCAAGCCAGATTAATTGCTGACCAGAGCCACTCCAGAGCTATTTTAAAACATTCAAGTCCTTACTTCATCCATTGACGATTTTTTACAGTCATCATCAGAGTCATCGTCATCATCACTCTCGATCTCTGCTTCTCCTGCAACATTTTAATTACAGTATAATTATTGGCTGAAACAATAATGATAGAATACCAAAACTATCCTTGGTAGACACCTTCAAGTACTGAAGTAATGTTGCTTTAAAGGGTTTCACATTTTAGGGGGACTGCCTCTTATATAAGAAGCCAAATTCACTGTTTTGAGTGGTTTATCCATCCTCAACATTGCTGAGTTACTTGGGAGAATTTGCCAATCAAACAACCAATTCCTTTGGGACTTTGTAAAGGACTTGTGTGGTCAACACAATGGTGATTCAGAAGAGCAGTTTAGATGTTAGAATAATGAACTCAAAAAAGAATACTGCATTATGATAGTCAGTGCATATACAGTATCACATATTATTAACCAGTGGTTAGAGCACTAGCTCAGGACTTGAGTTCAAGCCTCTCCTCTACCACAGACTTCCTGTGTAATCTTGGTCAAGTCACTTAGCTTTTTCTTCATGCCTCAGTTCTCCATCTGTAAAATGGGAGCAATAGTACAGTCCTATCTCATAGAGGTGTTGTAAGGATAAATACATTAAAGATCATGAAGTTTTCAGAAACCAGGGCAATGGAAGCTATGTAATATAAGTACCATTACTTAGACTGCAGCCTCTTCATTTGTACAGTGCCTAGCACAACGGGGCTGCATTCTTGGTTAGCCCTTATGCACCACCGTAATAAATATGACTAATAGTACACTCCAGGGGGAATTCTGTGCCACTGTGCACATGCAGAATTCATGTCCCTCACAGATGTCTTTGCTTCCCTGCAGAAAAATGACTTTCTGACAGGGAGGCAAAGGAAAGCTGCAAGAGCAGTGCAGGCGCGTCACTTCGGGCACCGGGAGAAGCTGGTAGATAGGTAAATCACTGCGGGGAGGAAGCGGCAGGGTTGGGGAAGCCCTGGCCGGGGGTTCTGGAAGTCCTGACCTGTGGCTCTTACTTTGTGCGGGCTCAGCTCCTAGTCCCAGCTGGGCTGGGGAGGATAGAACTTCTTCACCTACCAGGAGTGGCCAAGACTGGGTCAGATCAACCCCCAGAAACCCCCTGGCTCTGCATCTGAACATACTACTGAACCCCTACATCCGGACCCCCAACCGTGCACCCAGACCACCTCCCGCACACAAACCCCCAACCTGACGAGTCCCACCTGCCCTGCACATGGACCACGCCACTGAGCCCCCCTGCACCCAGTCCCCTCTCCCACTGAGCCCCATTCCCCCACACCCTTGCCCGCCTGGCTGAGCCGCAACCACATTCATCTAGACCCCCCTGCAGAGTCCCATTCCCCTTCACCTGGAACCCCACAACAAGCCTCTGTGCATCCAGATCCCCCCATACCCAGATCTCCACCAAGCCGCCCGCACCCAGATTGCCCCACACTCAGGCCCTCCACCTTTGGATTCTGCTGGGCTAAGCCTGCCTGCCCCACACCTGGATCAGGTCCAGGGCTTGGTGTGTGAGACTCTGTCCCACTCGCTGGCTATTTTGGTGCATCTGGCATGGAGGGGCAGGGCCATAGGGTGTTTCTGGGACAGGCCTGGACCTTGAGCTGTGTCAGGGTTGGGGGCAGCCTCATTAATGGTTCTGTGCCCTGTGGAAGAGGAGATGGTTGCATGATGGTCTCCCCCCTCTGTGCAGTCAGTGCCCTGTGCTCCCTACTGCCATGCGGGAGGCTCCACAATTATTTATTGGCAAATAAAATATGCCGAAGTTTAATACATTGTGTGCAGAATTTTTTTGGGGGGGAGCACGGAATTCCCTCGGTATTAACTACTACTACTACTGATAATGTAGCTAGTCAGTAAATAGTATTTTGGGTTAAATTAAAATATTTAATATTTTTATTGTCATAAACACATTGAAAATGGTGAGACAGATGCTGTCAACAGACAATGGGTTCCTTTGATATCAATGGAGCTATTTCAATTTACACCAGATGAGGTTCTTGGAATGGTTCTCTCATTACATGAAGTAATTGTCACTGTTCACACATTCTCACCTTCTAATCAATGGTTGTGAATAGGCCTCAGCTACTAACTGAAGGGACTTTGTTAACACTTGCCCTCCCCTTTGTTGTTTCTTACCCTTGGATGTATATATATACACCTCCTATCTGTGATTTCTACTTCATGCATCTGACGAAGTGGGTTGCAGCCCACGAAAGCTTATGGCTGCAGAAATTCGTTAGTCTTTAAAGTGCTACAGGACTTTCGTTGTCCCTGCACGTTTTCCTAGCAGTCAGCTATGAGGTGGCATATCACATATAAACCAGCAGAGGGCAACATAAACCAAACTTTGCGAGGAAACTACTCAAGTGTTATTCTTTTACTCAAAAAGTAGGGACTAAGATGAGACTGAATCACACACATTTTTAAAGCCTTCTTCTCAGATATTTCATACCAAGCAAAACCAACTGGGTAGGACAGATTAATTTGTGAATTAATTAGGCAAACATTTCCCCCTAAACAAAATATTCTTATTACAATGTTTTCAGGAAGCAATTAAATTCAATACAAAAATCACAGTCTAATTGTTCTCCTTAGAAATTTCTACAGCAGGTTTTACTTGCATAAAGAAGCCATCAAAACTGAGCTGTAACCTACATAGCAGACTCCTAGATGGACCTGATAGGTGAATACGTTTTATTACAGGCTGCATAAAGCTTTTTATTTCACAGCCTTTTGCCCACATTTTTCACTGTTCTCCATTAGCCGTGGCAAGGCAATTTTCTTTTGGCAAAAGGAACTGCTAACGTCCTTGCGTGCTGAAAAAAATGAACTGCAATATGAGAATTTATCCACAAAGCCACCATCTTTTTCCTTGGGAGAAAAGGCAATTCAGTCTTCCTCCAAATTCATAGCCTGATCCAAAGCCCACTCAAGTCAACGAAAAGACTCCTCTCGACTTTTTCTGAGTATGTAGAGAACATCTAATCTAAGTAATGTGGGCTACTTTCCCAACCAAGCTACGACTACCTAGGATCGGTTTCATTCCAGACACTAGTGTTGATATGTCATGCCTTTATTCATGAACAAAGCTTTGTCTGAACATTTCATTGAAGAAAATCACACGATTGCTGAACAGGTTCAGGGGGTAACTTGGAGAGCTTAAACGTATTGCTAAGAGCCTGCAGTGTTCTCACTGGACTTGCAGTAACAGCCACTGGCTATGAACCTCTCAATTTATTTATCCAGATTAGCAAAAAGAACTTCCTTGAGTCCACTAAAAAGGAAGAAGGGGCAGATTACAGCAAACGACATTAGCATATGTCAGTGACACCGACTGGTTTGTAGATTATTATCGTTATGGAGGGAAATTACCTATTTATCTTAAAAGATTTAACCGAAAAATCCCCCGTGAGATCAACACTCACTTCTAAGGGTTTTCTTGGGACAGCACACACTGCACTTTCACTGACTGGCGTAGTTCTACTGAAATTTACACCTGCCGAGGACCTGGTTTTATGACTTTAGATGAAGCTACACTAAAAACCATGATGAGAAAGGGGAAAGGCTCGTTGAACAGAGTCTGACTATACATATTTGAGAACTGCATATGTAGTAAGATGATAATGCAGGGTTTTCCAACAGTGAATTAAATTCAAAATTTCCATAGGCCCCTTTGAAAATCTCTGAGTGAATTAAAAAATGTAAAAATTCACCTGTGCAGCTTTTTTTGCAGTCTAAACTGCATCAATATCACTCAATCAGCTGAGCACCCGCATCAACACCTTGCGAGGGGGGAAGCACCTTTTATTTACTGTCTGGATACCTTTCAGCACTTATGCACTGTTTAGATTTAGGAGTTAACTTTATTCAGCTTGTAAAGTTAAAGCTCCCACTCGCTGACAATGGGCCAGATACTGAGCTGGTGTAAATCAGCAAATCCACCAACTATAACAGTATGACTGGATTTACACCAGCTGAGGGTCTAGCTCTAAAAGCTTTAATCCATTTTTACTCAGCCACCCACAGAGCACAGATACCCCCTTCATTCTCCCTAATACTCCTGCAGCTCTGCATGCGTAGCTCCTCTGCTCCGTAGTGAATTTCACCCTAAGAGTGAAGAGATAAGAATTTGCACAACTGTTTTGAAATGTTAGCTAGGCACTTAGCAGCTATCCAAAATTTGGCTGCTTCAAGCTGTCAGTTGCTTTGTGCCTTTGTATTAAATAATCCATGCGCGTCAAACCCATGAAAAACAGCCTAGTGGTAGTGTGCTTACAGATGTCATATGGAAAGTAAACAAAACACTACGATGCTAGGAATTAGATTTTCTTTTGCCAAAATGAAACTCTAATCCACAACCAACTTCTCAAACATCTGATGGTTTGGCCCTCGTACAATGATGAAACAAAGCTACTGAGATACAAGCATTTTCAACTCACAGAGAAGTATCTGAAATTGGTTTATAAACCAACTTAGTGAATCAGGTGCAAACCCTTGTGTGAACACTCTTATTATGGGTTATAAATAACTACTATTTCACTGTTACATTTTGCTTGTAAGTAAATCCAAGAGTCATCTTTATTTCAGTTTAATTTAAATCTGTTCCAAATCCATTTCAGTTAAACCAAAAAAACCTAATTTAAAATGAAATACAAGTCTCCAAACCTTTTGCATCGGTTTGACTAAAATGGTTTTAAATTGCACCTGAGATTAAATGAGCACAACTTTCTCATGTAATAATACCCAGCATTCATTCAGCACTTTTCATCCACAGATCTCACAAGTGCTTAACAAAGGAGGTCAGTATCATTAACTCCAGTTTACAGAGGGGGAAACTGAGGCACAAAGCAGTGAAGTGGGTAACCCAAGATCATCCAGCAGGCTAGTGGGTAAGCAAAGAGTAGACTCTAGGTCTTCCAAGTCCCAGTTCAGTGCTTTATTGACTATGCAACACTGCTAGGCAAGATAAGTCTTCACTCTCATAAATCCTGTATTCCTCTATAAACGTATTTAAATAATAGATTAAGAAAAATTCTACATTAAAAGAACATTAAGCTTGCAAAAAGCATACAACCAAAAGTTTGGAAAGATCAGAATTGAAGTTGCCTGTGCTACCTTCATTCGGCCGTCTTGTGTGTCTGAACTGTGATACAGTTTTTAATTACATGACTGGCTGACACATGGCATGGAATATTGCACCCCTAACGAGTAAAGTATGGCAAAATTATAAGCAACTGTAAACAGGGTCTTCTAATGAAATGTGTTAGGCAACCTTATTTTTGGGAAATGCTACCAGCCTATAATAATTGTTTAAACTGTAAGCTCTTCAGGGCAGAGATTCTCTCTTACTATGTGTGTGAACAGTGCCTTGCACAATGGGAAACTGATCACAGATGGGACCTTTATACGCTATCATGATATAACTAATACATGATGATAATCATCTTGTTTCAAATCTGCATTGAAGAAATCTGCTAGTGACCAACAAGAAATGAAGTATGACCTACTACTTCCCATTGGTTAAGTTCTCTATAATCACCAGTTGTGCTGGATTTATATTTTCTGTATTATTTTACCTGTTTCTTACTAGAACATAGGAACTTAAAAACCAGCAATTCAATGTTGTTTGTTAGAGGAGTGCAGAACAAATCTTAGTGAACGTGGGTGGGTGGGTAGATAGATAGATGTCAAACCACAAGCAGATAAATACACTTTTATATATTTTATTTATTGGAAACTGCTCTTTGCCCGAGACTTAGTTCACCCAGTTTTAGCCTGGAGCAAGTGTTTGACCCTCTTGAATACATAAGAATGGTCATGCTGGGACAGACCAATGGTTCATGTAACCCAGTATCTTGCCTACTGACAGTGTCCAATGCCAGGTGCTTCAGAACGAATGAACAGACCAGGTAATCATCAAGTGAGCCATCTTCTGTTGCCTAATCCCACCTTCTGGAAAACAGCAATCCTAGCCATACAGGTGGTTTACACTAGGAATACTCAGAACCCCAAATTCTAGCTGCATGAACAGTATGTACTGTGCACTGCAAGTGGGCAGGAGCCGCTGCAGGTATAAAACTAAAAGCATAGTGTGGTGATAATTAGAGAAAGCAAAGCTAAGTAAATGCAAATAATCTATACCCATGTATTTCTAAGTGCAGAGTGACAGGAAAATGAATACATTCTATGCCAGGATGAATGCACAGGCCATGCTAACCAATTTCTTTGTTTTATTTAGGTGAGTAAAATGGAAACAGAACAGTGTATTTTCATAGGCAGGAGTGGGAATTAATGGAAGTCATGTTTAAATAGTGGTGCATTGAGCTGAAAATATACCCTGATACCCTACGGCCTAATTTACCATTGCCCTGCATCTTGTGTAGTCATTTGCCCCAACGTAACATTAGTGGATGTAAAATGCTGTTGTTCTCAGGTGTTAGCATTTTACACACACTCTTGCACTGGTGTATGTGACCCTACAAGATGCGAGGCAATAGTGAATGGGGCCTTGAGATTCTAAGAGCCAGCTGCCCCCTGCACTCGCTCCTATATACAGCAGATCCATTGCAGTTTCACTGTGCACAGAACTTGGAAAGGCCTTGCAAAGGACGTCATATTCCTTGGATACTGCAATGCTCCACCCCATGGTGCTTCCCGTTGCATTGGAGTTTGGGCACATGGCAATGGCAGACTGGAGGAGCGGACAGTGTACTAAACTCCCCAGTAGCAGGGAGTGGGGGGCTACATCCTATTGCACACAGCACAATGCACCAGGTCATTAGATTAGTGGGAAAGACTCTTGAGTCTCAACCCTGCTTAGACCTCTTGAGCAAAACCCATTGACTTGGCTTTTGTAAGGAGACAGCGCTTTGCCCAAAGTATGTAACAGACCAGCCACTGAACTAGACCCACACGGAGGCAACTTTACACTTACAGAGTGGTGTAAACAGGATTTAGTGTCAATCACAGTTGGGCTCCTTATGTTCCAGGTAGTAACGTATTTGGGAGTTCAACTGTTACCTGCGCCAGGAGATGAAGGTTCAAACCCACTGGATACATCACTGCACGTGTTGGAAGCCTGTTCAGAGAGCTTCTTTTTTGAACTGCCGTCAGCAGACTTATGTGATTTCTTTTTATTCTTCACCAGAATTTTGTACATTAAGTCCATGGGGCTCGGAAGGGGGACGCCAGTTTCAAGCTTAGAGGAAAGAGAGATTTGCAATAAGTAAAATGGTCCCATGCTAACTTCTCATTCTCCACCTGATACAACGTATATACAATTCTGCGGTCCAAAAATGTACACCCATTTTCAGATGAAGCGTGGTTTGCACAACAGGTGGTTTCTGTGCTAAACAAAACAGTGCCTATGAAGGCACGTTAGCAGACAAAGAAAAAATGCTCTATGAAATTTCTACAGTAACAACCAGTATAATTTGATATGTGAAAGCCCACATTATAAATGAGCAGATGTCACAGCCAATTTAGTTTTAGAGGATTAGAACTCATTGTATCACTATAATCTCCACATCAGAAACCATATGCTTAATCCAATACTTGCATAAATTACTTATAAACCCCCCCAAACCAAAAAACCAGCTGCTTCTATCTTGTTAGCAGTATATGAAGAACAACAGAAACTGAAATATGCAAATAAATATTCATACATATATTTATGATCAGGGAAATACCAAACCATCTTACTGGGTATTTTTCCAGTGGATCCATGAGCAGTGCATCTCCAAAAATTAATCTGCAATATTCTGCCATTTTGGCTTGCTGCTTAGGGCTAAAAGGGGAAAAGGATAGAATTAAGTGAGGCTTATTCATACTGCAGGCTGAAAAGCAGCAGTAATGGAAAAATCTAATATCGCTTAACTAGATGAAAGGATAATTTCTTGATCCTATCATTGTAAATTGTTCACAATGATCTAGATTCATCATGCTATTATTCTGACTTCTCTGACAGCCTTATCACAGGGATTATACATGAAATAACACAATAAAGGCATTGGCCATTTGAAGTCAGAAAGAGTAATGCTGAACGTGTCATAGAGACAAATATTCACACGCACTTTATAGAACATAAAAACTGAATGTGTCAGTTGTGTGAGTGATAGAAATAAACTGTTGCATAAGTTTGGCTCTGGTAGGAAACATCTTTAAATACGTTTTCCTTCATGATACTTTTAGTTCATATCATGGATTTTCAAGATTTTTTCCCCTGTTATGCTTTGCTTTTTCTTTTTTTGTAACTCGAGAACATGAAACGGAAGAAACAAACAAAGAAAAAAAGGATGAGCCTTTTTAAAGGCACTTCCAACACGCTGCAGAGAGCAACATGGCCTCAAACAGGGTCTCTCCAAGGCCAGCCCTACACAAGAAACTTTTGCTGGCCTAGCTAGTGGTTTTTTGTTTTTGTTTTTTGTTTTGACTGCCATGGCTTTGTTGGCAAAAAATCTAAAATACAGTCTGAATGGCATAATTCTGCTTATGCTGATCTAGTTTATGGTGCTCGGAAAACTGGTATAAGTGCAATTTTGTTCGTATAGGAGGGCTTCACTGGTATAGCTATGCTGATCAACAACAGCTTTCTAACGCAGACCTGGCTTTAGTAACAAGCTCCTGGAGCGAGCAGCTGGGTGATTATTTTAGGCTGTAGGGCAGATCACTGTTGAGATTTCTTTTCATTAGACGCTTGTCTACCCATATCATACTGTACAACAGTCAATTACTGTGGTGGTTTTCATGATGTCCACTAGGGATAAGTCAAACTCAACAAACTGTGCTTACAGCCAGTTTGTCCATAGTGCAACCCAAGAGTGGAATAATGTCTGGATATCATTAAGATGGGAGTTTTAGGATATAGATAAGTTACAAATGCCACTTGCATAGCCTTAAAATGTGGCCTCCACCTGCAGTTTTTTTTTTATAACCACAGGGACAGGATGAAACTGTTCAACTACACATTTATTTTGCTGGTGAACTCAAACAAAAAACAATTTCTATTCACAGAATATGGATGACACATGAGAACTCCAAGCAGTTGTAGCTGCATCTATCGTTCATCACAGAATGTATTGCCAAATTACTAATAAAGCCCCATGTGTCACAACATTTGGGATCCCCTAGTTTACAATCATGTCTCCTCACATTAAAACGTGAGCTGGGTGGGAAACAGTTTTCTTGTCCCATGAATAATTTTGAGTGTTGTATATTTTTGTGTTTCAATTTGGAGCAAAAAGTTGAACATCCTGAAAATATTCACAAAGTAAAGCCAAACAAATACAAAAATCAGTTTTGGTCACTGGGAAAAGTTTTGTTTTGGTAATTCTGAAACATTTCATTTTCAGATCTGACTTTTTTCTTTCCTAAAACCTTTTAAAGGTCATTTTGAACAGGAAAACAGGATTTTTTTTCATTTGGAAAATACTGAAAATAAATGTTTTCCCCCCAACATTTTTTTGAGTTGCAAGATTCATCGAAACCCACCCCATTTTATGAGCAGTTTTGATTGGATGAATCTGCATTTTTCAATGAAAAACAATTTGTCAAAAAATTCCTCAGCGCCTCTAGCTGAAACGACAACTGCCCAGGTGACAGGAAGAATTTTTAATCTACTTCCTGATTAACTTTTTGCAAACAAAAATCAACCAGTGCAGCCACTTTAAAGCCCTATTATACTACCTGGGCAGTGTGAAGGGGCCTTAGTGTAAATGAGAATTTAACCAAAAGTGTTTGGTTAAGCATGCACTTCAGCAATCTACACTATTTGCATTAATTAACACCCGATTCTGTTGTCAAGCTCACCTTTTTTTATGATTACTAATTATTCATTGTGTGCCAGCAATGTACTTGATAGCTCGTCAGAAATGGGACCAAACCTGGATGACATTTAACTTAGAATAGAAATTTCCCAAAGTTCAGCAGTGCTTCCATTTGGGGAATTCCATCTTTCGCAGCTATAGGTTAAAATGCTCATAACTTCAATTGTCCACAATACATGTGGTTGTAGATTTTTAATGATTCCACAAAGCTAGGATGGGTTTTAAACTGCTGCGTTTTTAATCATTGCAGTATTTTGTTGATGCTTTCTTTTAAATTCAGCCAGTTCTGCAAGAAAGTTAAGATCCCCTTTCAGCCTCAGGCATAAGATTAGGAAGATGAGTGGGAAGCAAACAGAGCTAAGGCCCACCAAGGGGAGGGTTGGTGGGAATGCAGTGAGCTGAGGGTGTAAGTAAAATGTTATAGTCCATATCGAACTGTCAGCACCTTTTCAAACACACAAAACAGGCCCATGCACAAGAAAACCCAGCTCTCCGTGGAAAGCAGATAAGTGAGTGGGGATTTGTTATAACTCTCGCCTCCAAGGGGTAATTATTATAGGCAAGTTCATCTTAATTTTCTCAACTAGTATATATTTTTAATGGATCCACACTCCTAGAGACTATGATGTTCAAAGTTTGTGTCCGTTAAATCAAACCCCACATTTATCTAAAACTTAGGAACAGGCATAAAATTAGATTTCAAAAGGGCACGTCAACCACAAAACCCCCAGATGTCTGGAGGTAGTAAGAGTTTCACTCCTACACGACATTGAAATCTTACACCGAGAATTTAGGTTTAGAATCATCCTCGCTAGAAGTAGTGTTAGAAGGAAACTGTTCCATCCTGTACCCACATCTCTCTGTCTCTCTCTCTCTAAAAAAAGTCTTATGGAAAACAGTGAGGATCCCTCCTTGCCTCCCTTCCTTTCAAAGAACGACTAACTTAACACATCTTACTTGGCTTTGCAACTACCTTAAATACATCATATGCAAAGAGGTGTACATAGAACATCCAATCCTATGAGTTCACACTGTGTGAAGAACTTACATTTTATGCATACTGAGCTACACAGAAATGATCCATAATGTAGGGAATTGTACCAGAAATATGGGAAATGGAGCAAGGCAAAAAAGGTGCAATTGCAAAGAAATATATTTACAAGATTAGGGACGAACATAATACCTTTAATCAGATGTATTCGATATGTGTTAAGCGGGAAATACACAAGTACCTTCACTTAGATTGTGAGCTCTTTGGGACAAGGGCTATCTTCTTGTTTTGCATATGTACAGCACCTAGCATAATGCAGTCCAAGTCTATAACTGGGGCTCCTAGGTACTACATGTAATAATAGCATATTATTTGTGAAGTGCTGACAGCATGCCTAATGCTGTTCCAGACACACACAAAGTCACAGTCCTTCCTCAGAAGAGTCTACAGTCTAGAACAGTGGTTCTCAATCCACAGCCCAATCAGCTGTAGCCCACGTGACAACCTCAGGGCCATACAGGTAGTATATATGTTGTGTACATGTGGCCCAAATAACCTATAGAAAGCTGTCTATGCAGCTCACAATGGCAAATAGGTTGAGAAACACTGGTCTAGAAGATTGTAAGGAGGATCCAGAAAAATAAACCTTTCTAAAAACACTATTGGGACTCTGGCAAGCCAGATGCCAGCTCTTGTCAAGACTGAAGGCATTGGCTAAGTACTAACAAACTCAGAGCTGGTGACCAGACCAGTTCACCTGTATGTTAGTTTTGCTCAAAAGAGGTATTAATTTTATAAGAATGTATTTAGTGTTTAGACTCTATGAGATGCTTATAAATTGCTACATGGATTAATTTCACTTGTAATGGTGGTATTCCATGAAGTAAGAAAACCTGTAAGTTTTGCTTTATAACTTTGAAATTGCTCTGAATTTGTGAACCCAGGCATGAGAATTGTTCCCCCTCCCCCACCAATCCAGAAGGACTATCAAAATGAGATGGGCCATCAAGGAACATTGCAATACAAAGGATTGGTTAGTGATCCTATTGCACCTTGGAAACGCTACATGCAATGAAGCTCCTCCTTCCGACTTGGAAGCTGAATGAAGGAAATAAAACAAGTCACAGGAAAAAATGTCCATCTTGCTCTTTGCTATTTGAACTCTTACAGGGTCAGAGACTCTAAACTGAGGCAGAGATCCCCAGGGGTTCCTCGTGGGTTTGCCCTGAAAGACACTTTGAATTGACAGATCACTACGACTTTGTCGCTCTTAGGATTTAGATGGTAACTCATTTGTGTATCTATGTTTACTTGCTTTAATTTATAAATAACTTTTTTTTTTCCTAGTGAATAAACCTGTAGATAGATTATTACAGGACTGGCTACAGGCACTGTCTTTGGTGTAAGATCTAGGGTACAAATTATTCTGGGGTAAGTGACTCGTTTCTTGGGACTGGAAGCAACCTGAATGTGGTGTGATTTTTGGTGTAAGTGACCATTTATCCTTAAGTGCAGTTTGTCTGAGTGGCAAGATAGTCTGCAGGGTCCCAGGGGCTGTTTGTAACTCCATGGTAAGACTGCTGTAGTGATCCAGGAGTTCACATTTGTTACTGGCTTGGTGAAATCTCATTACAGAATACACCACCAGGTTGGGATATCTCGCCTGGTTTTGACAGTCTGCCCTGAGGTAAGCACTCACAGTTGTAAGCCACTCCAGACAGCGTGACAACTATTAATATTTGTTATGCTAATTCTAGCTAGAAAACAGCAAGATGAGTTTGACTTTAATTAAGTGTAATCTACAAATTGATTTTAGATGGATACTGTTCAAGGATTACTTACTTAACCTTTCAGCTGCTAGGTCATGAGTATGTTTCTAATTATAGAGGCATCTGTCTTCAGATTTTTAGATACCTTATATTAGTCTTATTTCAAACCCCATGGTATTTCTGAGGCCTTTCCAATGTTTGCAAGGCTCTAAATGTCTTTCCCCTCTCATTTTGTGGGTCCACCTCTTTTCTTAGAACTGTTTTTTTCCCCCAATACACTGATTTTGACCTCAACGTTCATCATAAGAATGGCCATACTGGGTTAGACCAATGGTCCATCTATTTTGTCTTCTGACAGAGGCGAATGACAGATTCTTCAGAGGGAATGAACAGAATAGGGAAATCATCAAATGATCCATCCCTTGTCGTCCAGTCCAAGCATCTGGGAGTCAAGAGGCTTAGGGACACCCAGAACATGGTGTTGCATCCCTGACAATCTTGGCAAATAAGCATTAATGGACCTTATCCTCCATGAATTTATCTAATTCTTTTTTGAACCAAGTTATACTTTTGGCCTTTACAACAATCCCTGGCAATCAGTTCCACGAGTTGACTGTGTGTTGTGTGAAGAAATACTTCTTTCTGTTTATTTTAAACCTGCTGCCTATTAATTTAATTGGGTGACGCTGGGTTCTTGTGTTATGTGAAGTGGTAAACAACACTTCCCTATTCACTTTCTCCACACCATTCATGATTTTATAGACCTCTATCATACCCCCCTTAGTTATCGCTTTTCAAAGATGAACAATCCAAATCTTTGTAATCTCTCCTCATACAGTAGCTGTTCTATATCCTTTGTCATTTTTTGCCCTTCTGTACCTTTTCCAGTTCTAATATATCTTTTAGAGATGGGACAACCAGAACTACAGGCAGTATTCAAAGGTGTGGGCATATCATGGGTTTATATAGTGGCATTATGATATTTACTGTCTTATTATCTATCCCTTTACTAATGGTTCCTAACATTCTGTTAACCTTTTTGAGTGCTCTTGCACATTGAGCAGTTGTTTTCAGAGAACTATCCACATTTACCCTCAAGATCTCTTTCTTGAGTGGTAACAGCTAAATTAGACCCCATCATTTTGTATGTATATGGTTTTCAATGTGCATTACTTTTCATTTATCAACATTGAATTTCATCTGCCATTCTGTTGTTCAGTCCCCTAGTTTTGTGAGATCCCTCTGTAACTCTTCATAGTCTGCTTTGGACTTAGCTATCTTAAGTACTATTGTGTTATCTGCAAACGTTACCACCTCACAGTTTACCCCTTTTTCCAGATCATTTATGAATATGTTGAATAGCACTGGTCCCAGTGCAGATCCCTTGGGACCCCGCTATTTACCTATCTTCACTCTGAAAGCTGACCATTTATTCCTACCTTTTGTTTCCTGTCTTTTAACCAGTTAGTGATCCATCCCTCTTACCCCAGGCCTGTTTGCTTTGTGTCAGAACCTTTGGTAAGAGACCTTGTCAAAGGCTTTCTGAAAGTCCAAGTACACTGTATCCACTGGATCTCGCTTGTCTATGTTTGTTGATCCCCTCAAAGAATTCTAATAGATGGTGAAGTATGACATCCCTTTACAAAAGCCGTGTTGACTCTTCCCCAACACTATCTGTGTGTCTGATAATTCTCTTCTTTACTATAATTTCCATCTGGTACTGAAGATAGGCTTACCAGCCTGTAATTGCCTGGATAGCCTCTGGAGCCTTGTTTAAAAATCAGTTATCCAGGCTTATCCATTGTGCTAGGTGCTGTACAAATATAAAATGATTATCTCTGCCCCAAGAAGCTTACAATATAAGACAAGAGACAATAGGTTAATACGGACAGATGGGAGAGGTATGAAGGTACGTGTTTGAAAATTTAACAATTTTCAGTGCATATTTAACAAATTTCACAGTGCAGATTGATCTCCTGGGCCAATCAGAGGGAAGCTTTGACAACTCGACAGTGAAAGGGAGTTGCCAGGCAGGATGAGGATTGACTGTAAGGGCCTTGCAAGTGAATAGACACATCTAATGTTTGATGTGATAGAGATGGGGGAGGAAATGCAGGGATGCAAAATATGGTTAAATCAACAGGCTAGGAAAATGATCTTAGAAGTAGCATTCTGAATGGATAAGAGCAGGGCAAATTGCTTTTGTCAAGGCCAGAGAGAAGGCTGTTGTAGTAATCAAGGCATGAGATGATGAGAGCCTGGATAAGTGTTTTAGCTGTGTGGATGGAAAAAAAACTGAATTTTAGAGATGTTATGCAAAAAGAATAAGCAATATTTAGACATAGTCCAGATGTGAGGATCAAGAGAGAAGTCTGAGTTGAAAATGACACACAGGTTATGGTGTCACATGTTAGAGTAATGGCAAGGAAAATAGAGGAGCTAATTCACATGCTATTAAACTCCATGAAGTTTATGTCCTTCCGGGAAAAATATTGAAAGGTCGTAAAAAATATTTACCTCAGGTGATTTAAAAATCACTAAAAATGACATGACCAAAGCATATAGGGTAAAATCATGTGCCAAATGACATCAATGGCAAAATTCCCATTAACTCTGATGCAACCAGGACTTCACCCAAAATGTACAGTGAATACAAATCTAATATCGCTGAGAACTATAGGGAAAATTCTGATCCCACAGAAATAATGGGGAGTTGACTTCCATGCATTTACACGAATTCTCCAGAAGTGGAAGCTATAAAAGTACTTAGCATTATGAACTGGCATTTAGACCTGAATGATCATGAAAAGCTAGAAGAAAAATAATGTTCCATCTAAACAGAAAAGCAGAAGAAATATTCCGTGAAATTAGGTGAGGGATTCTCTGACTGGCTAATTGCCGTATTCGCCAGCAACTTGTGAAGAAATGGAAGTCTAATTGTAACATGCAGTCAAATAACTGAAAGTGGTATTTGGCTAAGGCAAAATTAGAAGCTGCACACGTTAAATGGGATAATTTATTGCAGCACAAAGTTAATAACAACCGATACCAATAGTTAGTCAACCTTAAAGCCTCATAAACAGAAGACATTTGATATTGCTTTCCCAAATATCCTTTGTTAATTACTTGTTATTGTCATCATAACACATGAAAGAGCATTGCAGATAGTACATCTAGGGCCCGATTCATCACTCTGTCACTGCAGTTTTATGATGGTGAAACTCCATCGATTTCTATGGGGTAACACTGGAATAAAACTGGAGTAACATAGTGGTAACTCTACCATCAACTTTTCATCGTCCTGGCATTTCACAAGATATTTAGTTGTGATTAAAATTGAATCCCATTTTTCTAAAGATATTTTGGCACTTATTTACCTCTGAAAATAATTGGTTTTTTCTTTTTCTTTTTTGCAGTTATTAATGTCTTTGTCCTCTGAAAAGGGCCTTATCCTTAATGGTTTTGTTTAAATTTTGACCTTAATAGTTGAGATAATAAATAGGTCCACATGCTGATTCTCCTATCTGTCTTTTCTAAACAAAGTTTGTTGAAGAAAGGGGTTTACCAGTGAAAGAAACTAACAGGTGTAGGGTAAAGAAGGTCAATCCCCCAACTTCAGCTTGTACAGTACATTTTTCCAGTGATAAACTCAGATTCCCTTCCACACACTTTGCTACTTTTAACCCCACCTTTGAATCTGGTCCTATAGCTACGTTTCAAACTTCTAGTCATTCAGGGTTCCTGATTTGTTTCTCCAGTGGAAGGAAGGATTGAAATAGAAGTGGTTGGAGGGGGAATGGCGGTAATACTGTCTGACAATCAGCATAGTTTCAGCTGTTTGGGTCAACTGCAGATGATATTTTTTCCTAAACCTTTTTTTTTTTGGTGGCTGTTTTGCTTTGATGTAGACACACCCCAGTTCATTCTAAGACCATGGACTTCTAGATTCTGCTAAAAGGGAGGAATAAGTAGCCATTTCTGTATATTCATTTTGCTCTGTGAATCAGTCAGTATGGGCATGGGGCAATGAAGAACAGTGCATTAGTATCCACTGGTAACCAAATCTATCCCTTTTTCATTTTATCTAATTTTTTCTAATGGCACAAATAATGGGAGTCCTAAAATCTTTCTTGACTCCATGACTGATCATGTATATTTTAGAGCTGGGGGGGGGGGAAGGGGCAGGTGCAGAGGTGAGAGGAGAGAAAGTTTTTCTTTCACAGGAAAATTTTCAAGATTTCAAAATTTTTCCCAACCAAATTGGCACAGAAAGTCAAAATCTTGAAAATTTTCCCAAACCAAAAATGGGGGAGAGGGGCATTTGTTTCAGATCAATCAAAACATTTTGTTTTGATCGTTTCAAAATATTTTAAAAAAATTACTAATAACCTACAATTCTAAATGAAAAGTCGTTCCAAACCAAATAACCGGAACTTCATGTTGAAAATGTCAAATTGAGACTTTCAGCCATTTCAAGACTGTTTTCCAAAAGTTTTTTAAAAACAGGAAATTTTTCAGAACTGACCCTTTCAACAAAGCACTGGTTTAGACAAATCTGCATTTTTGGTAGAAAAAAGTTTCGCTGAAAAATTCCCAAACAGATCCCACACACACACAAAATCCCGCTTTTGGGATCTCCACTAAGACAAACATAATGGAAAACTCCACTCTCATTTGCACATGGGCAACTCCAAATGAAATTGCTGTGTATGTTAAAACAGATTATGGGGGCATAGTCTCTCACTCGCTCGCTTTTATTTTTGTTATGTTTACTGTCAATGCGAATTTCACATACGCTGCTGGAGAAGTATGTTATTCCAAGAGAAAATCCATTAAAATCTATGGGCAGAAAGATACTATTCAACCTGAGCACAGGTGACAGAATTTGGACAATAATTATTAAAACATTCACCTTCACATTCACGGCTCTGATTCAGTGAGCATGCAGGCGACCAGTCTCATTCAAATCAATCAAACTACTCATGAACCCAAAGTTTTGCACATGCTTAGAGCACTGCACGGATACAAAATTTGTATCTGCATCTGATCCACGATCCGCAAACATGGTCTGCATCCATCCACGATCTGCATCTGCAGATATGATGTGGATATCTGCAGATTCTCAGGGCTCTACACATGCTTAAGTATCTTAAAGGTCTACATGTAGGATGACAAATTCACTAATGATGATGGCAGATGATAATGCCAGATAAACATGCTAAATCTTGTATCTTAACATTGTTTAACTAAACATTGTAATGCTGTAATTACTTACGAATCCACATGGTTTTCAAAGGAAAGGAGGATCGGAAAAGGTGATGTCTTAAATGCACATTCAGCAATAGCTTCTATTACTTCCTAAAAAAATTAGGACACAGATTAGTTACAAACACCTTATGTCTAATGGAGATATATTTTGATTCCTGAACTAACTTATCTATCTGCAAAGCAAACACAAAAGAACTCAGTGCCTTCCAAAACCATGCCCAGACCTCTTATTCTGAACAACCTCAAAGATCTGGATGTGCTTTTGCAGTCTGCTCTGTAATTTAGTCTCTAAAATGTTATAAGCTTAAAGTGTTATCTCACTCCAGAAGTGTTTTTGTGCCTCTCTGTGACTGAACCAATAGCCTACTGCAGAAATTTTTGCAGGTCACGATTCCATGCCTAAAGCTATGCCTTTCATGGATTATTTTGAATAATTAAAGTAATCATGTTTTGTTTGACAAGCCTATTGTATCTTCTAAGCAACACCTTTCTTTTTCTTTTCTTGTTTGTTTCTTTTCTTCCTTTTCTTCTTCTTCTTCTTCTTCATTTATTTATTTATTTTTGGGGGTTAAATCCTTAATTACTGTGATGCACAAGTTTCAGTCTCCTCTTGTTTGATGTGGGAAATCCCTTCAAGGCACAATATAAAAAAGATTGTTTCACTGCATGTCAGCAGCCTACTGTGTAAATAATCTATAAAACATATGGTTCAGAAATATAAAGTAAAGGCTGCCTTTCAGCAGTAGGGATGTAATGTGATGGCAATAGTTTATCTACCAGAGGAATCATTTTATGACACTCATTTTAGCTGTGTGCCCATTTTTATCCTCTATCAATGCACTCATTGCTAGAAATAATTCACATTTCCCTCTTGGAATACAAATCTGCTTCCAGATGAACTCGCTCTAGCACTGAAGGCTGTTATAACCAAACAGTGTTAAAAAAGCCCCATGAATCCAGCACCCCAAAGCATAAAATCAAATTCAAAATAATGAAGGTTTGTTTTAAATCTTCTGAGAGTTCTTTTTATTTGCCTCCTGAACTTTTAGAAATTGCCTTTCCAAGCTAACCTACACAACCGTAAGGGTTAGAAATTAACTTTTATTTGAATGAAATCTGAGATTCTGATGTATTCACACTACTGTGGGGCCTGGAGCTTGAAAAAAAAACCCCAAAACGCACACCAAATAGAAAAAGAATTGGCAACACACTAGTATTTATATTTTTCATATCTATAGAGACATAAAATTCTATCTGTACTGTATGGCGCAGATGCTCAGCTGAAGTCAATGGAGCTTTGGCTATACCAGCTGCGGAACCGAGTCTACAGCGATATATCTACATACATATGCATGTGCATGCATTCACACCCGCACAACATCCACCCACCTTATCATAAATAACACCCCTGACACATTTAACTGCCTCACTGGCGCACTGATCATTCACTCAGCTCTACCAAGATTACTTCTCACTCTCTAGCCCGTGAGCAGCTTAGAAACCATTTGTTTTATCCTTTTTCCTCAAACGTGGAACTTTCTTCCTCAGGGCCTAGCATAGGTCCGTTCAATCTAGCAATAGGTTTCTGGGTCTATGTTTATTTACAGAAGTCAAACTGATAAATAAAGGATATATAAGTAAGCAAACATAGTCTGATAGCTGCAGAACTAAGAGTGCTAGCAACAGATACTGCATGCACCCCAGTGGAGAGCATAAAATATTTCCTTCTAGATGAAACTTGCTTCTAGCCCAGGTAGATCACAAAATACTGATGTCACCTTACATTTGTGACACTGGGTGGGATTTTTTTTATTAGTGCCTATGTGACCTAGGCATCAAGTCCCACTGAAAGCCAATAGGGCTTGTGCTCCTAAATCCCTAGGACCTTTTTGAACATCCAACCCTTTACGATCTACAGAAAGGCTAGCTTAGATAGGTTTTTTTTTTCTTTAGAGGTTTCTAAAGTTTATTAGCTTTACTTTTTCTTTCCCCTTAGATGCTCTTACACGCAAGTGCTCCTGCGAGCATAATAAAAATAATCAAGCTACAGGCTCTCAGCCGTATTGCATACATCTACTACGAATAGCTGAATAGCATTCTATAAAATGTTCTTTCTAAGAGACCTTTGACCCACTTCCAGGTGAAGGAGAAGCATTTGTTACACATTAGACACCTGCTGGGGACAGTGAGGAAAATTATCCTCTCAGATCCACACAATGGTATGAATAGCAGTGGGAGTTCTGCATGTTGTAGGGAGAGCCCCGTATGAAAGGTAAGCACCCCGTTATGCACCTGGAAGGAAAGTTTTGCTCCAGTTATGAACTAGATCTCTATAGACATATGAAAATGTCTACAGCCTCAGCTGTCATTGCAACTCCTAAAATGAGATAAAAATGCTGAACACAGCGGGAGAAAAAGTGGGGAAAAAGTCAGTCTGAAAGGGGAAGAGCGTGGACACCCTACTGGAATTGGGTGAATCTATAGATGAGAGATTCATACACGGGGTCAATGAAGTGATGGGCCCTTTTGGGGACTGCGTGCTCTCCACGCCTTCAAACTGACACACAGATCCACTTCAGTCAGTGTAGAAATGAAGGTTTTGTTGCAGCAAGAGCACGACTCACTTGAAATAGACACAGAAGTACATATATCTAGAAAGCAACTCCTGACTTTGACAAGAAGAATATGGTTGGTTTTGTTATAAGGTCATACACCTGCAGAGGTTCCCAATCTGCAGCAGACAGAAGCCTCACAAATTGCTCGAAGTCATAAGAGGAGATAAAAAATGAAAAAATGAAGCAGTCTCACAGTAAGTTTATATTACTTTTTGTCTCAACACTTCAGAAAATCTATTTATGTCGGTGAAAACTGATGGTCAGAGCAAATAGCATTGCCTATGATAGCCATGCCAAAAGCATGGACTGATTAATGACTTAGCACCCAAGAGCGAGATCCAATGATCATTCAGAATTGATTCACACATCTCTGATGCGTTACTTCACTGTCATTTTGCTCCTTCTACATCAGCCAGCATACGTTTTAGAGCCAAAAGAAAAGCCACAAGTAACAAATAATTACATTAAAAAGACATTTGCATTAGGGGGGATTGAGAAGTGCTGATTATATTCAAACTAGCCTCCCACCCCTTCAGAATGCCAGTGAGACATGAACTGTGTCCTGAAATCTCCTGGGTCCAATTCTCGTGTATGCTTTAAAGCATCAGACGGATTTCGCTTTACACTCTTGTACATGGCTGAGGAAAGGTTGAGAACCACCTTATGAAATTAAACAACTTCAGCAATCAAACTCTACACACTTCAGCATCAACTCCTTTCTCCACAGTGGAATGGGAGGATTGGTGATATTGGTGCAAGAGGTTCTATTTTACAATTTCCAGTGACTGAATAAATCAGTGCAGAGTTAGAGAAAACAAGTGAAAAAAGCAGAGAAGAGAAGTAGTGCAGGGCAAGTGAAACATAAGTACTTTGCTGTTGTATTATTTAGTTATTTTTAAGTGAATGACTATCAAGGCAAGAAAACACTTGCGCCTCACTGTGAAAGAGAGGCGCACACAATCTGTAGCTGTTAAAGTGGCCAAGCCTATCACCTGTAATACAAGGATGCTTCACAGAAGGATATTTTCCCAAAGATCTTCTGCATCTTAGTAAGCCTAGAAATGTATTTCCTTGGAAAAGAAGTATCTAAAATTAACAGAAGGTGTTTCTTTCAGGACTCAAAAACACTGCCTTTACATAGCATTGTAGATAATGTACTATTACTGCTAACTAACATTTAGTACTGGAGGCACAAAAACCGCAGATCAAATACATACTGTAGACTGAAAATGAGATCACATTTTAAGTAATATACACTACTGATGTGGACTAACATTTACTACTGATGACAAAATGTAGATGAAGTTTAGAAGCCTAGAAATTCTATTTGTGGCTTGAGTAGTATTAATATCCCCCTCTTCCCTGCTCCCACATAAAGATGTTTTTGGTCATACTTGTTACCCCAAATACCAGATTTATTTTCACGAGGGCAAACCGATTACAGCTAACTCTTTAATTTATTATGACAAATGCTCAGGTCCCACAGACACTGTTAACATCTTGCTACCTGGATTGGCAGTCCATTGTCACTCCGCTTCCTGGAATTTACAGCTTCATTATTCCTTTATCCACAGTTACTCTCTTGCTATTTTCTAAGCTCCAGCATTTTTGTTGCCTGTTTTCCCCATTAACCCAGATTACAAAATGGTGGGTACCAGATTGTTCAGGGGGATCATAGACTCATAGACTCATAGACTCATGGGACTAACATCTCAAGTGTCACTAAAAGGGCCATGGTTTTGTCCGTTTTTGAATTCCTGTAGGGGAAAGAAGTCCTCTGCCACTAGCTATGTGCACTCTTGCCTCCTTTCTCCCGCAGGGGACACTACACAGCAGTTCTCCCTGCCGGCCTTTCTGTAGTCTAAGTGCTAATAGTCAGACCAGCAGGGAAAAAGGAATGAGTAAAGCTGCAAGCCAGGGAAAGGAGAGAAAACAAGTAATAGCAAACTTGGCAGGGAGTTAAGAGTCCCTGCCAGGTAGAGGTGAGAAAAGGAATGGGAGCTTTGCTTCCTTCTCTGGCAAAACCTCATTCAGGCCGTCTTCTCTTGTTTGGACTCCTTTTGCCATGGCCTCAGTTCCAGCTCTTCAGACTCCAGCCTGTACAGGACTCCTTGCTCGTCTTCTCACCTGTACTTAGAAATGTGGTCACATCCCCTCTATCCTTACACAATTCCACTAGCTCCCCATTCACCTCAAGATTCTAGTTCGTACTTGCCCTTGTTTATAAAACCTGTCACGGACACCATACGTGTCTTTGTGCTTTCTCTAGCATCTAGCATTGTCCCAATATGGAATTTTCTGTCCCAATATGGAATCTCTCCACTCACGATCATCTTGCAGCTCTGGACTACTGGAACATCCTCCCTCTGTCTCTCAGTTTCAATGACTCTCCATGTGTTTCCAACACTCATCTAAAAACATCTCTTTTCTCCTCAATTGCTCTTTCCTTCCACCTTTGCTGTATAAAGGTGTTCAACTCTGCCATTTGTTGGGACACATTTCACATGCAAGAAAGTACCCCAGATAAAGTGACTCTGTGTTGCATCGTTATACCTTGAAGGATATTTCAGTTGTCATGGTGAATCCATGTGTAATGACGGGCTCTTCTTCGGCTGTCCGTCCTTTCCAACAGTCCAGCTCCACACAGCGACAGCCTGACAAGAGCACTTGGCGATACATCTCTACTGAGGAGCTACCAGCCAGCTGTCCAGCTGCAACAACATTAACAAGGACATGAAACAAGGAGATTCATTCTGGGTTGCTGGGGTGATATAATGAATCTAATAATAATGAGTGTTAACAACGTCATTCACCCTCTGGTGACAGGCGGGCTGTCAAAGACATCGAAAGAGCTTGAGAGCTAAGAGAAAATAAGTTAGTACAAGACAATGCCATAGTTCAGGTTCTGCCTTTATTTCCAACGGTGTAAATCAGGACTAACTCCATAGCAGGCAATAGTTACCTGGATACAAAACCGCCAGGAGACCAGAACCAAGCTCTGTATGGACAGACAGACACATAAGTCAGGTGTGCCTCACTATTATTCTCCTTCCTTTGAAATGTTTGCATTTTAAAAATGACTGAAACACATGCACCTCTGACATCAGTGAGATTTTCTATAATAATTGCAAAACTTCAAGAAAAAGGTTTAAAGTTCCTTGCCACCACTGTCTTCAAAAGTAATCGCCAAGATCCCCAAGTTAACCTCCATCCCACATTTTAATAAACAAGCTTTTAAAGTCTGAGTCCTACAGTGTGTGTTCCACTTTAAACAAGCAACACATGACACGAGGGCTACCACACAAAACTGGGACAAGCAAACCTCTTTTTGTCATAACACACAATACAATTTAGTGCCAGAGAAAATCAACAGCTGTATGGTCATTAATGGTATCAACAGTAGCTCCCAAATCAATCCTAATCACCACGCTTATTTGGTCAGTTAAATTTCCTGAGGTGATGATGCACGATGTAGTAAAAATGTAAATATATTACCTGTTTGCAATAGTGACACACTATAAAATTAAAAACCCAACTCGTTTCCAAACATCCCCCACTGCATTTAAATCATATGTGTGTGTTAATGAAAGGTGCTGGGTTTCCAGCTCTGGAAACCTCAAGCTTTACAACAGGTTCGGCTCCTGTAACAGCAGTGTAAACATCTTGTGATGGAAGACTTCAGGTAATGAAAGAATGGTCCAGTGGATGCCAGCCTCAGACTCGAAAGACTTGGTTTAATGACCTGCTCTGCCACAGACTTCCTGTGTGACCTTGGGCAAGTCATTTCATCTCTTTACACATTACTTTCCCATTCGTAAAATGGGGATAGCACTTCCTTGCCTTGCGGGGTTGTTGTGAGGATAAATACATTAAACCCGGTGAGATGCTCAGGTACTTTGATAAGGGGGGGCGGGTCATATAAGTATGTCAAAGAGCTATATAATATACTCTCACTGAATGAACTCCTCATTCGCCATTTCTATGGTCCTCCTGTGGATAAGCTCTCTGGCAGGAGCTAAGCTCCTTTGGCTGCTCCACTCAATTTAAATGTCTACTTTCTATTTGCTCTACACTTTTATTTTAAATCCACGTTAAAAATAATAAAAATGCTTATTTAGGGAGGGAGCCTGGGATAGAAAACATTTCCAAAAGGTGCTCAATGCTCTAACTCTGCTCCCACTGAAGTCTGAGAGCTTTTCTCCCATTTACATGTATTTAATCCACCCGGTTATATGAACCAGGCTCCCTTCACTTCTTTCTCCCTGCCTCACTGTTATTTTTTCCCCCATTTCCCATCTCCTTCCTCTTTTCTTTAAATGTTTTCCCCTTTGATTTTCAGAAGCAGGTGGATGCACAAGTAGACAATCCTGCTTTCAAACATACACTGTACATGCAATCACGCTGTCTGTGGTACACAATTATCCATTCCCCCCGCAGAATGCCTCATTTGCACAAGCACATATTTGTTTGCAGCAGTGTACACATTTCATATGTGCAGCTTAAGTATCTGTTTTTGAAAACTCGGCTGTAAATGGTTGGGTCCTCTTATTTATGTTGACTGAAAAACTGTATGTGTTCAGAGTTTTCTTTCCTTCATGTTGTCTTTGTTTTCCCTCAAAGCATTTTGAATTTTGATTAATGGTATGTAGTTTTTAGGAGAATATTCTCCATCATCTACTGGTTTGCACCAAACATTTTGAACTTGTGAAATCCTTGATCTTGGAAGTCTCAGCATATACACTGCTTGCCATATGACAATTATCCATGTTGCCCTGCTAATATGATTCAACCCTCACTAGAAGGACCACCGCTAAGGATGAGAGGATGTTCAGTGTCCATGAACAGTCTTCAGCAACATTGTGAACCAGTGTGCAAAAGTGGTATCAATTGTTTTAGTGCTTTTCATGACTGATTTAGCAAATATATGAAATAAAAGAAATACTCCAAGTGTTTTAATATATGTTATTTACTCAATGGATGGCACTTGATTCGGCATCTATTCCAAATAGCCCCACATGCAGATGAATTCTAAAATGTACTAACAGAAGCAATAATGAAAATATTTGAATATCATGCTACTACAGCACAATATAATATTGAAAATTGGATGCATTGGAAGTTCTCTGCTTCAGTACATGCAATATTTGCAATTGCATTATAGTATTCTATTTGCAACTGAACTGCATGGAATAAGGAGAAGCATATTTTTGACAAAACCTGAATTTCCCAGTACACACAGGACCAGATCCTCAGCTGGTATAAATCGGCATTGCACTATTAAAGTCAATGGAACTATGCCAATTTATACCAACTGAGGATTCATAGATTCCAAGTTAGATGGGACCGTTGTGCTCAGTAAGTCTGACCTCTTGTATAGCCCAGGCCACAGAGCTCCCGCAAAATAATTCCTAGAGCATATATTTTAGAAAAAGACAGCCTATCAAATTCAGCCACCTCCTGTGAGCAAGATTCAAACCTGCACAAGGAAACCCCATTGATTCTGAACCCTCTGTGTTAACCACTCATCTGTCACAGCTGTGTTCGCTGTCGGAGGGCCTGGCCTACTGTCTCCATATCCCTGGGTTTAAAATTACCCATTCTGGCTGCAAACAACATAATTTGCAGAAACGTTCACTCAGGTCTAGATTTTCAAAGTTGGACTAATACGCTTGTGTGCACATACACTCTCCATAGGTGTAAAACATGGAATAGAGGGTTCTTTTTCCCAGCACATGGCCAGTTGGGTGTATCCTTTAAACGACAGCTTAGCACAGGGGTTGGCAACCTTTACTATCAAAAGAGCCATTTTGTCCCCTCTTCCACTGACTAAAGAAAAATAGTCTGGAGCCACAAAACATGGCTTACCGCAGCTGAAGAGCCACATGCGGCTCCGGGGTTGCCGACCCCTGGCTTAGCATAAGGTTAGAGCTATACTGAGTATCAGCTCATTTTAATTTATCTCTACACAGTAGTTAGTTTCATACCTTATGTGTGAAACATCCAGCATCAGATCTGACATGCCTGAGTTGCCTTAATGCCAAAGGCATAACTTCAAATCTGAATTGAAAAGATTTAAAGAAACAAACAACTAAAGTGTCACGCAGTATAGGACAAAAGCCTGCACTTACCTCGATCTCACCTCTAGAGAGGCTAGAGCAAGTCAGGTGTGAGGCCCTGATTCATTCTTCCTGTGCAAGTAAGACTGGCTCGGAGTGGCGCGGCGGGAGAGAGGGGCAGTTGTATACTGAAATTCACTTCAGTATTGCTTCAAACAGATGCAGGGTGTAGCTGCTTCTGGCACATGCTGTTGATCACATATTTTGCACAGTGCAATCCAGGGATGAAATCCTCAACTCACTAAAGTCACTGGCAAAACTCCCATTGACTTCAGTGAGGTAAAATTTCACTCTGGGTGTCTGACTATCCTTGTTTGAGGTTTTGGTGCACGAGTTGACGTGCTGGTTAGTTTTCCCTGACACTTTGTTAAGGAACTAGGTTTGGAAACATGCCACAGCACATGGATAAAGAGTCCAAGGGACACGCACAACGTGGCCATGGAGCTCGCAGTCCCAAAGATCGAATTTGGCAGCCTAGATGTGTTTCCTCCAGTACTCCATTCAGCACAAGGTACAGTACCAGTGTATGTCAGTGGGGCTTTGTCCTCCTTAAAGTAAAAGCTTGAGGTAACAACAACTCTAATTTGAATGCCACTCTAACCCACAGGCTTCTGAGCGCTGCATTAGAAGGTATTCCCAAACTCAGGAGATTTCTAAAGGGCAACAGGCACAGAAAATGTTAATAACGCACCCCTAAGTAAGAGTGAATTATCCCCACAAAAAAGCAATGAAAGGAAACAATTAAGTGATATACGGCCATTAAAAGTTGTGGATCTTTTTTTAACCTACCCTTTAATTTGGGCCTACCTATTTTCTCTCTGTGTCTCCTACATCCCCATCCTACATATCCGTGACTTGCTACTCTGTTTGTTTGTCTCTGCCGCTAGCTAAGGCAGACCTCTTCCAAGGCTGTTAGTATCAGCTCTTTTAAAGACATCCTGAACTATTAGTCCTCAGGAACTGAAGGTATGTCTACACTGCAATTAAACATCCACGGCCAGCCTGTCTCAGCTGACTCGGGCTTGCCGGGCTTGGGCTACGGGGCTGGAAAAAACTGTGGTGTAGATGTTTGGGCTTGGGCTGGATTCTGAGCACTCGGACCCATGAATGTCTACACCTCAATTTTACAGGCCAGCAGCACAAACCCTGTGAGCATCAGCCAGTTGACACAGGCCAGTCATGGGTGTTTAATTGCAGTATAGACATACCCTAAGAGTTTTGCCTCCATAGCACATGCAGACTCTGACAAGTGAAGAAGCAGGAGACCCCAAGATGAATCCCACGTGAGGGTGTTTTATGTTTGACAGTAAGAATGTAAGAACTGCCATGTAAGAATGTAAGAATGATGGTCCGTCTAGACCAGTACTGCCACTCAGAGTGGCCAATCTCAGCTCCAGGGGAAAGCGTAAGACCCTTACACGGTAGCTGTGTGATTTTGTATTGGGGCGGGATGGAATTTCTCTCTGCAGCTGGTGATTATCTCATGGATTGAAGGATTAGGATTTATAGCCTTTATAACCCTTACTTTAGCAAGTGTAACTTCAAATAGTGTCAGACCATCTCTAAAATACATATGAGGTACTTATATGGTCGTCGTTACCATACCATCTTAGAACCTCACAATATTGAACGTGTTTTTCCTCACAATGTGTGGTAGGGCAGTGCTATGTCTCCATTTTACAGATGGGGAACTGAAGCACAGAGAGGCTAAGTGACTTCCCACAGGAGGTCTGTGGCAGAGCAGAGATGTGACCCACACCTTCCAGTTCCTAGACTAGTACCCTAACCATGGGACCATTCTTCCTTACTAAAATGCATTGCTCAAGCGGGACTGTCATGAAATAACTTACCCTTTACTTTTTTTAAAAGCATCCTCAAGAAGTCTACGAACCCTGCAAAGGTGGGCTTGGACAGTTCTTGACTTTGCAATATAAATGTGGTGTGGAGGAGATGGAGTGGTACCTGCACCTTTCTTGGGAAGAGCTGAAGTTATGCAACTCTCTGTTCCAGCTACCTTTAACTCTGAGAGCCCTTTGTCCCTCTACTGGGTAACTTGGATGAGCTTTTGCGATCTTCCCAGTGGGAGCTTTGGAAATGGCGAAGGCAAAAAAGCACCCTACAAAGCCGCAGGGTGGTAGTGGTTCTTCAGCCTGGGCACTACTCAACACCCTCTACCCCAGGTGTCCCCTCTTCCCCTCCCTCCCTCTCTATAAGTCCCCACCAAAGAAGTCCCAGGTATCCTCCCAGCAGCAGCTTCTAATTCTCCTCCCTCCATTCAGAGACAGGTGAAGAGGGATTTCCAGAGTAACAGGGAAATTTGGGGTACCTCAGCTCCCAACTGCTTGCGGGGTTCCTGCCTCTCCCAAGCTCTCCTACTATCCAAGCCAACAGGGAGGGGTGGGAAGGGCCCAGACAGAGCTGAGAGGGGGCTGAACCTGCTGTAGAGTAGCCTGTTGTCTGAGCCCAGCAGCTCAATAAATGTTCTGTGGCAGCAGGGAAGATGGTGAGTGGAGAGGAAAGTTAGCTTAGTGCTGCTACGTAAGAGAGCAGCCTCAGATTGGCCACTGTCCCCTCTCCTCCTCAACAGCACATTGTTGTCCCTTGAAATTGTGAAGTTGGAGCATCATAGTGTACGGGTTCTTTTTTGCCCACCTATAACTTCCCTCTCACCCCTAAATCTCCCTGGTAACTCCCAAGCTGGGAAGGTCTAACCTGCTTGGAAAAGATCTTGTGCAAGGAGGGAGGTGAGTGCAGGGATGAGGTGGGAAGGTTTTAGGGATGTGCTGAAGGTTGCAAAGAAGTGATACAGATTGTGGGCTTGGGATTTGATGGGGCAGCAAAGCAGGAAGGTGGTAGTAATAAGATGGAGAGAATGAACTTGTAATCAGGGAACAGAGCCTGATATTTTCATGGGAGACGCTCAGTGACCCAGGAACATGGGTAGAGGAAATGCACATTGGAGGCGAAGCGGGGTTGAGAGTTAGTTGAGTAGACTTTGCAGTCTAAACCCACACCCACCCACCCAACTGATGAGCTCTGCCTCCCGCATGCATTTGTCTTTCCTTTTAAGAGGCAAAAAGAAAGGTGGCAAAATAGAGCTGAAAGATTAAATAAGTGTGTGATAATGATTGTGACAGATAACGATCATTATGCCTTGGCCTTCCCTGCTGCTGGGAGAGCCGCGGAAGTGTCACTCCCCACTGTGACAATAGCAGTAACCTGAGGCGACACTGGGGAGAAATCAGTCACAAAGCCGGGCTGCGAATTAATGTCTCAAGCATATATAAGAAAACCCCCAAAAAACAACGGTGATGAGGGCAATATTTTTTGCCATGAAAATGACAGTTCTTTAAGCCAGGTACAAATTAATGGAAATTATTTCTTTCCATATTGTTTTTTACCTTTGTTCTTAACTGTAGCATTTCCTTGAGAGAGAGAAAAGAAAAAAAGCAATAATGCTTCTAAATAAATAATCAGGACTTGATGTACTGCCAAGTGTTTCTACTAAAGGCTAGGAAAATGGTCATTACAATTAAAAATAAAGTCAGACTGTGCATATGTTTCTTTTCGTGTTGGAACAGTGTTTCTTTGGGGATGCCTTTTTCTTAGCTTAAAAACTAACAAAAGGATTGATAATTAGTAGGGCAATAAACGTAACCATAATAGAGATGTATTGCTAGCCTGGTTTCCCTACTTCCTTAACAATTATTACATGATTGGTTGCGATTGCCATTTGCACTGCTCAAATTAGCACACAGATGTTACTGACGGCTTTGTTCCCAACCTTCAACCCCTTCAACATTCAACCAATAAGATAACAATTCTGTAGCATTTGTTTACATGTTAAACTGAATTAAGTGCCTGCTGAATGAATGCAAACAGCAACATGATTTAATCTGGTCTAGTTTTAAAGTACAATCTATGGGTATCAGCTTTCGTAATGCATCTATAAAAGAAACTACTGATTAAATCCCATTCCAGGCCAGCTGTCTCAGATTTCCTGAGCACAACAAACCCATCAAGAAGTGGGGCACATAGTTTGTATCTCAGAAAGTTAAAACACTCAGAATGATTTTGTTTTTTTCTGGATTAAAATTATGACCATTTTTCCACTTGTACTGTACTAATATTTGAATGATACTGATCCGCTAATGATATGTTTAATAGCAATGAGGGCTACATTTCCAAAAGTACCTTCTGAAACTATGCCCTCAGAAATGCATGGCAAGTAACCTGCAGGTGCAATTTGGTAAGACTTTTTTTTTTAGAATCTGGTCTGACTTAAACCTGCAAAAGGCAAGGCAATTTTGAAACACAATCGGGAACTCACTCCTTCCTGCTGAGATATTAAGGTGCGTACTGTAAGGTTATTTATTGTGCTGAGACATTTACGATATCTAAGCAGAATAGTTTGGATGAATGACAAAGTTTCATGGTTGATTCTGCATTTCCAGGCTTCTGTTAGTTGTTTGTTCGTTGTCTGTTCTGTTGGTTGCTTAGTTAGACCTTTAGGGATTCATTCCATTCTGAGCTGCACTTGTGTAAGTCTAGAGTCACTCCACTGAAATCAATGGCGTTACTGCACATTTACACTGCCATAAATGAGAGCAGAATTTGGCCCCGTGTTGCCTCCACACTGCATGGGCCTATGCACTGTCACAGACTTGCCACATCTCCACAGCTGCTTGGACAACAGCCTTACTATTGAAGTGACAGCTTCCATGGATCGGGAATTCTTTCTAACACTGCAGCATTCTAACTAAGTGGATTCTTCTTTCTATCAGTAAGGCCCAGTCCACATTACACACAATGGGCCTGCAAAATATCACCATTGAACACAAAGCTGCTTTTGTGTTTAGAAGGCTTGAATTCTTCCAAAGATCCTATATTTCTGTCTATTAGAATTAAAACTTTTAAGCAGCCAAGCTGATATTACCCCCCTCCTCCAATTTGCAGAAACAAAGCTGCTATTGAGCAGAGCATGACAAGTTTCAGGATAGCACACATTTTACAGTCTGAAATATGGGTGTCTTAGGGAAATACTGACAGTTCATTTACTATATAACAGCAGTAGCAGGTGCTGCAAAAAGTATTAGAACATATATAACAGATCCATGTTAACAACCACTTCCCCTATGTAGATTTTGCTTCAACATGGGATTGTTGCTTGTGGATTACTGCTCCCTGGCATTTTGCAGAACCCAGGCATGTCTGCTAAATCAATAATGTTAAAAAGACCATAATTCAATTGTATATGAGCCAGATTTTTATTACATACTGTATCACTACTTCCTTGTTTAATATAACATAAAATGATGCAAACTTAAAATCAAATGTAGCAAACAAAATTCCCCAGGTGAGTATGCTTAAACAAAAATGTTTGATTTTTTTATGATATAGAATAAAAACGTACAATTGTGAATTTACTATTCTTTCTGTGGAGATAAACGCTATGGCCAAGATTATTAAAAAAAGAGCGTCAAAAGTTAGGGTCCTAAATCTTTATGTAGCATTATCAGGATAATGATCTGCACTTGCTATCCTGAGTGTTTTAAAGCCCCACTGACTTTAGTGCACAAATAATGCAGATCAGGCCCTTGATTTAATTATGTCATAGGAGCTTCTGGGTGGCTCAGCATTTCTGATAGCAGGGTTGCACCATCAAGGAGCCCAGATGCTGAAGGCAGTTACTAGGTCAGATCTCCCCTCTTCAAGAAGAAAAGGGCAGAAGACTCAAGAGTCTTTCTGGCTCTCTCTAAACTCCCCAACTAAAGCACAACTTATTGCCAAGTTTGATCTCACAAAAGCTTCAGGGCCAATTAGTTTCAGGAGTGAGAGTGGGGGAAAAAAATGAAGTAGATTCTTTCTATGATGATTTACCATACTAGTTCACCTATCACTAACCGCAAGTCTTGGACACTAGACAATGAACCATTTATTTTCTAAATTAAAGGCCTGTTCCAGAGCCCATTTAAGTTAATGGGAATCTTTCCAATGACTTCACTAGGCTTTGGAACTATATACCTTCCAATAGATCTTCAATTTTAATAAGAATAAGGAGGTAACATATCCGTGGACCAGTGGGGATAAAAATCAATAGCTGTGCCTTTCCTACTTTTCAGGAAACAATAGACTGTGGGATCATTTACACCTGAGTGGTTTGCATGACTGCAAAAATGACATCTATTAATGTTGTAAAGAAAGAAATCAGATCTTTCCCGTACTATACCTGTGAGGTAGGTGTTGTGTGAGGAATTGATGAAATAGTGAGACAATGGCTGAGACATATCTTCATTCAAATCCAGCTTCTCAGGTGGAACAACGCCATTCTCCTCTCCACTCAGATATCGCATAAATCCATCCACGGATATCTGTCCTGGGAAAGCACAGATTCGGGGGAATTGCACATTAATTCTAAGCACAGTATCCTCGGGATATACCTACTTTTCCATTCAGTGCATATCCAGAATGTGGCATATGAGAAAGGCCACATTATAATCACATTATAATCATATTAGGCTCGTTATGAATACGGCCTAGATGTATACCATTTACTGTAGTGTTATTATAATTATCCCTAATAACATATACAATTATCCCTACTGTGTGTAGGGATCTACACATATGACATCAATTGATTTCATTGGGATTAGATTGGCTAATCCACTATTGCTTTGACAATTAAGAGAATATTCTCATACTGAGAGATTGCCTGCAGTCCTTTTCATTCCATTCTCTGCAAAATAAGCCAAGCATCAAGTTTCCCCATATATAAAATGTCATAAATAGTCCCATTTGTCCATTTCTTCTTGTTTGTTCATTGGTAATCTAATTGTTCCCATTCCCTACAGTTCCCTTACAGCCAAATCCTGGGGTCCTACTTCAGTTTGCATTCAATTCCTACTCAGGCAAATTCCCATTGACGGGGAATTATCCTGAATAAGGACAGAGTAAAAACACCACCACTGGGGGAATAAATATCCCAGGAATCTGAAGGGCAAAAGGCTATGGATACAGAGCAACCAAAAGGAACTAGTAAATTCTCTTTTGTCAATGTGATTCCAGTATGTATCTCTGAACTCAGACTAAGTAAACTCCTTAGAAAGTGTGAGTTAGCTTTGTTTTTTAATTATTTTACTTGTCTTCTAATTCTCATTTCCCAGGGTGTCAGGACTAATGAAATTCGAGCATTATAGAACCAAGTTCAGCCTTGGCACAAGGGAAATCTACACCATTGACTTCAGTGGAGATGTGCCTACTTACACAGAGACTGAATTTGACCTATAAACCACTAGGAAAGTGTTATATAGT
Organism: Mesoclemmys tuberculata; assembly: GCA_007922155.1. Taxonomy (NCBI): domain Eukaryota; kingdom Metazoa; phylum Chordata; order Testudines; family Chelidae; genus Mesoclemmys; species Mesoclemmys tuberculata. The sequence goes on along the minus strand of ML675614.1, from coordinate 9,312,603 downwards.
AGGCTTGGACTTACTCTGTATCAGACACATGCTGCTGCACTGGGCTAAGCCATAACATTTACCTCCAGGGCTCCCACCCCCACGTCCTTTTCTTCCTCTCCCCCCCCCGATTTTGTTTGTCTTGTTTTCCTCTATATGTCTGTTTGATGCACAACATACCCTCAATGCGCTACATAGTTGTTCCTTGCAGGTGAACATAAATACCAACTTCTCTGCATTTGAAGAGCGTATGATATAGCCAGGTAAGGAGGACGTCTCCTAACAAGGCCAGGTTCCAAGCTGGAAGAAGATGTGTTTTTCTTGGCCTCTTCAAAATATTCTGCACAGCATCTCTAACTGAAAGAGCTAGAGGACTCAGTATAGGGCTAGGGCATGGAAGATCTGGGTTCTGTTCCTAACTCTGCCACTGTCTAACTCTGGGACCTTAGCAAAAGTTACAAGTTCTATGCCTCAGACAACCTGACCTGTAAAATAGGAAATGGCATCCCTCTCCCACCTTTGTAAAGTCCTCTGAGATTAAAGGATGAAAATGTGCTCTCGCTCTCTCTCCTAGCATAAAGTAGTTATTTTAAGCCTGAGCATGGATTTCAGGATTTGGCTGCGATCAGAAAGGAAGACGTGGCCAATTAACCAAAGCGTGCAACAGATTTAAATTCTGATGTGTTATTCTTATAACAACCCAGGGTCATCAAAGCAACTGAATCTATTCCTGCGACAAGGCGTGTTGGGAGAATACAAAATAGCACAACCATAATTCATTCTCATGATGTTAACTGTAAGAAGGGTGAAAAGGAAAACACCGAGCCCTTCCACAACGTGAACACTGTAATCGGACTTACAGTCTTCTGGGGCTCCTTGGATGCTCTGTCACACAGTAATCAATCATCGACAGATTGAAGCCTAAATGCTTTCCCTTCCACAGGAAAGCCTCTGGGCTGGAGAAATAATAATCAGGAAATCTGAGGAAGGGTTCAAGCCTAGGGACTCAAAGGGCAATCAGATGGCTGTACAATCTGCTTGACCCAAGGACCTGCCCGTTCAGGTAGCATGGAGCTGTGCTATTACTGGCTCATATTGCTACCCAGGGAATTAGGGTCTGATCCCAAACCCATCCAAATCGATGGAAAGACTCCCAATGACTTGGATCAGGCCCTTAGTGACACAAACGGAAAGTTAATGCTGTTCTGTGACAGTTTCCTACAGAGTTAACACCCCCTGTGATAGGCTGGGCCATTTCCGGGCCCTGCGTTGGTGGTTTCAGAGTTTCCTCCCTTCCAAAATCTTTTCTCCTTTGGGAACCTTACTCCAGTCTTTCCAGATACAGGGACCTTCCAATTAAGAAGACATTTAGCCAGAGTTTTCTTTTAAGAGAATCTATGGCAATCTCACTTGTTTATAGCAGTTAGGTAGGGATAAACCTCCGGTCACGGTTTACCTTCAACCCCTCCATACAGCAATCAGCTTGTACCTGGTCTGGTGAGTCCTTGTGGGCAGCACAAGTTCACATACCGTCTTCCTCCCAGCAACCCTGCTGTAAGGCAGGTTGGGTGCTGCCCTTCCTGTGACAAATTCTCCCTTTTAAGCGTGGTTCTTCCAAGTGGACCAGACTCTGCAGGTGATCCCATTTGGTACCAGCTGAACCCAGAGGAGTTTGTTAGACTTCCCCATCACATCCCTGCCACAGCTCCCTGCCTCATCCTCTTTCCAAATACCCATGGAATCCTAAACAGGTGGTGCTAACGTGAAGAGGCCTCAGGGCCTTGTTAGCTACACCCCCACATATCTTAGAAGCTAGCTGAGTGCTACAGTGGGCTATTTCTTCAACATCACCATTTACGAGACCACTTCTCAGAAATTGAAGCAATTTGTAAGCAGAATTATTGCGGATTTTGCAATGGTGAGAATTTGATGTCAAAGATGCTTTTACTTTTGGGTACCAAATAATAGATTGTTTGTGACCATGTAAATGACCTTGCCAAGGCCAACCAATGAGAGACAAGTCTCCACAGATGGCACTTTGCAAAAAAATTACTTGCACTTATTGGTACAGTTAGTTTTCAGTTTTCTTAGACATGCTGAAAGAAACAAACATGATCAGCTCTTTCATTAGCAGCTGTCATATTTTATCTGAGTATTAGGTAAAGGAAAACCTGCCCAGTGAACTACAAGCCAGATTTATAGTGATATTGCCATTCTTCACGCTCTTCTACAAACAGGAGAACACAGTCCTGGGCCTCAAAAGGAGCAGGACAAGAAACTGAATATAGGGCTTGATCACACAGACCTTACTTCGGCAATAATCCCATTAGGCCTATGTTGTATCTTTATCTATCTCACTAACCACAAAAAAACGTTTAGGTTGGTTTTTTTCTCTAACTCAGGTCTATGGAAATGTTCAAATTTAATTTCTTTAAAATAATCAATATAATCTCTCTCTCTGTGCAATATACTGCTGTGAAAAGATAATTAAACTGGCTTTTTTCCTTCTCACTCACTATTACCATTAATAAGAATTCAAGAGGTCAAATCACTCCCTGTGTGGTCTTAAGGCTTTCAGATAATGCCCTCCAGGATAGCTCTCTTGACTTCTATATGTTTGAACTTGTGTAACTAACTAGAATATATCTTCCCAGAGACTGAGAATGGCTGACGAGATGGATCATTTGATGACGACCTGTTCTATCCATTCCCTCTGAAGCACCTGGCATTGGCCACTGTCGGAAGATGGGATACTGGGCTAGATGGACCCTTGGTCTGATCCACTATGGCCTTTCTTATGTCTGATCCAAACTGAAGTCGGTTGAAAGACTTTCATTCATTTCAATGGCTTTTGGATCAACCCTATAGTAAATAATTCCACTGATAATGCAAAAGAAGGGATAGAATCCAGAACACTCTTTTTTAGCTATGTTGGCAATGGAGTAAACTGTACTTTAGTGTTAATCACATCTGCTATGTCCGTAAATCTCTTGCAGATCCCATTTGAGATCTTTTCCTTTACTGGGATAGCAGTAGCTCACTAGCATACAGAATGCCTTTCTTTCTCCTTGGGATGGGGCCTCTCCAATACATGTGATTATTCAGAACTTATTTGCAAAATTCTATTTCATGGGGTAATGAGGAAGTGCCCTCGCTGAAATGTTTCTTCCTCCTTCCTGTGCAGACTCTCTCTTTTAAATATCCTACACGTTACTTAGACCTTTCCCATCATTCAGTGGGTACCTGCTCTGTTTAAAAATATGAGTTTCATAAGGAAAAGGTACCACATTTTGTGAAGGTACCCTTGGTGCCCTTTGTAACAGAATATTCTACTCCCATCATAACAAGGTTAACAGTTGCTATGCAAGAAAACATTAAGGATGTTCTAATGGATCACCAATTTTCAACTTAAACCAAACCTGTTCCTGATCAATGATCAATTACTATTTGTCTTAATGCTTCTTTTAAAGAAAGGAAATAGATATTGCTATTTTTGGTGTCAAAATAGTGTAAAAACCAGCCTGATTCATACATTTTTCTTCTATATACAGAAAAAACAGATGGATCTTTGATATTAAATATGTATTTGACAGGATGGCTGGTGACTGATGAGTTTTTTACCTCCCGTACTACTACTTGTTTTAAAATTAAAACACACGAAGAATATTTCATGCTATGTGACAGCAGGATTTACTGGCAGAACTTGTCAGAAATATCTTGCTCCTGCACAGAATGGACTATACTTTTGTATAAGAGGATTAACACAAGGTATCTTTTTCAGGGGTGCTGGATTAATTTTTATAGTCAGGGCACTGACAGTCATTGAACCAAACTGGAAAGCCTGTGTATAATGGCGTAAGGGTTCTCTGTCACTGCCTCTCTGCTTCGGCCACCCTCTTTGTCATGAATTACTCCAAACCCTTCTTATTGAGCAATCCAGTGCTCATTTACAGTCTCACCGCCTTCTTATAACATACAGCTTAGTTAGCTGCCTCAGGAGCTTCTGCATCCAGGCAGGTAGAGCCTTTGCTCCCCAGCCTCTCCCCTTTTCCTCCCCTTCACCTGGGCCTGTTTATATCCCCTAGTTAATTAGGCAGATGTTGTTTCCCCTGCACTAATCAAGTGCAGGTGTCCCTAGCCAGCTCCAATTTACCTCAGTCAGTTGGGGCTGGCATGATAGAGGGCTGGCTAAGGGGTTGCTTCCAAGGATTCTGTCACAAATGGAAACCATTTCCACCCCCCACACCGCTGATTTCAGCGCCTCTGATCTTTTTTCTCTCACAGAGCCACTACACTGAGAGAGAGAGAGAGAGAGAGAGAGAGAGAGTGTTTCAGTTGCCTGATATTTGGCTCCCAAAACTTGCACACGCACAGCAGGCTTTGGTGAGGTTCGGTGAAAGTGGCATCCTGGAAGCGTGACTATAGAAAATGGAATCCCGTATTTTCCCATATAAAGGAACGGGACAGGTAACATACTGGGAAAAGTATTGAGGGAAACATGTAAGGGCCTAAAGGATACCTGGAATAATAAGCATTCCTGCCATTCCATATATTATTTGTAAATAGTAAACTCCGAGGGGAGTTAAGCACCTAAATACCTTTGAGGGTTTGGGACCTAAGCCTTATTGAAAGTCAAGTGGGACTTAGGACCCTAAATACCTAAGTCACTTCTAAGAATGAGAACTAGGCTCCTAAGTCACAATGTTTTTTTATTTGTTTAACACATCACCATAACATTTGGGCATTTAATAAGCAACATCAGTTATCTGATGGGAGGAGGAACTTTGCCCTTCCTTTCTTTCAAGCCACTTTCTCACCGTGAAACAGTGAGAAAACAGCAAAACAGAAAAGTTGCACCAGACAAATTGATCACTTTTTAAATCACATTAATTCGCTAATGGAGGAAGGGATATGATAGAATTCATATATCTGGATGTTATTGAAGAAAGAATCTTACTGGAAAAGATAATCCAACAAAGCTTGGAGAAATGAAAATGAACTGAAGCTGACTATATGGTCATGATAGTCCCTTCTGGCTCTGACTGTATAAGTTAGATTGTATGGGGCACCCAGTGCTAGAACTGATTTCATTTAATGTCTTAAGAACATTAGAACGGCCATACTGGGTCAGACCAATGGTCCATCGAGCCCAGGATCCTGTCTTCTGACAGTGGCCAAGGCCAGGTGCTTCAGAGGGAATGACCAGAACAGGTAATCATCAAGTGATCCATCCCATCACCAATTCCCAGCTTCTGGAAAACAGCAATCCCCGTCCGTCTGGCTAACAGCCTTTGACCTAACTTCCACTAGCTCTCTTTTGAGTCCCATTGGAGTCTTAGCCTTCACAACATCCTCTGGCAAAGAGTTCCACAGATTGACTGTGCGTTGTATGAAGGAATTCTTCCTTTTGTTCATTTTAAGTCAGCTGCTTATTAATTTCATTTGGTGACCCCTAGATCTTGTCTTATGTGAAGGAGTAAATAACACTTCCTTATTTACTTTCTCCACCCCAATCATGAGTTTATAGACCTCTATCATATTGCCCCTAGTCATCTCTTTTCCAAACTGAAAAGTCTCACTCTTATTAACCTCTCCTCATATGAAAGCTGTTCCATAACCCTAATGATCTTTTTTGCCCTTTTCTGTACCTTTTTCAATTCCAATATATCTTTTTTGAGATCGGGTGACCAGACCTGCACTCAGTATTCAAGATGTGGGTGTACCATGGATTTATAAAGAGGCAATATGATATTTTCTGTCTTATCATCTATTCTTTTCCTAATGATTCCTAACATTCTGTTACTTTTTTTTGACTGCCACTGCACAGTGAGTGGATATTTTCAGAGAACTAACCACAGTGACTCCAAGATCTCTTTCTTGAGTGGTAACATCTGATTTAGACCCCATCATTAAACATGTGTAGTTGGGATTATGTTTTCCAATGTGCATTACTTTGCAGTTATCAACATTGAATTTCATCAGCCATTTTGTTGCCCAGTCACCCCGTTTTGTAAGTCACCCCGTTTTGTAACTTTGTGGTCTGCTTTGGACTTACCTATCTTGAGCAGTTTTGTATCATCTGCACATTTTGCCACCCCACTGTTTACCCCTTTTTCCAGATCATTTATGAATATATTGAACAGTATTGGTCCCAAGAAAGACCACCGTACTTCCTTCTGCTTTCAGATAATTAATGATCAGCAACATGAAAAATAAACTGACAGATATTACACTGGGAGGAATTGTGAATAGAAGCGAGGATACAGCAATAAAACAGGGAAATATAGCTAGGAAATCACATTGGATTCAGCAGGTGAAAATTAAGCTTAATATCTCTGTAGAAAGTAATCCAAAATAGGATGGGACGGAGAGACCTGGAAATCAGTAACACTGAAAAAATGGAGAAGTTAAAAAAAGACGGCAACACTGGATGAATTAGTAATGAGACATGGTGGTAAAAAAGCCAATGTGATGTAGGGCTGCCCAGGATACTGATATCAAATCACTGATCAAGCAGGTGAAAACACCAGGCCTCAGTCGCACCAACACTGATGCACATGTGTAACTTTAATCATGAGAGGAGTCCCATTAGCTTCATGAGCTTAGAGGTAAGGACGTGCTAGAAGTGTTGGAAGGATTGGGGTGTATATGTCGGTGCTAGTCTGGACTCTTCACAATCACAAAAGTGTCTGCAAACTGGAGAGAATTTAGAGATGAGCAACAGAAATTGTTCGTAATAAGCTGCACTTTTACAGGATAGCCCTTTCTACGCAAGCATCTTAGAGGGCTTTAAACAGTGAGCTAAGCATTACTATTTCCTTTTCATGACAGAAACTGAGCTATGACAAGGTTAAATGACCTGGCAAAAAGACCGTAGGTCTCCTGACCCTGTCTTTTGTGCTCTAACCATTAGATGACATTGGCTCCCTAAGGTACCTAGAGAAATAAGAAAAATGAGAGCGCTCAATATGTGTAACCTCTGTAAACAGTGACTACAGAGGAATGTAATAACTGTCGACAAGCATCTGAAGCATAAGCAATGAGGATAGGGAAGAACTGTTTAAGGTGGCCCATGGCAAAAAACAGCAAAGAGTAATGACATCAGAATAAGCAATGGAAAATATAGGATATCTGAAAAAGCTTCACAATAGTGAAATGTATTAGACCGTGGAACAGTAGTGCAATGGGTGTGGCAGATGCCCCACTGCTTGACTCATTTAAAACTAGACCTGATAAATATTGGAGAATATAATGTCATGTTGAAAGAATGGTGACCACACTTTGGATCTTTACTTTTAAAGATAGATTAAATTCTACTCTGAATTACACCAACCTAGCAATCCTCAAATTTACAAATACTGTAAACCCTGTTGCAAAAAAAAAAAAAAAGAGAGTTCCCTATATAATTAGAATCTTGCAGAGCATTCTTAACCAATAACGCAGCAGAAAAGGAAGATTCCTTGCTGTATTGCTGCCTTGAGATATTGTAACAAAGACACAGGGGAACCTGAATAGGAATGGAGAATGGTATTTCCTAAGCAATTTCCAGAATAAATATTGGTGAATGACAAGTAGGTAGGGAGAGAAAAAAGAATGTCTGTGCTTAAATTGAGTAGGTAAGAGAAATTGTTCAATATCAGTTAATCCATGCGGAAATATGACTTCATCATGCAGTCAAGGACAGTCAGATCTAGGATGTTTTGCTGAGTAAAAGCTAGTTTAACAAGGAAAGTGGAATTTGCCTTTTTTGAATTAGAAATCTTTGTCATTATAATTCGAGTTAGTCTACATTTTGGGGTTGAACTTTTTTGCCAAAATAATGTAGACTGAATGGTCAACTGAATATTATGTGAATTTATGTCAAATTTGCAAATCAGAAAAAAAAATTCCAAAAAACCACAAAACATTACTCTGTGACATTTAAAAGAAATGTTTTGATTTTTCAATTCAAAACTTTTTGTTTCAAGTTTTCAAATTTTATTTAAGAAAAGCTTAAAAACCTCAAAATCACAACACAACAAAGCTTTCAGAATCAGTTTGATCATAACACTTTGTTTGACCCCAAACTATTTTTTTTATTTTTTAGTTCAGCCAGCAAAACAAACAGGAAAAAAATCAGCTATTTGCACAGCTCTGATTAAAAATGAAGCCATCACCAACTTTTTATCATTTTAGGTGATCCGTATGGAACAGGGAAAACTAACATTTGATGTCTCAGAATAGTTTCTGCAATAGGAAAACAATATATTGTGCAGTCTTCTACCTGTGGTAGAGATATTTAGAGCCTTAAGCAATTTACTCTGCATTTATATAAGGAAACATTTCCTCCACTTACTTACTACCAAGATTAAACTGTAGATAAACCAAGCAGAAATGAACTAGCAAAGTGAACATCTTCCCAATAATTTGCATGTGCCTCTAGTTTCACAAACCTCAGAAAATCTCCAAAAAGATTAGGGTCATCTCAAGTGTAAAAGGAAAATGGGATTTTACAACAGAAGAAGCAAAGCTTCCAAAATTTCTCCCCGATTTGCACGGTTCATGTCTATAAATACAGGTCAAGGAAGTATGCAAGTAACATTACAATGTTAAATTTATTATTAATTATTATTTATTTATAGAAACTTCCATTCTGTCTTGGGCTCTTTCCAAACACTCAAGAAAGATGGGCTCTGATCGTGAGGGCCCATAGTCTATGGAATTTGTGCATTCTACACCAATGGTGGCTGTTACCAGCAAGTTAAACGTGTAGGATGAGTTTTTCAAAGCCACTTCAGGAAATCAGACAGCCAATTCTCATTAATTTTCTTGGGAAGTGGGTTTCTAACTCCCTAAGGTGGTTTTGAAAATCTTTGCTTTACCTGCTAGAAAGTAGGACTAAGAAACACAACAGCTGGTGATTAATGGATACACGGTGTATGTTAAAAAACATAATTTCAGAATATTGAGCTTCTGGTAAACTAGAATATATATAAAAATAATAGCTGAAATGTAGAAAGCTTTCCTTTTTCTCTTTGCTGTGCCTTTATTGAAATCAAGACTGGATGTCTCTTTAAGTGTATGTCTACACTGTAGGTTTCTTTTGGTGGCATGTCGTGTACATACATGCATCGCCCTCCTATCATGGGTATAAATCACACTTTAGACCAGGGATGTCAAACTCAAATACACAGTGGGCCAAAATTAAAACCTTGGACAAAGTCACGGGCCAACCTTGATATTTATTGAAAAAATGTCTACAATTGAGGAAGTTTTTCCTTCTCATCAAATATAACGATGAACCTTTTCATATGGAAACAAACTTAAGTTTTGCTTAAACATTGAATCTGGAACAAGCAAAGCTTAATACTATAAACACATGTGAAATTGGTGCATGCGCTGTCTACCGGCGGGCCAGCTCTAGTAGACATTTAGTATTTTCTCGCGGGCCAAATATAATTACACTGCAGGCCAGATTTGGCCCACGGGCCTGAGTTTGTCATCTATGCTTTAGACACTGAGGCACGGATTAAGCTAGTAAAGCAAAGACACACCTGAAGGATATGGGTATGCACCCAGAGTACATACCTATATGTTCTCTACTGCCCAAAAGCCTTGCCTCCCGTCTACATTGCTATTTTTAGCAGTAGAGTGTCCCACTGCCTCCCGCTGCTGCAGCCTTTCTCCTCCTCAGGAAAAGACTCTGGTAGCCAGAAGACCTGGCAGCTCCCTGTTGCTAGAGCCCTTCTCCTCAGCCAGGAAAGGCTCTGGCAGCAGGGAAAGGCTGTGCGGGGAGTCACATTCACCCGTGGGGCAACCTCTTGTGTCTGGGCATAACATCATCAGGATCCTTGGCTCCCGCACCTCCTGCTGGCTGTCTGCTTCTGGCTCCAGGTTTTCTGCAGCTCAGCCTTCCAGGGAAGTCACGAAGTTCAAACCCTTTCCAAGGTATCAAGAACAAGTCCAAATAAATCTGAATAATTCTTCTGCCTCCCTGGGCTACTGAAGTCTTCTCCTTCTACTTGCCGGACCTTATCTCAGGGCTTCCCTTGTAGGAACCACACTGCCTCTGCAGCGTGCTGCCCCCATACAGCCGGTTAACCTAATTCTGGGCTTCTGTCTGCTAGAGATCTGTCTCTTCTGCAGTCTTCTATCCAAATGAGCTCCTTCAGTCTACTTATAATGGCTTAGCTCCACCTTATTTGGCCAGCAGACAACTAGTGACTTACCTCCCTAGGTACCGAGCATGACTAGTTGGGTGCATTCCCTCAATTTGCAGGTGATGGGGTTAAGCTTCATCACAGGCTACCAGCACCCCATTTCTGGAGACCTTCTCTGCAACAGGAAATGCTCCACAAGCAGGGACAAACTCTGGCAGTTCCCCACTGCTAGAGCCTGTCTCTGCCGCTTGGGAAAGCTCTGGCAGCAGGGAGCAGCTGATGCTTTTCTCTGCTGGTTCCTCTCTGCCAAAGCCTTTCACGGACACATATAATTACAGCCCATAGTTTGGATGCAGCTTGTTTCCTCTGCCACCTTTAGCTATACATACACTACACATGGCCAAAAGTGGTGTGTAGTGCAGAGGCAGCTTAACAGATGTGCTGTTGCTCAAACAGAAGTTATGGGCTTGATGCAGGAATTATTGAGTGAGGTCCTATGACCTGTGTTATGCAGGAAGCCAGACTAGATGATCATATTGGTCCTTTCTAGCCTTAAAAGTCTACGAATGTCCCTTTGATACAAGACCATTTAATATACGCTTCTTTAAAGTTAGGTTATAATGCATGTTTTCAAAGAAACAGACCCAATTATGATCAATTTTGAAGGTGGGAATTGCATAAGTGTACACAGGGCTCAGTCCCACTGGTTTTCCTTTACATCACGGTTACAACTGTTAAACCAAAACCGTTTTAATGAGATTTAACAATCTTTTAAAAAAGGTTACATTAAAAAATATCAAAAACCAGAAGGGGGAAGGGAGGGAGCTAAATTTCATTCTGGTGTAAATGAACATACCCCTTCTTCTTGATTGAAGACCTAGCCGTGGTGATCAATGCTTTCCTCCACTCTAGGTGAGATTACCACAGAACAGTCCAGCTGCAGGTAACCACAAAAGCCACATGGAATCTCAGAAACTTACTCCATTGTGCAGTCCAAAGAGAATACATCTAACTCTGCTTTTCACTGACTTCCTATCCAATTCCAGTTTCTTTTCAAAGTGATGACCCTGATATGTAAAGTTTTTAAAGCAAGATATTGCTTTGTCCTCCCTGGTAGAGGATTCTAATCTCCAAAACTCAGTATGAATTTGTCTGGACACTTTTAGGTAAGAATGCAAGATAACAGCCTTTCTAGAGCAATGAACTGGCCCTAAGATGCCTTCTAAGCAAAACAATAAATTGTCCTGTACAAGATATCTTCTATGATATGAGAGAGGAAGAGACATTAAGTCCTTTGCAAAGAGAACTAGTTCTAACTTTTTCTTATCTGTATGTGGTTCCTGGATCCCATGATAATGGCCATATTTGTACATAATTAGATCTGTAATATAGAGTGACAGACAAAACTACCGTGATTCACAGCAGACCAAATAAAGTCTTGTAGGAATGCCATTATTGGCACATATCATTATTCTCCCGAACTGTAAAACTTTGGTCTGTGAGCCACTAAGACCTGTCTTAATGGAACACTATGGGGAATGTGATTTCTAAAGCACACTAACGTGTTGCACATTAATTGGTCCATGCAGACCCTGTGGGTGAGAGTGAAAAATTCCCCAGTACTTTAAGGTAACGCTGTTTTAAAGGTTAAAATTAATGGAAATAACAGTGCTGTCACAAGTTCTACATTAAGATTTTGTTGTGGGACTCAGCTATGAGGAGACTGAGCTATGAGCTGGAAAGAAGCAGAGATTGGCTGGAAAACCCTTTCATAACTTACCAAAGTGGAAATAGAAAATTTAAAAAACGAAAGAAAAACGAATGTGTGTCCTGGGTCCAACAGCACAGGACCAAGGAGGAGTGGTCAGGGGGCTCCTCCTCCTAAACAGATGAGGTAGGACAGCAGCCAATAGGAAATTTTTATTTTAGTGCCTTTCAGCTACCTGAGTGTGAAACACCCCCCTCACACACACACCGCTTTTCTCTTCCCAGTTTTCCTCTTGCTTCACTGGAAGGAGGAAGCAAATCCCAGATGCTCTCATTTTGGGCAGTTTTACTGCCTCTTTTGCTGGCTGTTTAATGATTTTGGGGCCATTGCTCTCCTTTTCTTTAGGTACCATGAGTTCCTCCATGGAGAGGAGGAAGGGGGCACAGAGTGCATCGCCTGCCCTGGCATTCATTAGTGGGCACTTAGCAGGTTCTTTCCAGGCTGCCAGAGTCAACAAGAAATTGTGGCCCTAGGGGTTAATCGCCTGGATTAGCCAGGCCTTTGCTACTGCCTGGGTTGCCTATGGTAGAGATTCCCTTGTCTTCTGAGTGAGACAGAGTGAAGGAGCTGGCCTGTAGGAGGCTTGAGTCTGAAGCAGGCTTGCTAAGTCAGCAGACAGAGATACCTGCAGAAAGAAGGAGCCTTAGGCAGCTGATTCCTTCTCAAAGAGCTGAAGCAGTTCCAGGGAAGGAGAAAGAAAACGTGGAGAGGACTGACTTGAGAAGCTGCAAGGGAGTCAGCTAGGGCAGGGCAACTGCAAGTTGGACTCTGTGGAGGAGAACCTTTTTGCTCTCCCAGGCTATGAGGTAAGAGCCAGGCCTTGGAACAGATTTTTGGGAGATGTGAGTAACTGGGGAATTTCCTTTTCTAAATTTGTTTAGGGCCCCTTCCTCCCATGGAAAGGAGCCCAAACAGGGTATGAGTTGATGAGACAAACTTTCATTGAAGCTTCTTGGGATACATCTCCATCACACACTCACACGTTGATTAAACAAATTCAGCAATATGATTTTGGTGGAAGCTAGATTGGGATGGGGAAAATTTGATCTTCACATATGATCCAAGAAGTCCAGAGATGTGCTTCTGTTCTCAGTTACACCAGTTTTACACTGAGGTAACTCCACTGGCTTCAGTGCCGTTACTCCTGATAAACACCTAAGAGCAGAATCAGGCTGAGAATATATGGGTGCAAGACAGCTCATATTTCTTTACAAGTATATGCAACAAATGTAGCAGAATAGGAAATTTCCCCTACAACCTAAACTTATTACTGAGGGATAATATTATCAACGTAGGGACAACAGGCAAAACCTAACACCATAAATATTGCTCAACAAAGGGTTGGAGAACCCAGTCTAAATCTTGCATTTTCAAACTACAGCCAGTGATTAAAAAGCAAAAACAAACTTGTCATGTTATCAAGACATATAAAGCTGTATTTTCCACTGCTATGTTTTTTAGATTCACACCTACAATATCCATTACTGCTAGTCCACATCATTGCTTTGATTTACATTGTTTGTTTATTATGTTGCGCCAGTTAATAATTTAGAAAGTTGAAGTGCTTCAACTGTAACATATTCGCAAAGGGGAGGTCACTGGTCCAGGTGTGGAGATCTCGTATTTCCGTAGGATTTTTAGGGGCTGAGGTTTCACTTAAAATAGAATCTTGTTAACAAACGTGCAACCTAGTGCAAAGAAATGAATTTTGCAGATTGGCAAGCAAGTCAAACACACATGTAAAAACAAAGGAGAACGCATTACAAAACTGTACTTTGCTCATTTATTTTGACAAGAGTAGTTTACATATAATTATTTGATATTAACACACACTAAAACTTGCTACAGTGCCATTTGTAAAACTAATGAAGTCTCAGTAATAAGAGAATCCAACTTGAGCACTCTATGAATACTTTGCAGAGAAAGGGGGAGAAGCCAAATTTTTTCTGTGAATTACAAATTTTGAAGACTAGTGAAGTGCGGTTTTGGTGGGCTCTGCTGTACTGTACTCATTAAACAGGGAAAACTGCCACGGGGTCTTCTGCAGTAACGTGGGGGAGGGTGTGGAAAATGTCCAGAACCCTGGAGTTATTATAAACTTCTCTAATTTCTAATGTCAGAATTAAGAGCATCTTGTAGGAGCTGTTCAGCACTTTGAAAGATCTGCCCCCATAGCTTCTGGTGACAGGAAGCCCCACTGCTTATATGTCAAAAGTTTGCTTTAAATAGAATTGCATTATTAAAGCTCCTTCAAAGTGCAACAGCAGGGCACTTACCTACTTTGTACTTGTTTGTGCCAGTAAACACTGTTGCCTAGGAAATGACCCCATCAAATCATCAAAGGACTCTAATGCGACTATTCTTACATGCAGTGTTGTTGAAGCTGTGTTGGTCTCGGAATATGAGAGACATAAAGTAGCGAGGTAATACATTTTATTGGACAGACTTCTATTGGTGAGAGAGACAAGATTCCTAAGTTACACAGAGCTCTTCTTCTTGGTCCAATAAAATATATTACCTCACCAACCTTGTGTCTCTAACTATTCTTAAGCAGTTACTGAAAGGTCATTTAAAGCAGTGGAACCAAATTGTTTAAAACCATGTTGAAGTTTAACAGGGGGAAAAGCACATCCATATTCAAATGAATACTGTGTGATCTTTCACTAGTGTTCTGGAAAAAAATACATGTGCCAGGCCCTCCATAAAAGTATTTAATCTATGACAGTGAGTTCATTAATTTACCTGACAGTTTAAAAAAACAAGCACAACCACCACCATGCTTGCACAAGAAAATTAGAATGAATGTTGAAATTAAATAGGAGTTGGGCACATAATTTCCGTAGGCTCGTTTGAACCCCCCCCCCAATATCTACCCTCTTCTCTCCCTACCAACAACACACACAATATTTATGAGGCGGTTGAGCGAGGAGCTGAGGGAGCTTGAGAGGAGAAACACTTATTGCTGTTGGAGAAAGGTTCTTTTTTGTTTGAAAAAGTGTGTTTTATAAGAGGACAGATTTTTGGCTTATGGAGAACGTGGTACTTTCCCTAGGGTTTACAACAGGCAGAGTTAATATTTCAACATACCCATATTTAAGATATGGAAAAGTATAAAATCTTTATTCCATCTCATATCTCAAAAATGTATTTGGGAGAGCATAAGCTGGTGTTCTGATTCATCAACCAGCAAAGGAGAAACTATAAGGCACTTCACGACACCACCCCCAGGGCTCACATTACTCTCCCTCTTTGCTTAGAAACTCTAAATTTATTGAAGTCACTAAGTGTAGGGCCTTGAGTTATGCTGGGTGGCTGATGGAAAAATGATTCACTTCAGAAGCAATAAACTTCTAGGTGCTATTGTGCAAAGATTATAACTTTAATAAAGAGTGCTGGACACAGAGCTGGGTGAAGTTTTTCAGTCCACATTTTTTTCTAGAGAAAAATGCAGGTTCCAAACAACTGAAACATTTTGTGATTTTCTGTTAATTTTGCCAAATTGTTATGGTTAAAAAAAATCAGGAATA
Organism: Mesoclemmys tuberculata; assembly: GCA_007922155.1. NCBI lineage: Eukaryota > Metazoa > Chordata > Testudines > Chelidae > Mesoclemmys > Mesoclemmys tuberculata. The sequence continues at coordinate 9,297,190 of ML675614.1, read as the reverse complement.
AAAAATCAAAATTTAACATTGCAATTTTTCTATTCCAAATGCCTTCATTGTACATCCATTTTATGCAAATAGAAATTTTAAAACATATTCTAAAAGTTTAAAACTGACTGAAATGTTTTGGATCCAACAAGAAGTTTAATTCAATCCCCATTTTTTATTATCACTTTTCAGAACAGCCAGTGAACTGAAAAAATCAGTTATTTGCACAGCTCTACCTGCACATTTTATAAGCTTCATATGGTAGTTGGCAGAGCTGGGCTGGCATTCCTGCACAGATTATAAGTCTTGCAGGAACTTCAGCAGAACTTAATTTTCAGAGCAACGCAGATACACAGGGTAAGGTTCTTGTGGAGTTCCTAAACTCCACAGTCACAGACAGAGACACAACTCATACACTTGGCACTCAGAATTTAAGTCTCACTTCTCTCTGATCCAAATTGTTATAGGCCCTTTGGCATCATGTATTCACAGACCAAAGGGTTTTTTAAAACCCAAACAACTAAGTTAATTCCCACATTAAATGTTTAGTAATAAAGTTAGGGTTATCATTTCATATATAAAAATTTCATTTAAAAGGGATTAAGGTTGGCCCCATGTGACAGCTCTCTTATGCAAGCCTTAAACAGCATGGAAAGACCAAGCTATGAGATGCCTCTTAACCTGCTTAGTGTTTGAGTAGCATGATTGTGCTGTCCATGATAGACTGCCATCATCACAAGGAACTTCCTTCTGCCTCCAGCAAATAAGGACACACCACACATATTAATCTCCTTCATAGTTATTATGCAAAATATTGGCCACAACGTCACACTTCCTCCAGAAACAAACACCACACCACATACTTGCCCTATGTGCACTGTCAACCATAGGTGTCTGCTGATGTTGCAAAACCTTAATTTTAACCTACCGACAAACTAAGTGGTCAAAAAGTGTGTTAGGTGCTTTACAGATATGTAGGAAGACAACCCCTTGCACCTCAAAATTTACAATCTGAAGACTTGATCCTGCATGTAATTTTTCTCATGTAAGTAGTCACCATTGGCTTGAATGGGGCTCTGACTATTCACTTGAGTAAGCTAACCCAAGGACTGGAATGCTGCTAGCTGCAAGAAACACCAGACAGCCATTTGTTGACAAGACTGAAGTGGCTGGAAAAGAACTGAGACGATACTGTTCTTGTTAAGCTCTGAAGGACCCAAGTGACACACACACTACATATTTAAGCCACCAGAGATCATCTGTGAAGGAAGATCAGAGGGGAATGTGTTAATAGGAGTACTAATGTATACAAGTGTAAATTCTAGGTTGAAGCCTTTCATTGCAATACATGTAAGAGCAACAAAGTGCTGGAAGTCTGTAGAAAGAGCACCAGTAGATTTACTACCTAAAAGCTTTTGCTTTAAAAGTTATTTAAGAAATATCCTGAATGATGTTTAGAACCTTTCTGTATGCATCAAACGTCGGTTTATTAAGAATTGTGTAGAACTCTCTCTTTGCAGGTACTCAGACCTTGTGAAAATTAGGCCAACCATTTCCATTTATATAAATATATAAAAATATTCAAACAAAGGAAGGGGAAAGCCCTTCACCATTAAATATCTAGTTTTACATTTAGTTTCAGGTTTCCTTTCATTTAATTCTTCAAACCATCAGTGAATCTGAAACAAGACAACGAGTACAGCTGATAGGACTGACAAAATCAGAAACGGCAGTGACAGGAAACAAAAACAAAACGAAAAAACCAGTTGTACACATTTAAACTCTTTCAAGAAATTTGCGGGGAAGGAACAATTTAATTTGCTCTAAGGCTGGCAATTTAAGTCATCCTAATGCTAATAAGCAGTCTTTAAAATCTCTCTAATACCACCAAAACTCACTTTAAATTACACTAATGCACACATAAAATGGTTTAAACCACTTGGTTGGAAAAAAAACTTTTGATTTCTGACGAGGCTTTTTTTTCTTTGTTCTGGGTTTGGATCTGATTTGATTTCCCTGGTGTTGATTCATTTGATTCACAGTGATATTTTTTCCTTCAAAACCATATAATGCGATTGGCAGATTGGCACTGTCCTGCTTTTTAAAACTCCAACCCTGCAACTTCTGTCATTCTCCCTCTTCTGTCCTAAACATCCACTTATTTCAGTAAGATGTCTAGACACTACAGTGATAAGCTCAGTTTAAGTGCCTACATCGGCCATCTGTGCCCCTCTGATCCAGGCTCATTAGAGCATCTTTCCATGTGTCCCTTCCCCATCTGTCTCTTGTTGTGCTGCTTTCTGCCTTCCTCATATTATCGCTCTGTTTCTTGTTGTACCTCATTAATTCTGGATGATGATCACTCCAGTCAGGTTCTCTTTCTGCCTCACCTTAAGCTACTAGAGCAACTTTTCTACATGGCTGCTGGGGAACGTCCAACCCTGTCATTCTCTCTTAGCACTGCTGCTCCCTGCAGAGGGCGGGCAAGGGGCCAAATATGCCAAATGAGGCCTGCAGCTCTGTTCTCGCTTATCTCCTTGGCCAATTTCAGTATGATCTGGGAAATGTGCTTCTCCATGTTCGTAAAACTCTGGCTGGCAAGTGACTGGGCAAGGGGGTGAAAGTTACTTAACTCCATGAAAGGACAGGAAGGATCATAGTGTGACGATCTACACAATCCACTCTGATTGGCCACTTCTTTTGACACCCTGAGTGGGTGGGCTTGGACAATACTATGTCTTATTTTTTTCCCTCAATTCAAAAAAGGAGTGAGGTCCAAGAAATCCAACAGGGCATCTGAGCCACGCCCATAGGGAAGCCAAGCTGGAAGAGTCCATTCGTGTATTAGAGGAGCGGAGCCCAGACAGCACACATGGTCAAGGTTCAAACACCTGCACAATCTACTGAAAGCTTATTTGGTGGAGCATGTGGAAAAGTATCAGTACCTTTTATTTTCCTTTTCCAATTCAATCTCTGCACAATCCTTTGCGATAGCACGTGATTCTGCACCCATGCCATTGTGTCTTGGCTAGGGTTTGCAGAATGTCCAGCGTTTGTCTGCAATTATTCTGCATGTGTACGGTTGTGTAATTTATGCCATGGAGAATCTCTCCATATTTATACACAAATGGGCAGAAGTAGAATTAGTGACTTGGAGCAGCCCTGTAAAACAATACTGTCCGCCACAAGTCTCACCCCAATAGCTGATTTCTGTCAATTACTAATCATGTTATTACTATGCATAGGACCTGCCGACAGATTTTGGGGGTGGTTAGCAAGACATTGATATGAATGTACTCCAAACTTAACTGGCTCATTCTACCTAAAAAGTGTGCATATGTGTGTGTGGTGAGAGGCAGGGAGAAATGGAAAGGGAACACGATTTTGAAGCTTCGAGCTGCTAGTTTCTTTCAATCGTAGTCATTGGTTCAATGTTTTCAAGCTGTCTTCACAACAAAAGGCTGGAAACCAGTTAAAAACTGGTTTGGCTTTATATTACCAGTGCTCCCAAATGAGTAGGCACAGGGCTGTGGATATTGGGAGGCCCAAAGGTTGGCTCTGACATTAGAATGGCCATACTGGGTCAGACCATTGGTCCATCTGGCCCAATGTCCTGTCTTCCGACAGTGGCCACAGCCAGGTGTTTCAGAGAGAATGAACAGAACAGGTAATCATCAAGCGATCCATCCTCTCACCAATTCCAGTTTCTGGCAAAGAGTAATCCCCGCCCATCTGGCTAATAGCCATTAATGGACCCATCCTCCATGAATTTATCTAGTTCTTTTTTTAACCTCATTAGAGTCTTGGCCTTCCCAACATCCTCTGGCAAGGAGTTACACAGGTTGACTGTGCATTGTTTGGAGAAATACTTTCGTTCATTTTAAACTGGCTGCTCATTAATTTCATTTGGTGACCCCTAGTTTTTGTGTTATGAGACAAAGTAATTAACACTTCCTTATTTACTTTCTCCACATCAATCATCAATTTATAGACCTCGATCATATCCCCCTTAGCCATCTATTTCCAAGCTGAAAAGTCAGTGTCTTATTGATCACTCCTCATATGGTAGCTGTTTCATGCCCTTAATAAATTTTGTTGCCCTTTTCTGTACCTTTTTCAATTCCGATATATCTTTTTTGAGATCGGGTGACCAGACCTGCACTCAGTATTCAAGATGTGGGTGTACCATGGATTTATAAAGAGGCAATATGATATTTTCTGTCTTATCATCTATTCTTTTCCTAATGATTCCTAACATTCTGTTACTTTTTTTTGACTGCCGCTGCACAGTGAGTGGATGTTTTCAGAGAACTAACCACAGTGACTCCAAGATCTCTTTCTTGAGTGGTAACAGCTAATTTAGACCCCATCATTAAATATGTATAGTTGGGATTATATTTTCCAATGTGCGTTACTTTCCATTTATCAACATTGAATTTCATCTGCCATTTTGTTGCTCAGTCACCCAGTTTTGTTAGATCCCTTGTTAGATTTCTTATTTTTGGTAACTTAATTACAAATAGTATAAATAGCATAATCATCATGGCTTGTCTACGCTCTATGCCGCACTGGTTTCTCTAAAACTATGATTTTAAACTGATTTAAATAAACTGGTGCAAAAGACTGTGTGTACACACCCATTTTGATTTCATTTCAGATGATTAGGAAAAGGTTTAAGCTACAGTCACATAAGCCATGCTGAAACCATAGTAAGTGTGTTTAAACTGGGTTTAAACACAAGGGTTTAAACTGGTTGAACTAAATCAGTTTGAATAACAGCAATGCAAAAGTGTGTGTAGACAAAAAGAAAAAGGGGCAATTACTGTCTTTGACCAGACCTTGCATCCTTTACTCAGGCTTAATTCTCACTGACTATAGTATAAATTAAGCCTGAGTGAAGATTGCAAGACCAGGCCTTGTAAGAACAGGTTTTGAAAGAACAACAGAAATTGTATCCAGGAGGCCAGGCTTTAAGACAAGAGCAACTGCTTGTAGAAAATGTGTAAACCTCTAAGAGGGACAGACTGGAAATGTTGCTCAAACCCTCATTAGGATGGTGCTAGCACATGCCATTACAATACAGTTCTGAGGTTCATTTCACACTTTCTCCATGTTGCTAGTCAGCATATTTTATTCGGTGTTGATTTCAGGTCTATTCATATCTTCACAGACCTCATCCCAACACATCTTTTATTTGATTTACATCAGGTTCTGATATTTGTGAAATAAGATGATCTTTCAAGAGATAGGCTTTCCTGCAGCTGATGGAAAATAAGGACTGAAGGTCTGATATTTGCAAGGATAAGGCAAGAGACCACATCCTGCTTACCTTATTCATTCTAGTATTCTCACTGAAGTCAAAGGAACTAGTCACATATGTAAGGCAAACAGGCAGGATTTGGCTCTTGAGTGCTAGACCTGAAAGGGCTTAATTTGATTTGTCTAATGAAATAAGTGACCTTGAAAAAAAAGGCCTAAGGGAAACATCCAGAGGACCTTTCTGAAATCAAGTAAAGGTATAATATACATTAGATTATGCAGGTACATAATCACAACACCAGTTAGAGTTAGTACAATTTCACTTTATGGAACAGATAATCTGTATTTGGGCTTTCAGTCTAGAAACAAAAAGTGAGATGATTGGAAAAAAGCTTCAATTGACAAATGCATTTAAATAGCCAGTCTTTGCTAGGCCTCTGTGACAGTACACAGTGGGAGAGAGAATAAAAGGGGCACACTATTCACACGCAGAGAATGTAAGGATCTACGTATGCATTTTAGATACCCAAGCATGTGTACATTTCACCATCTTTAACGTATTTATCCTCACAACATACCCGTGAGGTAGGGAAGTGCTATTATCCCCCTTTTACAGTGTGGGGAAGTAAGACGCAGAGAGACCAAGGTCACAGAGGAAGCCTGTGATGGAGCAAATACTTGGATCTTCACAATACCAGGCTAGCATATGAATGATCCTACCAACCTGCCTCCCCTAGGATGATGTGATGCTAGTTATGCTGTGGGCATCAGTCTCTCTAAATGAGGTGAAGGGACCACGAGAAGAGTTGGCTCAGTGAGGCAGTGCCTAAAGGTACAGCAGAAAAACGTAGTTACTTACCAGTAACTGTTGTTCTTCGAGATGTGTTGCTCAGATCCATTCCACTTAGGTGTGTGCGCGCCCTCGTGCACAGCCCTCCGGAGAACTTTTCCTAGCAGCCCCTGCAGGGGCCGGTCCCAGCGCCCCCTGGAGTCCCGCCCTTATGTGGCGGTACATATAGCGGGACCGGCCCCTCCCCTCCTCAGTCCCTTCTTTCTGCCGACTCCGACAGCGGGGACGGAGGGTGGGTGTGGAATGGATCTGAGCAACACATCTCGAAGAACAACAGTTACTGGTAAGTAACTACGTTTTCTCCTTCGAGTGGTTGCTCAGATACATTCCACTTAGGTGATTCCCGAGCCATACCTTGGAGGTGGGTAGGAGTCAGCGGCGAGCTGCCCTCAGCACGGCCCTGCCGACTCGCGCGTCGTCCCTTGACTGCTGGACGACAGCGTAGTGCGCAGCAAAGGTGTGCACCGAAGACCAGGTGGCAGCCCTGCAGATGTCATCCAGGGGGACCCTTTCCAGGAAGGCCGCCGACGCGGCCTGGGCCCTCGTCGAGTGGGCCGTCACCACTCCTGGGAGCTGGACGCCTGCACGCTCGTAGCAGAGCCGGATGCAGGCGGTGATCCACCTGGCGATGCACTGGGAGGTGACCGGGGAGCCTCTCATCCTCTCTGCCACCGCGACGAAGAGCTGCGTGGTCTTTCGGAGCGGCCTCGTCCTGTCCAGGTAGAACGCCAGCGCCCTCCTCACATCGAGGGTGTGCAGTCTCCCCTCGTCCTCGGACCCGTGCGGTTTAGGAAAAAACACGGGGAGGAAAATATCTTGGTTACAATGGAACCGGGAGACTACCTTAGGCAGGAACGCCGGGTGAGGCCTAAGCTGAACCTTGTCCTTATAGAACACGGTATAGGGGGGCTCCGAGGTTAAGGCCCTTAGCTCAGAGACCCTCCTGGCCGAGGTAATGGCCACGAGAAAAGCCACCTTCCAGGAAAGGATCATCATTGGACAGGTGGCTAAGGGCTCAAAGGGGGGACCCGTTAGCCTATCTAAGACCAGGTTCAAATCCCAGGGAGGCACCGGGTCACGGACCTGCGGGTAAAGCCTCTCTACACCCCTGAGGAACCTCACCGACATGGGGTGGGAGAACAGGGAACGTCCCCCCACCGGCTGGTGGAACGCCGATATGGCCGCCAGGTGTACTCTGAGGGAGGCCAACGCTAACCCCTGTAGCCTAAGCTGCAGCAGGTAGTCCAGGACCGCCTGCACGGGGGACGTACCGGGGTTTTCGCCCCGCGACTCCGACCAGCAGGTGAACCTCCTCCACTTGGCCCTGTAGGCGAGCTGCGTGGAGGGCCTCCTGCTTCCCAACAGCACGCGTTGGACCTGCTCCGAGCAGGTTCTCTCCTCCTCCGTCAGCCAGAGAGCCTCCAGGCCATCAGGTGCAGGGAGTCCAGGTTGGGATGCAGTAGCCGGCCGTGGTCCTGGGAGAGCAGGTCCGGTCTCCTCGGGAGCTCGATCGGGGGAGCGACAGACAGGTCCAGGAGCAGGCAAAACCAGTACTGCCTCGGCCACGCCGGGGCGATCAGAATCACATCCGCTCTGTCCCTCTTGATTTTCAAGAGGACCCTGGGCAAGAGCGGGAAGGGGGGAAACGCATACAGGAGGGCCCCCGTCCATTCGAGGAGGAATGCGTCCGAAAGAGAGCCCGGCTCGCGACCCCTGAGCGAGCAGAACCTCGGGCACTTCGCGTTCTGCGCTGACGCGAAGAGGTCCAGATGGGGAACACCCCACACGCGGAAAATCCTGTCCACCACCTCTGGGTGGAGAGACCATTCGTATTGTGGTAGGAATGACCTGCTGAGGCGGTCCGCCTCGTCGTTCCTGACCCCAGGCAGGTGAGAGGCGGTTAAACAGAAATTGCATCTCACCGCCAAGTCCCAGAGTCGGAGCGCCTCCTGACACAACACCGAGGAGCGCGCCCCCCCTTGCTTGTTGATGTAATACATTGCAGTGGTATTGTCTGTTAACACCTGCACCATTCTCCCCAATAAAGAGTGGCGAAACACCTCGCATGCCAGTCTGACCGCCCTCAATTCTTTCACATTGATATGGAGGGCCAATTCCCCCCGGGACCAGCGACCCTGCGTGGTCAGACCACCGGTGATATGGGCTCCCCACCCCCGGTCCGATGCGTCCGTGATCAGGGTGACCGAGGGGGTGGAGGCCCTGAAGGGAATCCCTTCCAACACAGTCCTGGGGTCCAGCCACCAAGTCAGTGACCCCAACACCCAAGGGGGCACCGTTACCACCTTGCTCAAAGCATGCCTGCTGGGCATGTAAACCCTGGACAGCCAACCTTGGAGGGGCCTGAGCCTGAGGCGGGCCAACCTCACCACATAGGTGCACGAGGCCATGTGGCCTAACAGCTGCAGGCAGTGCCTGGCTGTAGTCGTGGGGCACCTCTGAAGCTGCGATATTATCGCTGTCATGGCTTCGAACCTCGAACGTGGGAGGGAGGCTTTCGCCTGCACCGAGTCCAGGTGGGCCCCTATGAAGTCTATGCGTTGCACCGGATGCAGCGTCGACTTCTGCTCGTTTATGAGCAGCCCCAGAGCATGGCAGGTGGACTGGACGAGAGAGACCGCCTCGCACACTTGCGACCTGGTCTTGCCCCTGATTAACCAGTCGTCCAGGTAGGGGAATATCTGGACCCCCCTGCGCCGCAGGAAGGCCGCCACCACCGCCATACACTTGGTGAACACTCTGGGGGAGGAAGACAGGCCAAAGGGCAAGGCCGTGAACTGGTAGTGGCCAGCAGCTACCACAAACCTTAAGTACCGCCTGTGGGCGGGAAGGATGGAGACGTGAAAGTACGCATCCTTCAGGTCGAGGGCGGCAAACCAGTCCCCTGGGTTTAGAACGGGAATGATGGACGCTAGGGATACCATGCGGAACTTCAGCTTTCTTATGAACCTGTTGAGCCTGCGCAGGTCCAATATAGGCCTGAGGCCTCCGTTGGCCTTGGGAACGAGGAAGTACCTCGAATAGAATCCCCTCCCCACCTCGAGTGGTGGAACCACTTCTATTGCTCCTTTGACTAGGAGGGATTGAACCTCCTGAAGGAGTAATTGCTCGTGAGATGGGTCCCTGAAGAGGGACGGGGGGGGTGGGGAGTGGGGAGGGGAGGCCAGGAGCTGAAGGGCATATCCCCAGCGCACGATGCTGAGGACCCACTGGTCCGATGTTACCTCCCGCCACAGGCCGAGATACGGCTTGAGCCTGTCCAGGAAAGGCGGGGAACCCAGGGAACATGAGACGGTGCCACCCTCGGAGACATCGTCAAAATTGTCTCTTCCCCTTAGGCCCCTGAGAGGGTCCTTTAAAGGAAGAGGAGGACGGCGGCGGGCGATCGCGCCGTCCAGAGCCCTTGGTCCTATCCCTGCCCCTTGCGGTGGGGAAGGGCCTAGGCTGCGGCCTAGACTGCTGCCGCTGACGTTGCGGCGGTTGCTGCGGCTGCTGGCGACTCTGCAGTCTAGCCGCCTGGGGCGTGTACAGGCCCAAGGAGCGCAGCGTTGCCCTCGAGTCCTTGAGAGCGTGCAGCTTCTCGTCCGTCCTCTCCGAAAAGAGGGCGGCTCCATCGAAGGGTAGGTCCTGGATGGACTGCTGCACCTCCAACGACAAGTCTGTGGACTGCAGCCACGCTGCCCGCCTCATTGCAACGGCGGAGGCCATAGCCCTGCTGGCTGTGTCTGCGGCGTCCGACGCAGACTGCAGGGCCGCACTTGCCACAGACAACCCTTCCTCCAGCACCAAACCAAAGTCCACTGCCTGGTCTGGAGGGAGAGACTCCGAAAACCTCCTTAAGGAGTCCCACAGGTTCAAATTGTACCTGCCGAGGAGGGCCTGATGATTGGCCACCCTCAGCTGAAGCGCCCCAGTAGAATAGACCTTTCTACCGTAAAGGTCCAGCCTCCTGCCTTCCTTATTTTTAGGGGAGGCAGTCTGAGCACCCTGCCTGTCTTTTTGGTTGGCGGCATCCACCACCAAAGTACCCGCGGCAGGGTGCGCATACAAGTACTCGTGCCCCTCGGCTGGCACGTAATACTTCTTCTCGGCGCCCTTAGAGGTCGGGGCAACCGAGGCAGGGGTCTGCCAGACTGACTTAGCCAGGCGCAGGACCCTCTCATGTACGGGAAGGGCCACCCTCGTTGGTCCCTGGGCCCCCACACGGCCGAAGAGGGGGTCCACCTCTTCCTCTAACACCTTGACCTCAAGGCCAAGGTTCAAAGCCACCCGCTTTAGAAGCTCCTGGTGGGCTTTAAAATCAATGAGCGGGGCTCCTTGGTCTCTTACCGCCGCCTCATCCGGCGATGAGGAGTAAGATGGGCGGCGGGGCCCAGTGGAGGGGCCCTCCCCAGGGTCCTCCTCCACCTCCTCTTCCCCAGAGGAGCGGTCACCCTCCTGCACCGAAGGTGCTTGCTGAGTTTGGGTGACAGAGGCAGGGGCCGACATAGTTCCCTGCCCCATCTGAGCCGCCCACTGGGCCCATAACGGCCACTGCCAGGGTCCCTGTGGCCAGCTCAAAGGCGGCACCGGTGCCGAGGGCAAAGCCGGTGACGCAACAGTCGGTGCCGGTGCCGGTAACAGTACTGGGTCCGGTGCCGGCTGCGGTGCCGGCTGCGGTGCCGGCTGCGGTGCCGACGACCATATACGTTCCTGACGTCGGGTCCGGGACCCCGAGTCAGGAGAACGCAGGCGGTGATGACGCCGGGAAGGAGCGCTCCGAGACCCGCCACGCGACGATCTCGAGGAGCGACTCCGACTTCGGTGCCGACGAGGCGACGCCGAAGAAGAAGGCGACCGGTACCGGGACGTCTTTCGCCGCTTTGATGCTGGGGAGCGGTGCCGAGAACGCCGTCTCGGTGCCGAGTCAGAACTCGACGACGAGGAGAGGTGCCGCGACGAAGAGCGATGTCCGGAGCGGTGCCGGGACCTGGAACGGTGCCAGGAGCGGTGCCGGGACCTGGAGCGGTGCCGGGAACGGTGCCGCGACGCGTCGTCCGAGGACGAAGATGGAGAGGAGCTTCCGAGCTCGACTCTCCTGCGTCGGGTAGTGGGCGGCCTGTCCACCGGTGCCGGGGCCGCCCACCCTTCGGGGCCCCCCATCGCGGGTTTGCCCCGGGAAACGGGCCCTGGCTCTCTCCGGTGAGAGAGTGCCGGAGGCGTAGGCAGCTCCAACAAAGCCTGAGCCGCCTCGATAGCCTCCGGCGTCGAAGGGTCCCGTATAGGGGGTCCCCCACTTCCAGGAGTCGGGGGAGCCTCCCTAGTAAGTGTCGGTGCCGGGGCCGGTGCCGGAGCAGGGGCCGGTGCCGGAGCAGATGCCGGCGGCACGTCCATGAGGAGGAGCACCTCCGAACTCGACCCCGGCCGCTCCTGCGGTGCGGGGGAGCGCTGCAAGCGTGGATGGCGCTTCTTCCTCTTCGGCACCGAGACCCCCGGTGCCGGAGGCGCACTCCACACCGAAGACACACTCGGTGCCGGAGTAGTCCGCGATGGCTCGGACGCCGGGCTTAAGGCGGACTCCATCAGAAAAGCCCTAAGCCTCACTTCACGCTCCCTCTGAGTCCGAGGCTTAAAGGACTTACAGATACTGCACCGATCTCTACGGTGCAGTTCCCCCAAACACCGCAAACAACGGTCATGGGGGTCGCTAGCTGGGAAGGCCTTGCCGCAGCTAGCACATGGCTTGAAGCCCGGCGAACCCGGCATAGCCGGGACGCCTTGAGCCCGAAGGCTCCCTAACTAACTAAAAACCCTCACTAACTAAAAACTAACTTAGTTCAGGGTGAACTGATAAACTATCTACTCACTTTAAGGAGAAACACAAACTGTTGAAGAGCAGGGGTAGTTCTCAACTGGCCGTCACGGGCGGAAAGAAGGAACTGAGGAGGGGAGGGGCCGGTCCCGCTATATGTACCGCCACATAAGGGCGGGACTCCAGGGGGCGCTGAGACCGGCCCCTGCAGGGGCTGCTAGGAAAAGTTCTCCGGAGGGCTGTGCACGAGGGCGCGCACACACCTAAGTGGAATGCATCTGAGCAACCACTCGAAGGAGAACCGGAGTATCTAAAGATGCAAGCACCTGCAATGTGACGTGGATGCGAAGAAGAATCAACTACATATTTTCTACTGCTGCTAAGTACCGTGGATGCAAGGCTCCTTTCCCCTCTGCTATGCAACTGCACAAGAGCCAGGAGCAATCAGAGTCCCTGCACATCAGACTGTTCCCGTAGGGTGTCTCTAGGACCCAACAGGGGATGTGGTCATGTCCCTGCCTCTACATCAGTTCACGGAGCTGGTTGTCTGTAGGCAGGGGGCATGCATGGGAGGGATTGTCCTCCTAAGCACAGTCCCTACTGATGCTCCTCTCTGAAGCTGTACAGCATTATACCACTCGCAGCTTTGACCAATGGCTACATGTCACCATGCAGCTCGTAATGTTTTCAGAGGCGCCTGAGCTACAAAGTTGGAATCTGGATCCAAACTCTCTCAAGATTTGGGCGTATCCGAAATGTTGAGCGGCCCACTGTGGATATGTATCCTCCCCTTCTGATGCTATTTTATTGTGAGTTTCCTATCCCTTAAATAATCACACTTATTTTATCTGTTCTCCTACCCGTATGCTGATTTAATCAATGTGATGATCATGTGTGTGGAGAATGGACCTCCACTGCAAACCATCTACAATTAAGGGATCAGATTACATCTGAATCAGTACCCGGCCGCCCACCGACTGCAGGCAAAGTACCACTGAAGCAACTGTTAAGATCTATTGAGTAAATTAAACATTACAGGCCTAATTCACCTCATTTATCTCAGTGCAACATTTCTGGGGAGTTACTCCAGATTTACATAGGTATAGCTAAGATTACAAACTGCAAGGATCTTTATTAGTGTTTTGACACAATGATTTTCAATTACATTGAAATAGTATGTTCTTCAGGTAGAGTCAGGTTGTAGAATTGCCTCATGCACATCCACTGAGACTCCTTTTATTCTTTTAAATAAGTCTTCCCTCTAACTTTTTAAAACATCATTACAAAAACAAACAAAAATAGGAAAATAACATTGAGACTAATTTAAATTAGTAGCTGTTAAAAGTGGGTTTGCCAAAAATGATCACACTCTTTCACACGGATATCTCCTACAGCCACATAAAATATAGAAACATAAAAGACTGCTAATTATGCCACAAAAAATAAGGGGTGAAATTTTCAAATAAGCAAATGACTCAGGAGTCTAAATCCCATTTTCAAAAGTGATTTAGGGCCAGATTTTTACAGGTATTTAGGCACATAAAGATACAGATAGGTGCCTAGGGGGATTTTCAAAAGCTCCCAGGTCCCTAACTTCCATTGCTTTCAAATGCCTACGTCACTTTTGAAAATGAGATTTAGGCCCTCTTGAAACTTTTACACAGGATCAAAAACTAACACCAGCAAATCTTCGGAAGCCCTTTCTTCTAAGCATTATTAGGCTTGTATCAGAATATCAAAGTAACATATGTTGCATTCTCCACCCCTGAAAAAGTATCCTGCTTCAAAATACATTGCATTGTAGGTTTCTATATTTTGCTTGGAATGCTCTTTCAATGACATTAGCAATTCTTCCATAAATACAGTCAAGAGGATCTAACAGATTCCTTCTAATTAGAGTTAGTCAGTCTTTTTGTTGGGAAACACTTTCCATGAAAAAATTGGAAACATTTTTTATAAACATTTTCAAGGAAAAAAAATCACTTTCTTCCACCACATATTCACAGATTTTTGACTAACTTCACTGTCAGCAAACCTTTCTAACAATAGCAACAGTTTTGACACAATGCATAGCAACAAACTGCGTAGTACTCATCCTCTTGGTTTTATAGACTGACCAGTCTACAGTATTTTCACTTTCACATTATCAGTTACTTAGCATTAGCTGTCAGTCTCCCTCTCAATTAATTAATATACTTGCAGGGCCCGATTCACCATTGCTGAGTGCCAGTGCAAACAGTGAAAAAGTTGCTATTCTGATTTTATTGCATTTTACACCCACATTGCACTGATTGAAATGACTGTACAAGGTGCAGGACAATGGTGAATCGGTCCAAAAACTGGTGGATGAATTAGTTGATTGAAAGTTAGTAGATTAATTTGATTAAATATTTGTCTAAGCATTTGTTGCAGAAACCTTTTCATTAAAACACTTGCAGCTAAACTACCTATTTTCTTGACTTAGTGAACGCACTAGAAATACTCAACATGTATATAGTGGCATTCACTCTAACATAAGACCCCCTTCACTTTTTGTCCTACAAACAGCAACGTGACCACTCGGTCTTTACTTAATCACGTCCTTAACTTTAAGCACCTGTCCTTTGCTTCAGTGGGGCTACTCAAATGTTTGAAGTTAAGCCCGTATTTCAATGCTTTGCTGATTCAGCATCCTCGAGCTTATTTCAAATTACTAAGGAAATTGTAATCGTGATAAATGGGGATGCTGCTGCACTTTAATAACGACTAATTAATTAATAACTAACTAATTAATAACTACTAATGCTGGATCTGTCACTAGCATGGAGTTTCTCTACCATACCATATATTTCATCCTGGGGGTGACTGGGTAGTGGAGATTGTACACAGACAGAAAGAGGAAGGAGGCCCATTCTAATTATCACCTTACAGCTTCCACTTAAAGGTCATTAAGAGTCAATGCCGGTAGCCTTAATTGCTCCAGCTCACTTCCGTGGGGAGCACTGAAACTAGTTCAAAGACGACGGGTCAGGCTGAAAGAACCAGGATGAAAGTCACACAAGTACCGGATTGCTAGGGGGAAGTTACTGGTTCTGTTCTGTTCCTGTGTCTTAAGTAGAAAGCCTGTTGAATTTAGCTTACGTGAAGCACAACATTAGATGACACAAAACACGTGTGTAGCCTGTGTGTTGTTTTAAAATCCCCTTTCTCTGATGCTCTGTTCCAACTGCTGGATGTAAATACTTTGTTTTAAGATTGCTGGGTCACTGCATTACTGGTCACAGGTTACTGAAGGGAGCAAACACAGGTGTCCAACACCCAGTTGGCTCTACAGGGTGAAAACCAGTTGGTATAAACTGGGCAGTGTACATTGGTCCAGTTTAGGAGTGGAAGAATCATGAGATCCCACTCGCAGCAGGAAAGGGCAGGAGGCCCAAGACTGAGGAAGAGGAGCACCTCGACTAGAATGGAAGGCAGAGACACGGCTAGTCCTGTAACCATGCCACAAAATTGTGTGCTGCCAAACTCAAAAGCTTTCTTGTCGTTAATCTGGGCACAAACCTGTAGCCCATATTTAATCAAACTCCCCAATGGGAGCCTGATTCTCATTTACATTCAGGCTCCTTACACCCCCGTTGGCTGTGTAAAGGGGCATTAAAATTGGCATGAATGTACTGGCCTTAGCGTTAATGAGGATCAGGCCCTGAGAGTTTTATTCAATTGAGGCTCCGAGGTTTTGGCTCTTTGATGGTTATTTTGAATCTGATCCTTCAAAGTGATGAATTCAGGGTACTCAGCCCCTCTAAGGAGATGGTTAGCAACTTGTAGGACTGGGTCTCGGATCTCTGAAACAAAATGTGTTTTTCATATAAGATCTCTTTTTCAGGGTATTCCCACACCCATAAACACATGGAAAAGGAGGGAGACATTAAAATATATAAATCAGAATAAACAAGATGCATGCGTAAAAGCTAATGTTATTTTACGGTGGAGGTAAAAGTCTATCTGCTGAGACATGAATAGGATTTCACAGCACTTTTGGCAAAATGCCCAGCTGAGCCCAGACAACGTTCATGATTTTCATAAGAGAATTTTCTGTGATTATGATAGAAAACACATTCGGCTGTTCCCAAAGTCTGCTTTGTATAACCACCTTATCAGCAAATAGATGGCTCTGCTATTATTGTTATTACTATTATCAAGTGATGGAATTATTTTTTCTCAGATTAAATACCTCCAATTGTTTATAATGTTTCGCATTTCCCAAACATTTCAAACGCAAGAAAATAGTTACTGTGAAAGTGCTGCTTTTGTTGAAATTTACCTATCAGAGGAACAGTTCTGAACTATCAATTATACATACTGAAAAGCAAACAGACAACCCAACCCATCTTTCCTAACATCAGTTACAACAAAATTCATTTGAATATTAACTACCTCAAGTATAGCAAACCTGTAAAGTCTAAAATCAGCCATCTGGAAATGTGATTAGACTATGAAGAAATGTCTGCTCCAGTGTGTTGCACTAGTATAATTTGTTCATTGTTTCGAACCAGAAACAGTACAGCAAGAATATGAAAACTACTGACCTTTCTTGGCTAGAGTATTACTGGGCTCATATTTCTCAATCAGTTGTTGAACTTGCTCCTGTTTCAACGGTGGATAAAGGATTTCATTTAACCGTGGATCACGCTGCTTATAATTTATAAACTCCATCATCTGATCAACAGTCAGGTATGGTCTGCTCTTGGCACCGCTAGAGAGAAACAATGTTTTTTTTTAAAAAAAGGGGAATTAGAATATGTTGAAGAAATCCAATGTCCTTAGTTAATTTCCCATAAATATTTTCCCTTCCATTCTTGTTCAATGTTTTGCAACTCCCCATGGAAACAGAAACAAGATTCAAGCTACCAGTCAACAAAAACTATGTTCTGTTAAATCTCCAAACTCATTTACTTTATGACTATGTATGGCAAACTTTCTTCATTAAACACCTATCGGGGAAGTGCTCAGCATTGTTGATGTCAGTGCAAGAAAGTTAGGCCAATGCTGTGAGCTTTTGAAAATTCTATTCCTCGATTCCTGTACTGGAAGTATTTTTTTTTTAATGATAGGAAATGAAACGTTGTAATCCTGCCACCTATGTTTCACTGGCATTCCAGGCCTAACCTTTAGGTTTTTATGCTGGCGGAGAGAAGCCCGGACTTTATTATACTATTATTTGCTTGTTTTACAGTGCCCTCAAAATATGCTAGGCACTTTACAAAACATGCAAAAAGCAGATCTCAGCCCAAGGAGCTAACAGTCTCATGCCACAATCCTGCAACTGGCTTTATGCAAATGGATGTCTGAACACACACACAGGGCCCCAGTGAGTTCTGTATAGATACCAGGTACCAGGATACGCCTGCAAGAAGGCAGGATTGGCGTCTAAGGAGACACTAGGGGTGGCATTTTCAAAAGCATTCATTGGGGGCCTGGCTCTGTTGCTATTGAAATCAATGGTAGCGTTACCATTAAGTTCAAAGTTAAGACAAAGTTGAGCAAAATATCACCCTACGGCAACTGTTCCTAACCTGGGGTGCGGGACCCCCTTTGGGGGGGGCACCAAAGATTGCAGGGGGTTCAGGAGGCTTCAGTAATATTGAGATCATTTAGCTCCCCCAAGTGCTCCATCGGCTGAACACAGAGGAACAGCCCCCCTTGAGGGAAGGCTTAATTTCTTATTCAGGTAAGAGTCTATTATTATTAATAATTATTTACCGATATTGTCATCATTCGTTGTTTTTATGGGGGTTATGTGTTTATGGCCGGGTTGGGGTGGTTGGAAGAGACAGTGTGTTTTACCTAGTGTTAACTAGTGGAGCTTTTACTTAAAAAGGTTGGGACCACTGGCTATGGGTTGGAGGAGAAAGAAAATGAACAGAGAACACACAGGTTTCAAATATAAACTCATGAATTTACTTTGGTGGCTCTTAGAATGTTCTTAGGGTTTTGGGAACTAACATCTCATCCACTTGGCTTCCATCTGGCCCCATTTTCCTGCTCCACTGCTAATAGAAGAGGCTGTGTCGGGATTGACAAGTATTGTGAATCATAGAGGAGCCACGCTGTCACATGCCATTGTCTGCTTGCTTGCCAAGAAGCCAAGTTTAGCTCTGGAGTAAGCAGGTGCAATATTTAGTGAAATCAAGGAGTATTGCACCCACTTAGTCTGTGGTTGTGTTTGTCTCCAATAGCAGGGAGACAGTAGATTGCTGCAGAAGAAGTCAATATCCTGTGAGGGATGGAGCTGCACATAGGAATGCCAGTTAAACCAAAGCAGGGTTTTTTAAAACCTGAAAGGTCTGTGGGGTTCACCAAAGAAACATAAGTGTCCTGATCCCATCTCAGAAAAAGAGGATGTGAAATAGGTCAGCTAAAGTTTTATGGGTTTCAGGTGTTTAAGCAGCTGAAAACATGAAATGAAAAAGCACAGCTGTTTGCAAATTTATTTTACACCATAGCGAGGCATAGGATCTCTTAACTGCATCATGCATGAATCCTAAATGCCATTGTATTCTTATTCCAACTCCTAATTAGTCTTCAAGTGGTTTATATTAGCTGATATCTAGTGCCTGTTCTCATGGTTATCATTTTCCCTCCTTTTTTCTCACCGAAGCTTAAACTATCATAATCCAGACTGAGAAACAAAGGCTGGCATTTCTAGTCCTCCCGGAATAAATTACTGTAAAGCTCTGGCCATTAAAAACAGTTGCTAAAACTTGGAGGAAGGGACTTTTGATCTACATTCACCTCCGAGGTTAAATAACTATTATTTAACAGTCCTGCTTGACATGGAAATCTGTTCTTAGCAGTCATTGTGATGCTGTATCCTAAATAACTTATTTTGCCATCGCTAGCAGAGAAAAACAGTGGAGGGGGGGAAAAAAGTGTCTTTTCTTACAACTCAGAAAAGATGTGGTCAATTTCAGGCCGAGGGCAGAGATTGTTTAAGAATATTCTGTATGCTTCTGGTGTGAAGTCCTCTTGAGGGATTGAATCATTCTGTGAAAAAAGAGGGGGAAAAAACACCGAAGTAAAGAAACAGCACTTTTTGTACTCTGTTTATAAGCAGGTCATTACAAGATTATTGCCTTTGTAAAGTAATTGACTCTCTTGAATAATAGCAGTTTTAAGAATATATCTTTTGATGACAAAAAATCATTTAAGTTTCAATAACTCTCTTAGGCAAGATTCTCTCTTGCCCTACGCACCCATGCAGAAGTGTAAGAAGACACAAAACTTCCCCTTCTCCCACTATGTGAGTTACCGAGAGAATGGGTAAGCTCACAGGTGAGCGGGGAGTGGGTAGGGACACGGAATAGGTGGAACCCACGCTGCGCCCCGCAAGAAGCTGGCTAGCAGAGAGGAGCCAGGGTGCAGGGGGAAGTGAACTCATATTCTTATAAAGCAGTAGCAGGTTATTTGCCTTGGAATTTGTGAAGAACCAGGAAATGAACTGGAGCCCTGAGCCATAATTAATACCCTGGTCTTGTCCAAGGGCAGCACAAACATTTCCCAGTACTTAGTATAAATACATGGATAAATATTACTCTTCTTCAAAAGGCCTATGGAATTTGTTGGTTTGTTTTAAAATCTAATGTAATTTAATAGAGAATACTATAGAAGTGTATTGGATGGTTCCAAAATCTATAGAAAGAAAGAAAAAAAGATGCCACCCTTTACTAAATTTTATAAATCTCTAGAGTAATTTATATAACTTTGTTCCTATACAGTACTTTTAATCATCCCTACTATATTCTATAGACCTTTTCCATAGAATAGGGTTATTGTTTTTGCCCTTATGCATGAGGGATTTTATTACAGTAGATAAGATTTGAGCCTTCTTGTGAGTGGCTCCTTGCATGGGACTCCAGCGGACGCAAGAGCTTTCTTCCTATTCAACGATGTCTAAGAGCGCATCCAATCACAGTCCCTGAGCTCAGGGAAGAGCTTCCCCCCCTCAACCGCTTCATCCTGCTCCCTCCATGCACGGGCTGGGAAAAGGCAGAGAGGAGGCCTAACCAATAGTGCAAATTGCACAGTCCTCCCCAGTGCAGACCACCTTTTGCCTTTGCATCAGTCCACTGTACTTTTCTGAGACAGGAGGAGGACGTGCAAAACAATCAGTGCATAGAGGAAACCTCCTAAGGAGCCAGAGTAAAACTGAAAACGCAAAACGGTGGAAAATAGGTACTGAAGACTGACCCTGACTTCCCTTCGTGTGAGCAACCCACATGGAAGGCACTGGGGGACTCTGCCTGTGGAAGGACCCCCGTCTCAGGAGACGCCACTCCATACCGAAGGGACACGATTCTGAGCCATCAGAAGAAAATGTTTTGCGACTGGATACAAAAGCATTTCCCTGTAAATGCGGCTGAGCCCACTTGTGACAGAAGCAAGCTGCTGCCAGAGGAAATCATTGCTATTATTTATTCTGCTGCTTAGCACTGTTGCCAAGGGAACCGGAAGTGTCTATTCAAGCCTTTGTTGGAGGCAAGGGAACTTTTCAATATGTTTCTGCTTTAGGTAAAAATATGTCACGGGTCTGATTGCCCTCGCCTCCCCCACATTAGTGGGATCCATGCATTCCCAAGGGCAAATCACCTGTGGGTGTTTGTTTCTTCTGGGAGAGAATACATCCAACGCCTCACCACTGCCGGCTGTTTAGGGGATGTGCAGAGCGAGTATATTCATCAGCTATCCTGCTCTCACCTCCTCCCTCCCGGGGGCACCCACTTTTGGGGTTGACCGGCTCAGGGTCGGTGACAAAAGAGGGACTCCCTGCATTGTGTACCTCCGCCCTTTGGGCGGGCTATCCACCACCAGGGTGCCCATGCCCTCCGTCATATCCATAAAGGCCCCAAGCTCAATGCTCCTAGACCGTGTGGCACAGTGAGAGCTCAGAACGAGACACCTGTCCCCCACAACACACACACACTGTGCCCCCACCACCTGGGTCTGCCTCAGATCCTGTAATCCTCCAGTCAGTTCCACACAGTGTGGGCAGCAACAGCGCCTCAAAATAAGTCAATTATACAGACAGCCACAAAAAAGTAATGTTTTTATATGAAAATACAGTTGCTGAGGGAACTGGAAATGCCCCCCCCCATACACACACAGAGAGTCATTTTGATTATGTTTAACGAGCTATTCATTTTTTTTCCAACTTTTTTCATTTTTGCTTCCTTATGTTTATTTCCTGGACTTTTCCTTCTTGCACCCCAGACAACTTTTCATCAGCAGTTTGTGGCCCAACCACCACCTTCAATGCATTTTCCTATTATAAACACCTAAGTTGGGTGTATTAAACAGTCCCCAATGTAGTTTTTATAATTACAAGGCAGCTAAATGTAGGTGCAGGACCACCAGCTTCTGCTGAAAGGGCAAGTTTAGATCTTTGAGGGACTGGGATGTTTTCTTCATCTCCTTCACAAAGGCCTCCTCTTTTAACACTCCACCCCTGCAACCCAGCCCACACAGCATCTGTGTGACAGCCCCCATTTTAGGATTTGAAATATTGTAGGCCTCAGAGGCTTGCAAGAGCAGAGGAAGTGTGTAAGCCACCACTCAGTGTGTGTGATGTGTCCTTGTCTGTCTCCAATACACAGAGGATGTGAGCCTGTTACAGATACCAGTTAGCCTGGATCTTTAGCATAAACTGTAGCAATGGCTACTTTTAGCTCCAGAGATCTCCAGTTCAATCCCTGCTGTCAGCCAAGATGGAGGTCATTCCATAGCAATGGGGCCGCGTTCTCTGTAGATTGCGCACAGAGAGGGACACATTGGCCAGTGGGTTAAATCTTTCATTCTATTTGTCACCAGTTATCTTTCACCCCTCATCCACTTCACTCTTCTCAGTGATGAGGTCTCTGCTATGTACTACTAGGATTTGGTGCACAGGCATGTAGCATTGTGATCTGCACACACAACCAACCAGAATGTGGCTTTGGACAATCAGTGCCCACAGTCATACTTGAGTTGGAATGAAGGCAGACGGACAGCGAAGCGGAATAGGAATATACAAAAATCTATAAAAAACAATCAAATCCACTGCTGAAATGGAGGCTAATCCTCAACAAGTTCTTACTCAGTCCAGCTGGGATAGGGGTGTGGTGATGAAACATGGCTACAGGGGAACTTTCTATCTCCCCTAATCCTGGAGGTGACCAGTGGCGAAATCAGTCCCCCAATTTAAGCTAGAGAAACTACTCAACTACTCAAAGTTAGGCTGGCTGGAACACTCCAACAGTCCCCTAGGAACCTGTGATAGCTAGAGCACAAAACATACCTCACCCACCCACAGGAATCCCCAGCTGCCCCTTTAGAAGCTTGAATGTGGAAAGATGCGACCTGAATTGGGACTTGAACAAGGACAATCTTTTTCGCTTCCAAATACAGTGACCATTTCAAAGGCACGTTAAAAAGCATTCACAGGCATAGCATGATGATGGGGCACTGGTGTAATATTGAGTCACAGAGAAGAGAATCTAGGGATCACTCCACACCGCTTCCCATGCCACCCAGATTTCTGCCTCCAATCAAAGAACTGACCCAAACCAAACCTGTTTAGCTGGTGAGATGGAATGAGATCATACCCTACAGTGGAACTGCTGACTGTATGTGATGCATGCTTACAGAACGCAAAATTTTCTCAACAGCTTTTTTGGTTCTCTTTGGGTTTTTTGAGAAAAAAATCAGTTTTTTTCAATAATGGGTGCAGAATGCTTTATGAATAACCAAGCTGGACCTCCTTATAAGTTTGCTTATATTGTGGGAGGCAAATGGAGATGCAATTATTTTCTTCGTTAATGTACAATTTGAGTTTCCATATCAAGTGAAGAAAATGCTTCAAATGAATTGATTCAGTCTTCAGATGTATTGACACCCCTGTTTAACACTAAATACTGTAGGGCACAACACATAACAAATAGTGACAATTCTTGAAAAATACAGTTCTACAGAGCTGACTAGCTAAAAGCTCTTTACTCTCTTTGTTTTGGCACCATGTAAAGTTTCTGAGTGCTTGTGTGGGCATAATCTGTAGGCAGTTGCTACACCTAATTATGGTTCTTAGAGAGAACCAGGCAGAAAAATACTTTGTCAGCGGTGTGCTCAGCATCTAAAAAGAATTGCCACAGCTGACAATAGGCATTTCTCCAAAACCTGACTGATATACATTCATAAAAAAATTGTATAATACCAAACATTACAACCCTTAGTTTAAAATGTTTAGAATATTTTGGGAGTCCTTAAAAACGATGACGTAGGAACAGGCAAAACAGTTGACTCCTGTCATACTGTAGTGAACTGGTGAACTTTGATAAACCTTAGCTGTGTCCACTCAGTTTTAGTTTAGTATGCATTGATGAATGAGTCTTCCTAAAGAAGTCCACTGCTTGAATTATTAAAATGTTTCTACCATTCAATAAGCGTGCACCTCAATTTGTATTGCATCTGAATATACCCTAAACAGTGGATAATTAAAATATGCCATTGCTTCACAAATGAGTATTTCTCATTGGAGTAATTTTGAACCCCCATGTTCTGATTACTGAAGGTCTTTACACACTTCCACAGATTTCAGTTTCTATTGGCTTTAATGGGAGCGTGAGGGCATTCGCACTCAGCAGGATGGGGGCCTTTCCTTATGACGAGAGATCTACGTTTCTGTCCCCTTTCGAATGTAATTTGGTTCAAATTCAGAGATACCTTTGAATTTCCATCCATTTATGGCCACAGCCATACAAAAAGCCATCTATGCAAGCCTCTGGGCAGAAATAAAGTGTGACATTTATGTAGCTCTGTTATTTATTTACCACAACCAACATGCTCAATATTGCAAAAGGCACAAAGATAAAAACAGGAGATAAAAACCTGGCCCAAACAGCTTCTACAACCTAAAAGACAATTTTAGACCATCACTAAATTTGGATAGCAAATTCCTCATCGCCCAAAACATTTAAAATATCTTGGGTCTTTCAACATGTTGCCCTGAGAGCCCGCCACATATCAGTGGTGACAGCCATATACTTTCTGTCCTAAGGTCCTTCTGTGATCTGTGAAGGAACTGCCTTACTTTTTGCATGGCAGAAAACCATTCCTTGTTTCTAAATTTGCTGTATATTTGCCATCCAGTTTTATTTTTTGATTAAGGCCCTTTATTAATTTCAGGCACTGATAATTTATGATTTGTCTGGAAACCCACTTGCTTTTGCAGCATTTGTATCATTACCCTATTAATTTAACAGTTGTTTTGATTATTTGCACTGATAGGATTCAATAGTCAGTTATTTTATTTTTGAGTGAATATTTACATTCAATGGCTGTTTTCCATGAGTTTCTATGCTAAATGGAGTGTAGAAAACAATCTTCATGGCCAAGATTTTAAAAAGCAAGTGCCCAAAGTAAAGCTATTAAATTCATATTTGAAGCATGGCTGGTTTGAAGCATGCAGAGCACTTTTCAGCTCCCATTGACTTCAACAAACCTGACGGAGATTTTCAAAAATACCTAGGGGAGTTGGATGCCCAGCTTCCAGCTGGATACCTAAGCCCCTTAGTTCTTTTTGAAAATTTCACTGCCCTGACTTCAATATTTGATGCTGGATGCTCAACAATTTGAAAAATCAGGCCACAAGCTCTTACATTCATATGTAGGCACCTGGAGAAGGGCTCCGTCCTACAAGATGTTAAGCACTCTAACCCAGAATGAGCAAAGCACTTACTTATGTGCTTTACTTTAAGCACAGGAATCATCCCACTGCCTTTAATGGGACCATACATATGCTTCAAGTTAATCACGTTTAAGTGATTTGCAGAATGAGGTTAGAGTGCTCAGCACCATGCAGGATCCGGCCTTATTTAGATGCCTACGTATGAATTTATTAGCTTAGTTTTAGGCTTTTAGGGAGACATTTTCCCTCCTATTATTCTTGCACAGCAGCATAAAGGGACTGTAAAATCCCTGTTCCAGCTGGAGGAGAATTCCATCAGCACAGGAACCAAGTAACGTAGCTCCCCATTTGTCTTTTGAAGCCCACTCCACAAGCTGCAGCACTAGGAAACTGTGAAGGGAAGGGGCTGGGCCTGTAGCAGACACAGCTACAGGAATTCTGTGCAGTGGTGCCCACAGTGAGGCAGCTCAGCTCAGGTACTATAACCTAGGAGTATCCTAAGGCTGAGGCTATGTCTATACTACAGCTTACGACAGCGTAACTTGTGTCGCTCAGGCCTGTGAATAAACCACCCCCCTGAGCGACATAAGTTACACTGACATAAGCGCTGGTGTGAACAGCGTTGTGTCGGTGGAAGCGCTTCTCCTGCCATCGCAAAGCTGCCATCGCTCACGGGAGCTGAAGTAGTTAAGCCAACGGGAGAGTTCTCTCCCATCAGCTTAGCACGGCTGCATTAGCAAACTTACAGTGGCACAGCTGCTTCGGTACAGCTGTAAGCTCTGTAGAGTAGCCACAGGCTACATGCCAGGGGCCACATCAGTCTCTGAAGCAACCTAGAATCAGGATGGTGCAAAGGTGGCTTAAACCCACTTGAACCCTTTTCCCCCCAAGGCTGAGAGTGTTTTTTTTAATGTGCCTTTGGGGCTTTTACAGTCTCTCAGACGTGCAGCACAAAATCAGACTCTCATTTTGGAAATTCTCAGCCCATGAGCCCTACACTTCCCTAATGTATATCTTAAATATCCTTTCTAGGCAGCCTGGAGAGAAATCGTCCTTTGGAGTTTTAGAAAATATAATATAAAAATCACACCCAATACAATGTTCTGGGTAAAAATTTGTAAAAATATATTCAATAAATAAATAAAATAAATTTGTAAAAATACATTAAATAAACATATGCCAGTTTTCCAAGGCGGATTCCAGGCTATTCACATATCTCAATGAGAGAGAGTATTCTGTACTAGTTTAAACTTTACCCAGTACTACACTTTATGTTTGCAGGACATGAGATGGGTTAAAATATCACAAGCATTGGAAGTTTAGAGCCCAGTTTTCTGCTTGTTGAAATAGAAGGGAACGAAGAATTGAAAGGGCAGAAGTCAAAACAGTAAATTTTCCCATTAACTCTGTGGGATTTACTCTTTGATGGAGGATTTGGTCATGAAGCAGTGTGTTTCTTTTAAAAGATTTTATTTCCAGGATAATCAACAGAGTTTTCCTTATTGCATGTAACACATCATTTTTTGTCCTGAAGAAAAAAATCTACCTTATACTAGGCATAATTTTCAAACTGGTATCCCAGCAACAAATATCCAGCAATCTCTAGATAAAATTGACTATTGACTTAAATAAATAACAGAAAGAGCTTGTGGTTTCCTACCAATCTTTATGTTTCTTTCAGTGAGTGTTAAGACATCATTTTTATCCTTGTTACCATTCAGTAAACAGATACATTAAATCAAATGAGTTAAAAAGCATACCTCAGTGATTCTTGAATATCTCATCTTAAATGCTAACTGCACTGCCAATTAAAATGAAAAGCAAGCCTGGAAACAAACCTCCCCCCCCCCACACACATTTTTTTAAGGAACAAATTAAAAGGTACAAAACCAATCACATATCTGTTGTCGGTGGTGAAGTATACAGTGTACTATTTTTCACAATCACTTTAGATTTCCATAATCTTTACATACGTTTTGCAAATATTTACATAAATTGCTTGCAAAGCCACCTTCCATCTTTTTAGATCCATTTTCCCCTAGATTTCTGAAATATCTGAGGGACTGGTTAAGCTAGTGGGAGATGAGACTTCTGAAGTTAGGATGATGGAGTTTTGCCCTATTGCAGTGCTGGGGCACCAGATTTGCCCTTCCCAAAGGAATCAGCTGTGGAACCAGGACCCAAACAGAGTCTGGGTGTTCACAAAAAAAACAGGGCTTTCTACACACCAGCTGTGTGTTTCTGCAGCAGCTTTGTCTCCATTGAAGCTACGTTGCCAGTGACTATGTTGGGGGCCGCTGTTCCTGGAATCCCTCTGTTAAAATGGGGTCTCTTCTTCAGGCAGTGTTACCTGGAGTTAATCTACACTTGAGTTAACTCCTGTTGAGTTAGCCTAGCTCAAATGAGAACAATGAGACAGCAAAAAAACACTTGCGAAAAAAGTGTCTGGATTAGCAGCACAGAGTGATTGCATTTACAGCTGGATAGGAGACAGTTGTCTTGTCCTGTGAGTTATCAAGATTTTAATTTTTTTGTCCCCATCCCAAAATGGGATGAAAAGTCAAAATCTCAAAAATTTCCACCAACTGATAATCTAAAAAAATATTTTGGATTTGGGCAATCGAAATGTTTTGATAATTTCAAAATGTTTTATTTAGATTTTGACCTTTTTTTAACAAGATAACTTTTTTTTTAGTATAAGTTAACTACAATTTTGAATAAATAAAAAAACGCTAACTGTTCCCAACATTTTTTCAAATAGGGAGATTTGATCATATCGACCCTTTCATGTGAACAGTTTAGGCATCAATAATTTGTTTTCTGACAAAACACTGTCAGAAAATTCCCAACCAGCTCTAGTTGTATTAGCAGAACAGAACAACTGGATTAGCAGTGCTGAGTAGCTGTATCCATACTGCATTACTAGCTCCAGCGTCAGCCGTACTCAAGCTTTTACCCATGTCCCCTGACAGGCTTGCTCGCTTGAGTTTAAAGCACCACTTAACTTGAGCTAGAGACTTTTGTGTGTGGAGGGGAGTCAAGCTTTGGGCAACTCCTATTATACCCTAGGCTAACACTGCAATGGCGCAAACCCAGAAGGTATGTAATAATAGAGTCAGTGATTGTATTACAGTCTCATGGCATCTCCAAAGGTATGGCACACAAGCCCTTCCCTCCGCTCACTCATACTTCCTTCAAGCTCTGCTAATTCCCTTCCCAACTCAACAAAAAGACTCAGACTTGCACAGCCATCTGTGGAATCTAAGGGTATCTTCTATGTAGGAGAGGAAGAGCCACTGGCTGAGGCCCTGTTTATTCGGCAGATATCAAGGTGCATCATCAGCCCCTGAGAAAACACTGCTGGAATCAGCTGTGAACCAGCAACACCTCAGAACAGGCTAAGATGATATTTGAATGCTTACCCTAGCAGATGGAAGGCTACAAGCTTCTAATGCAGTCTCTACTCGTTTTCTGTCAGCAGAGAACAAGCGGTATATGCTGCAAAATGGAAATAAACAAGACAGGATTTGTTCAAAGGCATATCACACTGTTCTGTATTATATGGACACAAACTGCGCATGACTAACAGACTGCACACTGGAAGACTTGTGCATTCATCCTTTGTTTCCTAGCTTGATCTTGAAAACAGAAACACTTTAACAAAAGAAGAAAAGAAATCAAAATATTCCAATCAGATAAACACATAACACTGAAGGTGAGGGAGCTGAAGTAGTCAAAGAAGGGCATAAAGGGTGTGGACATAAAGAGCCCTGCAAAGGGAAATCAGTTCCTTTCACCTCTAAGTCACCAGGTAGAATCCAGGCCAGAATGGTAGCACTCAACATTTATTACCATTGGGTGGGCACTGAATGGCATATATTAAATTAGTTTGGTGATGTCAGCCCACTTTCCAGCATTCCCACCTTTAAAGCTATTATCACAACGGGTATCTAACGTATGTATATGGCTCCCCATCCCTAGCATTTGAGCACATCACACTCTTTAACACATTTATCATAACAACAATTTGAGGTAGGGAAGTGCTATTATCCCCATTTTACAGATGAGGAACTGAGGCACAGACAGTCTAGGTGACTTGCTCAAGGGAATCTAGGGTGAAGAAGGGACTTGACCCCAGGACCCTAATCACTGGACCATTCTTCCCTGTCAGTATCTTAACTGGGTAGTCTTAGCATCAAGAACAACCAAAAACGTGGCCCAGTTCTACCCTTAGATACAGAGGTTCAAACGCCATAGACTTCACCCACAGCCCACGAAGACAGAACTGGTTCCTGCCCCCAAAAGTGGTCTGTTTAGCTAAGAGTGGATGTACAGATTTCAGTCCAAGAGGTGGGTGACAGTCCAGCACGTATCCAAAGATTAAAATGACACTCAAAAGTCTGAAAGAGCCAATTGAATAACAAAAGGGAGAAGAACTTACCTCTTCAGTGGAATACGTCCTTCTGGAGTGACTTGCAGCTTCAGTTTTGTGTAACTGTAGAGAAAAAAGCATTTTAATGGCCTTTTTCTTTTGAAAAGCTTCTCAAACACTCTTAGAGCTCAGCCCTATTGTTTCTATCAGTTTGCTGGTTTTACTCATTCCTTTTGTACTGCCTGAAAAATCTTGCAGGACATATCATAAACAAACATCAACAGTGAGTGAGAAACACCACCTACATCCATATGGGGTGATGCAAAAACCATCAGTACACAAGAATGCAAAACAAAACCCACAACATTGACATCAATTCCAAGATTAAGGAGACGTACCCACACTAGCTCCGATCAAGCTAGCGTGGTGTAACCATGGTGGTGAATGGGGCTTGCCAGTCTAAAGCAACCGAGAATCAGGATGGTGCAAAAGTGGCTTAAACACACATTTGAGCCCCCTCTTTGCCAGGGCTGCGAGTTTTTATGTTATGCCAGAGGCTTCTACAGTCTCTTAGATGTGCAGCACAAAAACAGACTCTCACTTTGGAAAATCTCAGCCCATGAGTCCTACATTCTCCCTAATGTATATCTTAAATGTCCTTTCTATGCAGGTTGGAGAGAAATTTTTCCTTGAAGTTTTAGAAAATAGAATATAAAAGCACAGTCATCTATCCAATGTTCTGGTGCCCCACCAACCTTTGTAAAAAATACACTAAATAAACACATTCCAGTTTTCCAAGGAGGATTCCAGGCTATTCACATCTCAATGAGAGACAATATCCTTGTACTAGTTTAAACCTTACCCTGTATTAGTACGGTCTCCTCAAGCTACAACTTCTAGATCCAGTGATGACATCCTCTTACATTAGGAATGGAATGATCCAGTAGATCAGCTAATCTGGAATCCTGCTAAGTAAGGGTTGCTCCCTACTGCTTTGTTGGGTCCAGGTTTCAGTAATGGATCCTTCCATCCACCTCCTTTTGAAAACCATTTTACAGCCTGATAGATTTCTCTGCTAGGAAAATTTCCTTGCTTTCCAGTCCAAATTTTCCTTTGCTTAATTACGTCTCATTATGCCTCATTATAACCCCCTTTCAGCACTCTAAAAATAATTCCTTCCCTGATGCAAAATGTGGGCCTGCTGCTGCACTGGGAGTGGTGCAGAACTAGCCCACTCCAGGAAAAGGTGAAGGCCAGAATGTGCCTCAGGAGGCGCAATGTCTCCTCCCAGCTGACTGATGCACAGGGACACTGAACAAGCAGCCCACTTTCCTGCAGATGGTGCAACCTGCTGCCTACACCGCGGGGCGCACTCTCCACCGAGTGCAGGAATTGTGTCTGTCCCTGTCCTTCTGGAGCCCAGCCCGCTGCACATCAGTGGAAGGACCCAGGATAACGTGGCCCTGGGTTTGTACCTCATTAGTCAGATTAAAAAAAGACAAAACATAGCCTATTTAAATGTCCTGGCACTAGCGAGGGCGTGAACACACTCTAGCAAGCGTGAGCCAGCTCAAAGACTTAGAATCGATGCGCTAAATGAGTCTGACTTCCCATGTGACCACTTCACCCGTGTCAGCTTGAAAGCCTTGTGGGATGGTCAAATCGGTTAGGGTAGCCCTGGTGCTTCTCTGGTGCACAGATCTCTTCCTTACCTTCCAAAGTTGTCTACTTGCAGACAACTAGTGCATTACCTGGACTGACCCTTTTTAGCGTGCATTTATATCTCAGTCCTCGCGGCGTTCCCCAGGCCATGCCAATTGGCGCACTGGGATGAGAATACATTTCCAAGCCCTGCCCATTCTTATTCTCACAAACAGGGGCTGATCCAGAGCCCGCGGGAAGCCACAGGAGTCATTCCACTGACCAGGGAGCATGAGTTCAGGCCTTCCTTGGGGCTGCCCAGGTGAGCGAGGGCTACTTTTGTAAGGATCCACAGCATCAACCTTTTGTCAGAAAGCAAAAGAGCCTTTGGGGGATTATTTTGGTTTAGGGTTGTTGTTTGTCTGTCTGTTTGTAACAGAAAGAATGTAATTAACACCCCCTGTACATTGAACTTGGTATACTGAGTTCACACGTACAAGCTTTTCTGTGAAACCAAGAGGGCTAGAAACTTATATTTGAGTAAAATGGAGGCTGAGATTCTCAGCTGCGTTCTTTACATGTAGCTTCAACTTTTGCGGGACTCACGATGGTATCACAAGTATCAGCAACACTAGTGTTATAACTATCCAGCCCAATACTGATCAGGCTTCCTTCCCCTAGGACTTCTCGGTACCTTTTATGGAACCCTGAGGTCACACCATTTTAACTCGCTATATAGCCGTAATCCCTCCCTCCTAGGAGTTCTGGATGTTATTCCTGCTCCATTACTGGCGAGAAAGGCTGATGCTGAGAGATGCTACCACCTTCAAAAGCTAAACATGCTATTCCAATAGCTTGCTGCTGACTCAGAGAATAATACACCCAGGACTTGAAACTAATCCCACATCCCCATGTTGGCCCCGGGTAAGCCTTTGTGATGTACTCCAGTCATAAAGGCAAAAATGTACTTCACAATTATAGCAAAGAAAACAGAGATTTAAATCCAAAGCGCCTGTTCTCTAACAGTGTAACTCTATTCTTCCTCATGTGATCTGATCACAGGAAAACTGTTCAGTCTTTTTATTAATACACTCTGGACACGGTGAAGGTTTGGATGCCAAAAAGAAGAAAATGCTTTTAAATTCGGTTCTAATGCAATTATTTTCAAATTGGATGACATGATTCTAAGAGGATGACGACCACCACTTTATGCAGTACAGTAATTATAATGGAGCAAGATGTTTAATCTTCAAAGTCAAAGATACCTTGAGTAACTCCGAGCTGGCCTCTGTAATAAGGCTCCTGGAAACCCTCCAGCACCTAAGTAAGTTATTAATTAATGGAAAAATAAAAGGCATAGAGGTATCAGGCGTGCCTGCTACTCTACGTATCTTAGAGCTCTTTGCCCCCATACACAGACACACACATTTTGCTTCCTCTAGAGGCAGTGTGTCTCTGCTCTGTCTCCAACACAGGGCTGTGTCTATCACATGCAATCTAATCTAGTGTCAGTAGTTTGTGAGCTAAGAGCTGAAAGAGGAGGTTACTCATTGGTCACTGGAGGTTCTTTGAGATGTGTGGTCTCTCACTGCATTCCACTGTCCATATGCATGTACAACTTGGGCCCAGATTCAAAGAATTTGGAAGTAGTGTCTGTTGGTCCGTGCACATGCCCTGACTCATCCATGCTTCCATCCAAGGTGAGAAAGGGTGGGGCGGATCAACCATGTCTCCAGTTTCTTCTCCACCATGAATCTAACAGATCTGAAGCAGAGGGGAAGGAGGGCCGAAAATAGAATACAAATAGGGGCCACGCATCTCGAATAACATCCAGTTACAGGTAAGTAACTTTGTCTACTTCCAGTGATGGTCCCTACTATATTCTACTGTGGATAACTGACAAGCAGTACCTAAGTAGGAGGAGGGTGTGAGGATGAGGATGGAAGAGTTGTGCAGAAAACTGCTGTGCCAAAGGAGTCATCCACCGCTGAGTCCTGCACCAAGGTGTAGTGTGCTGCGAACGTGTGGACAGAACTCCATGGTGCTGCTCTACATATGTCTATGAGAGGCACGTTGCGACAGGATGCTAGTCATTGGTTGAGCTCTAATGGAGTGAGCCTGTACCCTGTGGAGGGAGGCTGATTTGACAGCTGGTATTAGGAAGTAAGTTGAATAGAACTCTGTTCCTTGATATTGTAGAGGAACGCTTTCTATTGCTGCTTGTTGTAATAAGGAACACCGCTTGGGCGAGAATACTGTCATAAAAGTGATCCCTGAAGGAGAAGGGAAGGAGGTCCTGGAGGAGATAGCGTTATGAACTCTATCGTATAACCCTGGAGGATGATATTCAGCACCCATTTGTCTATTGTTATTGCACTCCAGGTGTTGAAAAAGTGTTAAATGACCACCAAATGGAGTAGAAGAATCTCAAGATGCTAGGCTCAATGGTTGGTGGTTCTCGAGTTTGTGTCAAAAAATTTCTTGGCTTGTGGCTGAGCTTGAGCTGTTGAGGTTTGAGTGAGGGGACCAGGGAAGCAGGATCTTTGGACCCTTTGTGGCTTGCGTGGAGGTTCACAGGGTTTCCGTTGGTAAAAACCTGGAGACCTGTACCTCTCTGTGGACAACTGGTGGTGTAATTTCTGTTTTGGGGCAGGCACATTGATGCCCAATGAGCAAATGGTAGCCCTGAAGTCAACTAGAGCATGAAGAGACTCATCCATCTTTTGGTTGAAGAGGTGAGTTTAATCAAAAGGGAGGTGATCTCAACCCCCTGGAAAAACCAGAGGTATGAACCCACGACTCTTTTTACATCATAATGACCACAGCCAGCCTTGGAGGAATTATCAGCTGCATCCACTGTGGATTGGAGGGCAGTTCTGGCTATTAGTTTCCCTTCTTTGACAAGGGCCTGAAAGCAGGTGTGGTCTTTCTGTGGGAGACTATTAGCAAATTCCTTGAATTTAGTGTAATTCAGGAAGTCCTATTTAGCCAACAATGCTTGACAATTGGCTATCCTAAACTGCAGACTGGAGGAAGAGAAAACTTTTCTCCTCAGTAGATCTAGATGCTTCCCTTCTTTATCCGCAGGTTTAAATTGAGGGTGTTGTTGTTTAGACCTCTCTGCAGAAACCTGAACCGTTACTGAGTAGTGTTATAATGTCTGAAATGGCTCATGACTAAACTGTCAGAAAACAGGGTAAACAGCCTCAACTGGTGGTGTGTTCTAGTATTAGATTTCACCCCGGCAGTGACAAATGTGAACTCCTGGATCACTTTATGAGGCTTACCATGGAGTCACAGACAATAGACTCTCCAGTCTATTTTGCCACTCAGACAAACTGGACTTTTTGATAAAAGGTCACTTAAGCCAAAAATCACAGCACACTTAGGTTGCTTCCAGTCCCAAGAGACCCGTCACTTACCCTAGATCAACTGGTGCTCTAGATCTTACACCAAACATAACACTGGTAGCCAATTATATGGTCAACTAACTAAAGGCTTTTTAGCTAAGAAAAGGAAGTGAGAGTTATTGAGACATAAAAGTAGGTAAAATATATGCCCGGGGAGTCATAGTTTGTCATTTCCAAAGGGTGGCAGTGATGTAATAAACTGCCAGTTTCCCAAAAATCTTTTCAAGGTACCCAGATTGTCTCTGGGGAGCTCCGTTTTGCATCTGGTACACTTCCATGCAAGAATCCAAACACTCCAGAGATCCAGGATCTTTCCATGAATCCATACTTTATAGCTTCTTCTCATAGAAAACAAGCTCACAGCATCACTAGCCACAATGGCTTTTCCCTTGATGACGGAGAGCGAGGAATGCATTTTGAGTCTTTGACCTCCGATCATCACACACAATGACCACTTGCTTTGAAATTAGCAGTTTTCTGTTAACGTTCTGCATTTGCATTCCACAAGGTTTCTTTCTCATTGAATGGGTACATACAATGTAAATATTTGCTATTACATTATAACAAGATACAGATATGTGAAGGCAATGGCTGTAACATCCCATTAGTTTTCATGTAGTTTAAACACCAAATGCATTCGTATACATTTAACAATCACTTTATCGATACTAATAATACACAGGTGAATTAGCTTGGGACTCTGGCATGAGCTGCTACCTGGTCTGCCAACGTTACTGTGAGTGGGCTAATAGGAATTCTGAGCCTTCCTGCTCCTTTAGGGATGGCAGAACATGTGGCAGAAATGTGCCACTCTGGCTCCAGTATGCCTTTGTTGATTGGCGGTGCTATTCTCGTCAGTCTTGAAGTGTGGAGAATGTCCTGAAGCTTATGCTGGGATCTCTTCCAGTACGATTTGGAGTTCCCCCACAGCTCTCCATAAAAGATTTTGAAACTGTCGAAAATCATCCAGTCGGGAAGGGGATGATGCAGTAACAGCTTTATCCGGCAGTGAGGGTGAGAATCTAGCCAGCCCCAGTGGGACCACTGGAACTGGGCTATAGTATTCGTCTGCCACCATCGGATCTGAGGGCATGTCTGATGGCCCCTCGGTGCGGGGAGCGGGACCAGGTGATGACTCCCTCTCAGATCAAGCAGGCTCCGAAGGAAGATACTGACCCTACAGCCCCCAATATGGCCGATAGGCAGGATCCATAGGAGGTTTTAGAGGTCAGCACAGCATGGGGTACCAGTGGTTCCAGGGATGGAGAGGAGGTAATTGCTCCCATGGGCATGCCAATCTTCATATAGTGCAAAGGAGTGATATGGGAAAGGCAGTTTTTCTCCTCGTTAGAATTTGTCCAGGGGTTCCAACATCAGACGACAGTTCCAACGGCGGTACCGTCAGAGTCAACGGAGAGGTGCATAAGTGAGGGGGGCAACAGACCCCCTACTGCAGGTATGTCTCATGGTGAGGATATTAATTCCCTAGAGGTGGAGCGATCCAATGGAGGAGGGGACTC
The DNA here is from genome assembly GCA_007922155.1 of Mesoclemmys tuberculata. NCBI lineage: Eukaryota > Metazoa > Chordata > Testudines > Chelidae > Mesoclemmys > Mesoclemmys tuberculata. The sequence goes on along the minus strand of ML675614.1, from coordinate 9,261,653 downwards.
TGGTCTGGTAAAGTAAAGGTATCTTGGAGTGTAGCCATGGATCCGGATCTCCTCAGCGTAAGGGGCACTCTCTCCTTTTTGGCCACCAGTACTGGTTCTGAAGATTTTACTGGTGTTGGAGGATCTCACGTTCTGCATGGTGCCAGAGATGGCGGTACTGACAGATCACCAACCTAGACCCAGTGGGTCCCACTGTTTAGGTGACTTCTTCTCATGCCTGTGCGACTTAGAACATGCTTTGTCTCCTTGGTCGAGCTGGTGGAGGGAATGTCCAGTTTCTTTGAGGTGGACTTAGAGGAAGACTTAGTCCCGTGCTTATGGGAGTGCTTCCTAATCTCCTGACTAGGCCAAGCCATGGGAGCTGTGGGAGTGGCTCTGCTGGTACCAGAGTCAGATGTAATAGCAGCAGGAGATGCACTCCTCACTGATTCAAACCGATGTACAGAGTTCCCTGGCCTGGGTGTGACTGTGGTCTCATGGCTGTCGTCAGAAGATACTTCCAGAGACGAAGTGCTCGCCCTTCTTGGGGAAGGCTGGGGAAAGATTGACAAATATTGCACCCACCTGCAATGTGAGATTCTCCCAGGAAATTGAGGCAGCATTGGTGGTTGTCGCTGAATGGGAAAGATTGCAGGTAGGAGGTGCAGAGTTTGAAGCCTGGAGTTTTGGGTCTAGCTAGGAATACAGGTGTGGGAAGTACGTGTCCCTCAACTCTATGCTATACTGTTAAAACTGGTAAACTACTAATGCTAGGAAAAGAAGTAAAGCTATTAAAACAACGACTAAAACTGATAAACCTACGTACAATTAAAAGTATTGGAGCTGCATCAGAGGTGAGGACACTGGAGGTTCCAACCCAGACCACGTGGTGGTGAGAAGGAACCGGAGATGCGATCATTCCGCCCCACCCTTTATCACCTAAGACAGAAGCACGAGGCTAGTCAAGGCACACACTCGGACCAACGGACACCACTTTCAAATACTCCAACTCCGCATGCGTAACCCACAATAGAAGACAATGTGGACCATCACTCAAAGAAGAATCAAAATTGCCACGTTCTGAGTGCCACATATAGCAACCATTTCAGTAAAAGAATCATATGACGCTCTGGGGCAAGCTTTGGAATACTGAAGGGGCTGCATTTCACCAGGGACTTGTATGTCTGAACTTTGAATGCAGTTCTCTTCGTAACAGTATAAAGCAAATAAGGTAACACTGGGCAGGAATCGTCTTTTGTAATCTGGCAGGTTCTATCATGAAGCTCTCAACACTGTCATTTAAACAAAACTATCTGTCTGCACGTTCATCATCCATATGACACCTGGTAATCTTGGATTTATTCAGCTCTTTTTCTTTAATTTACAAAGTGCCTGCTGTTTTTATAAACTTACCATAAAATCCCTTTGTACTTTGTCCTACAGCACTCAGAATCAATGCATTGTGTGCCAATGAATCTAGAGGAAAAGAGTCACAATTTCTCTCTACTGAGTAGCGACCCGAGGGATATGACTGAGGAAAATGGAAATCTTGTACTTCTCATTCTTTGACTAATAATAGATAGCATAGAGGAAAAAAAAGTGGGTCAGTCTGAAATTAATTGTTTTTAACCCTGACGTCACTCCCTCTGCGTGTAACAGGAAGACTGCAATGGCATTCAAAAGTGTATTCCAGCCATGTCTCCTAGGTAATAGTTTGAGCAAGGAATCATATGTCCCTGATTTCTTATAAACGATAGTTTAGGTAGCAGGATTTTTAACTCAGTGAGAGAGGAAAATATATGTTTAGAGAACTGATAAGCCAACGAAGTATAAACAATAAGTGGCGAGAAGGCTGACCAAAGAAAAAGGAAAATGACTCAGAACAAGGCATAACACCCTGGGAAATAAATATTACGGCTACTTACGCTTTTTCCAGAAATGCATCCCTTGACATGTTCTGTGCCAGCAGGTTTGTTGCCAAACTGAAAACTTCGTCCGTCCATTCCTAAAGAGAGAGAAATACAGCTCATGCAGCCAATGTGCAGCCTCTCAAAGGGGCTTGTTTGTACCTTTATTTTCATGAAGGCAAACGGTTTCAACATACATATTATCATCCGAAAGTGGTTAACAAACGCATGATCCATCGCATTTCCAGCACACTTAATTTCTAGACTATGGGCCCTGTGTTTTCATTACGCAGAACTCGCTGACTGCCACGGACATGCTCTTTAAACTGGCCATTATTTGACGTGTGTTTCAAAAGAGATTTCAGATATGAGAATATAAGGGTCTGATGCAAAGCCCACTGCAGTCAATGGCAGTCTTTTCACTGATTTCAATGGGCTGTTGATCAGGCTCACAGAAAAATACCTATGAGTGTGTGATAGCCACCATCTTGGCGGACACACTAATGGGTGGGGGGTACAATTTCTGCTATAAAAACCAATGATCTACAGGAAAGAAACACATTTAGGCAACAATACTGCACCTTTCCCCTTAAGCTATGTGGTCAAAACACAACTGTAAGTACAGATTCCGTATGGGTCTTTATACATTGACCTGAGAAACATGTACAAGAAACCACAGCAGCAGGGAAATACAAAAGTAGCTTGATTATTTGAATATCCTGGGAGGAAAATCAATATGTTCAGTTAATCAAGGTTTCCAGTAAGAAAACTTTTACTGCAATTAACTGATGTTCAGAGACAGGACTTTGTTCTGAATAACAGACTTAGACACAGGTATTTGGATAATGTGGCTTCAGTCAAATGAATAATTCCATTGAAGTCGCAATCACATAGTTAATTAAAATTTCACATGCTTTGGTGATGTGTGCCACCGGCGCCCTGTACCCATCTTAGCATGTACAATATCTTCTTCCTTTCTCCATCACTGACGTCACAACCATGACAGATCTGCTAACCCCCCCATCACTCAAGTTTGCATTTGGAGGGCTATAATTGATGTCCTTTTTCCTTTTCTTCTCACAACCAGGATCTTGCCCAATCTTGATGTTTTAATAACATTTTCAGAATCTACCCCTTTTGTTTATGCTTCTAAAACATTTCTTCATACATAGTTCTCGCTTTCACCCAGACTACTGTAATCTCCTCTTCTCCAAACTGCCTTCCTGAGTCTATGCAACATTCAGCAGCTAAATAATATTCCTCTGTAACACACTGTACCCCATGTACATATGTACAGATATGAAACTCTGCTGTGTCCTATACCCAAATGTGTCTCTCACATGGTTTGAATAGATGCAGATGAACACAGAGCTGTGTTTCCATGCCCCCCAGAGGCATGCATACAGGAACACTGGACTGACATAAGCACCTGTGAGCACTTTGGCCAAGTGGGACAAATCATGCCCATGGCCGGACAGAGCCGATCACCTGACCCCAGGGGGGTTGGGGAAACTTGTTAAAAGCTGAGGCGTTCTTGTCTCTTGGCTCTCCCCTGGAATCCATCTTTTAAGCAACACCAAAGACTGAGAATCTACCCACAGGGAGTGGGGGCCTGGTTGCAAGAGGCACTGCAACCAACTTGTATTGTAAGATTAATTAATCTTAGGCTAAGATGCGAGTTATCTTTTAGTTAATTGTGATTAACTCCTTGAATTATTGATAATCTGACTTAGATTCACTTAAAATCTTCCTGTAGTCAATAAACTTATTTGTTTGCTTTATCTAAAACAGTGCATGTGGACCGAGTGTGTGCCGAGACCTCACGTGGAGTGACAGAGCCGATGTACATCAATCTTTTTGATAAATTGATGGATAAGTGTAAATGAGTTTGCATAGAGCAGTGTGCAGCATTGAACCCAGCAAGACAGCAGTTCCCGGGGTTGCATCTGGTACTGGGGGTGTTTGCTGGGGGTCTATCCCAGGACTGGCTGGCTGGTGTGCTCCTTCACTAGGCAAGGGACCGATTACACACAAGAGGCTAGGCGTGGGCCAACCCAGGTGTGGGTGGTTCATACAGCAAAGCGAGATAAATCGGGGCCCAGGAGTAAAGAATTGGGGTGACACAGCTACACACCAGTCCGGGTTGCAGGGCAGGGGGGACATCACATCCTCTCCTGCTATTCTGATTGTGTCCAAGTTAAGAAGAGCAAAGTATTCTGACACTATACATTTTTATGTGGGTCTCAAGTCTAACAGACCCAAAGGTGACCCTTATTCTCAGGTCACTCCAAGCTCAGCATGAGGGAGACTCAACAGCTGGTATAAGTACATTTCCCAGGCAGAATATTCCTCTGCAGCTGAGTCAGCAACTTTCTCTTCACGACTGAGTTTTCTAGCACACCCACCAGCGACAGCAGATACCTGGGCTAAATCTCAGCGACAGACTTTTAGCCCTCTTGATCACAAAGTTGTTCTGGATTTACATATTCATTCCTGAGAGATTTTGAACCTCCGTCTCCTAGGACAGGCTGTGTTGTATTGTTTTTCTTCACAATGAACTTGTAAGGTCTAACAACTTTGAGACACAAGTGATGTGAAACAGAACAACAAAAGAATAGGGCCTTCTAGAATCATTATTTTCCTGTGACTATGTTTTCAGCAGAAGCATGTTAAATATAGCATTTTATTTCATCCTGGTGTCTCAATTTTCCAGTCTCAGAATAGCAACAATTTGTAAACTTTGCTTTCTTTAAGCATTACCAACAACAACGAAAACCTTTCTTTGCAACACTAACTGCTGCAAAATTTAATGGCAACATAATAGGTTATTTTAGTAGTTTATATACATTTTCTTTTAATAAAACCTGATGGTTTTGTTTTGATCAGACAAATGCACCCCAAGAATGGAGAGTGGACATGCAGTTACTGAATTTTTATTGCAAACATTATTTATATGCAGTTATTCTTGTCAAGCTATCTTCCCTTACTCACCTCTCTGAGACACTTGTAAGAGTAACAGCAAACAGGCCAAACAGCTGAACGCCAACTCTCAGATTGAGGAATAACTAACCCTGTCAATAACCGAGTGAAGCAGTGAGTGAGAAACAATACACGTCACTTCCCCTCATTTTCAAGGGTACTCATTTTATATCCCCAAAAGCTCCAGCCAGTAAAGCCAAGATCAGGAAAGCTGCCAAAAGTCACAGCATCCTTCCTGTCATGAAATGATGGCAGTGAGCAGAGATCCAAAGCTCACTGAAATCAACGGAGGTCTTTCTATTGACTTCTCTTTGGATCAGACTATGAAACAAGCTGTGTACTGTTGTTTTAGCTACCTAATGGACATCCTCTTTCTTTGGTTAAACTGCATTGTATACAGTCAGTACTGAGACCCAAAATTATGACTCACCATAAAATTAAGACCCTACATTTTCAGTTTTTATTTTGTTTAAAAATTCCTGGGAATGTACCAGTGTTTATTATAAAAAAATTAAAAGCAGGTGAAAATTCATGCAAATAATTAACTTTGCAATTTTGGGGTAAATATTACTCTTGTCTCTTTTCTTGTGAGGGTTTTTTTTCCACTTAAAAAACCAAAAATCCCTTATCTGAAATGTAGCTAGGCACAGTTTTTCATTTTGGAACCATTTTAGCATGAAAAATAGTTCACTAATTTGTATTTGCTTTGAATCCTGCTGACTATCCAAGCTACCTGTCAAGCTGCTAATGTGTATGCGGGTGTGCATGGGGTTGACAAGAACACGTACACCAGCGCTCAAATCATTCCGGTATTTCTAAGGTGGCTCCCTACTCCAGAAGGAAAGATGGCAACGCAGTGACAGGTTACCTAGCCGTCATCTCTCCTTCAGGAGCAGGGAGCCAGGTCCAATGCGTTCTGGCACCTCCAAAATGCAGGTCAAAATTGGTAAAAAACCAAACCAAAATATAATGCCTTTTGTAAAACCTGGGACATTTTCAGCAAAAAAAAAAAATTGGTAAAAACTGAAAACCAAAGATCTGGTATATAATGCACTGTGGTAGCCCACATTACTGGCAGCACACATTCCACAATGCAAGCCATGCTGTGAACACTCTGTGGGATGAATAGCTATTGTATATCGAAAGAAAACGGCTAGTATTTATTGTGGGAAAATTACAACAGACTCAAAATCACTGTTGCTTACTATGGGGTTGTAACTATCAACACTTACCCATAGACATAATGCAAAGGGAAATGATAAATCTGGAGATTTTGAACTAAGATTTTGCTAATGCCAGCAAACTCCTCTGTTTGGAAGCCTCTGATCTCTGGTATTTAAAAAAAAAAAAAGAACAATGGAGCCTTGTAACAAATTTTAATTTCAAGCAAACTGCTTCCATCATAATAGAAGAGCCATTCCTGCTCTTCTTTTGGCTGTGTTCTGTTACCATAATTCATATTTATGTCATTCCGATTAACTTTACTAAAAAATTAGGCAGCTGTTATGTGCTCTGGTCAGTACATAGCGTACAATGTGCTGTACATTTTGAGAGCTCTTGCTCAATGACACATTTCCTTCATCTATCACATGAATCAGAATATATACCTGCAGGCATTTATCTCAATATGCGAAACAACAGCTATTTTTCATGGCAAAAGACAGCACCTAAGTGCTACACATTCTTGAAAACATTACATTCAAATCAGAACTGAATGTGCGTGAAGACAACATTTTTCGCCTGTTTGGTTTTGGCTCAAGATTAACCACCAAAGTTGCTGGAGTCACTTTTCAGCATCCTTTGGTATGAAACATCTTAGAGATTTCATTTTTAAAAAAAGACATGGCTCTGTATTGCTTATTTATTTTACTGATTATTTTAACAGAAAAGAAAATTTGGAAGAATAAAGAAGTATATTCAAAAATATATCACAGAACATATGGTACCTGGTCATCTGCTGTAGATAAATCCCTTGGGGTTGTCTACAGGGGGACATTCAGGAAGATCAATCCAAATTAATTTTTAAATCAATTAGTTTAACATCAAGTCCCTGTGTAGACTCCTTTATTCAGAATTAGAGTGGCCTTACTTTGATCTAAATTAATGCACTGCCACACCTTTAGTTAATTCACATTAACCTTTCTGAGTGTCCCCATGTAGACAATCCCTTATATATGAGGAAGTCAAGTGGAGTTTTAAGACTGACTTCACTAGACTTTGGATCAGGCTCTCCATGACCTTACCCCCAAGTCATATTAAATAGGACTGAACAATGATTTAGTTTTGGTTGGTCCTGCTTTGAGCAAGGGGCTGGACTAGATGTCCTCCTGAGGTCCATTCCTAATCTTCTATGATTCTGTGAATCAGGGGACGAATACCAGTACAGCTCTACAAGAGCTGTGTAGACCAAAATTATATGAAGAGTATTTTCAGAAATGATTTTGAATCTGCAACTCCAAAACATACCATGTTTCTCTATTGAGGATAGGACTCTTTGAGAAACAACAAGGCCGGGTCTGCACTACAGCTCTCAAGGGCGTGAAAAAGTCACATCCCTGAGTGATGTAGTTATTCTGACTATAACCCCGCATATAGACAGTGCTATGTTGGCAGAAAAGCTACTCTCTGAGGTGGAGTAACTAGACCAACAGGAGAGTTCTCTCCTGTCAGCTGAGAGCATCTTCATCAAAGTGCTACAGTGGCACAGCGTTTGTAGTATGGACCTGCCTGAAGAGCAATCAAGATCACGGAGGTGACAGTGAATAATACCTGGATGGCGCTTTCTCTGTGGAGTGAGGGTTGAATCATGGTTTATATTATGAACACATCTTGGTGAAAAACAAAAACAAGTGTGAGCCATCTTATTCATCTGTCCCTTCTCGCTTTGGTAGGATACTTAACCCGATATGGGAACAGTATTATATTATGGGACTGGTTCTCTTTTAAATCTTCCTGGCAATGAAAAAGCGCCTAGGATGGAAAAACGTAGAGTGAAGTAAAATACCCACCAAATAGGCAGATACGATGTAAAGGTTAACAGCTCAAGCAGAAGAAAATGTGGAATAACATCAGTGGCGAAGTCATCTTTGGAGGGTTCCATGAGGGAAATAGATTTTAAGTAGGGATCTGATGGAGCAGACAGAAGGCACATGAAGTAGGAGACTGTATTTTGATCACGTGGGAGGCATTGCTAGGAACTGCTTTAAGATGAGGAGCTTGTGAGCTTGATGAAGAATTGAAGTCAGCAAAGGATTTCAAAAGATGAGTGATGTGGTCCAGGTGGCAGACATGGAAGCTGAATGTAGCAGCATTTTGGTCAGGTTGTAGCTGGAGGAGTGGGGGAAGGTGAGTTACAGGTGGAGGAGGGTCACAGAGAAGGTTGCATTAATCAAAGAAAAAGATGAGCAAGGTTCTCTCAGTAGGGGAGGGAAGAAAAGGAGAGATTTACAAGGCATTGCAGAGGTAGAATTGGCAGGGTTAGCAAGGGAATTTGTATGTGGGGATGGTATGGAGGTAGGATAAGGACAGAGAAATTGGGTTAACTCCAAGCGTGGAAAACTGGAGACAGCTGGGAGACAGAGAAGAGAGGGAAAGAAAGAGAATTTGATGCTAAAGATGAGAAGTTCAGTTTTAGACCTAATGACTTTGACATGACAGTGGCACATCTAGGAGGAAACAGAGGGGGAGAGGCTTAGATTAGAGAGGCAGATTTTGGAGTTGTTAGCATACTGGTAAATGTACTACAAGAGGGGGTAGCTCAAATCACATGGGGAGGAACAGAACTTGCAAGGGAAACAAAACTTCTCAGAAGCATAGAATATACAAGCTACATGGAAATCCTTGTGAGAAACATGAAGGACGTAATGGAGATGGCGAAAGAGTAGGTGGGCAAGCCAGGAAACAGCATTGTAAAATATACATAATTTCAGATACCAACAGGCTACCTAGCTCAACATGCCTGCTCTTTCCCCATTTATGTTCATTGCTCTTTCCTGCTGTCTCTCCATAACCCTTAATCTTCTTCCCCTCCAGATCCAGCCATCCCCGGAACTCTAACACCCTCAGCATATGATCTAGCCGTGTCTCAGTTCCTTTTCTATTGGTATTGTTCATTTCCCCAATTTTTATTTTGAGGACCCTACGTTTTGAGTTCCTTAGCTGTATAGAAAAATGAATGAAACCATCAGAAAGATAATGATGGGAAACAGTGGATGTCTGAAGGGGCAGATATTAGGTTACTGGGGAAAGAAAATGCTTTGAAGGCATTTAATGGAGCAGAAGCCAGAAGCTCAAAAGGTTTTTAAGAGTCATTTGAATGGAGAAGATCAGACAAAATGGGGCTGAAGAAACATTTCCTTGATCATACTAGGGACAGGAGAAAAATAAACAAAGAGGGGCTCATTCTCCTTTCAATTACACTGGTTACAGCAGAACTTACATCAAGATATGTCAGAGAAGAATCAATCCTGGACATTGATCCAATGAGTCTGGAATCCCCTGCAATTCTGCTCCTTGATATGCACATAAAAATCCCACTTAAATAAACAAAAGAGTTGCACCACTGCCATTCATCTTCATCCCCACCATCATAGCATGTGTTTACTAATCCATTTCTTGGATTCCCAACAAAAGAGGTATAAACAGGCACTCTTTGTCTTAACCAGCATGTCTGTTGCCTTCAAATTATGCCTAGAGAGCATTAAAAATTACTTATTTTATCTATAAAAATGTGAGCAAAACAGTGTATCATGACTTCATTTTAATTTTCTAGTTCTTTATTCTATACACTTAATGCAAGATCAGTAGTAAATGCTTAGCCTTAGGCTCAAATCCTCATTAATTCTATCAAAACCCAGAAAGCACATGTGAGGAACTAAACCTTTTGAATGGAGTGACCAGTAAAAGGCTTCAAAATAAATTACTTTCAAAAGTGGAATAATAATAAATGCAAATCTACAGAAATATAAACGTACTCCTGTAAAAAAAAAAAGAATACTATTTGATTATTTAAAATGCTTTGCTAAGAACTTATTCAAATAATTTTAGTTTAAGTTTTTCAGAGTGAGGGATTTTAGCTTGAAAAATAATATACTCAAGCTTTAAAAGATTAGATTTTATTGGTAAATGTCAATAAACATCAATTTCGCTGTACACACAAACTGAAAAAAAATAATTCCATCAATAAGAACTGGAATTTACAGCTAGGCAAAATGAGACAAATACATTTTATAATTTGACTTTTTTTTAAGGATAATTGCTTTGTATATTTGACATGCGATGTTGACAATTTGTGTTTTACCATTTAAGACTTTTTTTTATTATTATCAACATCTACTGTCATTAAATAATTACTGTCTGTCCCACCCCACTGTCCAACTCCGCACAGAATATCCCACAACTAAAAATTTAAAATCAATAAAAATAAACAAAGGCCTAAAAGCCATAATTTTGCACAACTGTAAAAATGTACGTCAATAAAATCTAAAAGAAATGCTTAAAAAATAAACTGACGTTATCTATTGAAAATATCCAAAAATAAAAATTGAATTCTTCCAACCCTAAACGTATGGCACGTGAAAGACAAAATAGCAACGCGTGCAGGCCAGAGTAGAGAAGCCAGTGGGTCTTTATGTGAATGCAGGGGGAAAAACTAGTGGAATTCAGCGTAGGAACTGGGCCTGCAAAACATTAGAGGGCTTATTTAGTACAGTGCACTATATATAGCAAGGTGGGATTTTCACATGTGTTCAGTCTTGGCCTTACTCTACTCCCCCCGAAATAAGTCAGAGTGTTAGCATGACTTTAATGGAAGCAAAGCTGTCAGTGCTGAATGCTTTTGAAAATCCTACCCTCAGGACATACTGTCTGAGAGATCAGTAACAAATGAATTCAATTTGCTTACATATATATGTCAGATTATCAATAAGGATGCATTAAGGAACAGATTCAGATCTCAGTTACTAAAATAACGGGTTAACTAGGGATTTACTGTAGCTTCACAGAACCTAATTTTATTTACTGTATTTGAACTTTCCATCAATAACTAGGAGATGGTCACATAAGAGTATTTCGGGACTTTCTTAGTTTGTTCTTCAAATAGCAAATATATCATGATTTTGGTCCATGGATAGATGGACTGGAAAACAGAAAAGAAAGGCACAGAACTCTCCCTGTGTTAGTTCATTTCCTCTTTCTTCCAAAGAGTGAGCAGATTTGCACAGTTCAGCTTTGTAATGTCTTTATATCTTCCTTCAAATTCCTTTTCCATTTCTTCATGTTATTTCAAGTGCTTCCAACAATGCAGAATAAACCTGTGTTGGGTTTCTTAGCAGCCTCGCTGTATGAGTACCATGAGGTAACCATTCTGCATTTTTTTAAAACCACTAGACAGGTGTTCCCAAAAAGTGCTTTCTGGACTACTGTGGTTTGTTTTGTTTCTACTTCTGTATAGCCCAGAAAGGGAGGAACTTGTCGTTTGGCTGAATGCCAAACCAACCAACCAGCCAGGGGGAGTTTGCAACTACCGCTGCATGGGAGAAGAGATAAGCCACACCCACACAGGAACAAAAGGGCTGCTCCTCGCATCTCTCTCCACGTGGGTGGATGCTCTGCTCAGGTGCTGGGTCTCTTTAGGGTTGCCAACAATCCCTTATTAGAAGGGACGTCCCTTATTTTTTCATCTCTGAAAAATTACAACAAGATCGGGAGTTGATGAGTGCTGCAAAAGCAGCAAAAAATACCTCTGGTGAATGTAGGTGAGTGCTGTTTATTGATTAGTATTAGTAATAATAATAATTATAATAATATTGGAAGGAGGGAGGAGACATAAAACAGTCCCTTATTTTTGAACTACAGTGTTGACAATGCTAACTCTGACTCCAAGGCTGCCCTGCCACAAAAGAGGGTTGGATGAGAGGCCAAAGGATACTGGTGAGTAATGAAAATATTCCCTTCCCTAGACAAAGAGTAGAAGTCTACTGTTCTTGGAAAGTCTACTGGACTTCATGATCCTCTGGATGGAAACTATACGGCAGACTGTCCATAGTAGTCTTGGAGCTGAAACTCCATCAGCAGAATAGTTTATCTGTTTGTGTGGAGGTGGAAGTGAAGAATAGCCCATTAATTCCAGTTTGTGGGAAAGCCCCTTGAAGAAAACAATACTATGATTATAATGAAATGATTGTAGGCTTTTAGGAGATATTTGAAGACAGACAACTAAAAGCATTTGTTAAAAATCTATTGTATTTTGCTGAATACCTGTTAATTTTATACAACTTGTCTTGATGGATACTATAAAACTGTGCAAAAAATGGGGTTTATATATAGTAATGACTAAGAGTGGAGAATAGCAATGCCTATTACTCTGCTGTACCAATCTTTGCACACTACAAGAGGTTAGGTGTTTAAGCCATGTCTCATTGCTGGCATAACAGTTTGTAAATAGGCAGGTGCAGATAAAGAGACTCTCAAACCTCATTTCATTACTTTGCCCTAGGACAACATTACAAAATCAACAGTTTCCACTCTGTGGTATCATGGGTACTCCAGACTTTCCACAGAATAGGAAATAATGTGACAGCTGTTGATAAATATTGACTTCTTATTGGAGATTCACAATGTGTTCTCTGAAGATGAGGCAATTTTTTGGACACAAAGTTGTTTATACAACACTCATTCTGGCTGTGCAAAAAGAATAACCAGCAATGTTCTGAGGATAACAACATCAGTAGCTTACAATTTCCCATGAACGCTCCCAAAAAAGAATGATTACATTTTGCTGCTGCGACAAAGTACAGTACGTTTCTGTATCCGAAAGCTCATTTCATCTGGGAATGCACCTTAACAATAACCTCGTTTTTCTCTCTTTTATCCATATTTGAATAAATAATAATCATAGATGTAAGTAATTGTGATAACATTGAATGTACAGTACCTTTGCTATTTCCTCTTGAAACGCCACTAAGTTCAAGTATGATATATTGACCAGGTCTGGACCATGCACAACAGTTACCATTCGATTCTCCAGTCGACCTCCTAGGTTCCCAGCATCCAACAGTTCCCGCAATTTTGGATCCTGTAAGTAAATATATTGTGAGACATTAAACATCTGATTTGCAAAATAACTTGCAGCTTTGAGAGACATGAACATTTGAAGCATCATTTACATTTCTGGCCTGATTCATTTCTCACTGAAATATCTAAAGTTATCACGTCTGGGAACAGTGCATGATCTTCCAGTGACCCTGATCTCTGGTTGGGTGTAGAAAAGAGGATGGATTGTCAGGGCCTCTTAAAGCTTTCCAGCCACCTGGCTCCTTAAAGTTAGTCATTTGCTTATAAGTGCTTTGCTGAATCAGAGCCATAGGGCCTGATCCAAAGTCCATTGAAGTCAGTGATTTTAATGGATTTTGGATTAGGACCAAAGCGGGAAGAAAAGGATTTCAGCTGATTTCTTCCCCCACAAAGAATTAAGCAGACTTCACTGGAAACAACACCACCACATATAACTGAAGAACATACTTTTGCTCCACTCCCCCTCCCCTCCATGTCTCAAGAGACCTTTTCAGAAAATAATAAAACATATTATTTTAATTAAAAGTCACAATCCAGGTATATTATAGCAGGATTCCCAGTTGCGTGTTTCTATAGCAATGTGAACGTCTAGGACTAGTATTGTAGAAACAAATGCACACCATTTCTGCAGAGTGAAGAGATATTTAATTAATTTTGCAGTTAAATACAGTACCTGAGTTTTGGCATTGGTAAGACAATCTCTAGAAAATTTTGGATATTTTGTATATCTGTTGGCTTTTGATGATTTAGACTGCAGTAGTGCCAACAAATGTGCTAGGTGCTCTCCAAAGTCAGAAAAATTCACAGCCCTTGTCCTGAAGAGGTTATTGTCTTCAGATAAAAGACAGCTGGATGGAAGAATTTTTTGAAGTCAAACTGGGTGAAATTCACTGCTTTGTAGCGGGCTAACACAATCTGAAAGCGCAGACTTCTTTCTAAAGTAAAATTTTTCAGAATGGTATAAATATAAATATTTGCCTGGTGAAGCAGATCCTTACTGAGTTAAATTACTGCACTATTTCTAAAACCAACACTCACATTCCTTCAGAAAAGTTAAGACATTATAAAATCTCTCTCTGGTGAATTGAATCACTTGTGATCTGTGAAAGACAGATATAATAGCAGTTCCCATTTAGCTCTCATGTAAACTTTTTCCACTGTTAAATAAATGTATTTATTATTCATGCTACAGTTCTTCAAAACTTAAATACCCTCTGAGTGACAAACTAAGTGCTGAGTGTACAATATAAATGGGATTTATTATAGCAGGATGATAAATTTAAGAGTGTGAAAATGACCATTTAGCTTGGAAAATAGGGAAATCTCAGAATAGGCGGTATAGCAACATACTAGTAGACATTAATCTAGCAAGGATATCTGATAAGTATTACATGCATTTGCATTCATGGGTTATATCTATCTACTACATCCTTAGCCTGGTTCAAAGGAATATTCTGAAGTACCACGTTAATTGGAAGGAAACAGAAAAGCTGTCTTTCACAGGATGTTGAGCTTCTTTAAATATTGGGTACAATGGTAAATTGCGTAGAAAAGGAGACAAAATAAGAAGCCTATTTGAATATGTTGTAGATGAGGAATATTATTGTTTGTGCTCTGAGGCAAAGCCAACCTCAAAGATAAACAAGTTAATGACAGGTTTCTACACAGCAAAGGAATATAAAAGCAGGAGGTGTGGCCACGGGACTGTGATAGCAAGGAGAAAGACGTAAAGATGACTTTAACTTGCTGCTGGGAGTAGAGCAAAACAGACAATCAGAACATAGGATGTACAAAGTTTCCTCAGTCTTTACCCACGAGTAAAAAGAATGCTGGCAGAAGTCCAGCAACAGAGTGGGAGCTGTCCAGTTTATTGCACTGAATGCAGCATGTATAATTACATGACTTGTGGGCAGGAGGCATACGTGCGCATTCGGTGCAAGCTAAGAGTACGGACGCTTGAGACCAGAATGTCGGAACTGAAGGAGCTAAGGGGGAGAGAGAGATACAAAGAAGAGACTTTTCAGGACACAGTAGAGCAGTCCCTCAGTTTGAAAGCCTCTCTGCTGTTTAGGAGGAGGATGAACGTCTCAGCGAAGGAAAACATCCTTCGCTGGAACAGAGGGAAAGGATCCTATAGTTGGGACCCTCCTTATAGTTGATGTCATGATATCCTCTTGCACTGAGAATACCTCTACAAGGAAGAGGACCTCAGTAATTAGGAAGAGAGAGGAAATAGTAATGGGGGATTCCATTACTGAAAATATAGATATTGGGTTTGTGATGACCAGGAGAATTTCAAAGATTAAAGTCCAGGACCGCCATAGTAACATCCTCTGAAATGCTTCCATATGTAGAGTCAGTTAGATGGACAGAACTGCAATACATGGATGAGATGATGGTGTTCAGAGGAGGAATTTTGCTTTATTAGGAACTGGAGAACCTTCTGGGAAAGGAGCAGCCTACACAGGAAGGATGGGCTCCACCTAAACAGAACCAGACTGCTCTGATGTAAAATTACAAAGGTTGTACAGGAGTTTTGAAACTAAGGGCTGGAAGACAGCTGACAGGTGCAGAGGAGCAACGCAGTTTGGACAGGGACATACCTTAGGGAAAGATTTATGAAAGGGCATACTCTATATCCTAGTAAAGATGAGAGGACAGAAGTTGATAAAGCACAGGTAGGAAGTGAAGAGACAGCCAAACAAAAAAGAGTCCCATTCAATTACATCAAAAGGAGGCAGACAATTAAATATTGACAAATTTTACAACGCTGGTATACAAATATTAGAAATCTAAGAACTCAGTTGAGTGAACCTGAACGTCTGGCAGTAAATGAGGATATTGATATAACAGCCATAACCATGTATGTCCACATCTGCCCGCAGATCTGGTTATCCCATCTCTAAAATATATTAGAATTGAAAAGGATAGAGAGAAGGACAACAAAAACGAATAAGGATACGGAATGGGTTCCATTTGAGGACAGATTAAAAAGACTGGGTGTATGATTTCACTGATGGTAGCAAATTCACCACCATCAGATTGATTTATCCAAATTGACTGAGCGAAAGTGAAGATCCGCTCAATCGATCCGGAAGTCGATTCAATAAAATCACCTCCAAAAAAAGCGTAGCGCTGTGTCAATGGGTACACATTTCCCGTCAGCGCAGCGTAGTAGAGACAGCATGCGGAAGGGAATTTAGGAAGTCAACGTAAGTTTCACAAGCTACCCTATGTAGTTTGCATAACTCCCGAAGATTGCTGCCGAATTTGCTGATAAGTATAAACCAGTCCTGGGACTATTCAGCTTGGAAAAGAGACAATTAAGGGGAGATGTGATAGAGATGTATAAAATCATGAATGGTGTGGAGAAAGCGAATAAGGAAGTATTATTTACCCCTGTACATAACACAAGATCCAGGAGTCAAGGAAGGAAAGTAACTGGCAGCAGATTTAATACAAACAAAAGGAAGTACCACTTCTCACAATGCACAATCAACCTGTGGAATTTATTGCCAGGGGATGCTGTGAAGGTCGAAAATATAACTGGGTTAAAAAAAGAATTAGCTAAGTTCTTGGAGGATAGGTCCATCAATGGCTATTAGCTAAGAGTCAGAGACACAACCCTATGCTTTCAGTACCCCTAAACCTCTGACTTCCATCAACTGGGACAGGCATACAAAGGACGGATCATTTGATAACTGCTATCTTCTGTTCATTTCCTCTGAGGCATCTGGCACTGGCCACTGTCAGAAGACTGGACTAGATGGATCATTTGTCTGAGCCAGTATAACCATTCATACGTTCTTAATCTAGCAAAGATTTGCATAGCGTTAGATTAGGCATGCTGTATTTCTCTTTTTCCTATGTTCTAAGTAAAACAGTTTATTTAAGATCATTTGGAATTACTGGCTGTTATTCTTAGCCTTTTCAAACCAAAATCAGGCTGATGAAAACCCCATCCAAATGAGAAGCATGGCTGGAAAAGGTCTGTCATTCCTCCCCACCTGAAACTGAACCGGGAAAACGTTCACTTCTTGGTTGCACTAGAAACAATCAATTCAATCCTAGATACAAGAATAGAACTGTTTGAAACTATATTTGCGGGAGGGGATGTCTTTTTATTCCCCTCATCATCTTTTTCTTTTAATATTTTCCATATTTTCTCTCTTTCTCCTTTAATTCTCTCTACTTTTTTTCTCATTTTCTCCTTATTTGAACCGCAGTTGTACCTAGTGGCCGCAGTTCTGTTTTGCTAGACACTCAACAAACGTGAAAAAAGATGAGCCTGGCCCTGAAGAGTTTACACTCTAATTTAAAATGGCTCTGTGGTTTAAATGTTACACAACTAAACAATAATTTGTTGTAGTAATTGTTAGAATAAAACAAAACTGTGTCTAGAATGGGATGAATATCCTCGTTTAATTTATTTCTACATGAATTCACTGATGAAGAAGATACTTGGGATTGCCCAAAAAGGATTTTTTAAAAGTATATGGTTGACAGCTAATCAGGAGAGCTGATGATCGATCATGTCCAGTCTTCTGAGTGATGGGACTGTTCTCTCAGCATGCAAAAACAAGGAGTCAGGCAGGGCATCCATTTGGGATTTGTTTGGAACAGGATGGGTGAAACAAAGGGCTCTCTTTCCTGGAAGTTGCTGTGCTTCTGACTCTCATCTAGCAAACCTTATTGCAAAGTTCACGATCTCTTAGAGCCACACAGCATCTCGCCACTCCAGAGCAGCTATGCATAAAATTGGACACCCCAAGGCATGGAAGGGTATTGTGCAAAGGGTTTGGGAATACTGAGTCTTCAGAATAGCAATCCAATCTCAGACAAACGTATTTCCAAGAATATGTATCACAAAGTAGGCAAAAAATGGCTCGACAGGAGTGCACCCTACTGTAAACTAGCTGAATCACAGCAGGGGTACTGTTTAGGTAAAGTGCCCCCATGATTCAAACCGTGTATTGGGTTTTAGGAACAAAACTTAAACCTAAATAGTATAGTTTGCGTTCCTGCTCTATCTATTTTACAATTTTCCCAGCCTGTGACTACTAATCCCACAATCCACAAACTCAAACCTATAAACTATTGGGAAAAGGTTACATGCTCTAGTTTACAAAGCATTCCCTCAGGACAACATCAAGGAAGTACAACAGTTGCTGGCACTAGATCGTCCATCTGCTCCTCCTGGCATCAAAACTGAGAGTGTCATTAACAAATTATTTTACTCTGGTGATACTTTGGTGACAAAATTGGCCACAGAAGTTTGGGTACTTTGTTAATAAATGCTGCATAGAAAGTATTTCAAAGTTTATTATCAATGTTTGTGTCTGGCTATGACTCCTAATGTAGTATATTGATTTAAAAAGTTTAAAAGTATTCATACTCTTTGCAAAACAAGGTAATATTTTTCAGGGGCATAAGGAAACACAACGCCAGTAATAGAGAAATGACACTGACATTCTAGAGCTGGTTGGTTCTATTAAACCCAGTCTTTTGAATTAACTAACAAGCAGGTAGGGACATTAAACATCTCACCAGTACCAGAATGATTTAATACATTCTACTGCAGAAGTCCTGAGAGAAAACACTGTTGAAGAGGTCAGACAAGCCATGTATTTTTATGTCCTTGCTGACAAAACTAAAAGATGGATCAAAAAAAGAAATGTTGTGTCTCCTAGTGCATAACCACAGAAAAGTAATCATTCAGGAATGAGCTTTTGGGTGCTTTCATATGGAAAACCTGAACGCTGAAGCAATTCCTAATCTAATTACTCAAGAACTACGGCATTTGAAGCTTGTCATAAATTACATTGTTGCCCAGTGCTATGATGGAGCTTGCATGCTAAGCGGTCATTTAACAGGAGTGCATGTTCAAATTCAAGAAAACGTTACATCTGCTATTTATGTGCATTTTGATGCTCGCAGGCTTAACCTTATTATTGTAGAGACATGTTCTACCACCCCCTAGTGTCAGGTAGTCTTTACATTTACTGAAGGTGGTCCATATCTTCCTCAACAGCAGTTACACGCACCATGAGATTTTTGTTAAAGCACAGCAAGAGCTGGGCCAGAAAGAACAAACTCGATGGGTTATGTAAAACTAGTTCAACTTTCCATTCTGATTCCCTCTGAAAATGGCAAGTATGATATAGCACTGCATTGGAAAAACGAGAAGCTATTTGAATTCAGATATCTGATGGAGCACCAGGTAGCACTGAAAATGGCCTGTTGGAGGTATTTTTTGTAGCTAAGGCTTTTAGTTTTGGAAAAGAATATTCATGATTTTGGACAAAAATATCCTCCAAGCTGGCACTGTTCTTTGTTTCTGGCACACGGGGTCAGTCATCTGCATATGACATTCCCAAGAGCAGTCAAGAATATATTAAAATTGATTTTTACTATCCTGCGTTGGACAGAATTCTTGCTGCGCTTGACAGATGATTCACCTCTAACTCGTTTGCTTTCTGCACCAAATGCCTGTAATCTAAACAGTGACAGTTTTCTTGATTATACTGACCTAAAGACAATAGTGGATCCCTATGCATCAACAGGCACCCATTTTCGCTGTCCTGATGCAGAAGCTGAAGCTGCCAAGATGCTCACCGCGCCATCAAATTCTGAATTTTACAATGTTCTGAGCGAATTACCAAGAGACCATCAGCCTTTGTTGTCAATCGTCGACAATGTGTTGAGCCTCCCAGTTTCTACAGCATCAAATGAGAGGTTCTTCTCTGAGATAAAGAAAGTTAACGACAGTGGCAGGAGAGTGCTTAAGGGATTTGATGCTTTGGGCCTCTGAGGGTCTGCCTGTGCCAACTGACTTGGGCTTGCAGGGCTTGGGTTACGAGGCTGTTTCACTGAGGTGTAGATGTTAGAGCTCAGCCTGAGCTCTGGGACCCCGCGTTGGGGGAAGGTCCTAGAGTTTTGCTAGCCAAAACGACTGCAACGTCATTAAACAGCCCCTGAACCTGAGCCCCCTAACCCAAGTCAGGAGGTGAGGGCCAAGCTACCAGCCTTCCAAATCCATCTCCAGTTGTGGGGTCTGTCTTTGAAGTTTGACCAATTTCATGTTCAGCAATGGTGGTGATAGTTTCTACAATCTTAGACCGCTTCCAGACAATGCAGAAAGGCTAGTGTTCCTAAAATGTAACCTGCTGGTACTTAAATTCCAACTAATCTATGTTCTACATGTTATAGTAAAAGCCATATAGCCTTGTAATATCACAATCTTTTCACCTATCTCCTAAGATTTGCACTTCACCATCTTCTCGAGGAATTTTTTTTTGTTACCCACTGTAGTCTGTATATATAAAACATTGCTATGTAGTTTATTGACTTAGCTTTTAAAGCCTTGCTAGGATATGTTTCACAATCCTTCTCCTCTGAGATTAAAGATATATCTTTTCTTTTTTCTGGATTCCTATTTGCTCTCAGTGACATTTTGAGGGCTGGAACACAGTATCCAACAAAACTGAAAAAAAAAAAGATGGATTCCTCACATGCTTTTTGTGCAGTGCTTTTCATCTTCTAAGATCTGAGGAAGTATTTTACAAAGCTATTCTTTAAATAACAGAGATTGCAGTGTCTATATTGTACGGCAAATGTTATAGATCAAATAATAGACTCCATACCACTTTGGATATAGGAACCTGTTTTACTGAGAGGGGATGTTGCAAAGCCAGTAATGACAAAATGAATGACAATGAATAGTCAGTGGCCCAGGGAGAGAAGTGCTTCCCTAGGACATGAGAGACCCAGGTTCAAGTTCCTGATCCAATGACTATTTATATACAATGGTTCAGCTTCAGCGGGAGTGACTGAAAGAGACCTACATCAGACTATTCCATAGCCCTGGGGCCAGGGAACTCTCCTACAGTGTAGGAGACCCATGTTCAAACTGCTTCGCCGCATCAAGCTGTGTGGGGACGTGAACCTGGGTCTCTCACATGCCTGATGAGTGCCCTAACCACAGGGGGCTAAAATTTATCAGGACGTTCTCCTCCTCCTCCACTGGTGCCATCACCCAGCAGAGAGAATCAGAGCCAGATCTAAAGACTTGGTCTTGTGCTAAAGTGCTAAAAAAAAAAAAGCTGTGTAGACATTTGGGCTTGAGTTCTGAAGCCCAGGGAAGGGGATGGTTTTAACGCCTGAGCCACGATGTCTAGAGTGCAGTTTTTAATGCCATTGCACGAACTCCAAGAGCTTGCGTGTGAAGACCCCGACTCTGAGATGCACAGCTGTAGGTTTTAAACAGCAGTGTAAACATAGCCATAGTCCCGAAAACTGTGTTGGGGGCAAAACTACTTACAAATTTGTATCAAATTATAAAATACTTTCAGGTTGATCACAGCTGCATTTTTGGTGAATAAAGTATGGGAAAAAAATACACCCAGCTCTATTAATCAGCATACATTTATTGCGGATACAGTCCACTAGTAATGTTCCACTCTGAGGGGCTCTTTCTAGTATACTGTATATTATCTGGCTAAGCCTCACTTTCTCTGAACCATGAGGATTAATTATTAAATGATCCCAACTCTGCGGAACAAATTTCTGTGTTTATTAAGGCTCAAGTACTGATTTATTCTTATACACATCAATGGGCAACAGGCCATCCAAGTCTTCACCTTAAATGTACTGTGACACCTATCTTACTAAACCCTGTCAAAGCTTCAGCACCTTTTTCCCCCCGCCCCCTCCCCCGAAGCAGTTGACTCTCCTCTGAGATCTCTGTCAAATACTTGGAGAATGTGCCAAATGCTAAGGATTTTCTAAGGACTGAACAACCAGAAACATCACAGGGTCCAAATAAAATGAATATCAAAAGATGCAGCAAGAAACAGGCACACAATTAAAATACTATAGCAAGTCTCACTCATTAAAGTCATGAATTTACAATGTTGTTAGTAAAATAAAGGAACGACAGGGGAAAGCTTCATTCTTTTTTGTTACATGTTTTGTGTAAGTGGGTGTGTGTAAATTGCTTAAAAGGGAATGTTTGCTATAGCGGGAAGGTATAGGTGCCTTCATGGTGAGAAAACACTACCAGACTCTTTAATCTAGTGGAGAAAAGCATAACCAATGACAGGGAATTAAAGCCAAACTGGAAATAAGGTACATATTTTTAATTGAGCAATTAATCTCTGAAACAAACTACCAAGGGAAGGGCTGGATTCTCCATCTTTTGAAGTCTTCAAATCAAGACCAGATGCTTTTCTGAAAAGATATGCTTTATACAAACACAATGTATTGGGCTGAATACAGGAGTATCTGGATGAAATTCTTTGGCTTATGTTATACAGGAGGTCACATTAGATGATCATAATGGTCCTTTCTGGAGTTAAAATCTATGAAGATATGAATAATTTAATCTATCAACACAGAAGAGTTTGGTCCCAAAGATCTCTTTGGTAAGAAATGTTAACTCCTGTTCCTACAATGATCAAGTAACATTTACCCATTCACCTACAATAAAATATGTTGTCAGAATGTATCATATTTCTGTATCTGAGAAGATAGAAGAGCTGGTCAAATAAACTTTGACCAAACTATATTTCATCAGAGTCTACAGTTCTACTGAAGTCAAAAGGCTTTGCAAAATTGGGTCGATTTCGCTGGAATGTCATTTTGGAAAAAAAAGGGGGGAACTTCTGACAATGCTGAAATGTCCCATTTTGACATTTTCAGAATGAAACATTTAGAATTTTTGTTCTGAAAGGATCTTTTGGTTTAAAAATTTTAAAATATTGTATTCTATTTATTATATAGTACAAAATTTTAAAGAGTCAGAATCAATATGAAACATTTTGATTGACCTGAAGCCCTTTTTTCAAAAAATATTTCCTTCACACAGAATTTTAAAATTTTGGATGTTCATTCCAAATCAGAACTAAGTCAGATTTCAAAAACTTGCAATCCTTCACAAAATTCAATTTTCATCCTCTACCGACCTCTAGCTATTAGGTTAATATCATTCCAAGATTTTAAAAATAATTTCTTTAAAATGACCAACACTTTCATCTAATTGTAACTTCTATCCCAGTATAAACTCAGACATTTATAATATAGTAGGAATGAGAATACTTAGAAGTGAAACAGACATTTATAAATGTATATGTTAAAATAATTCTCACACCGCGCATGATGCATCTCCCACTGAAGTCAATTGAAGTTTTTCCATTAAATTCACTGGGGGCTGGATTGGGCATATACTGTCAGGACCAATCTATCAGGGCTGGGATGTAGGCCTAGTGGTTAGTGTTTGAGTTGGGAGGCCTGGTCCCCACACCAGCCAGGGTTCAGAACCAGGAGGTCTAAAGCTAAGGTCAGGAACCAACTGTCAGATACCAGAAATCAGTCCAACTCAGGAAAGCAGGATTTCAGGAAAAGGAGAGGAGTTGGAATTCAGAAACCATGAGTCATACATCAGGAATCCGGTTAAATAAGGAAAGCAGGAGATCAGGAAAAGGAGACAAGCTGGAGATCAGGAACTATGAGTCAGATACCAGGAATCAGACTGAATAAGAAAATCAGAAAGTCAGGAAAAAAGAGACAAGCTAGAGATCAAGAACCATAAGTAGATACCAAGAATCAGGCTGAGTCAAAAAAACAGGAGGTCAGGATTACAAGACATGAGCAAGTAGTGCTGGGTGAGCTGTCCAAAGCAGGGCAGAGCCCAGTTGTTCCTCCTTTCGGCTTAAGTAGGGGGAGTTGGCCAATTGGAAGCTCTATAGAGGGGAGTCTTCTAGCTGATCTGGGCTTCAAGGAGTCCCAATTCTACCTGAGTGTGATGACTCCAGGAACCCTACAGATCTGAGTTTGAAACTCTGGGTCATGACACAGTCTTAGGGCCAAAATCTCCTCTGTCATCTGCATGATGAAATTCTTCATCTCTGTTCTTCTGCCCCTCTTTTGGCCTATTCTGAGGACTTCAGAAGGACTTACACAGTGCACAGGACATTTGCTGGCCCTTTGCATGGGGTAAATTTCACCCATAGAGCAGAATGGACACCAAGAGATCAGCGAGAATGTAGCCTTTAATGGCTATGTAAATCTTCCAACCTTTGGTTTTTTTATTTGACCAATCCATCAGGATGAATGAGAGCAACTCAAAGGGGAGAAAAGAAGAAAAAAAGGCATAGACAATGCATGCCAGATCCTGACCTCTGGGCAAAGATCAGGTGAACAAGTCATGCTTAGGGATCATGAGGCAGATGGAATACATCTCCCAGGCTGCAGAGCAGTGGTGGGGTATTTGAGAGCTGCCACCAGCAAGGCAGGTGGTGAGCTGTGATCACTTTTCCTCAATGACTAAGAATTGCACAGGTCCTATTATTTTTATTGCCCTGTCTCCTCTGCACTCATCCCACCTGTTTGTCTCACTGAACTATTACGTCTTGTCTTTTAGAGTGTAAGAGTTGTAATTTCCTATGTGTTTGTGCATTGTCTACTGCAGTGGTGCCCCGGCATGGCTGAGGCCACTAGGCGCTACTTGCAATCAAAACACTGAATATAAGGACAATAAGTGTCAGCAATCCTTGCACCCCCCCATCCATGGAGGCTTTATTAATTATTATTATTGGTGTTATCTTCATCATCATTTGTACTGTGGTAGCACAGAGCAGCCCTAGTCGTGGAGCAACACCCCACTGTGCTCGGCGCAACACACACCCGGAACACAAAGATAGACCCTGCCCCAAACAGTTTACACTAAGTAGGTCAAATTGGAGAATCACGTAATCACCCTTTTCTGCCTTCTACTAGCCCAAATACATGCACAGCAGTGGCACAGAGCCTCCTTTCAAGAATCTCAACCACCATCATGCCCCAAATAGTTAGAAATCTTCCATTCTCTGTATCACAATATCACACAGAGGCCACCAAAATTCCTAGGAAATCATCTACTTTTCTTGTGACAACCACCTGGGTGGTTTGCTAGTTTTGTAAGTATTAGAATTAAGAAGAGGCATGTTGTGGTGGCCTCTTTATGCAGAATTGTGGCAATGGATGTGGTATGGATCTATGTGATCATGAAGTCAATTGTTTTGGAAGGAGAAACTGCCATTTTTTGAGAGAGGAAGTATCAGCTGTTAAACTAAATTTTTCTACCTTTTCTGTAAACTGCCATTTCCATTTTATGCTGTTTATTTAATGGAGGTATGAATATAAACGTGTGGACAATACGTTAATCACTACATTCTGCTTCTCAATGTATTGGATCCTACAGTAAAACACCATGAGACTATGAAAAACATAAGTCACAGTTGTACTGAAAGCTGGTTTAGCATATGCAAAGAACATTAATAAATTCTGTTCACATCTCTTACCTGCATGGCAAATGTACAGCATTGATTCCCTAATCCTACCCTTTCAGCCTCTTAGAATAGCTCCAGAAAAGGAAACACGTCTCTCACAAGAACTACTTTTTCCTTTAGATAATATTCAAGCCTTTGAGAAATACCAGGTTTACACAGAAACCATTTTCTGCTCTAAGGGGAAGTCTATTTTGAATGTCATTTTAGCAGAAAAATGTATTAAAGTTCTTCATCACTTAAATATTATAGCAGGACGTGTTACAGTCATGGTTTTATATAACCATATAACATTTATTATTAAAAATGCTGGACTGTTTGAATGGCCATATTTAACTTAAATAATTTTGACATATTATCAGCTTTCAGGTTCTTTTCTGCCTTTATTATAAAATAATGAATACTACATGAGAGTGTTGTAATATATGTAGAGTGAAAATCCATTTATAGTAAAAGCCTAGATTTTTATAGACTGCTGCTGTGAAAATACAAACTTCGGATTGCCAGTGCATGCACACAAATCAGCTCCACAAAACATCCTTAGCCAGGATAGCATTTAAGCACATGCTTAAACTCCACTGACATCAAAGCTAGAGAATATGAACCCACAAGACGCAAAAAAGCAGAAAGCAAAGAAAAAGAGCCACAAATGGGTGGGTTTAAAAAAAAATAAATCTCATGATTTTTAAGCCAATTTCATGATTTTGGATGCCTGACTCGTGATTTCTGAATGCTTGGGGTTAGCAATACTAAGAAACATGCCAGCCTCCTTTTAATAAAGCATCCTGCTTAATACTTTCTTTTTTATTTTCTAGAACTCTCAAAGGCCAAGGTGCAAGGGCTTCTTTTAGTAAAAAGGGACTGGCTGAGATCTGAAAACGGACCTCTCTGTAAGAATGCAGAGTTCATTTGATCAAGGGCTAAACGTACAATACTGGAAATTCCAAAGGACTATTATGAATATGTATGGAGCATTATCAGATAAGGTAGGGGAGGTAACATTTTTCATCGGGCCAACTTCTGTTGGTGAAAAACCACTATCATGCCCGTGGTATTTGCCAAAGTGCTACATAATCAGCACTGCTAAAACAACAACACAGAGCTTACGAATGGACTGGCGGCGTGTAGCTGGGAATTTTTCAAAACACGCTGAAAAGGGACCTCTCTCAATATTTTAAGAGTGCTTTCATTTTACAAAGGTTTGAAAGGGGACTTGGTGATATAACTACAATGTTTGCACAGTATTTGCCAATGCCCTTTGGACACTTGCACCTTTCTGGGACAAACCTTCTCTCAGGTAGCCAATTTGCTTTTTATAAGGGATGCTGATCTTGTGCTAAATGAATAGTATTGAGAGCCAGGAGTCATGGATTCTCTTCCCAGCAGTTCTAAAGATTTTCCTGAGTGACCATAGGCAAGTCACTTAACTTCTCTGTCCCTCAGTTCCTCCGTCTATTGCATTTACATCAGGGATGCATATGTATCTTCCTCACAGGAGTGTGAACAATGGTTCCCGACCTGGAGTGTGGTACTCCCTTAGGGGGGATGTCAAAGATTACACGGGGTCCATGAGGCTTCAGTAATATTGAGGTCATTTAGCCGCCCTGAGCTCTGCGCTGACCAGAGTGCAAGAGCAGCCCTCTCCCACTGCCACAACCCCAAGCTGGCTGGGCCCCTGGCTGGAGCAAAGTAGCCCTGCGGCGGTGGGGGCCTGGAGCACCCACGGGCAGCCCGCCAGCACCCACAGCCTCCATTACCCTCGGTCCCTCAGGGACAAGAAGAGGCGGGGCCACCCGCGGCATGCGGTGGCGGTTGTGCCGGGGGAGGCTTCGCTTCTTACTCAGGTAAGAGTAATTTCTTGTTATTTATGGAATTTAGTGGTATTATCATCATCACGATGTGTTTATCGGGATTGTGTGTGTTTATGGCCAGGCCGTGGAGGGGTGGGGGAGTGCTTCACCTAGTGTTAGCTAGTGGGGTTTTCACTCAAAAAGGTTGGGAACCACTGTGTTAGAATAAGTTCACCAGGGTCTGATCCTATGCTGACTACAGCCCATAGCACAGGACCCATCGATTTGGAGAGGCCAAACATCAGGTCCTAATTCAGTAAAGCGTTATAGAAAACTAAAGTAGGGTTAGTATGAAATTTAAGAATAGGTATAAAAAAGGGTAAATTAATAACTGTTTCTAACACACAACAAGTGTCTGAATGTAAATGGCCACTAACAGTTGTACATATACGTGCCTGATGTTACCCTGACCATAAACAGAGGCTGTATTTTTGTTTGAACAAGATATTGCGGGAGCCTGTTTCCCACACATATTTTAAAGATTAGCTGTCCCGAAATCAGAAGCAAAAACCAATCACTGCAGAGATTAAATTGGGCTCACAGGCATCTTGCATGAAGTTTAAGTGCAAAGGCAAGGTATGCAAAGCTGACAGCGTACCCTTATAAAGATTAAACAGTGACTCAAATACATTCTCAGTCCTGAAAGAGAATGTGGCGGAGGGGAAGCTGAGTTTTTCTGAATCCTGTTGGGTTATATCCCATGATTCCCATGACAACTATTTTAGAGCACTGCCAAAGAACCTCCCCCAGCTTCAGGACAAAGACTGAACACTGTGGCACCAATAAAATTAGAGGACTTCTTTGGGAGTTCAATTTTCATAGAATCATAGATGATTAGAGTTGGAAGGAACCCCAGAAGGTCATCTAGTCCAACCCCCTGCTCAAAGCAGGACTAACCTTAGCTAAATCATCCCAGCCAGGGCTTTGTCAAGCTGCAGCTTAAAAACCTCTAAAGATGGAGATTCCACCACCTCCCTAGGCTACCCATTCCAGTGCTTCACCACCCTTCTAGTGAAAAAGTTTTTCCTAATATCCTGCCTAGACCTCCCCCACTGCAACTTAAGACCATTTCTCCTTGTTCTGTCAACTACTACCATTGAGAACAGCCTAGCTCCATCCTCCCTGGAACTTCCTTTCAGGTAGTTAAAGGCTGCTATCAAATCCTCTTTTGCAGACTAAACAAGCCTAGTTCCTTCAGCCTCTCTTCATAAATCTTGTGCTCCAGCCCCTAATTATTTTTGTTGCCCTCCACTGGACTCTCTCCAATGTGTCCACATCCTTTTTTGTAGTGGGGGGGCCCAAAACTGGACACACTACTCCAAATGCGGCTTCACTAATGCCGAATAGAGGGGAATAATTTTCATGTTAAGTATCTTACCTGTCTAAGTCTGAGCGGGTGTGAGTCACAGAATTCGTTGTCACTCCAAGTGACAAAACTGTGCTACCAGCCTTATAAGAGGGACAGCATAAAAAGTTATCCCAGCAGAGTAAGAAGCTGCAGGTATTTGGAAAAGAACCACTCTGCACAAATCAGACATGCTATTATATGTGGTAAACTCTTACACAAGTACTAACTCGAGTCATTTGCAAGATCAGGGCCTATATTTTTATAATTTTTGTTACTAGCATGTTTTATGACACCTGCATTTTACCAAATATTTTAATCTGGTTTTTTTGTAATTTTAAATGTAGTTTGGAATTCCTTTGAACGTGAGGTGCTTTGGAATCACAAATTATTTTTATTGTCATTTAATGACCGCTCGACTGGAGAGATTTGAAATAACATTGGCAGTGGAATTTCATGCAAGTGCAGTGCTCAACTGAATGAAATTTCTAAGGCCATAACATAGGCTGCATTTCTACATTTCTAGCTCTGAATAAATCCCAGGAGAAATAAGCTTACTTAAGTCGGCTAAAGTTGATCCAGCAAAACACTTAAGCATGTTCTTGACTTTAACTTAGCTTGATTTTAAGCACATGCAAAATATTTTTGCAGGACTGGGGCTTTTAAAGCTTGATTTTGTTTACTCAGAAGTCAATGGCAAACCTCCCATGAACTTCCATGATGCAAGATCAGGCCCTTACTTCAGAAATACCTCATCAGAGCTTGCATCTATTTAAAAAAAAAGGGGGGTGGGTGGGAGGGGTGGCCCAAAATTTTAAACTTTGGATCCTAAAATTAGGTACGTCTTTAACCACCTAAATACATGGCCCAATCTGGATACTAACTGTAGAATGATAAGAAACACTACAAACCTCTGAAAATCAGGGCACTTATTTCGCTGCCTACATGTGGAATTAGTTGCTTCTCTTTTCCTGTCCCTACCTGCACTGGCCTACAGAATGGTCCAGCTCCAGTGTGGAGAACAGGCTCTACTATCCTGGCACGTACCATCCAGTGCACAAGGCCATCCAAGGATGCCCTATTCCTCTCACAGCTCCTCATGAGAGTGTATGTCTCTGTACTGCCAATTGTAGGATAAAGGCCACCACACTGTTCAATAACACTTTTTGTGTAGGTTCTCACCATTATGAGTAAGGGTTCCACAACAAGATCTTGCAGCGACAATCATTCAGCAAAACCCCATAAAACCCAGTGGAATGCTTTAGTATAAAATAGTGGAACAAATGTATGAAATATCCCAGATAGCTAAGTGGAATTTACTGCTTTTAATTCAAATACAGATTTCAAAGCTGGTTCAAAAAGTCTCTCTGTCACACACCATTGAGCAAGAATACAGGACTGAGAATTTCCAATCAAATAGACTGGCAGAGTCATCTTTCACAGAAATCAATATTTCTTTTCTCAGTCTTTTCTCTGCTGAGACCAAAGTCAAACTATCAATAGTTTGTCTGTCACTAATTCCTTCTCACTGATTAAAGAATATAGGCATGGGAATCAAACACAACAACAAATCCAACTGAAAGGATTTCATGTGTTTTTCATTCCTGACTGACATATGAGGTGATTATTCCTCACTGGCAACACCAAAGATATTCAAATCAGCTCTTTTAACCTCCCCCCCGCTTTTCATTACTATAAAAATGCAAAATGTCTTTTGATTTTTTTAAATGTATCTAAGTACATCTAATTCACTCTTACTAAATTTGCTGTCGCTAACTGGCAGGCAGCGCTGCTCTGCAGTGCCCCCTTCAGAGCCATGCATGGTACTGCAGATACTCCCCACCTTGGCTTGCAAAGTTTGGCCACCTGCTTGGGGTGAACACAGACAGTGACACGGACAAAGGGCTGAGCCAGGAAGAGGACGCTGCGACTCTTGAGGCTATGGGAGGGGCGGCAGGCAAACACGGGAGATCAAATGACAGTATGCAGACTATGGACAGGGGTGTTGGCCTCAAGCTAATCCCCAAGATGGCCAGCAGGAGGCACTAACCCAGTGGTGAGTGATTTGCACTGTGACATCATAATACCAGATGTGTAGTGTGACATCCATTTAATGTACCATACAGCTATACACTTTCTTTTATTCTTCCGCAGCTTCAGTATGGTGGCTTTTATTTCTTGAAAGCATTTCTTTTGCTAGACGCTATACCATAGGTATTCCATCCAGTTTACACCTGTGAAAATACCCTAGCAAAAAAAGAGTCTAAAATGTAAGAGCAAGAAGATGTTTACTTCTGTAAAACTGAACCAAATGCAATATTTTTTTTCAATCCATGCTATTTTGGGAGTATGCCTACAGTGAAAATAGCCCACTACTAAGAGTAATTTCTACCAATTGTCACCCTGAACTGTGTTAAAGCACATCTTAATCCAAAAGATATTTTACAAAGAAGCCTTAACTCACAGAAGAAAGCAACAACCACATTTTAATGAGCAACCTTTAAGGGTTTTTTAAAGCAGCAAAATTGTATCAATTTCCATCACCTGCAGATATTTCACTGTTCAAAAAAAACCTTAGTAACAAAAATCTTTTGCCTCCTCTCAGATGAAATTCCATTGCAGAAGAATAAATTAAGGAAAGGGAAAGCAGAGAAAACAAACTTGACATTCAATTTTCTTTTCCCAGTGAAACCCTTGCTAATTCATTCTCTTTGGTCCACTGTGGAGTATTGTAATCATAGCCAGGCACTGAAAAGATTTTTACTGAAGATGTGATTCCTACAGCAGGTTGCACAGCACATTACAGAAGAACAGGAGCATTTGCCCTGGTGTCCTGGCTCAATTTCCACCTATCTACAAATCAAATCTAGTATTCCTCTTTCAGTCCTGAACTGCTGTGTATAGTTACTCTGTTTGAAGGCTTTATCACAGATGTGGCCATGCATTTAAACAACTTCTCTATATATAGGTTGGAACGTCTTTAGACTTTTTCAGATTCTTTGGATGAAAGGCACTGTATAAATGTCATTTATGCTTTCAGAGCTCTGCAGGCCTTGGAATGTGAATTCTCACAATCAGTGTTGAGTTTGCTGCACCTTTTAGGTGGTGGAAATTTAAACCCCAAACATCTATGGTACCGAATGTAATTGTTGCCTACATAGCATCCAAATAACTATCTGGAACAGACCACTAACAGTTTATGTTGAAAATATATGAATTATAAACTTCTGAGTTAATACATATGACTTTGACAGTGTGATCAGTGCTGCTGGAAAATGACAATGAACGTGAAGGATTCTATTTGGCCACCTTATCTTCTTCCACCTTACCTGTGGGGTCCAGCCTCCCTATTGTCGGAAATGGTTAGAAATGTAGGTTACAATTGCTAATACTTCTTCAATTATGAAAGAGTGGTACAGGGTTCTCACTGGTAAGATCTCAGATTTATCAACAGAGCGGAAGATGGAAGAGGCACAGATTTGGCAGTACAAAATATAAAGCAGATGAAGGAAAAGAAAGCCACAACCTTGTCAGAAATTATTTCTTATTTATGATTTTGTTTCTAAATACATGCCATTCCCATTGATTTTAAGTGTTCAGTGCTACAGAGCACGTTTGAAAGGAGGTAAGAATTATGGTGATGATGTGATGGCAGCCATCTTGGCCAAAACAAACAGGATTGAACTGGAGTATTTCAGAGCTAAAAAGCATAAGCTCCTGTAGTTTGAGTTAAAATTCTTGAGCTTGGGCTTAACAGACTCATACTCTGTGGACTGGGCACAGAGGGGGACATATAACATACACTCACCAGTGAGTTACGACACATTTTCTCGTGGGCTACTTCATGCTAACCGCAAGTTCTCATTAGATGCCATGTCGTGCAGTAACTTCATTTAATTCAGAAGTTATTCTGTGATGTTTTATATTAACTACAATAATTTTAAAATTACCTGATAAGTCAGAGGCTATTTTATTATGGAAAAATCCAAGGGAAGGTGGTGTGTTACAGCTATACTTAAACTTAAATTATGGACATATCACTGGAAATTAACAGAAAAAGTTAGTTCAACTTCACAAGGCAATGTGACTATGTACTGATGCAATCTGTATATTGAAAACAAGGAATGAAATATACCAGGAGTATGAATAAGAAATATGAAAATGTTCTGAGACCTTGTGCATCAAAAGGGATCAAAGTGAAGAATCAGTAAAGAAATTGGATTCAGGTGGTTAAATGAGAAATGAATTTCAATAGCTAAGGAAGTATATGATGCCATCTCTCAGTAACTGTTAGAAAAAGAGCATTCCAACGGCAATGTTTTTGGCAAGCACTTGGAAGGAGAAGAAATTTCTCAGGGGATGTCATGAAAATCATTGAAAACAGGTTGCTTTGAACTGTATAGTGCTGAGAGCTAATCATTGAAGACAACATAAAAACTGTGGTTGGATAAATTTGAGATGTGTTATGTTCTCTGTTCAAACCTATCAGCTTGGAAAACAGAGTCATGATGGAAATAATGAGAAGCATAGACTTGTGAGCAGCAAAACAACATGGTAAGTGATAAAACTAAAATAGGAATGATGGAAAATCAATGTGTGAAGGAGGTGATGGAAATGGTTCCAGCAGGAAATGGAGTGCACATCATTAGGAATGAATGTAGGAAAACGCAGATGGAATACTAACAACCACCATAAAACTAGGGATAAGAGCAAAATCAAGAAGAGTAACAGTTTGTGGTCTTGAAATAGGAGACAATATCCAGTGAATGTCTCTTCTAAGAAAAATGATATCGTATGCCAGATTCCCATTCTTTCCATGAATGGCAATTAACATATAGTAATTATGGTTAATTTAATCAGGATTTTAGAGGAGTTTAAGGGATTGAGGTGCCTCAATCCCATTGAAATCCAAAGGTAAATGGACACTCCTGATTCATATGTAAATTGGTAACTCCCTTAGGCAATTTTCAAAATCTCAGGCTCAGGAAAAACATCAAACGATATTGTAAAATTACCACCCAACACTGGAACCCATACAAGATAACTTTAAACAATTACAACCTCTGGGGACCACATCCTGAAAGAAATCTTTCCCAGTCCCCCCTTCTGGCCTTCAAAGAATCTGCCAAGCTCAACAGAAGCAAGCTCCCCACAGACCAGAAGCCACCAACTCAAAGTGGCACCAGACCCTTGGCAGTATCGCCCGTTGACTTACTCGCTTTGACTTTGCCCTACCACCGCATCTCCACTGGGCTGCACCAATGGGAGACACCTTCTCGCAGGGGTGGATTTATGGCATCAACCAGAGAGCACTTCTGTGAGTGATTGAGCGAGTCTCCACTGCCCGCTCAATCGATCCCACAGCATTGATCCTGGACCTCTGACACTGCTGTGGCAGTGTAGACATACCCACTGCCACAACAGCAGATGCAAAACCTGTAGCACTATCCCTACTGCTCTGCCCTACCTCCCACAAACACACCTTTCAGGATCCATGGGTCCTACACATGCCTAGCCACAATACGTGGTGTAACTCATCCAGTGCACGAATGTCCCAATAACCACTATGTGGGAGAAACAAGATAATCTGTATGCTCTCATATGCAGTCATACAACAGAGGATAAAAGACAAAAGGACCACATCACCCATTGGAGAAGAGTTTTCTCAAAGCAATCACTCCATATCTGACCTCGGTCCTCAAAGAAAATCAGCACAACACATAAGCCAATCTGGGAGTTTAAATTTGTAACTTGCCTCGACACTAAAAAGCACAGATTTAAAGGCACTGGATTTATGATTTATTACAATAATCTGTAGCCACTAACCCCCCTTTTTGTCCTATGACTGCAGAGGTGTTAATGGGTCACTTCACCTTGAATGGTCTCTGTGATAGGGCGTTCATTCCACAGTTCACCTGAAAGAATTAAGGTAACAGGGACGGAGCTAATTAACCTAATAGACGGGATAGGTAAGCCCTCATAGAAGCTGAAACTCAGCTGAACAGTGTAGGTTGGGGTTGATAGAAAGCCAGCAAGCTGAGGAAAGAGGGAAGCTGCAGGGGAAGTAGGTTGCAGTTGAGAGCTTCAGCTGGGCAGAACTCAGAAAACGGAAGGGAAGTAGGAAGGCGTGCAGAGAAATAGCAATAGGGTTTGGAAGTGAGCTGACTGTGGTGTCTCTGACTAGAAGGGTCCCTGTGCTGGAACCTGGAGTAGTGAGTGAGGCACAGGTTCCCCCACCCGCTACTGAGGAAAGTGGCATAGGCTTGAAATAGAGGGTGGCATGGAAAGACAGCCCGACCATCAATCCTGTGAGACTCTGATACCCCTGGAAAGGGAAACACAGATACTCCTCCAGCCAGCTCACTAAGTCATGAAGAGGGAGTGTGCTGAGCCCCAGAAAGCAAGAGGGGCTCCGGTGAGAGTAAATGAAGGAAGGGGGTGTCAGATCTGGATTGAATTAATTCCCTTTGAAGGCAGAAGGTGCTCTAGCGGTGAATCAGCCCCACTACAGTCACTTCCACTTGCATTTAGCGGTGACACTTTGAGTACCTTTCCCAGACCTGAAGAGCCTTCTGTATATCTCAAAAGCTTGTCTCACTCACCAATAGAAGCTGGTCCTATAAAAGATAATATCTCACCCACTTTGTGTCACTAGTAAAATTAAAGATGTTTGTGCAAATTCTGCTGTCATATCTGACAGCATAAATACAGAATAACTTAACTGATTTGAAAGGAGTTATTCTGGATTTACATCAGTGTAAAAAGAGCAGAATTGGGACCATTTGTTTAACAGTCATACATTTGTTAATTGAAAAAAATAGACTTTTCAATTAAAACATGCCAATTTGTAAAGAACTTTCATTTTCTTACCTTGGAATATGGGCCAATGTTCTATTACTAATATCACTCTGTAGGCACCAAAGAAGATTTTAATTATTCAAGTGTTATGAACTACATCCAGTAATTTCAGATCGTTACATTTACATAAGACTTAGTAACTCTATGCAAAAATAGTACAATTGAAATATAGGACTGGAAGGGACTTTGATAGGTCATTTACTCCAGCCCCCTGCACTCTACGCAGGACTAAGTATTATCTAGACCATTCCTGACAAGTGTTTGTCTAATCTGTTCTTAGAAATATCCAGTGAGATTCCACAACCTCCCTAATTTGATCCAGTGCTTAACTACCCTGGCAGTCAGGACATTTTTCCTAAGAAATCTCCCTTGCTGCAATTTAAGACCATTACCCCTTGTCCTGTCCTCAGGGACAACGAAAACAATTTATCACCCTCCTCTTTACAACCTCTCTCATACTTGGAGATTGTTACCATGTCCCACCTACTCTTCTCTTTTCCAGACAAAAACACAATTTTTTCAATTTTCTTTGTAAATCATGTTTTCTAGCCCTTTCATCATTTTTGTTGTTCTCCTCTGCACCTTCTCCAATTTGTCCACATCTTTCCCAAAGTGTGGTGCCTAGAACTGGACACGGTACTCTAGTTGAGGCCTCATCAGTGCTGACTGGAAAGGAAGGAAGAATTACACTACTTGTGTTCTGCTTACAACATTCCTGTTAATATAAAACGATGTTCACTTTTTTCCCCAACAGTATTACATGTTGACTCACATTTCGCTTTTGATCCACTATGATTCTCAGATCCTTTT
Source organism: Mesoclemmys tuberculata (assembly GCA_007922155.1). NCBI lineage: Eukaryota > Metazoa > Chordata > Testudines > Chelidae > Mesoclemmys > Mesoclemmys tuberculata. The sequence goes on along the minus strand of ML675614.1, from coordinate 9,225,529 downwards.
TTTAAAGTATTTCTTCTTAGGCAGTCAGTTTTCATTTTGTATTTATGCAATTGATTATTCCCTCCTACATGTGGTACTTTGCATTTGTTCTTATTGAATTTCATACCATTTATTTCAGACCATTTCTGCAGTTTGTCAAGATCATTTTGAATTTTAATCCTGTCCTCCAATGCTCTTGCAACCCCTCCCAGTTTGGTATTGTCAGAAAACTTTCTAAGTGTACTCCCTTTGCTATTAAGGTTCATCCAATGAAGAAAAACCTCAATGAGCAGGCTGCTCAAAGACAAATGTGTCTTGAGCCTATTGAACTACAGCGCAAACTTGATATTTTAGCTCTGGTATTAAAGTGTCATTGTTTAAAGCCTCTAAACTGAGTGATTCTTCCAGGGATCCTGGGTTTCAATGACTGCAGTACAATCACACAGAGTAACCTCTGAGATTATCTCATTCCTTTAGAGAGCACAATAGGAAAATGTGTTTTGTTTGTTTTCTCTCCCAACTCAAAAAAGAGCTGAAGGAAGTTTGATTTAACTTTCTATAACATTCACCTTTTGGGCAGAGACTTATAAAAATTTTATCCCAAAGCTTAGTGAACGCTTTGGAAAGCTCAGGGTGCGAAATCAGGGATTCACACTATAGTAATGACTGTCGGTGAATATTATGATATGCACCGCGAAAGTCTTGCGCAATAAGGGGAAATATTCTGAACAGAAAATGTAGAAATGTGGAGCAGAATGAAGGGATGTTGTAAAAAGGGTAACATTTTGCAAGTCTATGTCCCAAAAGGGTTGTTCCTTAAAACAAAAGGCTCGGTGTCGGCCTAATTCTGCTGCCATTTAAGTCAGTGCGGCTTGCTGACTTCAGTAGGAGTAGACTGGGTCAACGTCAAGTACTTTTCAACATTCCACCCATAATATCATAGTAGGCAGATTTTTCAAAATTGCCTGAGACAGTTAGTAGCCTACATCCTCTTCATTTTCAATGGGGCTTAGGCTCCTATGTGTCTTAGCTTCTTTTGAAAACGGAATTTATGCTACTTAGGCATTTAAAGAAAGTCACCTGTTCTGGCACACTGACTATTATAGGAATTATAAAGTCACTGTGACGTTTGCTTTCTGTGTTAGTATCTTAATGGTGCTGCTTGTGCTATCTCTAACCTTTTGTGTCTCCATTCGTAAGAGCCTCTGCAGCACTTCTGGAGGGCAGTTAGAAGAAGCAATGTTTAGCAGGTCTCAGTCCAGCGGTGAAATTAACTCTTCTTAGCAAGAGAAGAATTTTTGTTTTGAATCTTTTGTTTTACTTAAAGCCCAGAAGAAAGCTTTGGGAAGTGGGGAGTTATATTGGATTTTTGGGGCCAGGAGATACCTGGCTGGGATCTCCCCTGGAAAAATGTTGTCTCCGTAAGGATAAGTGGTGAATGGCAACAAGGCTGGGCAAGGGCCTAGATACTGGGAGGGCAAGCTAGGATGCTGCATGGGAGCTGTAATTAGGTTTCCTCATGTCTGTATCTCCTCTATTGGCTGGGCTCCTCAAATGGACTACATCTCCCATGATGCACTGTGGTCAGGGACTCCCATGACAGAACTGCTTCCCCTCATCATTAGGAGGCACTACAGTGCAGTATGTTAGATCTAGTCCTACAACAGAGCCTGGCCTATCGGAGGAGAGGGGAGCATGAGGCACCACAGCCGCATTTCCAAATCAGAATTTTTTGGTTTTTGATTTTATGCTGAAAAGTCGATCGTTTCCAAGGAAAAAGACCATTTTCTGACCAGCTCTAGTGAGAAGGTCATTCCTGCCTCGTACAAAGTCAGCTCAGTGAGAAACCCCTAGCTCAGCCATAGCAGGAACCATAATCTTGCAGCGATGATGGTACCCCAGTCCCTCAGAGCCACTGTTATTTTAAGTTGGCTGCAATCACCAGCATGTAAGAACTGTAAAATATTTGAAATACACAACATTTGGACAAATGGCAAAGAATAACTTACTGCTGCCCATCACCCACTGTCCTAAAATTGTTTTAAGAACATTTAATCTTTGAACAATGCCAGAACCACCCGATCAGTTTGCTGTATTGTGCCATTCTGCTGAGATTTTTAGCAGACCTTTCACAGAATTACTCAATTCTGCGACTTAAAAGAAAAAGCCTTTGATCCATTGGCATCTTTAGAGAATCAGTATAGCATGAGATAGCTCTTTTCTTCCAGCCTTTAAAAGTGCTGCAGAATCATCGAATGCCTTGTGGTCACCTTTGCTCAGCATTCAAATATGAAAAGCTTTGTGTGATATGACTTTGTCTGACACAGAGTCTAGCTTGTTAACTTAGGTAACCCAGAACACTGTGATCTATCAGAACGATCTACAGAATACCATGTCCAGTAGATATTTTCAATGTGCCATTTTACACAATATTCTCATGACTCTTGAAGGAACCAACAAGCAAACCTTTCTGTACAGTTGGTGAAAAGATACCTTTACTCAGCTGAACCATCTCACAGGATAATGAGGAACATATGTTGAAACTTTAAGATCAAAACTCGTTATAGTTTTTTTTTGTTTTTTTTGTTTTAAATGATACACATCTGTGGAAAACCTCATTTGAACATGAGTATTTAGAAGGTAACCTTGCAGTCACAGATGGCAAGTTTATATTTTCCCAGGGTGCAATTTGGGGGCAGAATATAAAAACAAAATATGAAAACAATGATTTTTTCAACATAGCAAATGGAACAATCACTATATCAGACGATTATAACCTGCATGTGCAAGACAAACACCTGCCCCTGCATCCGTGACATAGCGTGAATGGTTTCTACTAATCTCTCAGTAATAGGGTGACTTGCCTTTTAAGGGCTGGAGCTAAACCAGACCGGGGAGAGATCAGTAATTGACCGATAAAGAGCAACGGGAGCCTACAATGTAGCTGGGCAACTCAGGGAATGGTAAAGAAATTGCAGAGAGTGTGAACTGCTGCTGCAGGGAAGTCCCTGAGACCAAGGAAGCTGTGAAAAAGAGAGAGGAGTTCAGGGAGGCTCCTGTGGGGAAACCCTGACAGGGTTTGGGCCTAGACGTTTGGAGGCCCACTAGCCAGAGTCAGAAGACTGAGCACCAGGTAGGGAGAGCTGAGAAAATGATCTGTGAGAAAAGACCGGTACAGAGGAAGAGCTCTGGCAGCAAGAGAAGACATTGGGGACTTTTATACGGGATAGATTTTACCTTGGTATCCTGAGGCCTGTTAGAAGTCTTGCTGTTATTAAACCAGCCCCAGGCAGGGGGTGGCGTTATCCATGTGAAAGCTTGCGTGCAATTCTTAAGGGGGTTGAAGAGGGGAAAACAGAAGTAGGATGCCTGCGAAGCATGAGGGGGATCTCGGTAAGTGACCACCTTACTACGCTCTCTGACCTCACAGAACCTCCTCTGGCTTCTCTAATTGTATTTGGCTTGTAAGCGCTATGGGGCAGAGAATCCTTCTTTATCCGTTTTGTAAAATGCCACGAACATCTATGGCCCAATTCAGAGAGTCTCGGTGTTCTGAGTGCTCTCCACTCTCATGAAAGCGAAGGATGCTCATCACCTTACAAGAAGGGCCGGGTCCCTGTGGCATGACATCACTAAAGTAACTGCAAAGTTGTTCAGCAACCTGCAGACGTGATATAAGCTTTTGTTCTAGGAAACTCATCCAACAACAGAAAAAACTTGGCAGAATATAGCTAAACCACAGGGGAAAGTTGAAGGATTCGTTCTTCTCTTGTGGAATCCATAGTTCATATGCAAAAGGGTATACTATACTGTAATACTACAGTAATATGTATACTATAACAACAACAGAAAGTTCACAGCTGTTCCAAAGACCATTGAAGTTATTGGAAAGACTCTCGTTGACTTTATGAACAAAGAGAATAAAATGATAAACAGAACAGATTTCAGCTCACTTGGAAATTTAGGAGAAAACTGAAATCTAAAACCCATCTCCTTTTTCTCTCTCCTACATCTAAGCAGAGAAATGTTGCCTCTTGAGACCTGTTCTGAGATCCCTTCCAAACAATGTAGTTCAGTCAATGTTCCAAAGCAACACAATTGTTAATCAAAAAACAAATTTATATCTTTTTTTTAAAAGCCCAGAGCTAGTGAACATGGTTACCCCCTCCCCTTGGATCACATGTCAACAGCAATGGAGAAAAATTTTGGCCATGGCATATTTTATTAGCTCAGCTGCCTTTCAATAAAAAAGGCAAATAAAAGCATAAAAAAGGCAAATTAGAGAATTCTGTGTAGAGTTCTACGAAAGTCACCTACAAAAGTCTGCAGATACTAAATTCAATACACTTCCAAATGAAGGTATTATGAATTCGACCTGAGGTTGAGTTAAGACGGGGTAGAAACTAGAGTAGGAATTTAAAAATGCAGCCCACAGAATGAGCTAATAGTACAAAGCAAAATTAAAGTACATCAGTGTATTTCTGTTTCATCCCACTGTCTGTAAACATTAGTGGGCAATTTTGTACAAAACATTCACGTAGTAGCATATGAAAACCTCATGAAATGAGATGTTAATTTCAAGCTTTGTTTGAAAAAGGTGATTTGCGTCTTTTGGTTCAACTGTCCATCTTTACAGAGCAACAGATATGGCAGTATCTAGATTTTGCAAATGTAAACTTGTTAACATTCTAGCTAATGGACATGAATGGCTGTGTTTATGACCTCAACAGGGCAATTAACAAGAACAATTAACAAGAACAAACAGATACATGATACACTATAGGGGTTCTGTTCAAGCAAGGAATTTGTAGTGTATGGGCCAGAGCATTCCGGCCTTATTGACACGAATAGTCCCATGTATTTTAGCACGAAAGCCCAAATGAGTAAATCCCATATGGTAATGAGGAACAGCAGATGCCCACCGAATGTGCATAGTGGAGGGATCTGGGGTAGGGTGTGTGTGTGTGAGGATGTGTAGTGAAGTAGGGCAAGGGATGCTTTCGGGTAACATTGTCTTGGTCAGTTTTACAGTAGCGGGATGACTGCTTCCACCCAATACGAGAGTAACTGGATAATGCTGTATCCAAGGGGAAAAATCAAAACATCTAACATGTCCTAATTCTTGCTTCAATCACACTAATTTCTCTCATTGTCTTTAATGGTAGTTTTGTCCGAGGTCTGATCTCTACTTAAAATTAGGTTGACATAGCTACATCACTGAAGAAGCTGAAAAATCCACACCCCTGGCTGATATAGGTCAATCTAACCCCCGATGTAGACGTAGCTAGGCTGACAGAAGAATAATCAACCTAGCTACCATTGCTTGGGGAGGTGGAAAATTAGAAAAACCCCTTCCGTTGGTGGAGTCCGCGGTTACACTACAGGGTTATGCCAACCTACATACAGCACCGTAGCTGTGCCAGTATAGTTCCCACAGTGTAGATCTGACATGAGAAAAGAGTCAGGGCTGGTTTAGATTGAAAAATTTGATCAGATTAACTACCTTCCTGTGAAAAATGTCACGCCCTGTGCGATATAATTAAATTGACCTAAGCCTGATGCAGACACCACTAGTTTGATAGAATAATTCTTCCATCAACCTAGCTACAACCTTTTAGGATATGTCTATACTGCTGGGGCTGCACGAATCGATGCAGCGGGATCAACTGAGCGGGCTGTGGAGACCCACTCAATCGATCCCAGAAGTGCTCCCCGTTCAATGCCATAAATCCACCCCGCCCAAAAAAAAGAATAAGGCTGTATCGACCAGAGGGCATCTCCCGTCAACGTAGCACAGTGGAGATGGTAACGTAAATAAGTCAATGGGAGATACACAAGTTACATTACGTACATTACGACAGCAGTTTAGACCAAGCTTTAGAGAGGTGGATTTACTACCCGCGTGTTGTGCAGTAAGTGTCTGCACTGCAGCACTACGATGGCACAGCTGCAGTACTGCAGTTGTGCTGCCGTAGAAGTCTAGTGTAGACATATTCTGAATACAGAGTGCAGGATAGGGATCCCATTGAGGTGCAGCTGCATAAAGTATTTTGAGTGAAAGTGTGTCCTTTGACACATGCACCAATTCCTGACACACCTGCACATGAGGACTGAATTCAGGCATTTAGGCCTGGATTCAGCAAAACGCCTAAGCATGTGCTTAATTTAAAGCACATCAGTGGGCGCATTGAAATCAATCTAGTGTAGATTCAAAATGACAGGCATTTAGAAAATTCTTTTTGGGCCTGATACTACTTTAAATTTCTGCCTCTTTACACCAATCTGGCAGTGTAAAGGGGGCTTAACGTTTGGTATACTATATTTAAACTCACTTTACACTGTCAGAGCAGATTAAGGGACCTTATTGTTAATAAGAGTCAGGCTTGTTCTGTTTTCATTTTTTCAAAGGTGTAATATATTTCATTTTAACACAAGCTTGTAAAATACAAACCATTATTCAAGAAAATATCTATTTCTGATAGTTATACAAATAAAAGGAAATTGGAATTTTGTACTTACGACTTGACATTTTCTAAGCATTACAGTGCTTCTTAAGTAGAAAATATTGACTGAGAAATTTGATTTTTTTTTTTTTTTTTTTTTTTGCAATGTAACAGAAATGAATAGTGGCTTTGACATTCATAAGACAAGGCAATGATTTGAAAACATCAGTTTTTCACTTTCCAAGCCTTGTTTCTTGCTCGGTTAATATATGAATGTTTGAAGCCTTTCACATATGATTAAATACACAGAACAAAGAATTTAATGTGAGAAACAGAAAGGTTTTTGTCTTAACCCACAAATTTTATTTGAACTAACCAATGACAACACAAAAAACAGTTTGTTTCATGCCTGAGACATTTTTTGCGAGTTCTTTTCCAATATATTTTTTTGGTTTCCATTTTGAGTATGCCTCATACAAACATCAGACCCAAACTTGCAGTCTCTTGGTGCGTGAATGGGAGTTTCATATGTGGAATTAATAGAGATTATAGCTCATCTCTGGAAATCAGAGTAGCAATGTCTACACTGCTTAAGGAAAATCAGATATTAGAAAAGAATTGTTCTTTTCTCTAAGATTTGGCACTCTAGCTAGCAAAGTCTTGTGTACAGTAAAAGTGTGTTGGAATTACAGATAACAACACCGTCTCAGAGAAGTCTACGGGGAACACTCAGTAGAAGACGTTTTCCAAAATAATATTTCTGCTTATGCAAAATGACACAAGAAGCAAAAAGCAGAGTTGGTGGGGAGAAACGGTTCTTGTCAGAACTGTCTGGTCAGCCAACGTCCAGTATGGTATGCTGCTGAATGTTAGGATACTCTACTGATGTACTAAGTATTATCAATAGTGGAGGGGAAAAAAGAGAAACATTCTAGCACATGTAGCCGCCAAACTTACTGTCTATGGGTATGATTCAAAGATCTGGGAAATCAATGGAAGACTCTCATGGACTCCCTTGGGATTGGATCAGGCTCTATGTCACTACTTGGGACTAGAAGACTGCATTCAGCTTCATGGAGAGATTAAATGAATTTAAATTGAAAGAACTATAACTAAATAAATACGGCGCCAAATTCAAAGCAGTTCAAGGTTTTTTTTTAAAAAAGACCTGAGCGCAGGACCTAGCCAACATCCAACCACATCACAAAGCCAACAAGTAATCTGATATGAAAAATCTAACGTGAGACTAGCAGGTTGAATGGTGTAAGCCAAGAATGAGGTTCATGGTGGAACTTAATGGGAAAGCCTGAAAAGCTTACAGAACTCCTGCCTTTATTACGTCTGACTCCCCACAAGTGCTAGCCAGGAGATCAGTCTCTCACATTTATGAGCACCTGCATTCAGCCAGAATTGTAACAGTAAAGAAAATGACAAGTGGCACAAGGTTATTTATATATGTACTGAGCATGATTGCCTGAAACAGTTGGTTCATCAATCCTCTGCTGAATAATAGATTCAAATGTCCTAATAACATGATTTTACTTTAAATGCTGCATATGCCGTTTTCAAATCCTCATGAAAACAGATCACAAAGCTTATGGCTTAGCTTATTTGAAGTGTGATAGTCTTTCTCTGTGTACTCAGTGTACTTTTCTCACACAGCTTAAGCTTTTTTTTTTATCATCTTTGACCAGCATGCACCCTTCAAGGAAAGTGTCACACAACTGGACTGAAACTTTGGTCAGTGGCTGTAACGTTTGATTGATTTCTTTTTTTTAAAGGCATGTCAGCATTTTTCTGCGAAGCGGAACAGTACATGATTATACATTCTACAAAATAGCTGCCATTGAAAAGTCAACATTTGCCAACAGTTGCCATATAGTTGTTCTCTGTTCTATGCATAAGTGGAAATGGTGGCATATTAGATACCATTGTGGTAAATGTTGGCAAATGATGGCTTTTTAATGCGACAGCTGTTCTTTTCTCTGTGAATTTCCAGACTTTGAAAGATTCCAGCTTGTCAGTAGCCCTAGTGTTGTATATTTTTAAAAGAACATTTGAGTTCATTTGAGCCACAGTTTCCCATATATTCATTACAGCACTGTTTTAGCTTGGTGTAGCTCACACTCAGTTCCCTCTTCTATGAACTCCAACAGCTGAAAACCTTGGCTTTTTTTCGTGAAGGCAACATTAAACAAATATTGCAACACACTCTATTAGTGTGTTCCCTTATGCTGTCTGTTAGGCTATAATGCTTTGTCTTTTATATGCAGTGAACAACTTATTCTCGTTTAAAATAATGTAATACTTGTTTGGATTCCAAAAATGGAATTAGACGATGATACTAGCTGAACTGGTTAAGTGAACTTTGGCTAACTTTGAAGTAGGGGATACTGAGTAGCTCTAGGCTTTCCAGTCATCTTCAGTCTAAATTAATCTACTTCTTGGAGTTTTAGAGATAAAGAAGAGTGTGAATTTTAAAAGGACCTAATTAAACTATATACTTGTTGGAATGCATTTTCATTTATTTCTTCACATACCCATAGCCGCCTATTAATTGTAGCTATGTTAGATACATTATTGACAACCCCAAGCATGCAAAAATCACGAGGCAGGCCCCCACAATCAGGAGACTGGTTTAAAAATCTTATGATTTTTAAAAATAATGCGTGTCATATTCACTTCTTTGGTCTGCTGGTTTTTGAGCCATTAGATTTTGTGTTTTCAAGCTCTTCTCCACGACTGCAGGGTTGAGAAACTAAAGCAGAGATTCTCATGTATTCATATGGCTCCAGGAGCTGGAACTTTAAGAAAACCATTAAATATATCGAGACTCATGATTAAGCTCCAGGAGTTGACAACACACACGATCAGTGGACATGATCTACAGACTACAAATAAGCCTGTGTGTTGCACATGCGCAATTGCACTTCTGCTTTGTCAATACATTACTGCAAGCCTGAGGACAAGTGAGAAACCTACATGTTTATTTAGACATATGTATGTTCACATCCACAATGCTAGGATTTGTTTGAGTGACATCTCATCATAAATGTAGTCACAAATTATTAGTTATATTTACTCTCTGATTTCCTTTTTCTCTCATTTGCCTTCTTAGCTCTTTTGATATCTTTATGACCAGAACAGATCTTATAAATACATTATTATAATACAAACAGCACGTACAAACATTTTTCAACTCATAGTAATTAGCAGCCATTTAAAAAAATATATAGAGAGAGATGTTGGGATTTTAAATTCGTTTTACCTTTTTTCTTGTTGTGGGAACTTTGCTAATATGGCACTGATATTATTCACTGACAAAGGCTACTGAAATGTGACTATGGTTATAATTTATTTATCTAAAGGAATGCGAACATACAAAAGATCAATTCAGTACAAGCAACACCATTAAAATTAGATAAGTCCTGTCTATTCAAGAATAAAATTATTTCCAGCAGAGGCACAGAAACCTATTGGTTTACTCAACATATGTTCCTAAGAATATCTGGCCTTACATCACATGACAAAAGCTGCTTCGTTTTTGCCCCTTTGCAAGCTAGTCCTACTAAATCTTTACCGCAGTGTACGCCCACGTCTCGAGTAATGAATATCTTCATATAGAAAATGGATTTACTTCTAATCAGCATCTGCCAGAGACCATGCTATTGTTCTAGCTACAATACTTTGTTGTACAGGTAAAAGCTGACTTTGAACTTTTTTCTCCCAACACTTATTTGCTCTAATTAAGTGTTGCACTTCATTTATCTAGCGTCTGTAATGCAAAAGCTCCAGTGAACTATGTGAGAATGCATATCTCAGATGACATATTGTGCTCATATCAACATCTTCCCATTTCTTCAGATCAAACTGTAAGAATGTACGTAATGACTGCACAGTGAAAATGTTTTCTGCAGAGGCTGCATATTGTCTCCTTTCCTTTTGGCAGCACACCAGTATTTATTTATTTAAATGCAGAAGGACTTATCTCCTTGATATATACATGCAACCCAGACAATGCAAACAGAAGGTATGCATGCACATCTAGCAAAGAATATCATAAATAACTGGGGAAGCCTTTGACGTTCTTTTTGAACACATCATGTTTGCAAGTGTAGCAAAACAGGTCAATAGCAAAAACTCTGAGATTTAATGCAAGCCTTTTAACATCTCATCTCTCTAAATCCGATCGCAATGTCTTGTCTCAAATACAACGAATTACTTCCCTTTGAGTTTTTTCCTCTTCTGAATATTCTAAATGATCAATTTTTTTTTGCCAAAAGCATGATTAGTCTTATGTCCATTTAATCAAACAATATGTATTCTTGTCCTCTCTTCCCACCTATGCAGGCTACCATTATCACTCTCATCAGCTAAAAGGTTAGAAATGTCATGTCTTAAGGGTTCTTCTTACTGGAGCCAACCCTGTTAATTGATATGCATTGGAAGGATGGTTCAACTCCTCAAGCAGTTACTCAGTATGCTGATGGCCCCCTTTTCTGATTTTCCCAGACATAGAGGAGTGAGCCAGCATGTTAAGTAACAGAGACTGGCAGAATGCTCCTGCCGTATTGCTATCTGCTTGCTCAATGTGATTTCCTTTTGGAACACATGGAGTCAACTTGGACATTATGATATTTTTTTGCTATTTCCATACCTCACAGATAGTTGACAATCTGGTCTAACACTTAAATCTTATTTTAGCAACTTTTTGTATTCTATTGTCATGCTCTTTGGGCAGAAGAAAAAGACACAATACAACATGATCCTTATCTAGGATAAACAGACATAGTTGCATTGGAATCAGAGTTAAACCAGCAGTGAATTTGATCATATACTGTATATCTTAGTCTACAAGTGCAATTTTCCTTGGCTGCAGTTATGGTTCTGCGCATGGAGTCTAAGGCAAGTTCTCCAAACAAAACATGGCTTCTAGAACTCTAGAGAATCCTTTGTTGTTGGCTTTTGTTGCTTGGTTGTTTTTTGTTTGTTTGTTTGTTTTTTGTTCTTTTGGGGGGAAGAGGGGAGGTTAAACTAGGGCTTGATCCATTTAATGCTAGGGTCTGATCCATTTAATTCAATTCAAAGCCTCTTGAAATCAGCGGGAGCTTTTGCATCAGGCCCAACTTACCTTCAAGTGGTAGCCATCTGTCATGTTCTTTGATATCTATAAGATTCTGCATTGTTTCCTGTTTATAAATCTCTATCTGTATGGTTCTGGTGTCACAAGAATTACAGCCACCACATTCAGCGTGAATAATATAAATAACATTTCCACAAACCATGCTGAACAGTCCTGGGGAGGGAAATAAAGCTGGGAGACAACCTGACCAATTGATAGGGCTTGAGAGCCTTGGAACTACTAGGCCATTTTAGCAGGCTAGCAAAGTCTTATTACTGTTAAGGAATGTTTGGCCAGGCCATTTTGGCTGTCCTCATTCCAGAAACATCCAGGAAACTCAAAGCAAATTTCTACTCCACAACAAGCTACAATACACAAGTCTCCAAGGGGGCTTAATGCAGAAAAAGAAAATTCAGGAAGTCAACAGAAACGATGGCTAGTTCTAAGGAAATGGATGAAAGAGCAATGCCTTTCTTGAAAGGGTTTAAGAAAGGATTGGTTTTGTCACATCTCCAAATTTAAGCAGCAGAAACCATTGATTTTGAATAGCAGAGTGCCCTTTATAATATAGACAAATGAATCAGGAAAAAATTAACAATATAGAATAGTGGAGATAAGGGCTCCCAATAAAGTATTAACAAAATAATATTTCCAAAACAGTTTATTTGATTACTTTTTCCCAATTTAATTTAATTTGTTGAAAACATTTTTATGCTACTATAATTGCTTTTGGAATATGTTGCTAATATCCTCAAGGGACATCCTTCACACTGGATTTTTTTCATTCAAATAGTATATGCAACATCACTCAACAAATTACTGGAATTTCACTGAAGACTCTCCAAAAACCTTTTATTATATCAATATATTTTCTATCTTTTCTCTGACAGTGTTTGTAGCATATCAGGCCAGAAGGAACCATTAAGTCATCTAGTGTGACCTCATGTATAACACAGGCCCAAAGAGACCATAATTAACACAATTTAACACTGTTCAAGGAACACTATTTTCCCCAACATGCTGTACCATGAATAGCATAATAAATATAGTATCTAACTCTTAAATAGGAACTGGACATATCATCTTGAATGAAGGTCAAGTGATTGTGTTTTGGACAAAACATTGCATCTGTCTTCCTATAGGCTCTTATAGTTCAATCTTTCTAGAATCTTTAACAGGCTAGCTTATGGTACAGTGCTTGTTAAACAACATATGTATTAAGTGAACCATTGGTATCTAAACTGCTATAGCATGTACTGGACTCTTATTTCAGTCTCTGTATTTAACCAAAGGTAAAATATTGCATCCTTGTAGAACCTCATCTAACCAAGCACAAGGAAAAAGTTAAGGTAAAAGACTGAAATCTCACATCATAAATTGCACTGATGCCCTTTTTCCCAAATCTACCTGATGGAATTTACTGTAATTCTGTTTAATCTGCTACTGATATGGGTATTTTCTCTTGATATTAAAGATATTAATTCTGCCTGTTCAGTCATACTGATTTCAGTTTGTATGAGCAAAGCTCTCTTCATTTTTGCCAATAGGTTAATATAGCGGCTGCAGTTTTGTAGGTCTTCGAGAGGCAATTTTACCATGCCTGATTCTGAAAGATTTTGCATGTTCTACATAGTGGAACCCAAAAGTAAACCAATGAGAACCTGATCCAAAACCCACTCAGATCTAACAATTTTCTTTCCCAATTACCACCTTTAAAATTACTTGTTTTCTGGAGACACCTTCTAGAAGTTGTTTTGCTGCTACATGCAACCATTTTGTTCAAACTACTACACTGGAGCTCAATTTTCCTTTCTCACTGAGTGAGAAGAGGGACCACAGGGAGTTGACCGCAATTCCCTGATATAGCACACCTTGCACCCGTGGAGAATCATGCGTAACAGAGCTCTACTCCACTACAAACCCTTCTTCCTTGTCCCACCCATGCCCTGCCTACCTTTTGCACTGTGGGAGGGGGAACAGCTGGCATAGGAGGTGGTGAAGCTGCTGGCTGAAAGCCTACAGAAGTGGCAAGTTGCCCTGCACAGGAGAAATCCTCCACTGGCATCTTAAACCACTTTAAAACCACTTAGCAGACCATTTATAACCTATAAAGAGGTTTATATTAAATGATTAGCTCCTAATATCATCTTGTAATGGTAACTCATGCGTAGGTGGGTGGGTGGCCAGTCTTGACCCCAGTCCCTGAAGCTAAAAGAAGAGTCTCCATTGCTTTAGCTAAAGAATGAGAGTCATTAACCCAGAGACTGAAGCAGACTGATAAACTGCTCTGTGCAGTCCAGCCACTTGAGGGGGGAGAAACACCAATGCACTGGTGTCAAGGTAGACTGCCATTTCACTGATGCTTACTCAAATTTTCGCTCTGCTGTAGAATGTACAATTGTATCTAAGATGAAAAATACGTAGGCACGATGCTGATTATGAGGCGGATTCTTCAGATCGCAAAGAAATGACTGATTTATAGATTCCAAGGCCAGACGGGATCATTGTGACCACCAGCTAAGCCCGGCATTTCTCAAATGCAGCCACCAGCAGCTTTTCCTGTGGCCAAAGCCTACTGGGCGGTGAGTGAGGAGGCAGGGCAAAGCAGTGGCCACCTCCTGGGGCTCCCAGCAGGGATTGGGGTCTGACCCCGGCACCATGATGGTGAACACCGGGATCTGGCTGTGGGGTTTTGAGTGCCGACTCTGGCGCCACTCCCCCACCATCACTCCTGACCCGTGCTGCATCTTTTGGGACTGTGCTTTGGCTACATGGTCATAGGGCTTTGGGCTCTGGCCCATAGCCATGTGGCAGCAAGTGCCGGCCCTGGGGCTCACCACTGCTACGATGTCCTCCGGTCCCGGATGTCTGGTCCTCACCTGCAGGGCTTCAGGTTCCAGCCTCAGGCTCACTTCCCACCCCCACCACCCCGGCTCCCACTGCCTCCTTCAGCTCCCCATCCAGGGCTGAACAAGTCTGCTCTGTGAAAAGTGATATTGTATGTTTGGTAATATCGCTTTTCACAGCAGCAGACTTGCTAGCTAGCTGGGAGGCAATGGAAAGTGATATTAAACAAACATACAAATATCACTTTCTACAGAGCAGCCTTACTAGCTAGCAAATCTTAAAAAACAAAAGCAAATGAAACAACAACAAGACGACAACGTGCAAAGCACCTTATTTGTGTTTCTATTCTGTTTGGGTCCAGTAAAGATTAGAGACAACTGTACTTTATATTTTCATTAGTGAGTCTGCAAAAAACCTGCATAAATAAATTCCAGTGATTTGGGTATATACGTATACATATTTCTTTGTTTTTCCTAAAGTTAACTAAGTATTTTAGGAAAAATTGTCAGTGGCCACGCGCAAGAGTTGGTGGCTGCACGCTGAGGCCACAAGATTCCAGACATTAATTGCTGCTTCAGATGAAATAGATGCCACTGAACCAGAGAATCTCTTCTAGAAAAACCTACACCCTTAATTGAAACATATCCAGTGATGGAACGGCTACCGCCAGAACAGGGATATGAACTCGGGAGCCGCAGATTAAAAGTCTGATGCGCCACCTCAGCTGTTGTGGCAAGTTGACCGCGCCTTCGTCTCCCACTGACTGCAATGGAAGTCAAAATTCCTTATCACCTCAGAGCTTCAGCCTTTGTTATTAAAACAGAAGACAAAGGAGCGTCAAGGTCAAGAAATAAGCGTCCAGTGATTTCTAAAGAATTGTTTTCCTTCAACATGACAGCATCCAAGAGAAAGCCTTGCCCACAAATCAACAGTGCCCATTAAATAATAAAATGGTAACAGAAAAATATATAAAAAGCATGCTGCCCCTGACACACAGCCTACAAAAAGGCAATAAAACCATCCACTAGTCACAAATCAGACTTTTCACAGCAACACAAACAGCATCAGACATGCTGAAAGACATTTCTAAGAGTTAGGCTGCTAAACCAGGATGACAGCTAGTCTTAATGCACTCAACGACTGGGGGATTTTTGTTCGTTTATATTTAAAAAAGGAAACAAAGGACTTAATTATGCCAGAAGCCCACTTCCCGAGTACCTGGAGGCACTGTCTGTTTGAAAGTTACAGCACATCCTGGGAACCTGGCAGAGGATGGCAGGACTTGCTTCGCGCCTGCCAACGTGCGGTTAGTGCTTTTTCCACAACAGTCCGGCTGAAGCATGGGTAGCGGCATGCCCTCTTGGGCTTCCAGCTCCATTGGCAGTGCTAGCAACACCCCATGGAGCTGCTGAGCTCCTATTATTTCCTCCCCCTGCCTTGGGGGGTGGTGGTGGAAAGAAGTTTAGCCATTTAAAAGGCACTGGGATCGTTGGCATTTTTCCTTTTACTGTGAGGCTATAGCACAGTAAGACACTGTTTACAAAAAAACCAAAGCCTTCCCAGTGTACAAGCCTTTCTGAGAGGCTTAGCTGTGGAGATTTGAGCCTTACATCTTTTAGTTGAAAGTGAGCATCTAGCTTCTCACCAGCCTTTTAATCACGGCGGTTAAAGGAAATCGCTCCAGAGCGAGGCGGCATTTGTTCCTAAAAATACATGCGTTCCATTTTCCAAAGCACGTTTTATTAGGGACCTGTACATCCAATGGGCCAGATCCACTGCCTGGGTTCTGCAGACCAAAAGTCCACTTAGAATAGGGGTGCTGTAATGCAACCCTCTCTATCCCCGTCCCCTACACACACCCTCACTTCCTCCTTCCAGGCAATCCATGAGGATCCTGAAGCAATAACACAGCTTGGCCCTCTAGAAGACGCACTAAATCAGTACATTTCCCAGAGAGCTGCACTCTCACTAAGTGTAAAGCTCATCTTCCCCAGGCAGAGGGGAACTGTGGACTTGTCCCCTCCCCTTCCAGTCAATGAATCCCAATGAAGGTGCTGCTTCTTCCATGGGTACAAATTGCTCCCGCCAGCACCCAAGAGGATGATTCAAAACCAGTGAAGCACAAAGACGACAGGTTTGTGTGGTCAGAATGGAAACAGATAAGGAAAACTTTAATGTTATTGCTTTCTGCAAGCAAAAGAGGTTTCTCTCAGAACACTTTGCCTCGGGGCGATGAAATATAATAGTATCTTCTGGGACTTTGTGGCATGAATGGCTGATATTAATTCAGATATCCAACAAATCAGGGCCCAATTTTGCAAGTGCTCCTCTACATGGAAAACTGCTGCCTTCAATGGGACTTCTTCATACAAACCATTTATAAGATCAGGGGCCAGCACTTAATATCTTTCAAAAGAAAACTTTGCAAGCTTTCTCCTGATGCTATTATTGCTGCATATTTAAAAATGTATTTGTTTTGAAAATGTACAGCTCTGAAAACCTTTGAATTCATCTTAAAATGGAGATGATATTTCATTTGGGACACAAGATCTGAAACCCTAAGTGATCACGGATTCCCTTTAAAGTATAAATTTACTTCAAAGTTGTAACTTTGGCTTATTGCTTCTAGAGAGCTACATTTAAATTAAACCAACAAAAACTTTTAAGTATGCTCAAATAAGTGTTTCAAAACATTTTACACCATGTAAGAGACTTTGAAACAGAAGTACGTAAAACAATAATACCAATAAATATCATTAAAACAAAATAGGGCTACTTTCCTTGTATATAGCAACATTTAAAATAATTTTAGTGCTCTGATTTATCTAAGCAACATGCTTTTCTAAAATCCTTTCTGCTCCCTAACTGACTTTTAATCTAAATAGATTATATATTCAAATAGAAAAAAAGCAGATACGTATGTATACGTATGGTTTTGGCTAGCTAGCACTGTTCTAATACATGTTACCCAACTCCACCTGGATCAAACAGAAGAAACACTTTAAAGACAATTGTCTCTTCATAAACAAAAGCAAGATGCCACAACAAGCCCCTCTGAAAACAAACTTAGCCTGACTGTACCCCTCTGGAGGTACATCTACATTGCATGCTTTTTTCGGCAATGTGTAGAGTACTTATGTGTGTAGCCCCCCACCCAGCATAGGTACACAGAGCACTGTAGCTGGTGAGGCATGGCTTAGGTGACTAAGGATATGCCCAAAGGGCATGGGTGTGTACACAAGTTCGTACCCCACAGGGCTCTCTACTAGCCCAAGATGTGCCTCCCTGTCCACATAGCTATTTTCAGCAGCGTAGTGTCCAGCTACCTTTTCTCACAGCATGGACCGGCTCCAGTAGCGCAGAAAGGCTCTGGAAGGGGAATATCCCCGCTGCCTTTCCTCACTGCAGTGAAAGGCTCCGGCGCTGTGGAGCTTCTGAAGTCTCTCTCTGCTGCCTCCCCACTACCAGAGTCTAGCTACATACCACAGCAAGGGCGTGGCATGCTTTTCAGCGTACCATGAAGCCACACGTGTGCTATATGCTGACCACACTTGTGTGTAGTGTAGATGTAACCTCAGATGGCAGATACATCAGTAAACACTTACTCTAAGTGGAAGAAAAATAAAACAGAGCTATAGTAAAGGGACATCGTCGGATTAAATTTAGGCCAAAAAGGCCAATTCAAAGGGGAGCAGTTTAAAAGCAGAACCCAATAACTATTCTCTTGCAGTGTTTGCAACCAGACACTACAACACCGTGCCAATGAATTAGCCCCTGAAAGTGAAATGTGTTGCCAATTCTAAGCATTCAAAGATTCATGAGATTGGCTTAAAAATGGCCAATGTTTTAAAATGTCATATTTGGGGTTCTTTTTGTTTACCTTCTGGTTTTTTAATTAGGGTTCAAATTTTAAAGCTTGTAACTGCAACCATGATGCTAGAAATTTAGATCTAACATAGTCACATGACTCCAGCAGCAGGAGCTTTAAGAAAAAAAATGTTGTGAGATGCTTAATAAAATCAGGGGAGTTGCCACCATGAAGAAATTGACTACTGTATTTGTATTGCTTAAATTAAGAGAAATCCCAAAACTATATAAATAGCATGAACAGCAAAATATAAATAGGACTAAACCAGCATGTTTGATAGCATTGTTCCTGGGCCCTTCTAAATAGACCCTTCTACACACTGTAAAGAGCAGTGTGAAAAAAACAGAACCACCCGTAACTCCCTATACAATATTTTTAACAGATTTGTTTTTATAAAAAGCAAAATCTATCTGTGAGAGTTTATCAGTAAACTGAATTATGTGAAATTAGTCCATTTCAAAGTTGATACCGTCTTTTTAGTTAGAAAATGGACATCAAAACTCAGCAGAAATATAATTATTACATTTGAAACATAAAACATTCCTAAATATGCCTAAATTTCCATCATGCAGTTAGTAGCTGACAAAGATGAATAACCTGTGGACCTTTTTAGCAGTACAGAAATGTGCAGCACACAAATTCTCTTAAGCCATAATAAAATCAGATTATGAATAAGCACTTCAGTGATTAAGGAAAATTAACAACAGCACATTCACAGCTTTTCTGCTGATTCTCTTAGCTAAGCCCCCAATATCATTCAACCAAAGGACAAAAGAGCTTGCTACAGTGCAACACAGGGCTTTGAGTTAGCAATAACTTCAAAAAAGCCCTGAGTCTTTGCTGTGTGGAGCCTTCAGAGGTCATACTCTGGAGATTTCCCTTTATTTCTTCTTTACTCTACATTCTTTTGCTTCAACTTGCTACAAGTGAAGTGTAAATATATAATTCGGAAGGCCAAAAAAAGAATTAAGAACAGTGAGCCGAAGACTCAAAAAGTAACAGCAATTTATTTTTTAAAAGTATATCAGAAGTATGAAGCCTGCTAAACAACCAGCGGGGCCACTGGTCAATTGAGATGCTAAAGGAGCACTCAAGGAAAATAAAGCTATTGCGGAGAAACTAAACGAATTCTTTGCATCGGTCTCCATGGCTGAGGATGTGCAAGAGATTCCCAAACCTGAGCCATTATTTTTAGGTGTCAAATCTGAGGAACTGTCCGAGATTGAGGTGTCCTTAGATGAGGTTTCAGAACAAATTGATAAATTAAACAGCAAGAAGTCATCAGACTGAGGGAACTAGGCTTGTTTAGTCTGCAGAAGAGAAGAATGAGAGGGAATGAGGGTTGACTCAAAAAGAAGCTTTTTCAATTTTCTGGCATTCCCAGCAAAGCGAAAAACCCATTATTCGCCCAGCTCTAATGACTGAAAATCAAACAGTTTGCAAATCCACCACTACCCCAGCACCCCAAAACAGACCCTGGCTCTTGTCTCCAGTTATAGTCTTCCTGGGTTTGGGGGGGTGGGAGGGGAGAGAAGATCTGATCTCTTACTACTCCTTCTTGCACTCTCCCAGCAGAGATGGCATGTGCATTTCTCCCTCTGGTGCCTCTGCTAGGCATATCCATTCATCATGATCACCTACTGAGATCTCCTGCTCCCTCAAGTTACTCCTTATGTGCTCAGGTCCTGCACACTTACACTCCACTGTCTGTTCTCCCTGCTCCCTCTTTCCGTGCTCTGTTTCCCCAATGAGATTTCAAAGCTGCCTGGAGGTAGGGGAAGGACAGAGATTGCTGTCACTGCTAATTTTGTCACCTCAGGCCAAGAGCAGATTTCATTTTCCCTGCTGATTGCGGCTGAACATCTTCACTGCACGAACTCTCCTCCCTCGCCTTCACTCCTGGCTTCTTTCTCAGTGCAGCAGACTGAGAAACCACAAAGGAGAAGCCAGAAAGAAAGACAGAAGTGCCTTTGTGACAGCCTCCATGCTGGCCAACATGAAAGCAGGAGTCTCTCCAGTGTGAACTAGAATGCCAGACTCTCATGCTGAGAGCTGAAACAGAAACAGGCTCACATCCTCTGTGGATCCGGCACAGAGAGGGATGCAACAATACATGCTAACTGGTGGATTACATACTTCACAGCCACAACCTTGCTCAGTCTGTGCTCACTCTGTATGTGTGAACGACTGCCTTTCTCAAGAGACAACTACCTTCTACTCCAATCTTCTCCATTCAACACAGTGTGAACCTGTTCTTCCTTCCCTTACAGGAGAACTCCTAAAGCCATTTGTGGTGTGTTCCTGCATCAGAAAACCCCAGAATGCATCTATCACAAGTCCTTCATAGCACAAGAGTGCAGCATAAGGTTGAGACTGTGATTGTGGACTGAGTAGTTTATTCTTATTATTTAATAAAATGTAGCCATAGGACTATTGTGACAGGCTGAGGTTATAGGAGAATCTAAAAAGGAAAGAGTATTTGATTGGTAAAGAGAAACAACAATTGGGTTGGAGAGCAGATATCTCTTAGAACGAGATAAGGTGGACAGTTGGTGATGGTGGGGAAAATGACATTGAACATGGCTATGTTTTCCAATCTAAACTGAGTCAAATTTTCAAATTCAGATGCAGCCTGAATAAACTGGAGGGATAGAGTCTGGGCCACGAGGCTGGTTTTCCAAACTAGTTTGAGCGTCCCTAGTCACTAACAAAGTTGTTCAGAATGCATCACATTTATTCGCTATTGAGTATGAGCAAGTAAAAGTCATGTACAGCAGCCAGCTGCATGTGATAAGTACAGTAGTGACATTACATCACCAAAAGCATTCAAAGGAAATTCAATAATTCCTATTTATTAAATTCAATATCCTGATTACCTAGTTCCTAAGCATGACAAAGCTGTAATGTGTGCTGTTGAGACTGTAGCTGTCTAAAAAGTACAGAACAAAATTATGTTTATTCAGTGATATTTAAATTATGATCCCGATCTCATTCATATTCTTCCTCCTTAAAAAAAAACACGCTTCCTTTCATGTCTCCAGCCTACTTTAACAGGACCACGTCAGCGTCACATCTGTACACACTTGACTGTGGTTTTGTTGGGTTTATGCTGCCCTGTGCATTAAAAACAAATCGCCCTATTATCAAATGCCTGATCACTGTAAATGCCAGAGAACTGATCGGAACTGTGTGCGCCACTATCTTTTTTCTGTCGGAACTGAAAAGATTTTTTTTCCTTTTAATTTGATTTCAAATGGATGAAACAATAATGCCAAAAAAGGAATATGTTATGCTCACTTGTAAACATGAAAAAGAACAACTTAAGAGGCGAAGCAAACTACAAAGGCAAATATGAATTATCATACCGCATCAAAACAGTGATCCACCTAGCCCAGTATCTGCCTCCAGCACTGATCAACACGAGATGCTTCAAAGGAAGATGCAAGAAAACCTTCAGTAGGCAGTTATGGGACAACTTGCCCATAGGGAAGGTTTTCTCCTAACTTCTATAAGCCCAGGATCATGAAGGTTTCTATCCCTCCCAAAACCTTCAGTTACTTTTTAAATCCTTACGGCTATAACTCTAGATATCCTTGCCATGTGTATAAATGTCCAATCCTTTCTTGAATCCTCTTAAGACCAAGGTCTCAGTGATATCTTTTGACAATGAGTCCCAATACCAGTGATTAATATAACATTTGTGCTAGACTACAATTGCCAAGTCATGTTATTCTTATTAAAAAAGATGGAAAAAAGCAGACCGCATAGCCAATACACTGTAATGTGTCATGTTTTGCACATTGTATCCTTTCCTACTGAAACCCAAGAGAGAGCAACTGAACTCCTATCACTGAAATGTCAAGTAATTGGTGGTTTCACTTGAGAAAAATTATTTATTGCTCAAAAAAAAAAAAAAAAGAGTGGGGAAAGGAAGGGCTGAAATCTTGAGCAGCAGATATCCATGTGGAAATTGATAAATCACTTAACTTGGAGAGATGTGCTTCTCAAGAAACAGACCAGCCTGTAGTGAGGTCAATTTTAATGATTGTCTCTAAGTTTAAGACAACATTCAGGTTGCAGTCCCACCACCACTTGTTTGTAGTGGTAGGACCTGACTTGCTAAACCCTTGGAAGGGGCCTTAGAATCCAGGGCAATTCTTCACAGAGGGAGTTCTGGTCCATCCAGCATTACTTAGCTACTGTGCCATTAATCACCACGCCCCACAGACCAGGTTGTATCGTGCAGCAGTAACAGCGGAACCAGTGGTAGCACAACACTGTACCCAACCCACGTGGCCATATAGAAAGGGAAGCCTAGTAGCCATATATAGAGACTTTTCCTCTTTAGCTCCAGCCAGGATCCATAGCCTTGCTTTCCAGTTTACCACGAGATTACCCGTTCTACAGTCTCTTCTTTTTCCCCAGCTCCATGAGTCTGGGAAAATGGAAGTGGAAAATCTGTAGCACAAACCAAGCAGAATCTTGCATATAATTTTTCCCTCCCCACTGGGGGGGATGATCAGACCCATAAAAATTATTTGAAAACACTCTATCATACTCTTCCATAGAAATTTGTATCACTCCTTCAAAGGCTGGCAGGTACGTTCTGTAAAGAGAGTTTGTGCTACATGGGTTTTTCCAGACATTGTGTTTATTTATTCCTCCTTAATCATCTTGATCAATCGGCTCTTCAGCCCTTGTTTAGACTGCGCCCATCACAACACATCTTCCATTCTTCTCTTATCTTGGCCTTCTTTCTCCAGGGGGGCATGCCTTTTCACGACAAAATCTTCTCATCTTTTGGGAAGTCGGCCGAGTGGTCATTTCAATTCTTGTGCATACCATTAAGTGACAGCTACAGTTCATCATTTGTCAGAGAGCTTAGCTATGTGCCTAGCCCATTGCATTTTATTGTACCGCCTTTCAACAACAACTTTCTGCTCTCCACTATTCTGATCACTCCCTTGGGGATTCATTTGCAGATCTTTTCTCCACTGCCCTCTCCAGGATGGAGAGTTGTTGCTCCTCTATCTTCCTCGGCACCCATGTTTTGCTGCCGTACAATATTGCCAGAGGCAATAGAGGCAGAATCCTCATCCAGAGGGTCAGAGAGGGCTGAACACTGGGGATTGATAAAGGGATGAGCCTGCTGATGACTTCAGATGAGATCTGGAACCCTACCTGGGGAGAAAACAGGATGGAGAAACACCCCAGCTAGAGGGACTAAGGACAGAAGCACCAGAGCTGCAGCTGGGAGCTGGGGTGAGGCATGGTGAGAGATGCTGGAGTCATATTTGATGTTGGACTGTTTGGAGGAATGTACTGTTTGGACTGTGCTGGGAGGATTCTGGTTTATGGTAGTGGGACTTTTGGTAATAAATTAACCACACAAAAGAACCCCTATTTTTATACTCCAAAGGCTTTACTGAGTTTACTTGAGGCATCAAGGAAGAAAATGAGGCAAGTGATCATTTGCCGGGCTGCCCTGAAGCCACAAGTGGGCTCCCAGGCATTTACAATGCCTATCCCCTAAATTAAAAATGACAAAATTAAAATGCTGACATAGGGCTGCCCACAGCTGTATCTACATTCATCCACAGCTGCCTCAAAAGCCCTAACAAACAGGTGGAAAAAGATGGTGTTAAAACAGGATTTAGAATACCTACCTTGCAGGAAGTTACACTGAATTCTGGGAAGAACTGAGCATGATTTAATGATTTTCCCCAAACATACAGTAAAAACTTTCGCCATCTTTTTAAGTCAGATAAGTTTCTTAAACCAATTTTGTCAAATTCAATTCAATATTTATATTGACCTAAAATAATGCAGAAGCTATGTGGTAAAAATAAAATGCAGTTAGGATGGTTCAGTTACTTCCATTCTTCGATGGAGCAACTGAAATAATCTCCAATTAGCAATTAAGCTTCCACACATTTGAGGGATTTTAAATTGTATAAATTCTATATACATATGTTATGGTATTTGATGCAGAACATATTCATAAGCAATGGTACCAATGGCTAAGCATGCAAACTTACAATTATGTGCAAAACATCAGTCCAATATGTAAGCATTTTAGGGTCTGTACAAACAAATTTGCCAGGAACAAATCTGCCATTAATTTAAATGCAAGCAGGATCCACGCTACAGGATTCTCTGAGCCTGATCCCGGTCTGACGCTGCAAATTACTCCATTGACATCAACCAATTTACACTGCTCTAAAATAAGTGTGAGATCAAAATCAAGCCTCTCGTCTTTGGAAGATGGGCTGAGAACCTTTGCCTGTATGACAAAAGGGGGCCACAGGCTATTTTACTACTAGAAGATAGAGTTCTAACACACCTCCTGTCAACTCTCTAATCCCATACTGAACAGAGCTGAGACAGGGATTTGAAAATTTTGCCAGATTAGGAACTTCAGAATCAGGACCATGGGAAGTAGAGGCAATCCTCTGGATCCACAGGAAAAGACCCGGTATTGCCAACCTCAACGTTAATAAACCATGATTCAGGGCCAAAAAATTATGAGATTTAAAAATAATAATAAAATTGGGATTTTTTTTATTTGCCTTCTGGTTTTTGGGTCTTTAGGGTATAACTCAAGCCACATTTTCAAGCTTTTCTCTGCAGCCATGAAGGCTAGGAAAAAAAAATACTGCAACACTCACAATCAATTTGCAAGAGCCGGCAAACTGGAACTCGCCAGGAAACGGAATTTCTGTCCTGTGAAAAGTTCTGAGTTTTGGTTTGTTGTTGTTGTTGTTGTTGTTTTTTTTTGGGGGGGGGAGACGGGGAGTCAAGAAGCCAGGGAACCTGAACTCTCCAACAGCCCACCTGGTGGGCTGCCGTGGAACTGGGTAATCTAGGGAGAGAGGTGAGTGAGTTGGCAGGAAACTAGAGAGGCTGGCCAGCTAGACGACCTGGTTTTCATCAAAAGTTTTAACAGAATCCGCACAGTCCTGGCGAACTTTACGATTCCACTGAATCAGCATCTGAAGATGGAAAACTGTTCCATCTGAAAATCTTTGACCAACTCTAGTTCTTATCCCAGCTACCAAGACAAATCATGTCACTACAGTGTCCCCAGTGGATGTGCCCCTCAATCATACCTTAAGCAGAATCTCTGTATTGGTTCCAAAATGACAGGCACAGTTATGCAATGAAAATGAGTCACACAGGTGAGTACAAATTTTTCAGTAAATTTGGGGCTACCCACACACATTGCTGCAGAAAATTAGTTATCATGTCAAACAGCTACATACACAGAAAAAAATATTCCACTAATTTCCTTTACCTCTTCGCCTTCTCAATTTTATATGCTCTCATTAATATAACATACATATAAGTTTATGTAAAATGTATGTGAAAGTTACTTATCGGTTTTAATGCACCTATTGTTATATTGTTAATCTAAATAGAGGTCAGCTGTTAACACTATCCTGTACATAACACAACAGCATAGTCCTAGGACAGCATTTGTTTCTGTGACTTTAAGACATATTATTTCAGTTTAATACTGCACAGCAGCCGTTTATTGAGCTGCTCACTTGAATTTCTTCAAGAACGTTAGTCAATTATATTAATTGGCTGTCTTGTTGATCAAATAACTTGCTGGTAAAATATCTTCCTTCTATAAAATACACATTCTAATTGCCATGTGCTAAGGAAAATTTGTTTCAGGCCACTTAATGAGTTGCAATATTAATACAAGAGACAGAAGACAGACAGAAGATTTTTTAAAAAGCTATATTTGCACGTTTCTGTGAAATATCTATTTTTCGTTTCATTTACTTCCCAGTGTTTATTTTGAATTCAGATGACTTTAGAAAACACCACTAGGTTCCTATCTGCAACCGTAGGCACCTAAATACCTTTGAAAATCTGACCCTAAATCACTTGTGAGCATGAGACTTAGGAATTTTGGAACCCATAGGCTCAAATCCCCTAATTCAGATCTAGGGTAAACCCAGATTTGAGACATACACAATATCTGGGGCCATTTGAATTTTGAATTCTGGTGAAGTCTTTCTTTTCTCTTATTTTGACAATATATAACATGCATTTTTGTCTCCATGATCAAACAGAAAAAATAAATGAAACATGAAATATTAAAGAAAAATGTACTTTCATATTTTCATGTTTCTAGCATACTATACCTTTGGGAGAAAGCAAATTACCACATTGCTATGGTATGTGTATCAATCAACACTGTATAACAAACATGTCTTAATCTATATCAGCTATTATTTGTAGCGTTTCTAGCAATGGTCTGGATGCAATCCTGACTCTTCCCATATCTCTAGTTACTAGACAACCATTAAACCCTGATCCTCAAACCCATATACAGACAAAAGTGACAGAAGCTAATGGGAGTTTTGCTGGCATAGGTGCAGCTGAGTTTAATTGGTGCAGCCTGACAGCAGTTTAAAGCAACAACATAAAAATTACAAGTATATTTGGGGATAAGGAGGAGTCAGTTAAAGGCTGAAATCCACTCTGCCTCTCTTTCTTTCCTTTTGTCCTCAGTCTTGAACCCAAGCCTGAGAGTCTCTGGCCAGTCACCACATCCTGGCCACTACCCAACGTCTGCTGAAACATGGTAGGTCGAGAAGCTAGTAGGACTACAGCCTCAACTAAGGCACTACCCACACAAGCTCTGATTGGAGGATTGCCCAGCCCCACCGATTGGTCCAACCAAGCTATTTAAGCCAGGAAGCACAGGAAGTTTGTCTGAGCAGCAGGGTAATTTTCTGTTGTGGCTGCAGTGGACACTGCTTGTGCCTGCCTCCTGCGCCCAGCCCTGTTCCTGGTGCCTGCACCGCTCCTGGCTCCTGCCTTCGCTCCGCTTCCCACCGTGCTCCTGCTCTGTGTTTGATCCTTGCCTCTCCTCCGGTTCTTGCCCTTATACCTCACTTCCAATCAGCAGTGACCTGTCCTGGCTCCGAGCCTGGCCTCCAACTTCTGACCCTGACTCTGGCTTGACCCTCCACTTCGATTCCTGGTTCTGACTCTGGCTTGACCTTTAGCTGTGAGAACTGGCAATTGACCCTGGTGCTGACCCTTGTCTTTGCTCTCCAACCTGGATTCCTGCTGTGCCCAAGAGACCTGATTCCTGCTCTGACTACGTGTCCAGGCTGCTAACGTCCCAGTCTGTATCACTAATTACAATTTGGAGATGATAATATTTCTGAATTCCCTCATTAGACATAAAAGATCATCGCTATAAAGTGTAGCTCCAAAATATGTTTTTTAAAGCATGGAGTCCAGGAAATGGAAGGAAGGGCTCTTTTCACACATTGTTACAATTTTACCTTCTTCAATCCTAGAGTTTTTTTAGCTCTTCTTTCTTCCTGGTGACCTGTGAAATATCACGTAGTAAACAAAATGTTAAGGATATCATTCCTGTCTTTAGCAGGAAGAGCTTCTTTCCCTCTGATTCAGCTCACAAAGCACCACAACTTTGCTGTAGAGGGAAGGGGCTATCGCTTTACTGACTAGTCATATGTAGGAGAAAATAGACCTCCCCCATCAATAAAGGTAAAAATAAATAGCTATATCCTCTGGCTCTTCTCAAAGGAGAATGTTATCTTCATGAAGAATGACTAATGGAAATGCTCTTTAGATCTTGAAGGACTCTGATTATTTAGAAAGACTTTTGTCACATAGCATTTAATAATATTAATCCTCCAATGTTTATGATGATGCTGTCTACTCAATCAGTTGTCTAATCTGTAATGAAAACAGCCAGTTTCATCTGCAGCACAGAATATGCTTTTAAAGTTAATAGGTTTGATAAGTGGTGCCTCCTCCCTCTCAGCCATCCTGAACTTGACATGGTTATCACACATCTGTCTGTCTCCTCCTGGGGGAATACGCATTGTTACCTCAAAGCCCTGAGAGCTCTAACCGCCCGCTAATATTAACCAACCAAATGACAGCAGAAGAAACAAAATGAAATGAGTCTGTCTAATGCTAGAGGAACTGGAAATATTCCTCAAAAGCAACAGGACTGGTTCCTGATCATAAAAACCTATGAAGATTACTATGGGACCCTCGTCCTGCCAACGCTTAGTCCAGGTTCACACTAGGAAAATGCCTCATGTTAGAATACACGACAACTAATATGATGCTAAACATGGGACAAGTCATTCAAATGTGTTAGCTAGAGTGTAACCCTGGGGCCTCTTGTGTATGCTTTGCCAGTGCACAGTTGCTCTGATGTCCGTTGGAATACCTATGTCAGGGAAGTTGCCTTCACATGTGTTTGCAGGATTGGTTCTAGAATACAGCACA
>ML675614.1:8875232-9196967 GCA_007922155.1 Mesoclemmys tuberculata | reverse complement strand
CTGCGGGTAATACAGGCAGTCAAATTGTACATCTCCCTTTGAGGTCAATATACAGGGCTTGCCTGGACCATTTTGCAGGCTCAGCGTTGATGAGTGTTTCAAGGGCTCAAGATCTATGAAATTTAGGGCAAATCATTTCTCTGTCAAAGACATGGGACTGAGGATTCTTTAGCGAAAATCAAAGGGACACTTTGTCAAGGGCTATAAAGGTTCTACTAAGTGGGTTTAAAATCTTACCCATATGCAGCCAGGTGTCAGGATTTCACAGCTGGGACTGCCAGAAAACTCAGCCAGACGGAGGAATGTGGCTGGGCTCAGCCGGAACAATTTGTTCTACTGGGGGACCAGATGTTGGACTTGCTCTCAGCATGGGCTTATGTTGAGCAGGGAACTGGAGTCATCCCGGGACAAAGGAAGCCTCACTAAGAATGGCTCTTTTTTCACATTTCATTTAGAATGAACCTTACCCAGGCATGGAAGAACCTTCAGCAAGGCTCTCTAAAGTAATTAAGCCCCAAAGTAACAAATACTGTTTCCCAGTCTCAAGCTATCAGTGAATGCTGCTGGTCGACAGCTGTTTTGGCACGATAAAGGAGAATAAAAGTTAAAGATATTAACTGATAAAAGCAGCTGTGTTACAACACCATTCAAAAACACAGGAAAAAGCAACGCTTTCCAAAATGGGTGGAGAATGAAACAAATGGCCAGAGAAAAGAAACATGTTTGAGTTCTCAATGTTTTATAAACAATGTAGAGTTCATATATCCTCTAAAAAGTGTAAGCATGACTTTAAAGCTAGCTAATTTCTCCTTTCTAGTTTGGCCTAGCTAGAGGTGGCCAGCGATCCCCTCAGCAACGGAAGAGGGTACAAATGTCTCCCTCAGCAGCTGTCCTGACTGCAGCTCCAGAGTTTAAATAGTGTCTAAGGCTCCTGCATGCCTGTGTGGATTTCATCCTAAATGTTGAAAGACAAACAGTACATTTTAGCCTATTTCTCCTTGCCCCATGTTGGTTCTGGTTCCCAGGACACTCCAAGCTTAACATGAAGGAGTCTCAAGAGCTCTCATGTTGTACAGTCCCCAGACAGAGTAGTTTAGTCCTCTGCAGTTGATCCAACCATATTTTTCTCATGACTGAGTTTTCTGGCACACTCAATAGCGACAGCAGACATCTGGGCTAGATCTCAGGGAGAAATATCTAGCTTTACTGATCAAAAGTTGCTCTGAATTTACATGACTATTACTGAGAGATTTTGTACTGCAGTCTCCTATGACTGCGTGGGTGTTTTAGGCAATAGCCATGTTGGTCACAGGATATTGGAGAGACAAGGTAGATGAGGTGATTTTATTTTATTTTTTACTGGATCACTCTGTTGGTGGGAGAGACCAGCTTTGGAGCTTACAAGGAGCTTTTCTTCAGGTAGGGTGACCAGATAGCAAGTGTGAAAGATCAGGACAGAGGGTGGGGGATAATAGGCAGCTATATAAGAAAAAGCTCTGAATATCGGGACTGTCCCTATACAATCGGAACATCTGGTCACCCAGTCTTAAATCACTTCATGTAACTGATAACTTCTAACATCTAGAAGTTCCGGGTAATTGTTTCTTTCTGGGTAATAGCTGAGTTAAAAAAATGTTCAGTACACATTACATGCTTTTAAAAAAATTGCTCCAGGTTTAGATATTCAGTGACCTGAAACAGAGCTCTGTGTTAGCTCAAAAGCTTGGCTCTCTCACCAGCAGTATTTGGTCCAATTAAAGATATTACCTCTCCAACTTTGTGTGTTTTATTTAATTGTAAGCAATAGACTGGGATTTATCACTCACCATTCTATTCAAGGCACTAATAAAGGAACTGTCAAATACATACAATATAAATTCATTGTTAAAAATACTAGTTAGAAGTTTAAAAACAAATCAGTTTAACGTTCATTCAATGCCCCTGAAAATACACAATCAGCAGAATATGGGAAAGTTATTGTAGGGCTCTTAAATGATAAATCTGAACTTGAAAGTACAGGTTCAGGTTTACACAAGTGAGTAAATTTATACAGGAGTAGTTTGCAGGATCAGGACCACAGACAACATCTTTTTCAATTAGTTTGTGTTGTCACTGTAAGGTCCAAAAATACCTGAAGTAATTTTTAAAAAATATATGTAATAGGTACTGAACTTTTTTTCATAACTAAAGTTACCCAATAAGATATAAATACAACAGATACTAGAAGTTATCCGTTACATAAAATGAAGATTATAATTTTTCCCTAACAAAAATAATATTTTCCAAAACAAAAATAAGAAAACAATTTAATAAAAATGTAATATATTGGGGGAGATGATGTATTGAATATTAAAATAGGTATCCTGTGCTTTCAGTAATGCAGGAGGGTGATGAATAGGGTATGTTTGACAATTAGGCCCTAAACACTTATGCACATTTACTTAAGTTCAGGCCCATGAACTGTCCCACTGGTTTCAATAGGACAACTCATATGCAAAGTTAAACATGTGCCCAAAAGCGGTTGCAGGAGTAGGACTTTTTTGCATAATGCAAATAATTGAATCAGTTCAGTCAGAAAAGATGGTCAATAGAGCAATAGTGAAGAGAGGATTTGGAATATAGGAATAAAAAGATAAATGGAAAGATAATGTCATGCTGTAATCTTCGTGAATAGTATTGCTCAACAAGTTTATGCATAATATCTATCCTCATTACAGATCATAATTGTTCAAAGTCATCTCAAACTTCTATACATGTGAATATCATTCCATCTAGGAATATATTCCACAAACAAAGCTATTTCGTTCATGCATAAAAATGAATCCAGATAAATTGCCAGGGAAAAAATCCGCCAAATTCAAAGCCGAATGTGCGTAGTGCACAGCATGATAACACCTGCCCAAGTTCTTGTGTGCATTAGAAATAATCTTTAGGTCGCTAAACTTACGTAACACAGAACATTTTGGTGAGTTAGATTAATTGATATTTTATTTTTGTTGCTTGCCCTGCATACAGCTTCATAAATTTGCGTATAATGTGAACATCCCCCCCACCTGATTTATTGTATCAACCCAGTTTGCATATAATGTGAAAAACACCCGTTCAATTATTTATTATATCAGGAATTTGCCTCTACACGTGTGTCTACACTGCAATTAGACACATGCAGCGGTCCTGTGCCCGCTGACTCAGGCTCACAGGGCTTGGGCTACAGGGCTTTTTAATGCAGCATAGACTTCTGGGCTTTAGCTGGCACCTGTGTTCTAGGACCCTGGGTCCCAGAGCTTGGGCTGCAACGTGAGCCCCGAAGGGTAGGACATGTTTACACTGCAATGAAACAGCCCCACACCCTGAGCTTACAAATGCAAGTCAGCTGGCCTGGGCTTTTTAATTGCAGCGTAGACATACCCTACGAAGATTGGATAGGTCTGAACCATGCCGAGCATTACAATTGAATGTGTCATGCCCGCAGCATCAGCTACTTTGCTACTAACCAGAAAGCGTGGTTTACAGCCCAGTCATGCAGGATCATGTGTAACCAGTGACGCCAGCGGAGAAAAATAAATATGGAAAAAATCGAATGGGTCTTTGAAAAATCTATTTAATCTAATCTAGGTCCACAATAACTGAAATGTCTTAATCACAATCATGTGGCTATTGCATGACATCATTAGGGGGCAGAGTGAGGATTGTTTGGATGCCTTAACTGAGCATTTCTTATCTTTTCACATGCTTGGATTTCTTTTAAATGAAGTCTTAACTCTGAATTTCCCTGGCTTTATAATGCTTGGTTCTGGGAAAATGCAGCATCCTTATAATTTTTTTTACCCTTAAGTCACTGATACATACTCTCCACTTTAACTTAATGGAATTCTTTTCCATCTGGGAATTTTTAGTAAAAACATGTTGGTAATGGACCAGTTTGTGCTCCTTTGATCTGCAAGCAGAGGATTTCCTTCCCCAGGCAAAAACATAACTTGATTTCCACTGTAACAGTCTCCTTCACTTCCCTGGAAAACCCGAGGAAGACTTTTTGTGTTTCCAGAGGTCTGTGCTGAGTGAAGATGTGTGCAGCGACCATGCAGAGGGAGGACGGAGCGGGTACAGCCCAGAAATAGCATGGACAGTATTCTAATAAGAAGGTTATTTCATTTTAAGTTTTAATTAACATCTAAGCCTGGTTTTATGAGCATCCAGTATCTTTGAAAGTTTAGCAAATTCGCAGAAGTTAAGCAACTAAGACATACAATAAGATTAAAACCATTGCTAACAAGTAATAAAAACAAAGACACAGTAGAGTTCATTTGCTACCATGATAATAGTCCTATCTGAGAGGGCAAAATCCTAATTGAGATTTTGGGCAGTTTTTCCAGAAGCACCTATTAAAAATGAAACTTTACTTATTCCTTAGAAATGTGCAAATGCGGTAAGAAGCAGCCTGAAGAAAAAGACAGCGGTTTATGTAATCACCATATCCTTTATAGGCTTTCCCCTAGCTCTATACAGAAAACTCAAAAACAAAACCTGCATCTTTATTCTGCAGGTGCTAATTTCAGGGCATCATATTTGAAGAACTAAGGTGGCTGTTTGATGGATGTGTATTAATTATAAGCTACTATGCTGTTTATTAGCTTAGCAGTAATTGTTTATCAAGAAATAGCTGCCAAGCTTTTGTGCATGCTGATGAGCTGATATGTTTCAAAACGATTCTGAAGCCCGCTGAACGAGACGAGAGGTAGACTAATTTATAAGATTTTTTTTTGGAAGTAAGTAGATCAGTGTAAGAACCCTGACCCTGTATTTATGCATGTGCTATGTCTGAGACCTTTAGATTCTTCCCTGAATAAAATTACATTTTGATCTACAAACTCTTTCATCCACCGTTTACTGGAATGACTGAGCGAAACATAAAAAAACACACCTGAAGGATATAGAATAAATATCTTGGCAGCTCCCTGACAACTTGTACTACACATATTAATTCTTTCCATTGTTGCTACATAAACACATCTAGTAGGGCCAAAAAAAATAAGCTTTTATAGCAAGTGTATATACAATTGCTTTTCCTTTATCTGCCTAAACAATCTTTGACCAGTTGACCGGTGCAATACTTTGGAAGAAATTTATTAAATATATATGACACAAAGCTTCACTGAACCACTGTAAGGAAATGCAGTGCCCCTTTCCAAGTAAATACATACATATATTTCATGATTCTTGCAATGAGTATGCAAAAATGTAAACTCAAATTCATTATCTGTTGATGGGAAACAGTGGGTACTAAAATCATCTAAACTATATTCAAAACCACATATGTAGCCAGCTACAACTGCCTTAGTGAAAATTCCATGCACATAAGTGATTTTGATGAGAATTCTGTACCCGTAATCAAAACCACAATATGGCCTCAAGTCTAATTTTTTTTTTATGATTAATTTACAGAACTCACAAGCATGCTGGGCATCTTGCAGAACAAATAAATAGCACGCTGTCCCTGACCCAAAAAGTTTGCAGTCTAAGCCCTCAATTTCTGCAATGAACACTTCGAGGGACACCTGTGCCCACACAGCACTCATTGCAAGAATGGGACTAAATTTTACACAATGGAATGAAAAGGCAATGAAAGAAAGTGAGAGAAGAGGAGGTTCTAGGAAGAGAGATAGCTGACACAGTAACAAGTTTATGTAATTGCTCGACAAAGTCTTGTGTGGTGGAATTTTAAAAAAAGTATATTTAAAAACAAAAAATATATAGTGTAAAAAAGGACAGGCAATTGTTTTGGGTGACTCTTCTCTGCTGGGTTTAACAGTAGAGGTTGGTCCTGAGGTGGGCTTTGAATGAGGGAAGGGAGATAGCCTGGAGGGCTTTGATGCATAGGAGGTAGCATGAGGGAGAAGTACAGAAATAATTACTGGAAAAGTGGATTGTGTGGCCAGATTTTCCAGAAAGCTCAGGTCAATTTTTCAAGGCCTCAACACTCTCAAATAGAAAAAAGTTTTCAGAATTGCTCAGCATCCAGCAGCTCTCCCATTGTGACACTTATGGACAGATTTTCAAAAGAGTCCAGTACCCAATATGCTGAGCTTTTCTGAAAATCTGGCCCATAGAGCATTGGGCTTCAGTGACTGATCTGAATGGGGGTGGCCACTGAGATAAAACACTAGGCCAGACACGTAGGCAGGGCAGAGTTATTCAGAGACTTGAAAGCAAGGACAAGAAGCTTGAGTATGGTACAATGAGAGAAAGGTGGCATGTGGAAAAATTCAAAAAAGAGGTGACTGGGGCTGGTTGATGGGCAAGGAAGATAATGTTGGTGCCTGGTTTTTGTATATATATTTGAGGGAAGATGTGTGTGTTTCAGGGAGGGCAGAGAAAAGGAGGCTGCAATAATTAGGGGAGGAGACATTGAGGTCCTAGGTGAGAGTTTTCGTTTCTGGACTGAGAGAAAAGGTCAAACCTTTGGAATGTTATGAAGGAAGGAGCATCAGGATTTGGACGCAGCCTAGCTGTCAGGAATGGAGAAGAGGGAGAAGACACAGATGTGCTCTGGTTATAAGCCTGCATGACAGGAAGAATGGTGCTGTTGCCAGTGGTAACAGAGACAGGAAGAATGCGGAGTAATTTTGTGTTCACATTAGGGCTACAATTTAATGTTTAATTTATTTAAGCCACAGCCATGGCTATGGAGTTAGCTGTGCCTCCGTCCTCTTTCCTGTCTCTCTGAATATACACACCTTAGGCCTTGGGCCTCTTACTCTTATTTGTCTTTGGGGTGGAAAACACTTAGAAGGGGACCTGGGTGCACTGTCAACTGCTTATAACCCTGACTGGAAGTTGGGCACCTGGATTTCTTCCTGTTGGTGATCAGTGATATTGTGATCAAAAGCCTTCTTAAAATAAAGTACTTTATTTACAAGTTGGCATGAAACACTGGGGGAAAAGGGATTTAAAAACAACAAACAGCCTACTGTCTTTAGTCTCATCTCATGTTGCGCTTTACAACAAGCTAAGTTAGATAGCATTTCTTCTTAAGTTACAGAGAATCAACTCATGTTCCTTTGAACCACAGAAGAACTATTTTAGTGCAGATAGATGGAACTTCACTTAATAAGGCCTTGTCTTTGGTGGGGAAAAAGGGTGTATTCTTTACTCAAGTTAAATAACAACTTTCCAACTCACGCTAAATATACAAACTGCCTTGGGTGCACTAGGGTTTTACCTCAAGTTACTTAACTTGAGTTAGGTGATATGAGTTTAGAATACAGCTTGGTAAAATGCTAGTGAACCAAGGCAGTTTGTTTATTTTGCATGAGTTAGGAGGTTAAATTACTACTCCCATCACCTGCATGATTCTCCCATCAGTGTAGGTAACTCACCTCCCCGAGGGGTGGTAAGTATATGGATGGAATAATTCTTCAGTCAACCTAGCACTGTCTACACTTGGGGGTTAGTCAACTTTACGTCGTTCAGGGGGTTGGATTTTTCACACTCCTGAATGATGTAGCTGGGTTGACTTAACTTTTTAGTGTAGACAAGGCCTCAGTCCTGTTCTTTAAGTCCCAGCCCTACTCAGAGTAGTTAGGGGGCTGATCTAGTGCATGAGTTAGAGCCATTAAGGCTACTGACTCTAGCACTGTCTTTTAACAACCCTTAAATGAAAGCAGATAGTCGACTTTTAGAAAGGGCCACTTCCTCCTACTCTAGGTGGGCAGGCTCTGCTACCCAGACCATCCCTAGGAGTGAAATATCCATTCCCATATTTAGTACAAAAACATATACTAGTAACAGATCCAGATACAGTGTTAATAAGTATTAAAAAGCATTATACTTATTATAAATGGATTTCAAAACACCATGTGTGTTCGTCTGGTGCTTGTACTGAACATTACTTTTATCCATGTTTCACAGCTGCCTGGGACCCACCAGCATCTGTTTCCTAACTGTTTATAGTCTCTAGAACAATGAGGATTTTTCCCCAACAGGTCATTGAGACAAAGGGAGAGAGAATGACACAGGTAGAGGAATAGGACCTCTTGAAAGTACATCTTAAAGACTACAGACTGAAGCCTTTAGTCTAAGCTAAAACCCTTCCTCTGCTCTAGAGACTCTAGGAGTCTGCCTCCTATCTGACAGCTGGTTTCCATGCCTTTTCCTCACAAGAAGAGGCCTCAAAATGACCAGCCATCTTACCTGGTCTGTAAAAGGAGAGAGAGTAATGAAAATTAGCCTTAAATCTAGGAGCACAACAGATGCCTACATTTTCCCTAATATGAGCACGGAGCAAATGTTGTCAACTAGGTCCTTAAGAACTTGAGCAAACAGCCACTCAAACAGGAGACAACTGTAATACCATAAGGCCAGAAGTGTGCACTTAGCTGCAAAGTGCAACCTCATCCATGATCAGAGCCATTAGGCTTGGCAGGCTACAGCAAGGACAGCAATATTAAGAGTTGAGTCTGTATTGTGAAAGTATTGCAATACCCCATCCAGTAGGGCATAACACTTGTAGAACATTTTGGTGATAGTGTTCACCCCACACTAGCTCGGAAAGAGTTAATGCTGCTCACAAGGGGTTAAGTAACCTGATAGGCCACATCTGAAGAAGGGTTGGGCTTGAAGGGCAGGCATGGATTGAGGCAGGACCAGCTGATAGGAGGCCAGGAAGAGAGGATGGAATGCAGTGGGGAAGCCAGCACTCACTCTCTGGACTTAGAGAAGGAAAAGAGGAAATCCAGAGTGGGGGAGGGAGGAGTCGAAGACCTGGAATCATGACCCTGAAGGAGATGGAATAGCAAAAGGCCCAGGACAGAAAGGTTTGGGATGGTGCAGACCTTGGTCACTGATTTGAGGGTCCCTACTGGAGTAGTAGGCAGGTCTGGGTTCCCCTACCAGCCACTGGGAAGGATTGAATTGAATTGATAGCCTTGAACTGGAAAACCTCTGGGAACAATACCCAGTCAACCAGTCCAGTGAGACTTTGATATCCCGGAATAGGAAAACTATAGTGATCTGGCTGGAGGGCTAAGCCGCAAAGAGGGATCATCCTGATTCACAAAGAGGAAGCATTGCAACTCCTGGAACATGAGGAGGGACTACAGTATGAATGAAAGATAGAAGGGGACATCAGACTGGCAGAGCTAATCCCCAGATGCAGCCACAAGAATGTGCCCCACCGGTGAGTTGGACTCCATTACAGTCTCTCTGCAGAGATCGCATTATCCCTGGTCTTTCATTAAGGGACCTTGCAAGAGCATATAGAAACAGCAAGCTAAATGGTACAGACATTGTATGTGAATGTATTGTTCCCTCTCGTTAAAACTCTACGTTACTTTTTCTTTCTGGGGTTCTCAATAGGAATTAGTTGCTCATTAGGAAGGGAAGATTTGCTAGACGATCTGGACTGCTAGAGACCATAGCTTCACTTTATCTGTCAGTCATTTAGAACTATAAAGACAAAAGGTTAAATTTTGCATCAGAAGTGACCCAAGTATCATCCACTAAGTCTTTCACTGCGGGACACAGAGAAATAGCATGACCAAGCCCTCACGTGGTAGTATGAACAGAAGAAGGCATTATCTACATGAGCAAGTTAGCCATATTTCTACAAAGACTGATCAAATCTTCCAAGGCCCAACCAATCCAAATCATTCCAGGGCTTTTCCTTGAGACCATCATCCTCTGATAAGTCAGCACGAGCTGTTTCTATGGACTACCTGGGCTGGTATCCTATAAGGCATCGCAGTCTGAATTCTAAATAATTCCGATTTACAGCTCTGGGAACAATTTGAACCAACATATTAAAAAAAAAATGTAAGAGAAACATTTTCTGTAGGAACCAAACTTGGCAGGAGGGGCTGCTGAGTGGTTTAACAATAGATGTCTCTCTTTTTTTTTTTTTAATAACTAGCAAACATTTTTCTAAGTTTAGAAGGAGTGGGAGTCTTAAGCAACGCTGCGTGAGCCTGAGCTTCAATAAGGTTTTGTCTGTCAGAGAGAAGAGGTGTCACAGAAATGAAGGTAGGAGGGAGACATAGGTGGTAGATAAAAAGTGCCACTACCTCTGCTCTATACAAAGATCTCCTCCTCCCCAACGACCCTGAGTTCAAAATGCTGGGTATAAATAGATCTCTCAGCAACTTGCAGAAATGGTCGTTCAAAGGCCTGAATCCTGGGAGACCGATCAACAGAGATGCAATGGCCTCTTTACAATACTATTATATCAGGCTTATTTTTATACCAATTAAATGATAAGTTTTAAAACATTGAATAGAGATGTGGGGGAAACTCCAGCTGTTTAATCACAGAAAGCAAGAGAAATTTAGGCTTGAATCTTCAAATCAGTCTTCAATATCGTGGGCAGAATTAAGTTGGCCCCATAACTGCAACCATTTTGAAGCCTAAGTATCAAACTGCACCTGGAT
This sequence comes from Mesoclemmys tuberculata, assembly GCA_007922155.1. NCBI lineage: Eukaryota > Metazoa > Chordata > Testudines > Chelidae > Mesoclemmys > Mesoclemmys tuberculata. The sequence continues at coordinate 9,186,546 of ML675614.1, read as the reverse complement.
ACAACATTGAATTTTGAGATCAAATTTACTACCTTAACATTGAAGGCTGGATTGTGGCTCACAACTAAATATCAGGACCTTCCAATATTGTTGCAATTTTGCAATCACAGTTTAATATGAATGCAATTAATTTTGCCCAGTTGTCAATTTAAGTAGACTTCTAATGAAATTTCTTCAATGGGCTTTTCTTTGCTGGAGGTATTTTACCTCAAAATAACTGACTGCAAATTAATTCAATTTACACTTTTGTAAAGGCTAATGTGGATGCTCCCCAAATGTTTGCTCCAGGCTAAAAATATTTGTAATTGTACATGGTGTTGGTACCCACCAATAATTAGAGTTGCCTGACATTTCTGCGAGTGTTTATACCATTATGTTCTCCACTACTACAAGACTATGATAAATTTTGTACAAAGTATGCCTTGCGAGACATACTTTGAAAAGTCAGTCTGCTGAAGATCATTATCTTGTTGAAATATGTGTAGCTGCATTACATGGAGGATGTAAGAGTCTACTGTAGGATTGTTACTGAAATAGGTTGTAATTCCAGGTAACACCCACAACCCAGTTTATCAGAGACAAAGACACACTGGCCCAGCTAGGTGTTAAAGCGGCCTACTCAAGCGGTCCCTTTCCAGCAGGGGAAAGAGGTAAACAAGAAATTTACACTTCATCACAGGGATGGGTCAAACGTCACATGCACAAAAGATTGCTTGTCACCTGCACCCCAGCTCAGGGTAATCTTCAAAGAAGGAAAGGGAATGAGAGACAGTGGCCTCCACCTCACCTCTCTTCCTCTCATCTCTCTGCTCATGACGGCAGCGAACACTCGAAGGACATTGAACTAAGTGGGAACGGACCCAAGCTGAAAGGAGACCCCGCCCATGACATTTACTGCAGCATATGGTGAGAAAAAATGTTTTGCATTTCAGTTCCCTTCGCTTATTAAGTTAGTTGTTAGCTGGCATTTCAGTGTTTTGTAACCAATCCTGACACTTACGCATCATCGCCTGTAATAACTTAAAATCTACCTTATTGCTTTATGTAAATCAGAGTGTGTTTGAATTAAAGTATGTGGGAAGCTTCATTTGGAATAACAAGGCTGGTGCATTATCAATTTTTCCTTTGATGAAATGACAGACTTTCGATGAACTCGTGCTGTTCGGAAGGGTATGAGCAGTACAAGACACATTTCTGAGGAACAAGGCTGGGACAATGGATTTGTTGGTGTTGCCCTGTATGTGATTCATGAGTGGCTGGCCACAGCATTCATGTAATTCAGCTGGGAGTGATTTTATATGCTAGGGGCTGTGTCTGACCTGGCCAGAAGTGGCTGTTTATACAGCAAAGCAGTGTAAAAGGCACCCTAAGCTAGAGAATTGAGGGGACACAACTATTCAACAGTCAAGACTGCACCCTGGGGAATGTCACAAGTTCCCATGATAAGATGCGGTTTTCAATTGCTTATACTTTGCCAAACTTTAACTGTTCGGTCTGAATTTTTACATGACAGGTGTCTTTCTCCAGCTGATTCGCTCTCAACTTTTCTTTTACTTGCAGCCAAAGTGGTTCAACTGTTGCCAAGAATGAAGCAAAGGAAAAATATATTGTTTTGCCCATGTTAAAATATTCTGATGAGCTTTTCTTTGAGAAGCTCCAGAGCCCCCCCATGATTTGGAACAGGAACTTGAAATTTGTGTCAGGTATGTGCCTTTTGCTATTCCTGTGAAAATCCAACCAACTATTTTAGCCAAGTGATAAGCCTTTGAAGAATCTCAGTGGGCACGTGGGCACTAGAGATCTCCATTTTAGAAGCTAAATTCCCTGAAGATTCTGAGCACACTCAAGTGACACACAGCTCCTAGTGCCTGTGTGCCATCCCTACATGGAATTAAGTATGTTCCAGCCCCTTACAGCTCCTTTGTGTGACCTAACTGTGCATGCATCATCTCCACAGAGGAACTGAGCATTCTCCATCCATACAAGCAACCTTAATTCTGATATTTCCTAATTTTTAAGTGCTTGACTCTGCAACCTTAATCATGTTCTGTTAATGTAAGGTTGAGGGGGTGGGGCGAGAGAGAAAGAGAGAGTGTATGTGTGCGTATAAGAGAGGTTGTGATTTACCCTAAGATAAATCACAAAGTTTTAGAGACTGGCACAAATATTTGGACTGCATTTCCACTAAGAAAGAAGGTTCCTAACACCACTTAACTAACACAAGGTAACTAACATGAAGCAAACTCCCAGTGAAGATAAGGCAGCTTGTAATTTCACATAGGGTTAGCAGGTCATTTTAAAGACAAGGGAGGAGCCTAGGGTTTACCTCAATCTACTAACTCATGTTAAATCAACAGTCTGCCTTGTCTTCACTAGGATTTTACCACAAGTGAAGAACACACCTTTTTTCCTGAGTGTCCGTACTTGCCTTTCCCCAGCGGTTAACTACCTGAGTTAACTGGGAATCAATAAATGTGAGGTAAAAATAATCCTGTGTAGACACATCCAATGGGTGTAATTAAAGAGCCCAAATAATTGTGCCCACAATAAAAAGCAGTTTTTGAAAATGTAAGCCACAGAAAATTCAGACCAGACCAGAAAATTCACACTCTGAATAGTGCTCTCACACATGCATTTCGTGTTGTACAAGAAAAACCCTTTCAACAAGTATCAAGATTAATGAGTCAAAGAACTGCACGCACAACAAAATAGGAGTATTTTCATTTACTGCAATTTACTTCTATAAATAAATGCATGTGTGTGTATCTATGCTCCTACAAGCATGCTTAATTGAGTTACACAGGTGCCTCTCAATAGACAGTCCAGACAAGGGTGCCAATTACTGCCGGTTGTGATGACAGATTTTATTTTTAATAACGAATGTGCGCAGCCTATACACAGAATACAGATAACCAGGACAACAGAAGGCTTACATTTTGCTCGCGTCTCACACAGACTCAGAAAAATATAATCCAGGAAAGTAACCTGACTGTTGTAGTCTGCATCACTTTGTGTATCTATATCAGAGCACTGATTAGCTATACCTCCAACTATTCCAGGCTAGACTGTAATGTTACAACTAGAGCTGGTTGGAAATTTTTCATCAGAATAATTTTCCAATGAAAAATGGTCTTTTTGCAAAACCAAAATTTTCTGGAGGAAATTGATTACACCTCAACTGGAGGATTCTGTCCAGTTGTGGGCGCCACATTTCAGCAAAGACGTGGACAAATTGGAGAAAGTCCAGAGAAGAGCAATAAAAATGATTACAGGTCTAAAAAACATGATCCATGAGGAAAGATTGAAAAAATTAGGTTGTCTGCAGAAAAGAAAACTGAGGGGGGGATATAACAACAGTTTTCAAGTACATAAAAGTTTGTTACACGGAGAAGGGAAAAAAATTGTTCTTGTTAATCTCTGAGGACAGGACAAGAAGCAATGGGCTTAAATTGCAGCAATGGAGGTTTAGATTGGACATTAGGAAAAACTTTCCAACTGTCAGGGTACATAAGCACTAAAATAAATGGTCTAGTGAGGCTGTAGAATCTCCATTGTTGGAGATTTTTAAGAGCAGGTTGGATATATGCTTGTCAGAGATGGTCTTGATAATGCTGGGTCCTGCCTTGAGTGCAGAGGACTGGACTAGAAGGCCTCTCGAGATCCCTTCCTGTTTTATGATTCTGATAAACAAACAGAATCTTTCTATTGAGAAAATCCAGGTGATGGCTCCCTGGGTAGCTGCCAGGAAGGCAGCCAAAATTGAAATGGACAGAAGCATTCCAAGGGGCTGCCGAGGTTGAGAATCCTGACTCTGCCTTTCTGCCTCCCCCCAGATCTGGGGGCTAGAAGGGATGCCCCAGTTCTCTACCTCACTGGCTCTTGAAGCTGGAGGCAAGTGAAATGGCTTAGCATCTGGCTCCCTGAATCTCTGGTCACAAAGCTTTTTTGTGGGGGAGCGGCAGAGCACCCCATCTCTTTGCCTCTCCAGAAGCTGGGCTAGAAGTAAAATTGACAAGAGCCTTCCAGGTGGGCTGTTGGGAAGCTGCTAAGCTCCGTTTCAGTTCTCCCTTTCAGTGAAGAATGTCATAGCTCAGGATGACGGTTTATTTTAAAAAATGCAACATTTTTCAAGGGAAGGGATTTCCATTTTTCCACCAGCTCTAGTTCCAACTTGCCCTGAGCAAAGGGCAGTGCACAGCTCTGCCACCTCAGGAGTAGACCAGCAGATGAATGTAGAATCTCTGCTCCTCTCCGCTGCTTTTGGGAGAGACTGGGAAATAATTACTTCACCTTCTTTCGTGGAGCCTCCCTCACAAACGGAGACTGAGCTCTACCTACTCCCCACCCACTTTCTCATAGCAGGGGAAATCGGAGAAGCAGCACCCATTTTCCTCCCACAACCAGAGTCACCGTCTGACAAGAAAGGGTAGCAAAAGGTGGTTGGACTTACTTCTGTAGGCAGCCACATAAGAGCTGCGAGTATCTATCCCTCAGTGAATAAATGCAAGCTCCATTTTCACTTTGCTCCCCTCCTCCTCCCCCCACAACACACACGCACATACTCTCTCTCTTAACCAGCTGTGGAACTACTTCCTCTCTCCTGGTGCTGCTAAGAGGGGCAGACAAGCTTGACTTTAATATAAGACTCATAGTGAACCACAACTAAAAAGGCAACCCAGCCCTATGACCGTGTGGTCATGCTTTGCATCTGCACTGCTTTATGGGAGACCCGTCTCCATTCAGTCCCTGCCTTTGTTCTTTGTACTGCCATGGGTTCACGACCAATGCAGTAGCGGCATGCTAAAGTCCTTCTTGAACACAACATGTACTGTGGTGTTTGACAGAGATCTCTCTGGTCAGTTAAGTCACATCAATGACAACCTCTTAAGATGGTCTCATCCAAACGTACCCAGTCAACCTGGTCTCAAGGGTGCAAGGGTATGCACAGAACAACATATGGGTGTATCTATAGAGAGCTGGGGGAAGGAGCAGTCCTCAGGCTAGTTAATGGTTAACATACTTGGATGTGGAAGAAAGCAGCACAGTGGGCACACGGCAACATTTGGGGCTAGAAACAGATTAAGTCGTTTATTAACCTTGGTCCATCTATTCGCACTGGAGTCTAAAGTGGAAAAGCAAAACCTTTAATCCTGATCTTTCATGCTGGTTAGCTTTCCGAGCAACTTACCAAGCAGCTGAACTATACTTTTCTATACAGTACGTCTATCCTGAGACATGCTCATTTCATTCAGAATATTGACTCTTCTTGGAGGGCAAACTGCAAGCAGCTGTGAAGCATATTTAGCAGAATCTGTCTTCTATAGATAGCTGAAACCAACTCATCCTTCCCTCTGTTCCACTCTAGGTGACATTTCCGTTTCCACGATCTCAAGGAAATGTAGTAGAAATAGAAGTCTAAAAACAGGTTATTCTTCAAACCCTGTAACCACTCTCAAAGCTTATGTACTGCTAGAAGAAATGCACCTTAGCATCAGTTTGGATACTACCCAAATTATACTTACCCGTTTCATTTACAAACTGTCAGAATAAAGTATAGTAATGTATTACATGCCCCTATGAAGATAATCACCTAATCTTTGACTAGCATTTACCTCTGAATGGATTGTAGAAATAATCTGTGAGCAATGGATCTGAAATAACCCAGACAAAAAGGGAATAGCTAGAACCAGGTGTATATATCCACTATGAATGTTACCAGTTTGTCTGGATCTATGTGGGATCAAGTGGATCAGTGAGAGTTAATGACACGTGCATTCTGTTCTTCATTAGCAGCACAATGGTACCAGGGAACTATGTCCTTATACTATTCTAAACTGTATGCTTTATCTTTCTATAATTGTAAACATATAACAGTGCCTTTAGAAATATTCCACACCACAGAGAGGAAGACTCAGACCAATTAATCCACAAAGTGAGGTGAGTTTCATACACTGAATTGCATAATCCATGCAATTTCACTTGCTTTGGAGATGAGATGATAAAAAAAACATAATACCCCTGCAGACCAGAATTTCACCATTCTGTAACAGGTTGGTGGCCCTGTTTGTGAAATGCCACCCCTAACTGATGAGAGGTGCATCTGGTAGCTCATTAAAGAGTATATAATGTGCATGGGATTGGATCAATTCTAGTAGCTGGTTTGCTAAGTGGCTAGGAGGACATGCAAACCACTACCTGCTAAAGAGTTCTCTACCTCATGTGATGGAACTGTTTGCTTTTCATACGGAAAGCCTATGGTTGTAGTGTGATTTTTCTAGTAATTGTGTCCATTGTCTGCAGCACCTAGAGTCATTATTGACATATTAGTCTTAAATTATTGCTAGGTGGACTTATGCTTTAAAGGTGGAAATAGCTCTGAGGACTAACTAAAACAGAGGATTGTTCCTTGGCCAAAAAAAAAAAAGAAAAGCTGGTTTCTCTTTCTTTGAATTTACATACTCACCCTTTTCTAAATGCAATAGCATATCCAGGGACAGCATCAATGAGATTTTCCCTAATGCTTTGAGCAGGCAGCACAGCGAACAAATATACAGTATTGTTGTTTTCCTAGAATGTCACAGAGCTGCTCACAGTTTCCTGCTGGGTCCAGTTTTAGGATTATTTATTGAATGATTTTTACGTTGTATCATTTTTGTTCTTCTACAGCTGAACAAGGAAAAGCATTATGAATCGCGGAAAACACAGCCTCTCAGGTTCTGTCTTCACTCTAGAGTTAACTCAAGTGCAGATAATGTGAGATAACTCTGCTTGAGTTAGCCGACCTCGAGTGAGAACCGTATCCTGCAAAAGGACACTCAAAATGCACCAAGTGATTGTGTTAGCAGATGACAAGTTATGCTAACTCGAGCTGTGGCCTATACCCCCAATGAGCCAGCCAACTTGAATTAAAAGCACAGTGACACTCAACTGAAGGGCTTGTGTGTGGATGGGACTTGAGTTAGGGGCAACACTCAAGTTACAGGCTGAGTTAATTCTGCAGTGAAGAGAAGCCCTTAGAAACACAAGTAATCAAAACATATGCCCTATAAATGACGTAGATTTTTTTTTTTTTAAATACTTCAGTGGAGCGATGCTGATTTAGAAAAGCTGAAGATCTGGTACCAAAATTGTAGCTGACAGATCTGTCTGAGAAAAGCTTTATCCCTCCAAAGAATATCAATTTGATTCGAAAAGGAATGGGACACCTCACGATGGATGCTTTGACATTTCTTGATCTAACCCCAATTAAAAAAGAAATTCCAGGCAACAGCTCTAATGTGTTTTGTAAATCTAGCCCTTTATGTTCTTTCAAACAAGAAGCGAAGAATTTCCTAACCTGTGTGGAGCACAGCTGTTAACAGAAACTGACAAGACTTCCTTTGATCACTGCTGAGCTATGTACTCAGAACATGTCTTTGGACCAGGACCCAGGAGACTGCCTACTAAAACAAACCCCACAAACTTTCCAAGTGTTCAGAGCCTCTCGACAATTTTTAGACAGAAACAGAACGTTCAGCACTAAAACTTTTTTGGTAAAAATTTTAAATCAGAACCTCATCTTTCAAATGTACAGGCTCAAAGCTTGAATCTAACTTAGACATAGAGTAGCAAGAGTCCTTTAAAACTAGTGTGCTATTAAATGCATTTTCTTTAAACTACAAAAGTTGAACAATTCCAGGCAAATGCTCTTATGCTTTCGTAAACTCAGTCTGTTATGCTTGTCTATTAAAGTACATACTGTATGCCATGTAAAGTAGATTTCAGCTATGCTTGTAAAGCATGCAAGTAAGAAAGTCTGCACCATGTAGATGTGCGCACCTGACCATCTAGTTTACTTAGCTGTCCGTTTCATTTGACTTTTGGAGTGAAATCCTGGAACAACTGAACTCAAGGGGAGTTTAGCAATTGACTTTAGTGAAACCAGGATTTCTTCACTGGTCCACTTGCATTCACAAGTTTTTTTATCTGGCCGTACCATTAGTTTTCCCATCTAACTGAAACAACCTGCAACTCCCTGAATTTGGCTAAGCGCTTGAGTCAAGAAGGGTGAAAATAGCATTGCTTCATGGCAGCAAAGAACGTGGATAGGATGCCTTTGATCACTTCGGTGCCTTGTAAACATTTACCACTTTACCAGAAATGTGGTTCCTATACAGCTCAAAAGGGAGCCACTACAAATAGCTGAAGATGCCACTGAAGTTTCACAGACATCTGGTGCCTTGACACATCATGTGATTCTTGAGTATACATTCTCTGTAGCATTTCAAAAGAGTTAAAGCACAAATTCTAACCAGATCTTTTAGTCTATCACTAGCCCCACAAGAGACACACGAAAACTGAAGCATTAGAAGTAATGGGAGCGTACTTTACAATGGCCACAATGTGTTTGAAAAGGGTAACGTGGTTTGTGCAGAACACACAGAAGAAGTGATGCAAAACCAAGAAATGCACATGAAAATAGGACATCTGAACCTTAAGTCCTTTTGACTTCAATTGGACAAAAAAGTGATGCTTTCCTGAATTGAAGCCTAAATGCTTTCCTGAACTGGGCCCCTGGTGAAAAAACTGTTAATTACACAAGTTACAGGAAGCAGCTTTAACTGATACACAAAATTTAACTCCCATTATTTTTTAAAATATTGGACAAGAGACTTGCATTTGGAAGCCCAATTATTCCTTTTTTTTAGTATCCCTGCCTTCTCTTGTGGCTGCATTGGACTCATGGATGCCTAGCAAACTGAACTCCACATTCTCTGAATGGCAAATGGCTCTCCTTTCTCTCTTCCTTTTTAATGAAACATTTTTGGTTGAAATGACATGAAAATACAAAAATTACAGCGTAAACGGAAGAATAAAGCTCTTTTCTTTAGATTTTTTGTTGTTATCCCTTGATTGTAACAATGTCTGTCACGCACTCTTTCCATCGCATGCTGTTTCTTCAGCTCCAAAAGGAGAGGCTTTAATGTAAAGTTTCTGAGTTTAGCTCATATAAATAATGAGGCGAAAATTAGAACTTGCATGAACAGAAATCACTTGTAGACATTGCAGGGGTTACAATCAAAGTAACCGGATGCCTAGAAACCAGCTCTTGGCCAAGCAGGTACCTAGCAACAAAACGTTATACACGATCAGTTTTTAAATAGAAAAGAATCTGCAGTGGTTGTATTTAGGAAGTCTAACAAGAATTCCAGTTTGATACATCAGCTTGCAACTGATACAGCTGATTTTATAGCAATAACTAAATGTTACTTCTGTAATGTCAAACTGCACTTCTAACATTACAGTTCCTTTCCATTTCTTTAATGGAGATACACTTTATGTATAGACATATTGGCATCTTTTCACCTTTTTATTTAGGATTTGTACATAAAAATAGCAGACTTGATAGATATTAAAGCAACCTGATGTTATATGCAGGTGGCACTCAGCTGATTACAGCATTTCAAAATCTAACATGCACCATTAACCGATGAAGATGCCAATCAAACTATAGGGGATTACACATCAACAATTCCATACAACTACCACCACTGTGCAGCTAGAAGCAGAAACAAAAGCACACTCCATATGGGAAAAAGAATATAATGGTGAAAGTTCATCCTTGGGGTAATTCCACTGAAGTTATAATGGAATGAATTTGGCCCATTCCTTGTATCTTAAATTGACTGTCCTGAAGAAAGAGAGGCAAGATGTAGGTTTTTCCATTGACAGGTTATCCAATGATCTATTAATAGGGATGTTGCTTGGAGACTTCCATTTAGAAGTTATGGCCACTCAGGATATGTTGACTTTTTAATTGCAAACAATGTAGGTCTCCGAAAAAAGGCCCATTTGCTTAGCGTTTGAACCTATATTTGGACTACAGAAGTACGCTACATTCTGTAGGCTACATTGTGCAACCTTTCCTCATATTGGTGAGTTCTTTGTCAGAGAATGAGGGTGCCCAAATTAACCCTGTTTATTAAGTAAATATAGCAGCCTAAGAACCCAGTCCATTAAGATCAGATTTTCAGATGAGTTCAGCATGTTGTTATAAGCTGAGCTCATTTGAAAATCTGTCCAAAAACATTGTCATGGGAGTGACTGGGTGCTAAGCGCTTTTGAAAATTTGGCTCCAGTGTTGAGTGCTGGGCACCAGAAAATCTGGCCCTGAGCTCTTGCTTATATGATTAACCACCATTTAAAATTCCAATTTCCCATAGAGAAAACAGAAAGCATTTGAATTTTATCAACTCCACCTTCCCCAGTGTGATTACAGCAATTATAACTACAAACAGCACATTTAAAATAAATGAATAAGCTAAGCTAATTTGATCTTTATATATAGATACACACGCACACACCAGTAATATTAAGCATACCTAATAAACACCATGTATAAAGTTTGTATATAAAACACACACACACACACAGTTCCTCAGCTGGAGTAAATCCATGTACTGTAGTTCCATTGATTTGTACAATGCTATGCTTCTCTAAACGACTTGGCAATCTGTCCCACAGAATATTAAGATAATTGTATTGAAGTTAATATCCTGCTTATTTTTTCTATTGCGATACTTTCTGTGTCATTTTCTAATGAACTGCCCTTGAAAGAGTTTGAAAATATTAACAGGTTGACAACCATCCAGCATAGTAGTTGCCTAAACATATTTAAAGGAAAATCATTTCTTTGTCAATAATGTCAGGCTAAGAATAAGCATATGAAAGAAAACAGAATATGTAAACAGACAATTTTACAATCCCTGATGTTTGCTGCCTGAAAACCTCAGAAATTATTTTAGTAGATCTTGGTAGCTACAAAGTTAGAACGTCTCTCTCATTCCCACAGTACCCAAATTTAGGGAGAGAATCCATCATAAAAACACATTACGTAGGCATTTACAGAAATTCTTGACCTGCTCACTGAGGATGATCCCATTGGAGCTGAACGAGCACATGAAGTGCTGGAAGCTTTGGGTTCTACCACACACTCTACCCCAGGAAAGGAGCAATGTTGGTGGGTCCTCCAGGCCTGTCTAGAAAGGCTGCAGTAAGCAGCCAATCAGAGCACAGGAGGCTCAGATTAAAGGAGCTGCAGGGGCTGAGCGGGCCAGATGCCAGCTGGGACCAGAAGGGTGAGGAAGAGGTAGAAGACAGAGCAACACCCTGGGAGAGACCCTGCTCAGACAGGGAACAGATGGAGAGAACCCAAGGACAGCAACCCTAAGGTGATGGGACCTAGTGTGGGAAGCTGCCCAGGGAATGCAGCATCAACTATTAAAGGAAGCAGCACGTAGCAATTGCTTACAGGGTCTCTGGGTTGGGACCTAGAGTAGTGGGTGGGTCCACATCCTCCCCACGGGCCACTAGTGAAGTGCCCTAAACCCTGAGAAGGGGACAAGGCTCTGTTGGGCAGCCCAAGTGAAGGGCAGGACTTGAAGGGGCCTCCAGAGAGTGCCAAGAGAAAAAAAAGGTTGCAGCATCACATCTGGCCAACAGGAGGCAGCAACGAAAGGGTGAGTGTGCCCCATCACGGTAGGATTTTCCTGGAGAAAAATGAAGACACCTATAGCATACCCAGCTTAATTACAGCCACTGTATGAACAGATCACAGTGCATCATGACTGTGAGGTCAGTGTTCCAACCTAGGATCCTCCCACTTCTCCCTGGCCCAGGCTCACCTCATGCCTCCCTCACAATATACTCATTTCTCTCTCACTTCCCTCACCCCCACTATTTATCTTTCCTCCTGGACCCTCCCCACCAGTTCCTCCTTCCTCCCTATACAGGATACCCTTGCAGTTCATTTACTGCCCCTGCTCCCAGTTTCTCTCTCCTCCTAGACACCTCCCAGTAAACAGCCCGCTGTCCCTTTGGTTTCCTTCCTCTCCCTCTCCATTCTACAGATAGTGAAATTCCCAAGCAGCATGGGAGAGGAAGAGCCTCTAGTGGCAGGAAAGTGAATTACTTCTGAAAGAAAAAAACTGCAGCAGGTGTGATGCATGTAGCGCTCGCATGTCCTGAAGTGGGATTAAGTAATTCAAAAAGGGCCTGATCCAAATCCCATTGAAGTTAATGAGTGTTTTGGGTATATCTACACTGCAAAATGTGTGGTCTTCAGCTGTGTTAGCTGACTCAGGTTAAAACAGACGTGATGATACAGCAACTCAGTTTGACTCAGGTTAGCAGCTCAAGTTAAAGCCCATAAAGGAACATGGGTTTGAACTCACGCTAATAATCAGAGTTACACAATGAGTTGCTATGTCCTCACTGCTATTTTAACACAAGTTAGCTAAGGCCAGCTAAGAAAACACCTGCATTTGCAATACAGACCTACCCTTTATGTTCACTTAATCAATGAGGGATCAGGCCCTCACATTCCTCCTCCCTACCATTCTTCACTCTAGACACTCTTGGAACTTCCCATGCACCAAGAACCTCTTTACTCTAACCTTCCTAACCCCTATCCTTAAATGGCATGAGGCCCACCTATTAGTGTTTCAAATACTATTACAGCATATTACCTAGATCAGGGGTGTCACACTCATTTGCTATGGTGGGCCAGATTTGAATTAAATGTACTTCAAGTGGAACATACATACCATAAATCAAAATACTAGGCACAACCATTTTTATGTAGTTTTATATTTTATTTGCTAGATATCAGAGATATAAAAACTACAGTAAATTCACTTCTACAATGACTACTATTTTACGATTAATCAATGATTCAGAATTATAGTATTGCACAATGCCCCAAGACCACATTATCCCTCTCCCATGTTTTGGAGCGCTGTGTCTCATGCACACAGCACTCCATGTGCTGCTGTCAAAGCACACAGCATTGTACTTTCTGGCAGCAGTGCACAAAGCTATGAGATCTTACTGCAGCACGTGATGCCGCCAGAGAGCACAACACCGCGAGATGTTGCGGCAGCATGCGTTGCCGCCAGGGGCCAGACCAAAAAGTTTGGTGGGCCATATCCGGCCCATGGGCCGGATGTTTGACACCCCATATCTAGATCTCACAACTGCAGTGTAGCAATCATTTGCCTACAAATAGAGCTACCATTACCATACAAAGAAGAGAACTGAAAGCCCAACACACCGCAGGAGAGGAAGCTCCCCATAGTGAGACACTCGCTGTTTTACTTGATAATATGATCATCTGCTCAGTTTAACGTTCACCAAATTGTCTTTATACATATTTTATTGAATGTGACTGCCTGGCTGAGAATAAAGAATTAGGTCCGACACAAAAGGTTGCATTGACCTTGAGAGACAGTCAGTTACAAGAAACATTTGGTCACTGAAACAAACAAATTTCAAATACATCTTGTGAGGTAAAAAGGGTTCTGAAAAATAGCAACAAATGAGTGATACGCTGCATTACAGATTACAAGTGTACCCGGCTTTTCTCAGTTATTTAAATATACAAAGTCCCATTTTTTTCGCACATCTTGACCTGTCTATCTAACCAGGCATTATGAGCGTAGTTATTTTATTCATTGTAAATATTTCTTCCACATCCTCCATAAGGTTAAATTCATAGACTATAAAATATAAATTTCCCAGAGATTCACATAAAAGATCACTTTAACATCTATTTTAAGGTAGACCCCTGTCCAAAGATGATCTCTGACAGTAACTTAAAAATCAGTTTGCATATCCATTCCCAAATCCCGATTTCACTCACTTGTAGACTTCCTCAAAAAAAATCTCTTTAACTGAAACATCTTATACTTACTCTTAGCACTGTGGTGATAACTTTCTTTGAAGTTCAGCCATTGCAGTTATCAGAGTATGGAAAACATGAATCTGACTTTTATGATAAAACGAATTTGGTTTTGGCACATTAGATTGCTCACAGAACAAGTGAGGGGACGCACAGCCTTTCATCCAACTTCAGCTGCCTACTTAAACACTCTGAGCCCTAGTCCTCTTCATTCTGAGATGAATACATTAAGGTAGTCACATCACACTGAAATTTAAGAACCAGTGGCTGGAAGCTTGAAAAAGGAGGCTGACCATAGTGGTCTGAATATGCTTTGTTTTATCTGGTTTGTAAAGCATAAGCACAACCATGTCTGGACCTACCCAATATGGGGCTATGTGGGGGACACACTAACTTTTTGCTTTGCAGGCCTCAGATATGGTGTCCACTGACGTATAAAGACGATTCCCTACTGATTTCATAAAGTGTATTGGCTTTGGGTGGACAGTTCCCTGATTTGATTCTTTGCCAGAATGATTCCACTCAAGTAGGAATAATCCTTCATACAATATTTACCTCTCTGCATTCCACATTTTCCATGGCAGACTGTGGAGTTTTTATTTACTCTTGCCAGATGCACTTCTTAATTTGCTCTTTTTATAAGATTGATGTTTGAGAGGGTACTTTTATTCTATACTCTTATTTTCAATTATCTATTGGGATTGATTTCTCATGTTTGTTCCCAGCCCCAAGATGATGATTTTTGCGCTAATTTAAATGTCTGAGCCTCAAGAATCCTGCTAGACAGTTTTTTTTCCCTTCCGCCTTTAAACAAGGATATTTTCTTGGCAAAATATAATGGGCCAGATTCTCCCTGTATGAGGACACTTCCATGCTGTTCTGCCAGCACAAAGAGAAGCCCTGACCCCAGATTAATAGGCCACAGGAGGACTATCTCTGTGTGACGCTGGGTGATGGAGAGCTGCTAGAGTGGCTCCTAAATCACCTCTCTCCCTATTGGCAGGGCAGCAGAAATGGCAAGGGAAATGAGGGCCACCAGTTATTCAGCTGACCTCTTTGGACTACTGGTAGTTGGCACAAGTTAGATCATCCTTCACAGCTGGAGAATACAAGATGGCTTAAAGCTCCCTTTGCACATGCACACATACAATCTTATACACATCCTCTGAGGTGCATAGGGCAAACGTCTGTCAGAGCATATGAGGAGGTCCCATACATAATGTCAACCTTTCATGGTAATTCTGGATTTCTTGTCTCTTTTGCTTTTAAAAAGCACATCTCTTACTTACTCAACTGTGACTATATCATATGTATAAAAATGTATTATTTGCATTATCGTAACACCTAGGAGCCCTTGTCAGGGACCAGAAGCCCGTTGTACTAGGCACGGTACAAACACTGAACAAAAAGACAGTCCCTGCCCTATATATTTTCACTTTTTGTCATTCAAATTAAATGTCAGAAATTACATTCAAGGCTGTGAATTTAAAAGCACAAGATGCAAAAAATCCCGAGTTGGCCTGAAAGGTCAGTATTTGCCTAGTTCTGACAATGCCTTCTGAAATGCCACAGTTACACTTTACTTAGCATCGATGTTTCCTATTCCGTCTCTCACACCAATTTCTGAGAACCGTTGGCAAATGTTGACTTTTTAATGGCACAGAAAAGTTTTACTAACAACTCAATTTATGTAACAACCATTGTTGACAGCTGACAATGTCCTAGTAGATGGGATCAATGCTCTAACATTGTATAATGCTTATAACACCATTCAGATATGTATATTTATTCCGGATCTTCAAAACAGATTACCACGTATCATACTGAAGTTTGGAGAGGGACAATATTTTTTTCCTTGCCACTTCCAAGATAAATGCAAACAAAAGATTACAAACAAATAGCAGATGATAGCAATACCCTTCAGATGTGCTTCTTTTGGTTTAAATGAATATTTAGCATGTTCAGTCTCAGGAGTCAGACATAAATGGCATCATAAAAATGGTTTTACTAAAATCTAGGCAATTGAATAAAAATCTACAGAAAACACTAATAAAAATAAAAAGATCCTGTTCCATGTACACTAAAGAAAACGTAATTGTGACATTTAATAAAGGAATTTTTGGAGTAAGATTCAGTGCTTTCAGGGTTTTTTAAAAGTATTTTTAAATGCTGTGGCTATCAATTTTAATAAGCTCAAATAATACATACATATAATGTTGATTAGTTGTATTGCTTTGAAATCTTTTTGAAAGAAAAGTACTATATACAATAATTATATTATAATAAACTTAAATGAGGGACTTTTAACTTACCTAAAAACATCTCCCCTACCTTCCCATGACAGACTGGTTAAGCTAACGCAACAGGATCTCAGTATTGCCAACATCAAGCATTCAAAAATTCATTACATTGACTTAAAATTCATTACTTTAAAAAAAATGGATTCTTTTTATTTGTATTCTAGTTTCTAAGTCTTTAGGGTTCTCAGGTCACATTTTCAAGCATTTCTCTGTAAGTGTAAGGGCTAGAAGTTTGGGTTTTGTACTCTTTTTTAAATGAAAACTGAGGTTCTCCTTTAGCTACATGAATACAAGAGTTGAGGTTTATTTTAAATGGAACTACCACGGCAAACACAATCACTGGGTCTATAGCCCTGCAATCTGGACTCTCACTTCCTCAGGGGGACTCCTTCCTTCCCTGTAACGAAGACAGAAGGGTGATAGAATTTCCCATGCGCCACAGTGACATGAAATATTGCAAGAGAAGGGAGTGAAATATATGATGGCATTTGCAAGAGCCTTAGCATTGGCCTAACCCTGCTTCCACTGAAATCAGTAGGAGTTTAAACACTGATGTCAATGGAAATAAAGCAAAGCTTTTGAAAATCCCACCCTTAAATGTCAACTTTCTGACTTCAAAACTGAACTGTGAGATTTTCTTTGCAGTCACCATAGTAAATATGGTAAAATATTCCAGTTGAAGTCAATGGGTGGTTTCCCATTTTCTTCAAGAGGGCAGGGTCAGGAACTGTATGTTTGCTGTGTTGAAAAAATAGGTGGAAAGAAAAGAGAACATAAAAAGGCCTATTTGTGCCTAAATCTCAAACATCATACATTAAAAAGTAGAGAAACAGAAGACAATTTTGAAGTTTAACGTACTAATAAGCATTTAAACCATTCCAACACTACCTTGATAGGTCAATTGTGGAAATGAATTAAATTGGACTCAATTTTAATATCCATACAATTTGGGTTCAGTTCCATTCCATTCCTAGATCAGAACTTTTCAAAAAAAAACAAAAAACAACATCCAACCTTGATTTAAAAATTACCAGTGGTAGAGAACCCACCATGACCCTTGAAAAATTGTTCCAGTGGTTAATTACTGGCACTGCTAAAAATGTACTTCTTATTTCCTGTCTGAATTTGTCTAGCCTCAATTTCCATTCATTGGATTGCATTATACCTTTTTCTGCTAGTCGAAAGAACCCATTATCAAGTATTTGTTCCCCATTTAGGTACTTATAGACTATAATCAAGTCTCTTTGTTTTGCTCAATAGATTGAGCTCCTTAAAACAATCACTAAAAGGCATGTTTTCTAATCCTTCAATCATTCTCGTGGTTCTTCTCTGAATCCTCACCAATTATCAACATCCTTCTTGAACTGTAACAGTAGTAGCACCAGTGCCAAATACAGAGGTAAAATAACCTCTCTAGTCCTACTTGAGAGTCTCTTGTATATGCATTTAAGGAGCGTATTAACCCATCTCTCTCACATATACTTGGAAATACTTCTGGAAACCCATCAAATTCCGGGCAGGAAAATACAACATTGCATAAATTAAACCAAAACTTACACTAAGCCAAAATACACATATGCGGAAAGGGCCCTCAGTAGCTTTTTTAAAGAATTCGAATAAAAGCTTGCTCTCCTTACTCAGCTGAGGAGTCCCAATAATTTTAATAGGACTATTCAATTGAGTAAACAACATGAGGTAGCCATAAAAATCTAAATTTCACTGTTCTCTGGAGCTTATGATCAGAGATAAATTTATAATAATTTTCTTCAATACTAGCTTGTTTATTTTGGACCTGAATTATAAAAGCAATTTTAATAATATAGTGTGCTTGTGAAAAGCGCTATTCCATAATAAAAGCACTTCTTTAAGAGAGTTGATACCATTACAGAAATATTACTGCATTTAAAGAATATCATAGAATCACCTTTATAACAGGAGCATTAAAATAAGTTTTCTTGCACTATTAAAAAGTACTGACAATTCTTTCCTGAAAGTTCTGGATGTTATTTAGGCAGCTGCCTCTTCCCTTAGCAAAATGAGATCTATATCCTTGGAAAGTGGGCAGGTCCCAAAATGATGGTAGTAAGGAAGACTTTCTCTGAATGATGCATTTCAAAGCTGTCTGGGGAATTTTGATGTGCAATTGTCAAATAATTTCCAATGGGACTAGTATGTTCAAATCATTGAGGCAGGTTAAGAAGTCTCAGTGTTAAAGTAGCACAAAATTTGGCAAAATTCAAGTGACAGAAGATATCAAAGGCTATAAAATTAACTTGATTTAGAGGGATGATCTGGATTACGGTCATAAAGTAGTTAGTACTTATGAAAAATGCCGAGTTCAAAGGTCTGGAGACTAAAGTTGTCTACACACCTCCAATCACACCCATCAGTGGTGCAAAGTTCCCTGCTAGCCTGCCTTGCTCCTATAATGGACGGACTAGCTACCGAGGTCAATGGGTAGTTTAGTCTCCAGGTCTGTCGGTGTAGGCTGACCAGGTTCCTGTTGGCAACAGCTATGATATAACTATGTGCTCACAAAGCACCAAATCCAGGCCCATCCCACTCATGCTCCTGCGGCAGAAGAAATGCTTCTGCTGTGCAAGGTAGAGCAGGGAGCTCAGAGAAGCAGGTCGCAAGCTTTCCAGATAATCTCATTCTCCCTAGTCAAACCTTTTGCAAAAAGGGGCTATGGAGACTACTTCAGCCAATGGGCCACAACAGCTTCTATGGAGTGCGGGACAGAGGAAGAGAGCAGAGTGGCGGAGCTCACATAGTAGCAGGCATTGCTGTTCATTCTCTCCAGGTGAACTTTCCACCACTGTGGGGCAGCTGAGGGCATACCAGAGGAAGCTAAGTAAAGATTCCAGGCTGAGGCCTGGTTCTCTTTGATGGGTTTTAACCTTTTCTTGCTGATTATATTTCTCTTAATGCTTTTGATACTCCGGTTGTGCGACTGATGACATTTCTTGTTTGAAATCGTACCACCTACTGAAATGTCAGGTGGCATTCAAGGCTGTAAGTCAAAAGTTCAGATCAGAGGATGAAGAAAGAAGATCAGGTTGTCTCCTTTAAATGTGAATCAGTCATGGAAACTTGAATTTCGCCTTCATATTTTAGCTCTTAGAAAATCCATCAATTCCATAGGCCTGAATTATCTGTGGTTAAAAACATATATAAATGGTTGGCATATTTTACTAACTAAAAGCTATATTTTGTATTTGATTTCTTTTAATCCTACCATCTGAAGTTAATTTCTACATGGAGTAAAAACAAATATAATATCTGCAATTGTTATTTTATTATAATTTACTCAAGAGTAAAAGCTACCAGAAGCCCAATAATAAAATAAATACATTACAATATGAAGGTAGCTTTACAAAGTAAGAAGAAATTAGAGAGGTATTTCCATTGAAATGGACTCAGACAATGCCAGACTTTTAGCAAGCCAGAGGCATCTTGTAGGGCAAGCAAACGACTGACATCCAGAAATGAGCGACAAATGGTGCCACTAACATGCTGTTTTACCTTCCACAAGCCACTTGCAAGGGCAACATTTTCAATAGTTGCCTCTAATTTTGGTGCCCGACTTTAAAGAGCCTAGAGTGAAATCCTGCCCTTCTTGGGTCAATGGGAGATTTGCCAATGATTTCAGTGGGGTCAGGATTTCGCCCTTGGGACTGATTTCAACTGGAGTTGCAGATGCAATGCTTCTCTGAAACTTGGACCCTAACTCTGGTGGCCTAACTCTCTTAGTTTCTTTTGAGAATTCCAGCCCCTGTTTCTAAAGTTTGGCACCCCAAAATTGAGGCATCTGAAATAGGGGGACCCTCTTGAATTTCTGGGCTTTAACTGTTCTGTGAATCTGTTTTTCCATCTTAAGTGGGAGATTATATAACTTTCCTGTCTCACAGGGGTACTGTGAAGTTTAAATCACAAGTCTGAATAAATAGTTGGCACAGCATTTTAAATATATAATCATGCTACATAACTGCTAAATATCATTGTTGTTCAATATCTTATTTGTTTCTGAAAATTTGTAACGCTATCCTGTAGTTTATAGCTCTCAGTAGGTTTATTAAACTACGAACAGTGAGATTCAATTTCAAGTGTGAATTTTGCTTGAGGATAGTCAGACAAAGCAGGGATAGCAGTCAACTAACTCAAGTTCTGGGCTGATAATTTCACGGTTCATGTAGAAGTCTTTGCCTACACTGTGTCACAGGGAAAATAATGGCTCTGGAAAACTGACACACATCTGTTTTCAACCAAAAATAATGCTTAGATAACACAACTGGTGATAATTCTCTCTTTTTTCTCCTAAATCTAGTAGTTGACTGGCTGCAAGTTTGACAGGTTTTCCAATGAAAGATTAGAACCTCCAGTAAGAGTTAAATGGTGGTTGACCAATCCAAAAATTATAGCATTCAAGATGTGAGGCTAGAGAAGGATAATTTTATAATGCCACTGAATTATCAGGCTTTAGCTACAATTTCTATCTGGGAGGAAAGTAATTAAATAAATCACTTGGCTACTAAGGAAGTAAGACAGTTTTCAACTGCACCCCAGACACGAGCATTTTGTACAACTGGCACACTCTTAGAATCATAGGGTTAGAAGGGCCTGCAATGGTCATCTAGTCTAACCTCCTGCCAAGACGCAGGATTTGTTGGGCCTAAACCATTCAAGACAGATGGCCATCCAGCCTCCTTTTGAAAACCTGCAGTGAAGGAGCTCCACAACCTCCCGGGGCAGGTCTGTTCCATTGTTCTACTGTTCTGACAGTCAGGAAGTTTTTCCTCGAGATCAGGAGCGTGCACAGGGGGTAGAAGGGGGAAGGCGAGCAGGGGCACGACCCACCCCTCCAATGATCAGTGGCACAGAACTCCTCCGGCCACAGGGAGGTGGTGGGGAGAGTGAGTTCCTGCCAGGGCTGGGGGAGGGAAGAGCAAGCTCCTGCTGAGGTGTGGGGGGGGAGGGGCACGTAAATTTAAATTCCTGCACTCACCCTTGCCCGAGATTTAATCTAAAGATGCTATGCCTCCGTTCATGCAACCTATATTGCACTTGCTTTTTTTTTGCAACTGCATCACTTTGACTCATGTTGAGGTTGGGATACACCACAACTCCTAGATCCTTCTCAGCAGTGCTGCTGCTAAGCCAATTGTCCCCCATTCTGTGTTTGTACATTTGGTTTTTCTTCACAAGGTACAGCACCTTAACATATGCCTTTGTTGAAAGGCATTTTGTTGTCTATCACCCAGTTCTCCAATTTATCCATTTGAACTTTAGCTGTATCCTCCAAAGTGTTTGCCACCTCCCTCCAGATTTGTTTCATCTGCAAATTTGATTAGTATGCTTTCTACTCCTCCATCCAGGCCATTAATAAAGATGTTAAATAACAAAGGACCTGGACCTGGACTGTGGAATCCCATCAAGACTGCCTTCCAATCTGACATAATTCCATTAATAGCTACTCTTTATTTGTGGTTCTTTAAACAATTATGTATCCACTTAATGGTAGTTCTGCCGAGCCCACATTTCTCCATCTTACTTATCAGAATGTCATGTGGGATTCTTGTATAATCTGTACTATTATTAAAGAAGTCCAAAAAAATTGACCATAGGAATAAAGCAATTAATAACGAAATAGGAGCCACAGCCAGTTCTGATACTGTGAAACCAGGAAAAAAAAACAGTCTACTTATTGGATCACCTGAAACACTCAAAGCACTTTGCAATTATTGGTAAACTGGCCTTTTGGGTCACGTATCACCAAATGAGAAAAATGTTCGTCACTCCTGGTTCACAGGATATGGACAGCAGGTTTCCTATCTTTCTCAGTGCCTTACAACACACATCCATCAGTTGAACTCATGCCCACTCTTATTCATCTGTTACAATAACTGCTACATACACTAGTTGATAGCCATTCCATGAAGCAACTCATGAAATACAAGTAAACCATGTGCAAGTTCACAGGAAATAAAGCAGATGATGCACTTTCTCAGATGCAGGGAAGTTTTTAAAATGACTAATGTAACAACAATATACTGAGCATTCAGCTGGAAAATGGGCACTTACTCTGGTTTTGCATACTGGAGGTTTTCTGCAGAACTAACTTCCCCAGTCTAAACACAGCCAAAGTTGTTACTTTAAATAGTCTCTTAACTGCTCTGTTGTTGATAATATCTTTAATAAATGGTATCGTGGACTAAAAAACAAGCAGCTATTTATATCAGTTAAATGGATGTATTCAAAGATACTTACATCCTCTCTCATCTATGTTTCTCCATGAAATTTAGGATCACAGAACTTTTAGAGATCTCAGTTGCCAATTTTTCCTTTCAAAATACAAATTAGACTAGGGTGACCAGATAGCAAATGTGAAAAATTGGGATAGGAAGTAAGGGGTAATAGGCACTTAAATTTAAGAAAAAGTCCCGAATATCGGGACTCTCCCTCTAAAATTGGGACATCTGGTCACCCTAAATTGCACATCCATTTTGCAATGTACAGTTCATTAGCAATCATAATGTTTTCAATTAAAGGCCTGATTCAAAGCCCATTAAAATCAATGGGAGTGTTTCCACTGCCTTGAAAAGGCTTTGAATCAGGCTGCAAAGGCATAAATCCATTTACCTGAAAATGTAGTTTTGCTGAATTTTTTTTTATGTTGTTGAAATTTTTTTATTTTCAGTTTGGAAAAATCAAAAGAAAACATTTCATGGCATGGCCAGGTAGCCTAGCCCACAATGAAGAATAAGGTCATGAATCATCAGAAATTTCCAGAAGGCACTGTGACAATATGGATGGATACAAGTTCAGTGTGAAACTGAGCTGAAACTTCAATTCAGTTCAACAAACTGAAATGCAACGTTTAGCTCCAGGAACGATTAAATGTTTCATTTTGATCAAAAATATCAAAACAAAATGTTTTTACAGTTCCAAATAAAAATAATTCAGAACTTCCTTTTCAGGAAAAAGTTTTAATGTCTACATTTCTTCCCAATTTGGGATGAAAACAGGTGTCAAGATATCAGAATTTCCAACAGAATGGGAATTCCGATTGTCAACCAGTACTAATAAATAACAACATTTTAGTTTTGTCACCAGTCATCTGCTACAACAGGGACAGCTATGAAGAATTTCAGCAAGTCACTCAAAAAAAATCCCACCATGCCCTTAATTAAACTGTTGCCCTATATGTTTCCTTAGTTTTTTATTAAACTGATGCTGGTTATACTGAAAATTATCTGTGTTTTCTTCTGAATTGAGCAATCTGCATTCTTAAATCATCAGATTTCCAGTTTCACTTCCCTTAGAGGAAAGTTAGTCTTGTTGATAATAAAAATGTTCCTCCCTTTCCTCCAACACCACAAAGCCTCACCTCAGTCCCCAGAAAAATCATGGAGCAGGTCCTCAAGGAATCTATTCTGAGGCACTTGGAAGAGAGAAATGTGATCATGAACAATCAGCATGGATTCACCAATGGCAAATCATGTCTGACCAACCTGATTGCCTTTTATGATAGGATGACTGGTTCTGTGGATGTGGAGAAAGCAGTGGATGTGATACACACTGACTGTAGCAAAGCTTTTGATACAGTCTCCCTCAGTATTGTTATCAGCAAGTTAAAGAAGAATGGATGAATGGACTATAAGATGGACAGAAAGTGGGCTAGATCATCAGGCTCAATGGGTAGTCATCAACAGCTCGATTTCTAGTTGACAACTGGTAACAAGCAGTGTGCCCCAGGGGTTGGTGCGGGAGCCGATTTTGTTCACCATCTTCATTAACCGTCTGGAGGATGGGGTGAATTGCACCCTCAGCAAGTTTGCAGATGACACTAAGCCGGGGGGAGTTGTAGAAATACTGGAGGGCAGGAATAGGATACAAGGTGAAATAGACAAATTAGAGGATTTGTGCCAAAAGAAATCTGATGAGGTTCAACAAAGACAAATACAGAGTCCTGCACTTAGGATGGAAGAATCCCATGCACTGCTATAGACTGGGGACCAACTGGCTCGGCAGCAGTTTGGCAGAAAAGGACCTGGGGGTTACAATGGACAAGAAGTGAGATATGAGTCAACAGTACGCTCTTGTTGCCAAGAAGGCAAACGGCATATTGGGCTGCATTAGTAGGAGCATTGCCAGCAGATTGAGGGAAGTGATTATTCCCCTGTATTTGGCACTGGTGAGGCCTCATTTGGAGTACTGTATCCAGTTTTGGGCCCCCCACTACAGAAAGAATGAGGACAAATTGGAAACAGTCCAGTGGGGGGGCAACAAAAATAGTTAGGGGGCTGGAGCACATGACTTAGGAGGAGAGGCTGAGACAACTGGGCTTGTTTAGTTTGCAGAAGAGGAGAATGAGGGGGGATTTGATAGTAGCTTTTAACTATCTGAAAAGAGGTTCCAGGGAGGGTGGAACTAGCCTGTTCTCAGTGGTGGCAGATGACAGAACTAGGAGCAATGGTCTCAAGTTTCAGTAAGGGAGGTCTAGGTTGGATATTAGGAAAAAGGTTTTCAGTAGGAGGTGGTGAAGCACTGGACTGGGTTACCTAGGGAGGCGGTGGAATCTCCATCCTTAGAAGTTTTTAAGGTCTGGCTTGACAAAGCCTTGGCTAGGATAATTTGGTTGGGGTTGGTCCTGATTTAAGCAGGGGATTGGACTAGATGACCGCCTGAGGTCCCTTCCAACCCTAATCAACTCTGATTTTATGATTCCAATGAATTATTTCATTCATTGTCAAAGTAATGGGAACGGATGTTTGCCACGCACAATGGGAGAAATTCAGAGGTGATGGGTACAACAGTATAAATTACATTTTGATGAAAGAGTTTAAATGGCCAAGAATCTGGTTTCTATCCTGAGAATTTAAATTCAAAGTAAACCCAACTTAAGCCAATGATGTTACTCTGGATTTGCACCATTATAGTAGAGAACACAATCTAGCTGAGTGAACCGAATGAGAGACCAAACTGGTGGAAGTACACTAACAGAGACTCATTTACATATCACTGCTGAATTGGTCTCACTGAGTACCCTAAAAGCCTCACCATTTCCTTCCTACCTGTTGTTCATCTCTTGTAGGGGAATTCAGATCTTTTTTTGTTGTTTTTGTTTTTATTGCTTAATCATTCTTTAATTAAAATTATTAATTAATTAAAATCATTAATTAAAATTGCCTTTTCTATGGTACCCACGACACACTTCCAGGACAACATCCTTCCATTGATCATAACAGACTCAAAGCAAGTACAGCACTATTGCTGGTTGAAATATTTTTGTCCAAAAGGAATTCCAACCAAAAATGGCTTTTTATCCAAAAAAAACATTTCTGTTTTCTATGAAGTATTCTGGTTTCTTCATTAAAAACAGGAAATCAAAAAGTATCTTGGTAAAAACGTTTAGTTTCCAAAAACCGATTTATTTTATTTTTTAATGGAAAATGGTTTTGTAAAATCAAAACATGTTTGTTTTTGCACATTTGTTAAAAAAGGAAAAGGAGGAAGTTAAATGAAAACAAAGAAACTAAAACTTCTTAGATATTTCCCATGATTTTTTTTTTTAAACCAGCTGAACACAGTTCTGATTTTCAGAGCACCGCCCACTTGCCCTGGTCCGGCAAAGCATTCAGCACACCTTGGAAGCCCGCTGGAGTTGAAGGGTCGGAC
Source organism: Mesoclemmys tuberculata (assembly GCA_007922155.1). NCBI lineage: Eukaryota > Metazoa > Chordata > Testudines > Chelidae > Mesoclemmys > Mesoclemmys tuberculata. The sequence continues at coordinate 9,160,851 of ML675614.1, read as the reverse complement.
TTCTAACCTGGCAATATATGGAACATTGAGCCAACGGACGTGGCAGTGTGGGAGGGGCCTGAGAAGCAAGAAGGAACCACGTTGTCCCATAACCCTGCTGAGCTGGGCAGGGGAGCGAAAAGGAGGGAGGTCACAGGGAGAAGGTTAGTCGGGGAAAATGGAGATAGGAGTGTGAGAGAATGAGAGATGAGACTCCTCCCACCAGCAGAAAAGAGAAAGACACCATTTCCCCACAAAGATGAGAGAAGGGGAACACTATCTTCCCACCCAAACCCAAAAGGAAAGGACAAGAAGATGATGGGTGAAGTATAACAACAAGAATAGAACAGAAAGCCTCAAAACAGTTACACCCCACTCAGTAGCCAGGAAAGAGAGAAAGGGTTCCCTTCCCTGCTTCAAGACCACATCCCTGCTCTGCCAGAAACCAGGAACAGGGTCAAAGAGTCCCACTGGCCAGTTATCTAGGGAGAAGAAGAGTGCCCCTCTCTTTTTCCCAGGACCTTGTAGAGGAGGAATCAGTCGAGAGCTAGAGAGATAAGGCCTACGGAGCCTCCAACCAGGAGAGCCCCTTCCTTCTTGGCAAGCCCAAGAGATCGCTCCATAGTCCTACTCTCATCAGCTGGAGCAGAGAATGATGGATGTGCAATCAGAGACAAGCTGGGGATAGCTAGGAGGGAAAGATCCCCTCCCCTTCCTGTAGTGGATAGCAAAAGGGAAGGAGAGATTAAAGAGAAGGCATGGCAAATGGAGAACAAAGGGATTGTGGGAGTGGCAAATGACATGTTAGTAGAGGACCAGCATACCTCTTTACTGTGCCTTAACCCCTTGAATAAACTAGAATCCAAGTGAACCTTGCACTGGAAATAAGGGTTTTAAGTTCCAATACATAGCAACAGCTTTTGTGATTCATGTCAGCAGCCTTAATGCTGAAATTTTGTGCACTAGGACTGAGTGCATCTCTGGAACAAAGTGGGTTTTTTTTAACCAGAGAATGGTCCTCCTAGGATCAGGTGTAACCTCGGCATCTGTTTATTTTCTTTTAGAAAATTGCCTTGCTCAGTCCTCGTGTATTGAATATATTTTGGTTGCCAGTAGATAGATAGGGTGCAAACTTTTGCAAACTTTGGACAAAATGTCTCAAAGCAGTAATATTCCAGCTAGCCACTGCAATGTTAATTAAACCAAAACATTAGTACAGGAATCTTTTAAAAACAAATTCCTAACTGCTCAAATTAAAAAAAAAGTTTACATTTTACAACTTTTAGTCTCCAGAAAATTCCTCCTAACTGTACCTTCTTTGCTCATCACCATTCTTAGACTGTCACTTTCAGAGCTAGAAAAAAAATGAGTTTCTCTGCTTGCAGCCAAGAATAAATGAGCAGCGTGTTCTGGCTCAAGTGGATGAGTGAATAGAATGTCCTTTCCCTCCCATCAATAACCCTGTGTCAATGTGCTAAGGACCAAAAGACTGAAAGAGAATAAAAGAGTTCTGTCATCCACAAAGTCTCACTCAGATACTTATAGAGCTACATGGTAATGTAGCTAAATACACAGGTAATGTGTTTGTAACTCTTTCTTTCCTCTCGCTAGAACACCTTTGTTTTTTCTAAAATTACTTTGTGCGCCATTGAGCTGATCCACATGCTACAGAATTCAGTCATCGGTAACATTTTATTCCGGCTTACATCCTTAGAGTGGAAGGTCGCTCTGAGTGCAATAAACCTTTTGTTTACTCCAGAAGAAACCAGCTTGCCAGCAATCAGTAACTGCGAACTTCTGTCAGCATCACAAATGCTTTTCTATACTTGCTATTAAATTGCACAGAACAAAACTCTTAACACGTAAGTAGAGCAGAGAATCAGACAAGGTCACATAGGACAAAGGGACAGACATGCTCGTGCTTTAATTTAATAAGTCATGCCGGCTGTCTCCTCCAGTTTGTTCTGTATACATCTCAACCCTACATCTCTAGTCCTTCCTATGGCTGAAGGTGCGATCTACTTATATGGTGCCCATCACCACAGTATCTGAGTGCCTCCCAAGTAATTAGTTTTGAAATTGCTATTTTTTATTTTTAAAGCTCTCTCTCCCCTTCCCACACCTGTAGGAGGATAACATTTAGTAGGTGGTATGTTGTTAGGTTTTTATTTTAATGAGTGAATTTAAGAGCTGCGCTAAGTAGGAAAAATGGGGTTTGTTATTTGGTTCTGTATGCTATGAGGTCAGTGATCAATCTGACTTCCTGTGAGAATGTTCCAGCTCCATTTAATTTAGATGTTGAACAGGACCGCAGAAAGGACACAGTCCTATGGGACATCAGGTAAGAGGAAAACACTGACCGCTATTCCTTTGGTGGGGAGGGGCACAGGATATTAGTCTACTGGAAACTTGGGGCCGGATTTTCAAAAGCGTTCAGTATGTTGGCCACAAGTGTCCAAATGGGAGCTGCTGAGCGCTGAGCTCTTTTGAAAACCTGGCCCCTCCTGTCTCTGCATGGACCCAAGGAAAAACCTTGGATGTGAACAAGCTAGATGTTTACATGAACATCAACATTTTGTGGCTTAGTCCCTTCTCCACTCTTGACTAGAGCAGATTAGTGACAGCGTGTACAGAGGAGCCTGTGGTCTAAAAGGACCTGATCGTCCAAAGTGCTGTAAATCTCAACAACAGTATTATTATTATTAATAATAATAACAACACCTAGAGGCTGAATGCCATCAGCTCCCTCTTGAATCAGTGTGAACCAAGGGCACTAAACTTGCACAAGATGCACAGGATCAGTCCTTTCCCTTTTTTGATTTCTTCCCTTCATTGTTCAATAAGAATATTAATTTCTGTAAAGAGCAGCATTAAAAATCTCCAGAAACTTATTTCTAAAGCTTTGTGCTCTAATGTGTATAGAAAGAATGCCAGCCAGGGCTTTAATGCAGTAAGATCTTCTGTCTAAGTGAACTCCACACAGTTTAAGTGCAGGCAAACTGTTTTATGACAAACAATTCTTACCAAATGCTGCATGAAGCCATTACATCTCCCTCTTGGGCATTTATAGGGCGCCTAGGTCTATGCAATGATACTAAATGGCGGGCACCATGTTTCAGATTTGACATATTACATACGCTTGTAAACTGCTATGTAAATAAAGCAACAGTGGGGAACATGTCTGACAATTATAACAGAACTATACACGTTATGCAAAAAAAAAAAAAGACAAAATTAGTAGGAAAAGTTAGGCTTTCTACAAGCATAAGTTTCATATCAAACCTGACGAGATGGTATTGCTGCATCATACAGATGGCTGAAAGCATTAGCTCTGCAGCACACTGAGTACTTCAGTGGAAAAGGCAGCCACCATGGAGAGAGACAAGACAAAGGCAAGAGTTCGTGCAGAAACCTCTGTGTCTGTGATATTTCATTATGGACATCCTACTGCCAACTCAACCTGAAATGTGCAACAGCTGATCTGAGCTTTCCTTCGCCACTCACTCACTGATAACAATTCCATCGCACTGTGCCTCATGGCTTTTGCCAGTTTTGACTTTACTCTCCTTCTCCTCCCACGTCCAATCCCAGTGGATTTTTTCTCTGTACATATTCTCCAAAATCACTCCTTTCCTTTAGCTAAAGCCTTGATTACTGCAAACCCATCCTCTTTGATCCCCCTTCACTCTGCCCCCTTGCCAAAATGCTTCTACACAAATCATCTGCCTTCCCTAATGTTCTGGCCAAGTGTTTGAATTCCTCTACTGGCTTCCTCTCTGCTGCAGAATCCTTTCCTCCTGTGCAAGGCTCTGTACAGCCACTCCAATCTACAGCTGCATTCCTGTTTTATTCCTATGCCCCCATTTTCTCCCTCCCTTCTGCCTGAACTTATCTGTTTAATGGAACTGGCTGCAAAATATTAAGCATTTTGCTTGAAATTTTTTATTTTAAAAACTGAACAAAAGTAATTTTTTCTAACAAAAAAAAATTTTTTGAAGTATTTCATTGAAAGTATTTTTCAATTTTGAGGGTTTGGGTTTTTTTTACCTTTTCCTTTTTTCTAGTTTGCCTCTGGGAAAAGGATGGAAATGGAGAAAAGTAAATGGGGGAGAGGGAGAAAAAGGAGGAAACCAACCACAAATAAAAAATATCAATAGAAATTCAATTTGTGAAAATTTTCTATCTGTAAAACAATTAATTTTTCTTGAAAATATTTTTCGATTACTAGTTTTTGACCAGCTCTCTTATACTGACTAAAAATAGCTGCTTTGTGGAGCAGCTAGTCCTGGAACCCACAAGAGGAGAGCCAATTCTTGATTTAGTTGTAAGCGTGCACAGGATCTGGTCGAAGAGGAGAATATAGCTGAACTGCTTGATAATAGCAACCCTAATGTAATTAAATGTAACATCTTTGTGGGAGGAAAAATACCAGAGAAGCCCACCACAGTAGCATTTAACTTCAGAAAGGGGAACTACACAAAAATGAGGAAGCTAGTTAAACGGAATTTAAAAGGTACAGACACGAGAGTGAGATGCCTGCAAGAAGCATGGAAACTTTTAAAAAACACCAAACAGAGGCTCAAATTAAATGTATACCCCAAATTAAAAACATAGTAAGAGGACCAAAAAAAGAGAGACCCTGAGTAAACAACAAAGTAAAAGAAGTGGTGTGAAGCAAAAAGTCTTTAAAATTGGAAGTCAAATCCTACTGAGGAAAATAGAAAGGAGCATAAAGTCTGACATGACATATGCAAACGTATTGTTAGGCAGATCAAAAAAGAATTTGAAGAGCAACTAGCAAGACACAAAAAATAACAGCAAGTTTGTTTTAAGGACAACAGAAGCAGGAAGCCTGCCAAACAAACAGTGGGGCTATTGGCCAATCAAGGTGCTAAGGGAGCACACAAGGAAGACAGAAACATTGAGGAGAAGCTAAATGATTTATTTGAATGGGTCTTCACTGCAGAGAACATGAAGGAGATTCCCAAACCTGAACTACCCTTTTTAGGTGACAAATCTGAGGAACTGTCCCAGACTGAGGTGTCAATAGAGGAGGTTTTGGAACAAAGAGATAAATTAAACAGTAATAGTTACCAGGACCAGATAGTATTCCCCCAAGGGCTCTGAAGATTTCAAAGACGAAATTGCAGAACTACTAACTGTAGTACTCGTATGTAACCTATCACTTAAATCAGCTTCTGTACCGACGACTGGAGGATAGCAAATGTAATGCCAATTTTTTTTAAAAGGCTCCAGAGGTGATCCTGCCAATTACAGGCAGCTAAGCCCAACTTCAGTACCAGGCAAACTGGTTGAAACTAAAATAAAGAACAGAATTATCAGATATATAGATGAACACAATGTGTCGGAGAAGAGTCAACACGGCTTCTGTAAAGGAAATCATGCCTCACCAATGCAATGGGATTCCTTGACGCCATTTTAATTAGCTGGTCCCACTCAAAGAACGGATCTTGGAGTCATTATGATAGTTCTCTGAAAACATCCAATCAATGTGCGGCAGCAGGCAAAAGGGCTAATAGAATGTAAGAAACCATTAGGAAAGGGTTTGATATAAGGCAGAAAATATAATGCGTTATATAAATCCACAATATGCTCCCACCTTGGATGCTGCATGCAGTTCTGGCTGCCCCTTTTCAAAAAAGATACATTAGAACTGGAAAAGGTACAGAGAAGAGCAACAAAAATAATAATCCACATGAGAAGGGATTAAAAAGAATGGGACTTTTCAGCTTGGAAAAGAGATGACTAAGAAGGAATAGGATAGCTATGATAGGAAATCCATCAGGAATAACAAAATGACTCACATATGCAACTACTGAATAGAGGTCCATAAAATCATGACTGGTGTGAAGAAAGAGTCTTTTTTATTCCTTCACACAACACAAGAACCAGGGCTCACCCAATAAAATTAAGAGGCAGCAAATTTGAAACAAAAGGAAGTGCTTCTCTTTGCACAACACACAGTCAACCTGTGGAACTCGGACCCAGGAGATGTTTTGAAGGCCAAAACTATAACAGGGTTCAAAAAAAGAATTAGATAAGTTCATGGAGGACAGGTCCATCAATGGCTATTTGTCAAGATGGTCAGGGAGGCAACCCCATGCTCTGGGTGTTAGTAGCCTCTGCTTGCCAGAAGCTGGGAGTGGACAACAGGGGATGGATCACTCGATGATTGCCTGTGCTGTTCATTCTCTCTGAAGCATCTGGCATTGGCCACTGTCAGAAGACAGGATACTGGGCTAGGTGGACCATTGGTCTGACCTATTATGGCTGTTCTTATGAAACAACCACCCTAGCACTGTTGGATGATGAATTCATTTTTTGGGTTCTGTCTCTTCATCTGATTGTCTATTTACATTTAAGAAACTGAGGCAGGGATAAGGTCTGGTCATTCAGTCAGTGCTTCCTGCAGTCTCAGTGCTGACAAAAGATGAGGACTCCCAGTTCTTGATCCATAAGCCCTAATTGTTGTGGTTCTTCATTACTGCAGTTATATGGCCTGCAGGAGTTGCTCCAGCACCAGAGAGTGTCTCACTGCTCTGAGCCAGGAGATCTGGTCTTGGTTTAAGAGTCTGAGATATATTCAAATAATTCCTAATGAGGTGGAACATATGACTTAAATTGCTGTTATGTTATTGACAGTGTCTATTGATATTCATAGACTCTAAGGTCAGAAGGGACCAATATGGTCATCTAGTCTGAACTCCTGCACAATGCAGGCCACAGAACCTCACCCATCCACTCCTGTAATAGCCCCTGACCTATGATTGCGTTATTAAAGACTTCAAATCATGGTTTAAAGACTTTAAGGTACAGAGAATCCACCAGCAAGTGAGCTGTGCCCCATGCTACAGAGAAAGGTGAAAAACCCCCAGAGCCTTTGCCAATCTGCCCTAGCGGAAAATTCCTTCCCGACCCCAAATATGGCAATCAGCTAAATCCTGAGCATGTGGGAAAGACTTACCAGCCCAACACCCAATAAAGAATTCTCTGTAATAACTCAGAACCCATCCCATCTAACATCCCTTCAGAGGCCATTGGCATATCTACCACCAGTAGTCAAAGATCAGTCAATTGCCAAATTAGGCTGTCCCATCATAGTATCTCCTCCTTATATTTATCAAACTCAGTTTTGAAGCCAGCTAGGTTTTTTGCCCCCACTTCTCCCCTTGGAAGGCTATTCCAGAACTTCACTCTTCTGATGGTTAGAAAGCTGCATCCAATTTCAAGTCTAAACTTCCTGATATCAGTTTATATTCATTAGTTCCTGTGTCCACGTTGGCGCTGAACTTAAATAATTCCTCTCCCTCCCTGGTATTTATCCCTCTAATGTATTTATAGAGAGCAATCATATCTCCCCTCAGCCTTCTTTTGGTCAGGCTAAACAAGCCAAGCTCTTTGAGTCTCCTCTCATACGGCAGGTTTTCCATTCCTCAGATCATCCTAGTAGCCCTTCTCTGCACCTGTTCCAGTTTGAGTTCATCTTTCTTAAACATGGGGGACCAGAACTACACACAGTATTCCAGAGGAGGTCTCACCAGCACCTTGTATAATGGTACTAACACTTTCCTATCTTTCCTGGAAATATCTTGTGATGCATCCAAGGGCTGCATTAGCTTTTTTCACAGCCACATCACATTGGTGGCTCATAGTCATCCTGTGATCAACCAATATGCCCAGGTTCTTCTCCTCCTCTGTCACTTCCATCTGATGTGTCCCCATCTTATAGCTATCTACTGGATAGTCCTAAGGAACATCTCTCCTGAGAGGACTGTGGCTTTTGTTTTCTGGAGGGGTAGCAGGACCTTGACTGGCCTCCAAAAAACAGCTTTCAGCCAGGGCCAGCCCAAAAGTTGGGTTTGGGGTCCCTTTAAATTCTTTAGCTGTCTATAGTCAGTCAGTAGGGAAGGACTCCAGCCTGTATCTTAGTGACTTTGTCCTGTAGTTTGGCCTTCCACCATGTAAAAATACCAATTCATTTTCCTTTGCCAATACTGAATCTGGTAAGATACTTGTATTGTTGGTCCAATTACAATAATAAGTATTAAAATAAAAACACTGGTTCTGTTTGCATATATAAACTAGGGTTTTATTTCATTTCAATGAGTTCAGTTGCAAAACAGTCAGCAAGCTAGATTCAAATGCACTAAGAAATTGTCATCTGATTCTCAAAAATGGGGGAAAAAGTTACAAGTAGCAATGTATTCAAGGGGGACTCACCCGAAAAGGGTCTATGAGATTCACATCCTACATATCTGCTTTATCATTGTTCCACCATTGCACAGCAACATCAAGAGTGGGCAGCCATGAATCGTTTACCTTTATTACCTAATTAGACAACGTTGACAGGATAAAGAGCATCAAAGTAGTGCTGTGTCAGAATTGGACATTTTAATGAAGTGGATATGATTCTCTTAAGAGAGTCTTCTTCCTAACTGCAAGGATTTAAAGAAAAAAGAAAGTACCTACTGTCAAGTACTTCACCACAGAAGTTGTTTCTGTTTTTTCACACTCCATTATTTGTAACAGCTCCTTAGAATCTCAGAAATAAATGCAAGTTGTAAATCCTTTTCTGAGAAAAATTGCCCCACTCACCTCATTCTTCAGGAGCGCTCACGAAGGCCTTGATCACACACACAAGTTGTACTGCTTTATCTATATTTGTACAGTTGTACACAAGGATACTTTTATAATTAATGTGGTACAACACCCCCTTTTTCTCCCCTCTACTCAATGGACGCCTTTATACTGCTACAAATGCGCGTATAGTGTTATAGCTTATTCTTATATGGGAAGAGGAATAACAAAATACTGGTGTAAGCACATTTATACTGGTATAAGTGCTTCCATACTAGGGCTTGTACCGATATACCTATATCAGTAAAATATCCAATCTATATCAAAGAAAATTCAGTCTGAGTCACAGTAGCCTGGAGCTTGTGGAGTTTTTAAGCGCTGAAGAGTTGTGAACGATGAGGCCAGGAGGACATTAGGTTAGTCATAGAGTCATGAATTTGTGGAAGCCTTCCAGAGCCTACCTCTTCTCCCAAGCACCATACTTCTACAGTAACAGTATTGAACTAGACCACTTTCAAGGATATAGCTAATTATTTTTAAAGAAACCCATCAGCAATAAAATGTTTTATGTATGAAAATATTGAATTTCGTATCTGAACAGCCAAAGGAGGAGGAAATGAAATCACATTTTAAGAACCTAACTTTAACGGAGTCAAAACGCTATAGGACTATTCCAATAGACTGTACTCTGTCAGCAATCTGGTTATACGTCATATATAATTTATGGCCGCCATGTCTTAACCTGTGAGTAATGCTAATAACAGAGAAGGCAACACTACTTCCTGTATGTCCCCAAGGAACAACCACAAGTGTTGGTTCTTCTGTGCAAAGCATGCAGATCATTTGTTACAATTTATTATTTGTATTGTGGTAGCATTTAGAGTCTCCAACCAAAATCAAAGCATTGTACAGACATATAAGATACTGCCTCTGCTCCAAAGAGGTTATAATCTAAATTGGCAAGACAGACAAAGAGTCAAAAGGAAACAGGTACATGGTGAAATCCTCACCCCCACTTCAGCCCCTTTACACTAGGTAAGAAAGCCAGGGCAGCAACAGAGAGTTCTAAAAGCCCCTTATTTGGCTGGGAGAAGATTCCCCAGTGCAGACATTGAGAATGACAGCTGGCTCCCAAGGACCCCGTTAGTGTACAACAGTGGTTCTCAAGCAGGGGATGTATACCCTTGGGTGTACACAGAGGTCTTCCAGAGGATACTCAACTCATCCAGATCAGTGTGTCTTAACCTGGAGGTTGTGACCCCCAAGAGAGTTGTAGGTTGGGTTTGGGGGGGTTGCAAGTGCAGGGCTGGAATTATGGGGTGGCACTCAGGGCAACTGGCCAGGGCCTCATGCCACAGGGGGAGCAGCAAAGCTAAGTTCTATGCTTCATCCCCGAGTGGCAGAGCTCTGGCTTCACACAAGGCTCACAAGTGAAAAACAGGCTTAAGTCTCTCACTGATATGTCAGTACAACATTGACATTCCCATCGATTTATTCCATAAATGATACAGTAAAAACGAGAAAGGAAACGTAAAGACTGTTAAAAAGGGCTGCCTAAATTCTTCTAGAAGCCTTTCTAGCCTGGAAATGCCCAGGATAAGGAGGGCACAGAGATGGCTTAAAGTGGCCTTAGCCCCACCTCCCCTGGGCTGTGAGTTCTCACCTGCAGAGAGGAGATGCGACTTTTCCAAGGTGCAGTGGCTAAGATCACTCAAGTGCCCAGATCTGCTGACTTCACGCCCGGCACAGAAATAGGGCTGAGGCTGTGACACCACATTACATGAATGCTATTGTTTTGTACTTATTGCAAGTTAACGATGGAAATACCAAGCAATGTAATCTCTCTTTTTCATTTTGGTCTCTGGAGAAATATAAAAGGCTATAAATCTAAGACGAAAAACATTCTTTGCATTGCTGTAAAATCTTTTATTATTATTATTATTATTATTAATTTTTAAAAAATCTGTCAAATGCTGAACTGAAAATACAGAAAAGCGCTATGGAAGGAAATGAATATCTTGCTATATTAATTTTGCTATTAAAGACAAATGCAAACTGTTTCATTATTTATACATGTGCTAATTACTTTATGTTCTTAATTCTTGAGCACCAAAACACTCCTCTCCAAGCAGCAGTTTCCAAGGGCTTTTAAATGCAAATCCGTAAAAACGACTAACTTTGTAAGAGAGCTCCTCAAACACAAGGTTCTAGGTACATGGGGAAAGTGAAAGCAATCAAGAGATTCAAGCTTATGATTTCAAGGGCCAAATCCAAACTTCGTGAAATCAACAGAAAATCCACCACTGATTTCGATGGAATTTGGTTCAAGGCTCTATAGCCACAAAACCCATAGGACCATAATCAGGCCTAGAATAAACAGGCACAAATTCCACTGACCTCATTTTCACTGAAGATGACTTCAGAGAGAATTGCACATGCTCAAAGGAGGGCTTAATTCAGTTTACATTCTCTACTCTAGGCACAATCCAGTAGCAATAATTAGTTCCATAATTCAGGAATCTGAAATGTATATGAGGAAGAAAAAACATAGGGCTCCGATTCAGGAAAAGTACTGAAGCACACGCTTAACTTTACAAATGTGCATAAGTTCTTTGGAGGTTCATAGCCTGGAGCTGGGACCATTCTTTGTTCAAGTAATATACATATTGAAATATTTATATCATTTTTGGCAACCTTTGGTGAAGGTAGGTAATAAATATTTATGCCTCACTTCTGGCAGAAACCTATTTTATTTAGGCAAACAGGAAATTCTATTTGAAACATAAAAGCACCAAAAGACATTTACTTGCTTCAAAATGTGGATAACTGAAGAAAAACCTTCATTCTCTAAATATCATAGTGAGACATTAAGTGCAAATTAATGGAGGGTTTGGATAACCAAAGTAATTTTCAGAGTAATATACAAATATTAGGAAAGATGACTGTATTATGTAAGAGGGAATTTTTTAAAACTGAGGTTTGAAAAATTGAAATTTGTACCATGTATCAGTTTATGACAGTCAGCTGTTAGCAACCCAACCTCATAGAAACATAGGTCTTCAAGTAATTAAGTTCACATTGTTTCAGGAAATCCACAAGTCCTTCCAATTATTGAAAAGATGCTCCCTAAATTATTTAGTCAATAATATGCAGTTTGTTTTTTTGGCCCTTTGAAAAAGCCTCCGATATTTTAAATTCCATGTATGGTACCAAGGGATTATTTGAAAAATCCCTTAGGTCAGAGGTGGACCTTCTGATGGAACTGCACTAGTTGTTTAATCTTTCAGAAGAATACTGATCATGCTGTATACACAGGTACAGTACATAAGGGTTGAATCTACAAATATCACACAAATTGAAACTGCTGGTAGAATTTCAAGTAGGCTAAATGCAATATTCCACACTGGACTTTGACCAGTTTATTTGCACTAACGCTTCTATTTCAAAAAGTTCCTTGAGATCTTTAATTATCACTAATATCTAGGAACTCGATTTTATATTTTTATCCAAATGACAAGTACATATGGACAAATTAGAAGGACCAAGGCAGAAAGCAAGATTAAACTGGCTAAAGTCATAAAAGTAACAAGAAAACATTTTACAAACGCATCAGAAGCCAGAGAAAGATCAAGGATACAGTAGGTCCATTACTCAGTGAGAGGAGAAAGACGACAACAGAAAATGCAGCAATTGTCGAAGTGTTAAATGCCTTTTTTGTTTCAGTTTTCACCAAAAAGGTTAAGAGTGATCAGACAACTAACACAATGTAAATGGGGTAGAATCTGGGGCTCAGATAGGGAAAGAATAAGTTAAGAATGACTAAGGCCACATTTACACTAGTGAGCTTACAGTGGCATGTCCATAGCGATGCAGCTATGCCGCTGTAAGATCGCTCATGTAGCTGCTCTATGCCAACGGGAGAGAGCTCTCCTCAACATAATAAAATCACCTCAACAAGCAGTGGCAGCTATACACACTACCACTTAAGACTTGATTTTCAAGTTGACCATGTCCCTTTAAACAACTGCAAAAGATATTTTAAGACGATGTTAGTGGTGACTGAATCTTGATGCATGTACAGGGTGACATCCAGGCTTTAGCTGACTCCTTAGCACCGAGACAAAAGAATCTTTCACCAACAGAAGTTGGTCCAATAAAAGATTTTTAACTTAGATACCTCCTGTCTTTTTCCCTTAATCAACAATTCTAATGGCTCTTCTGAGAAGAGATAAACTGCATAAACGGTTTTGAACAGCAGCCTTTTCTTCAGAACGACAAAAAGGAGATGAAATAAATGAAGCTGAATTTCTTCAAATACCTAGTTTTAAAATATAGACGAGTCCACACTCCCTGATTTTAAATAATGTAGAAATGGAACTTGCTATTCCTCAAAAAAGTTATTTCTTCATTTAAACTATCTCCCAAATTCATAAGAAGAGGAATTACTTCAATTTCCTTCGGTCTGAAAAGTGCAGGGACTCTCTCTTAAGTAATGATATATGTGTCAAAAGGTATCATTTCTATCCATATAGTGATATTCAAAGCTGTCTCCAAGGCAGTCAGCCAACCAGAACTGATCCATTAAATGGAAACCTGAACTGTTTCAATCAATTAGCTTCTAATTGTTCTTTAGCAGCATTTTAATAAATACACATATCTTGTCTACCTTCTGATAAGGCTGGTCCTAGATGGGTAATCTGGAGTTCAGTTTCTACACAAAGCATATTTAATTATTGCTGGGACGTGCAGGTTTACAGCATTATCTTCCGAGTGACTCTCCAAAATTATTTTTAGACAGATGGTATTTATTTAAAGCTCTATACATCATTCGGAGTTCTGTAACAAATATCAGCTGGGCATCCACAGCTATAAAACAGTTCATAGTATCGACCATTAAGGGCCAGATCCTTGTTTAGTGTATATAGGCGTCACTCCACTGTCTGCAATGGAACCATGCTGGTAACTCCATTGATTCCAATGGAGCTATGCTAATTTACCCCAGCAGGTAAGAATTCTCCCTTCAGTATATGTACCTGGCAGGTGAATACAGAAGGGGCATGCTGCAGTCTTTTCACATTTCTGCCTTCTGAATAATGGGTCATTTATTTTTCATTTGCTTCTAATTTGTAAGCATTTAAGCAGAGAACCATTTAAAACAAAATCAATATCAACGTCTTGCATTGAATCATACCGTATATCTGTGTCACACGATCCCAAGGACCAGTTCACTGCTTGAAGTTTGCAGACCAGAATAAGAGAGCAAATGACACATTGTTTTACCTGTGTGCCCTATGGTGTTTTCAAGAACAAAGATTAGCTGGCAAAAGTGTAATATGCTTACTGCTGAGGCTTTTAAATAGGAACCATTGCTATGTGTTTCTTCTCCTATGGAAATCATGAGATCTCGGATACAGGAAATCGTCTTTGTTAGACATCTCCATTCTGATCAAAGCGTGTGGCTCAATAACTAGGCTCCAAGGAAGAAAGTGTTCAGCACATCTCCATTACCATTCACACCCCTTGTATCAAAGAGCTAAAACTAAAGTTTTGAGTGAGAAGAGAGGCATGAATTTGCTGGGAGCGTGACCAAGGAGGAGAACTAAAGGAATTGAGGGGAGACAGACAAATGGTAAAAAAACAACTAGCATGTTCCAAGAGCGAGAAGTTGAGGCAAAGGGGGCAGTTAGAGAGAAAGTGTTGGTAGGAAATAAAAAGAGAGGTGCCGGGGGGGGGGGCAGGAAGGGAAGAGAGCAGAGATGTCACCTGGGCAAAGTCAGAAGAGAGGGAAATTATTCTAGCACCTGCAGCTTGTATCCAGGATCTCATGATTTATACTGTATTAGGAGAAGAAACACTTAGCAATGGTTCCCATTTTAAAACCTCCTTATTAGGCATACTATACTTTCGCCAGTTAATCTTTGTTGCTGAAAACACCATAGGGCACACAGATAAAACAATGTGTCATTTGCTCTTTTATTCTAGTCTGAACTTCAGGCTTTGAATGGAAACTATAGCAACAAAATAAGCGGTGAAACAGGTTTTCCATGATTTAGAATTCAGATTTGTTCGTAAAAAATAGAGCGTGCCCCAAAGGGTAGTTATTCAGTGACGGCTAACCTCTGCAACACCGCTCAATGGTACCCAGCCTCATATGGGAGTGCAACACAGCATGCTACCAGAGCTCCCACACAGGCAGAGCTCCTCCACACCATGCCCCCACCTCACTGGCCTGAAAATGACCTCGAAAAATACATCTGAAGGCTCAAAAGTCATAATGTTCATCTTTAACGCACGTGTGTGTGTGATGGACCCGAGCTGTACAGATCTGGCCCAGCTCAAGAGTCAAACACTGAGAAGTTTGGATCACTGCCATTGTGTGTGTGTTTGTGTGCATGTGCGCACACGCGTGTGTGTACATGCCCTCTAGCACTGTGTTTATATACTCTAGCAGTGTAAACTGTAACTACCAACTTTCCCATTTTAGCCAGGATTACCCTCAATGTTTTCACCTATTCTGACGTGTCAGAAAGTCCAGCCAAATTCCCAGGCAGTAGACTCAGTGCTTAAAAACACACAAACAAAGAAATAAACTGGCGCCTCTAATCAGAAGCTGCAGGGGAGAGGAAAAGGAAGTTTCTGTCTGCCCCTGTTCCCTTGCCTTCCTGCCACAGCCACCCCTCTGCACTTGGGTGCCAACAGACAAACGAGACAAGGGAAGGGCAAAGAGCAGGTTGGCAGCTTGTAGAACGCGAGGAGTACCGGCACAGCATGGGAGTCAGCCCCCAGCAGGCCAAAGGCCAGGCTGGTGGGGAAACCCGACAGGGATGTGTGGAACCAACAGTATCAGGTAGCAGAATTTGCTAGGCAGCAGGACAAGGGAGGAGAACTAAAGGGACTGAGGAGAGAGACACACAAATGGGGAAGAACAACAAGCATGGTCCAAGAGCAAGATGTTGAGGCAAAGGGTGCAGGTAGAGAGAAAGTGTTGGTAGGAAATAAAAAGAGGTGGCGGGGCGGGGAGCAGGAAGGGAAGAGAGCAGAGATGTCAGCTGGGCAAAGTCAGAAGAGAGGGAAATTATTCTAGCAGCTGCAGTTTGGATTGCCTGGAAAAGGCTGCAGGGAGAGCAGAGGAGGAGGTCACAGTAGGTGAGGCATGAGATGGCAGGGACATGGAGTACGGCTCTAGCAGTGGCATGGCAGGGACCGGAAGACTGATTGTTGAGATATTACAGAGGAAGAAGTGATGGGCTGTATTAAGCACCGACGTGAAGAAAGGCACCAGCGGCGACTCAATCTGGAAGTCTTGGTGCTGAGAACAGGAGAGCTGTCAGTGTACCGCTCCACCTCAGGTAGTGCTAATGGCTACAGGGGTGCATTGCGAGGGAGTGGGCTTCGGCAGAAGGGGACCTCGAGGGAGATGAAAAGCTGCTCAGTGCTGGAGCAGAAAGCCGGGTGGAATTGTTAGTGTTTCCCTGACAATGACCTTCCTGTGGTTTTTCTGTTGGGAGAGCCACTCCTGCTGTCAGGGAAGCTGAGGAGAGTCATGGTAAAAGAAGACTGAAAATAGAGGGGTCGGAGAATAGATTGGGGGGCTGGGGCAACCTGCGGCCCTCCTGCAATCCACAAATAGGGACCCTCGGTGAGGCTCAGTAGCTTGGTGTCCTACCTCACAAGGCATTAGGGGAGAGGGGGAAGGCAGGGAAGGAGAAGGGATGGGAACTTTTTCCCATGGCAAGCCTCTCTGGGGATTGACTGATTCACATTTTGAGGTCTATCTTTGCAAGGCAAAGGGCTCAAAAGGTCTAGGGTCTCATTCCCTCCCACTCTCCCAAATATAGGTCTCCACTGGCTATTTGTTATGCTATAATGCTTTATGAGTTAATAACCTTTGAAATTAGACTTAAAATCAATTCAAGATTGGTCCTGGGCATTAAATCTCAATAAAGGAAGTCCATTAATGTAGCTTTCATTTCTCTCTTCCTTTCACATTGCTGCAAACAAAACCAAAAAAAGTTAGATGACCTTTTGGATTGTAATGAGCAATTGCATTATTAGGAGGGCATAATTCAAGAACCCCTTTTCTGGTTCCTTTCAAATTTGGTAGAAAAATATCACCTTGGCTCCATGTGGAGCCCACCAATTCCAACTTGATTCTTTTGTCCATTTAAGATAGGATATGCCACAGCAGCCCTGATAAGACTTTGAAGGAGTCATTAGAAGAAATACATTTTAAACTGAGTAACCTACAGTGAACTGTAGATACAGTAGATTGAGAAGTGGACAAGATGATTTCTCATACAATCTAGGGCAAAGCGCAGATAAGTATATAGAAAATAAGATTTCTGAGTGCAAAAGTGGAAATGTTCTCCCATTCTCGGGGTTGTGAGCAGAAGTCAGCTACAGGTTTGGAGGGCAAAAATTCACTACTACTTTTTGAAAACTGCCTGTCAAAGACTGTTGTGTAAATACACAGGAGAACATTGTGTGTGTTAAAGGAATATATTGAAAAATAAAGAATTTTTAATTAAAGTTGTCGGATTGTGACTAAAATTAACCTGCAGGATGCAGAGTGAGTACATGTGATGGCATGGGGAAAGGGATGAAAAGAAAAAAGAATAAGACAATGGTCAAAATTGGAAGGGCTAAATCCTCAGTTGATGTAAATTGCCATAGCTCCATTGACTTCAATGCAGCAATACCAGCTTACATAGCCAAGTTTAGAATCCAACGTATCTAGCTGAAACTCACACCTAAAATAGGAACTAGCTGAAGGTGACCACTGCAAAGGTTAGCATTTTACTTTCTGATCCCTGGTCCTAGATCACTGCTCAGAAAAGTTTTCTATTCCTGGGACTGCATGAAATATTAGACCAGGTGAGAGTGCCAGCTAATTTATTGATTCTTGTTGTAGATGGTGCATTATTGCATATTTGTGTAAAACTTTAATAGCTTCATAAAACAAAGAAAAATTAATGCGTGTCCTTCCACTGTGGGGATGGGAAATACCATACGATTCATTTTCTGCTGCTAATGAGGGTACAGAACAGCCCAGTTAAGAGGAGAAAATATAAGATCTGAGGTTCAAAAAAAAAAATTCATTAGTTTAAGTCTAACAAATATTGAAAAAATATTTAATACTGTGACACTTTAGGGTTCAACTCAAACTAGAAAAAAGTGATGTGTCCCACCGGACCTGTAATCTTGAATTTCCCCATGTCCCACAGTCTTGGTTCAGAACCCTGTTCACCAGCATGTTCACAGCATGACAGCCTCACACCTGGCTTCCACCAGCTTTGGTTAGTCCTTGCAGGGTGACCCCAACACAGCCCGGGTTCTGAATTTAATCTGTCCTGTAGTGTCCATCCCTCTCACTGAACACCTATTGAAGTTACTAAATTCACTGCTCCCTTAAAGAGACAGCAGTGCCCAGCAGCTTACTACCCTAGCTGACGTTAACAAACACTGTTTTAATCAAAGCACTGAATCAGTTTATAGTAAAACATGTTATTAAACAAAAAGTTATAGGTTCAAGTGATACCAAATACAAGGAATAAAGATAGAAAGGGTTACAAGCAAACAAAGACTAAGACTAAAACCTGATTTAACAAACTAGTCGCTTGTTTGAAGAAGGATCTCTCACCGAGCCTCTTTTCAAGTAAGGCTGACCAGACTATCTAGCTAGAGAGCTCTAGCAGAGCTCAAAGTACTCGGTTCCTTTGTTTCCTCAAGTGACGGATGCCAAAATGGCTTTTTCTTTCTTCTTTTATCTTCCCAAAGTTCAACTGCCCTGCTTCAAGAGGCATGAAGGGCCTCTGGGAGTGCAATCTTCATCCCCCGTCAAGATTGTTCAGTTAGCATCTTTCTTTCCATGCTTGTTCACCTGATGGCTTTCTTTACATTGCATGTTTATGTTTTTCTTTATCTTTGGTCACACCTGGATTAATTTCCATCGGAGACCTACTCAAGCAGTTCCTGGAACAGGTGTGGCTTAGGCCCTGCTTGCCAAAAACATTTTAAGAACATATTTCCGGCACCTAGTTATAAAGTCCTTTGTGGATTTCTCATACATATACCACACAAGTACATTAATTATCAGTGAATTATTAGTTTTCTATTGATATATTACATGCCTTTGTTATTTATCATGGCAACAGTGTGCCAGCTGGCATTGGGGGCTACTTAGGGTCACAAACACATTAGACAACATCTGCACTTTAATATCATGTCATCTGGATTACTGTTTTGCTTTCTCCCCCTTCTTCAATTCCAGCATGGCTTTAGCATTCAGCAATTCCTAAAAATGCTGGGGTTAGAAATGAATGCTTTGCACCATTTGAAAAATTTGGATTCCAAGCACTGACTCCACCTCTACCTGGACTCAAGACAGAAATCACTACACTTGGATTAAAAAAAAAACGTGGAGGAAAGAGGCAAAATAGTAATCAGAATGATGTGAACTTAGGCTTCGATCTAGCAAAGTGCTTATGTCCCATTGATTTAGGCCTGATCTACAAGCAAAAATTTGATTGAACCTACCTATGTTGCTCAGGAGTGTGAAAAAATTCACACCTGAGTGCCGTATTAAGCTGACCTAACCCCAAGTATAGATGCAGCTAGGTCAATGGAAGAATTCTTCCTTAGACTGTGGAGGTGCATGACATACATCAACTGAGAAACCCTACCCGTCAATGTAGGAAGCATCTATACTAAGGTGCTACCGAAGCATAGCTGCAATGCTTCAACTGTGTGTAGACATAGCTTTAGCTGAATATGCTGGATCCTCTCAAGTGCTTTCTACTTCCATTAGCCTTGGTAAAAAGTGGACTTTACCTGTGTGAGTTGCATGGATTTAGGGACACTTTTTGTTCTGTTTGGCCTAGCACAATGGGGTCCTGGTCCATGACTGGGGCTCCTAGGTGCTATGGCAATACAAATAAATAATAATCTTTTTTTATTAGATGCAGAAGAATTAGATTTTTATCAGTAAATGCTGATCAGCATCAATTTCTCTATACACACATACACAGAGAAAAAAATATTTCCTCCATAATAATAGAAATTTACAGATAGGAAATGTAAGAAAATGCTGCTTGAGAATTTATTACAAGTGATGTAGGGATATTTACTTTGTACATTTTGACATGGGATGTCGACAATTTGTGTTTTATAATGCTTTAGCTGTTTGAACCTTGCTGTCCTCAAAGAATTATTGTCTGACCCGTCATATTTCCCACAACTGTGAACATTTAAATATAAATAGAAAGATGCCTAAAAATAAACATTGATATTATCCATCGAAATTATACACATGTAACCCTCTTGGGGTTTGGAGAGCATGGTCCTTTAAAACCTTGTCCTGAGGCAGAGGAAGTGCCGATTGTTTCAGGGGCATAGAGAGGAAGAGTGACAGGGTGGGTGTGTCTATAGCTCCAGACAAGAAGGCTACAGCGAGCAGGTCCTCACAAAGAGAAGCAGTTGAGAACCTGCCCGAAGCCTGGGAGGGACAGAGTGGCCAACCAGGGACGCCCAAGGACAGGAGCCAGGAGGAGCACAGTGCCAGGGAGGGATCACTGGAGAAGAACAAACTGGAACTGGACCCAATATCATTGCTGCCCAGAGCTGTATGGGACTTGCGACCTTGCATTGGGAATAAGAAGGGAGGCTGTAGCTAGCTAAGTGGAGAGGTGGCTGCACTGTGTGGCTTTGCAGAGAACGGCAGAAGACGGCACCAGAGAAGTGTGCTGGGGAAAGTTTACTGGTGCCAAAGACGACCAGGCGCATCCAAGACTTGCTGGCAGACTCAAACTCTGCCCAGGACTCCTGGACTGTGAGTGTAGATGTATTGCGTGGTGTCTACCCTTTTTTACTGTGGTACCACCGGGCCTGTGGGGCCTCATCTTGGATGTAACCCAGTTTTACTACTCCCTCATCTTCCCCTTATTGTTTTTCTCCTCTGAAATAAGTATTTTCTCTCCTATATTCATTGTACTCTTCCCGTGTGTGTATTCATGCCGGGGGTTTGGACAGGTGCCTCCGGGGTAGAAAGGAGTTTCCCTGCTGCGTTCCTGCACTGGCTTTTCCTTGGCCAGAGCTGCCTGCAGCGCAGACTCCTTCTTTTTGCCACGATGGCACTAAAGTTAGACGCAAATAAATATCTAATTTTACCAAGGACTATGATCCCTTTTGGTGAATTGGTTTTGTCTTTTAATCCCTACCAATATTTTCTTTACAGTACTCAAATAAATACACAAAAAGTCATGATTTAAGTTATGATATGCTATAGTCCATATTTATAGATATCTGCTTCTCTTCAGAGGAAAGGAACTGAGACTAATCTGAATTTCTCTTCTATTCCAGGGTAAGGGAAGGAGAGAAACACATTCATCTGGAACCCAAATAAGGCCTTATGCCTCCAACCAGGTCCACAAGACCAACAGGAATGCTGGGTGCCAGGAAAACCAAGGAAGGTCAAAACCCTGCAAGCCTCGAGCCCCAGTCTCTCAGATTCTTAAATACAAAGAGGGACTCTTCTAAAACATGGCAAAAAGTGCAGCCACTTTTTCTATATAGATTCCCAGGCCAGAAGGGGCCACTGTGGTCATCTAGTCTCACCTCCTATATAACAAAGACCATAGAAATTCCCAAATAATAATACCTAGAGCATTTTTTTTTTAGAAAACACCCAATTTTGATTTTAAAATTTGTCAGCAATGGAGAACCCACCATGACCTTTGGCAAATTGTTCCAATGGTTAATCACTCTCACCGTTCAAAATTTATGTCTTATCTCCAGTCTCAATTCATCTAGCTTCAACTTCCAACCACAGGATCACGTTACACCTTTCTCTGATAGATTGAAAGAGTCTATCATTAAATATTTGTTCACCACATAGATACTCATAGACTGTAATCAAGTCACCCCTTAACTTTCTCTTTGTTAAGCTAGACTCAGGGTCAATCTGGTGTTTGTCACTATAAGGAATGTTTGCTAGTCCTTTAATCATTCTTGTGATTCTTTTTGAACCCTCTCCAATTTATCAACATCCTTCTTGAATCTGCATTATGAAAAATGAATAAATGTATCCTGTCACAGTAGTAACTAATCCTGGTTCACTTATATAGAGTGAGATTCTATCATCCTCAGAGAGCAGCACAAATCTTGCAACCCAGGGAATGGAGCAGAGGTGTTCTAGCCACCTCTGCACCCTCACAATATTGGGCTTCTCCAAAAGTCCTCAACATAATTTAGAGAGCCCTGGAGGCCTGGAACTGCGCTGCCCGGAATCTCCATAGTGCTCCTGCCCTATCCACAGCCCTGCCCCTGGCACAGCCCCATGCCAAGATATGCCAGGGTGTCTTCGGAAGGCAGCCTTACGGCTGTTCACTACAATGTTTGCGTTAGGGGAAATCTCCCCTGGTCAGAACAGCTCCTTTAGGCCATTTTAAGATGGATCAATGAGCTGGAACAAAGGTGAAGATTTCATCCATGGGTTTTACTCCAAGATAGAGCCATTCTGCTTAGATCAGTTGTTCCCTAGCTGTTCCCTCAGCCATACAGCTTTTTTTCAGTGCTTCTGAAGGAGCATAGGAGGAATATATTTTGGCTAATTGCCTTTCCCACATGTTTTTGATAGGTTCCCCCACACACTACCTTCAGAGCATGCAGATATGCTGACTTGCAGAGAATAATACTGAGTACTGTATGTGTTTGTATTCTTCTTTCTTTCACACTTACCGGGGAACTGCTATTTTGATGATCCTTTTAAGGCTATCTTTTTAGATTACATCTAAATTCAACAGGCGCACAAAAAAGTGAACAAAAACAAACAAACTGAGAACACATCAGAGCTCTGAATTATTCAACGTTGTTTTATAATGCAAATGACACAGGGCACCCAAGTTGGTAAGAAAGTTTCTTAAGACATTTCAGCAATACTAAGGAGTTCACATTAATCTAGCCTACTGCTGACTGTCTTTCCATTCTGTTCTCAAAGTACTTTTATTCAAAGATGCTCAGATCTTTCTGACAAAAAAGGAACGTTAGCTTCATTAATGAAAGAAAATGTTTGAAATGCATCAACAGTTTTAAAACATTACGATTGAGAGAGGCCATTTTTCCATCAGGGAACTGCAAGAACTGGTTGTAGGGGGACCTGTCTTGCCAAGAATATGTCCTATTTTGCGGCTAGTGTAGGACAAAATATATGGAAAACAAATTACCTGCAATCCCTTGAATAAGCACTGATTTGATCTAACCCGCATGGCTGCCAAAGAACTTCGTGGGAAAAGAGTAAATGTCTCCTATTTCACTAGCTTAAAACCTTTTTTGAAAAAATCTTAAGGTGATACATTTCATTAAGGTGAAAACATTTCGTTGTTTTAATACTATTTCCTCTTTACAGAGCCTGATAGGTAGCAGTCGTATTAGTCAAATCTTCTATAAAATATTCACAATCTCCACTGAAGATCTTCTGGGCCAAATTCTCTGCTGCATTCAGCTAGCAGCACTGCACTTCATTACTAGATGTAGCTGTAGCTGCCTGGTCACCTCCCTGGAGTGGCTTCCCCTCACACCTCCTCGTCTTCCCTCCCTGCAGCATGACTTCCCATGGGGATTGCTACCCGTGCTCCTCCATCCCTGCCCTATTAGTCCTGCACTGGCAGACAGATCTCTGCACCTGCCAGAAGGGAATTAGGAACCTAAAATATATCATGGCTACTACACTGAAAATCTAAACCTGACAAGGCAGTTTACAAATTTGCCAGATAGCAAGGTTGATAGTAAGGACTGTGGAACACGTCTATTATGAAAAGCAAGTGGAGAAATGTTAAACAAACACTATTTCTTTTCAGGATTCATCGGTGTGATGAAATATACCCCTCACACTTTCCATACTATTGCAATAATCCTTGCATAAGGTATGCCTTGTAAGGTATCATTTGAAAATGCATAATTTGCTCATCAGTATTGTCCTGATAAAATACGGGTGGCAACTTTGTATGGGAAGTTATAAGATATCCCTGTATGATGTTATCAACACGTTTTCCACATCCCACAGCACTGTCCAAACAGAAATCAGCAAACTGGCCTGTCCTAAACAAAGGAATGTGTGCTTACCGTAATTTGCATGTAAGCAGTAAACTGAGTCATCACACAAGAAGGGAAAGAAAGGAAGCTCAAAACATTGAAGAAAAGCAGCAGGAAATATCTTTCCACACAGATGCTTTGTCTCTTGGTTGTCAGCTGGAAATGTTTTTCAAGAGTGGGACTTAAACTATAAAAAGCAGAGGCAAACACCACAAAACACCACTCTGTATCTCCCAGTCCACCTTATTCTCTGCATCTGAGAAGGCAAAAGGAAACAAACGCTGGACCCTTGGGGATGGGTCCAGACCTGAAAGTCTGGTCAGTAATCTGCTGGAACATGTGGTGCAGAAGTTTGCTGTGCAACTAAGATATGAATAAGTATTTTATTTGTATTTCTCCTGTGACCATTTCTCACTTCTATGCCTCATTACTTATACTCACTTAAAATCTCTCTTTGTAGTTATAAACTTGATCTATTGTTTTAGCTAATCCTGTGCGTTTAAACTGAAGTGTCCGGATAACACTATTTAAGATACTACACCGGCATATTCTTCTCAAAGGATTAATGGATTTACTATATTTGGACTGTCCAGGAAGGGGCTTGGCAGTACAGGACATACATTTCTGGGGGAAGATTTGAGGCTGGGGGTGTGTTGGCAGGTCAGTCTGAACTATAACACAGGCCGGTGAGAGCCAGGGTATAGCCGGCAGACTGCAGTTACACACAGACACTCAGGGCGTGGCTTGCATGCTGGAAAGCTGTTTAGGAGCGGCCCAGGTGGGAGCTACTCCAGCAAGGCGTTGTAAGCACCCAAGCTTGCAGGGCAGGGATGACACGGCCCAGCCCCCACTAGTCTAGATTGTGCTCTAGGAAATCACAATCGGACAACTGATTCATCAGTTTGAGATATGAAACTGTCTGGTTCCTCCTGGGCAAAAATGCTGTAATATTCAAATGCACACTGATCAAGAATACTGAATTTGACCAACTACTCACTGGTAAATTTCAATAGAGTTCAAATAGAAACTCGGAGCCCAATCCACAGCTGGTTTAAATCAGTACAGGACCCCTGAAATCCAAGGAGCTTTGACGATTTACACCAGCTGAAGATCTGCCCTTCTGTGGAACAGATTTTGTTTTTTAAGCTGTAGGTGTCAGTGTACCTAAAGCCCAATCCTTCACCATTACAGTCAATGGCAATGCTCCTTTGACTTCATTACTGCACAAGCAGGCCCTCGCAGAGCTAGAAGTAGTGACCAATTAGTTGGGACCCTGCTACACTTTCTCAAATTTGACATTTTGCCAGTTCTAAAAATAAACTCAAGCTATGCGCTTTGATCCACACACACGAAAATACTGGCAATTTTGGACCTGGCCGCCTCCAATATCAGTAATAAATAAGAGATGCAGTGAGAAGTTCCTTAGAAGAAGAAATAATAGTTGCAGTCTGGGGCATATCATGTATGCCTTTTTATACTTTGGATGTCTCCCATCCAAGTACTGACCAGAACCAACCTTGCAAGATCAAGCAAGATCACAGCCTACGCTGATACGGTGTGTCTACAAATCTCTTTTGCTATTAACAATAAAAATAACAGCATTCAATTTACGTTTGCAGTGTTCTTGTAGCCTTGTTGGTCCCAGGATATGAGTGAGACGGGGGGCAGGGAGAGGCAGAGGGTGAAGTGATCTCTTTTATTGGACTGACATCAGTTGGTAAGCAAGAGAAACTTTCAAGTTATACAGAGCTCTCCTTTGGGACTGGGAAAAACTGAGGAACCTTTCTCAGACGTGAAGAAGAGCTCTGCATAACTCAAAAACCTGTCTCTTCCTCACCCACCTTGTTTCTCTCAATGTTTAATTTATATTCTTTCATGGTTGTTCAGACAGAAGATTCAGCGTGTGGGATAACAAGTGCAGTAATCAAACCAGCGGTTCTGCATAGCGACTATTTCAGAACACTATCAGTGAGCCACCAGAAAAAACATCCATATACTGTTGGGGGAGCTGGCAGCAACCCTATAATTAGGCCCCTAATACTTTTTTACATTAAAGATTCTTGTGACCTTTTCTTTAACAAAAGCAGGCCTTTGATATTTAGCAGGGAGAAGCTCCTCAGGCATGGCAGTATCTTTTTTTTATCCTCTGAAATTCCACTCTGAGGTCATGTGCTAAAAAACACCATTTCATCTTGCCTTCCTTAGGAAAACTTAGGCAGCCTCCCCAAATCATTAAACATGCTTTCAAGAGCAACCTGCATTTGGCTGTTGTGTGAGCCTGTATTAAGCACATGATAAAGTATTATTTTTTTCACAGGACCCCCACCTCATTCAGTGCACAGAATGGATGTATAAGGCTGTACGGACAAATTTAAATTTGGCATTTCCTAACTTTTGAGCGTTTAATTTACAATCTAGATAATGTTCTTTTAACACAGTTTTTCATTGTCATGTGTCCATGCTCATGCAGCTGTGTGTAAATGACCATAGAGAACATTTTCATATTATATGTGCATATATATACATACATATGGAAACTAAGGAACTTTGTTTCCTAATTCCCATTAAAATGCAGCGAGGACTTGATCACTGAAATGCCTTGTGCTCTTTTGAAATCTCAGTCACAATAATTAAGATCAGCCACTGCCATGACAAAGAAGCAACACGTCTACAGAAGATAGAAGTTCTCTCTGCAGGTCACCCATCTAAATACTAAACAGGACACAGGCTGCTCAATTTGCAAAACCAGATAAACTCAAACGAGTCAAAATATTTGTTCTCAAGCCTGCAGCTGCTCTCCATTCAACTGTGACTGTCTCCTGTGATCTAGACATCCTAAAATGTGTTTGTGTAATTTGAGCCTTTTGTCCAATCAGCTGTTTGCAAATTGGCTTCACAATTTGTTTTAAGATTAGCTGTCTAGTTTTGTAAAGCACCGAGAGGTGACTAGTTGAAAAGTCATGGCAGATTGTTGTTCTGGGAAAATAGCAAAGAGCAGTCTAAAATGTTTTCAGAGAGTAGTAAATGCTGGAACATAGGGGCTTCAACTGAACAAAGGACTTGCACACATGCTTAAGTTCATTACTATTTAGAAAAGCATTTATGCACGTTTAACTTTAAGCATATGCTTACAAACCATTGACTTAAAGCGAAGCAGATGCTTAAGTGTTTTGTTGAATCAAGGGCTTAGACTGGAATGATGTCTCAATCAGGCATACAATGGACTAGAT
The DNA here is from genome assembly GCA_007922155.1 of Mesoclemmys tuberculata. Classification (NCBI taxonomy): domain Eukaryota; kingdom Metazoa; phylum Chordata; order Testudines; family Chelidae; genus Mesoclemmys; species Mesoclemmys tuberculata. The sequence continues at coordinate 9,133,957 of ML675614.1, read as the reverse complement.
TTTCAAAGGCACTCGGGTTCCTAAAGATGCAGATAGGCATCTAGCTGGATTTTTCAGAGGCATCTAACCTTTGTGGAAACGGGATCTCCCACTACAACGCAACATATTGCTCTCCATGCTGCCCACGTGTTATAACGGCTTTTGTTTGCGAAAGCTTGTTCTTAGAAAGCTGGTTTCATTTTGTTACAGCTGGGTCAAGATTGTGCTTTAATTTTAAAAAGGATTTTTGCAATGAAAAGAAAGAGAGAAAACATAGGATATAAAAGCAGAGGTAATACATCCACCAACATCAACAGTTTATCATTCAATAGAGACACACAAACCTTGACAGTCATGAGTGTGGTAAAAGGATTGAAGATTTGCAATATTTTCTGCAATTTTGCAAAAATAAAGTCAAATTATAATGCACATTTTGGTCGTTATTGTAGAACTTTATGACAACAGTGTAATTAATGTAGAGCGTTTCAGTTCATTCACTACTGGCTTTCCCCAGCATTGCTTTAAACTGCACAGGGCTGTGTGGTGTTGCATAAATATAATTACCAGCATCAGTTCAATATACCATGCTATTACCATATTATGATGAAGAGACTACCATATGAAATGACCTCACAGACAGCTTTGCATTTTTCCAATTCATAGTGCAATTAAGTTTAATACTGATTCAGTGAATCTGGCCATAAATAAAATGCAAATTCCAAAAATCATTGTTCCCTACTTACAGGAGACAAAGGTCATTCATGTAAATTAGCCTTAGCAGCAGTTGACCCTTCATACGGGTGATTAATAGAATAGGGCTTTCCACCAGAAGCCCAGGTTCTCTGGATTGTGACCAGAAGACTCCAATAGCAATTAGGGCTCATAAAAAAATACATGCATTCTGAAACAGCGTGTTCAATATGTTTTCTCATTAAAATATTCCCTGGACATTTTCATTTTTCTCTTTTGCACATAGGTTTTATTCCTGTTGTAATAAGTTCTTACCCAGAAGATACAAATCCATAAGACATTTTCGGCACAAGTTCTTAGGACTGGATTTGATTCTGAGAATTTTAACTCCCCTTATTCTGTATACATATGAGCCCAGAGAGATGTCTAAAACCTAAATATGTGGATTAATGTAGTTTAAATGATCAACTAAGGCCCATGTGCTGCCAACATGTCGGTATGTTTTCAACTTTACTATGGAACTACCCGGGGTAATAAAGTAGAGAGCATCCTTGAGTGGTTAGAGTATCAGGGACTTGGTTTAGAGAGTCATCAGACAGATGGCATTTCTGTTCATTATTTATGCTGTACTTATGTCAGTAACACCTGGCACACACATGCATCTGATTGTTTTCTTTGTGTATGTTTATCAATTCCATTTCATAGCAACCATGTTACAGGCACTGCCTTTCTGGGAGACTGCATTTCCCAGAAGTTAAATTCACACAAGCTTCAGCCGGATGTCCAACAGTACCAGTTAAAGCAGCAACGATTGCCCCGAAAGGCCCCTGCCTTTCACTTCTTATTGCCTGCATAGTTAGCATTTAATCAAACTCTACCACTTCAGGCAGTAACCATGTAACAAAACCAAAGCAGATACAATTTATACCTGGGAAAGCATTTATCAATATTTGAATGAACAACATGTTTTTTTTCCCTTGAAAATGTCTATAAACTGACAATGGGCCAGATTTTCAAGAAAGCTTACACACTGGAGGCTATATTTTCAAAATAACTCCCTTTTACACATCAAAATAAGCAGCCAGATTTAATCAAAACAGAATGAAATAATGTAGACTACAGTGGTGGTAGGTGAATGACAGCATGCACACACACAGTCCAGAGCTACAGCTCTCTAGAGTCCCTCTCCCAGTCTGTAAAATGCGGCTCTGCTGCTGCGATGCTTTCTTGCTGGCAAGAAGTGCACCTGCTTCCTGTTCAGTTTCTCAGCCAGTGTCCCACATCGTATAATGCTTAGCGGGAGTTGCCTTGTGAATTTCACACGATGGATTGAATTCATCCACATAGGGCGAATGGACTGCGCTCTCCTTATAAGTGAGTTTTGAATCTAGAATTACACAGGTTGTGAACAAGTTAAAAATAGATCCCTGAAAGAAAAGTTCCAGAGAGGTAGCCATGTTAGTCTGTATACAGCAGAAACAACGAGAGTCCTGTAGCACCTTAAAGACTAATAAATTTCTGCGGGCATAAGCTTTCATGGGCTGCAACCCACTTCGTCAGATGCAGCCCATGAAAGCTTATGCCCACAGAAATTTGTTAGTCTTTAAGGTTCTCGTTGTTATCCCTGGAAGAGAATTTCTGAGGCAATAAAATAAAGCCTTTATTTCTGTCCTTTGGACTTTAGTGGAATTTAGCCATAGTTAAAGTGGAGTTTATATTATGACTTCTTAGCCTACTGTCTGAGCAAAATAATAGCTCAGATGTTTTATTTCTGTGCAAAAAAGGAGACACTTACCTAACTATCCACTGGATAATGACAAGTTGTTATTCCCCTTTGTGACTCATCTATCTCAGGGTTCCTCTAAAAAGGGAACTTTCAGAAACAAGTCCCTGTTCCGGCCTGCCTCTCCTTCCACTGTAGATATTTGAGAGACAAGGTGGGTGAGGTCCTATCTTTTATTGGACCAACGTCTGCTGGTTAGAAGAACATGCTTGTCTCTCTAATATCCTGGGACCAGCATGACTACAAGAACACTGCATACCGCAGATATTTGACGTCTCTTTAATTCAATGAAGAAAGGAAGCTAAAAAGCAGCCACTTAAACTTAAAACAGCAAATTGAATTTAATACAGCCATAGCACTTATAAATTCTATCATTTAGGTCTCGTTTTCAGCACATATTGTAATGCTGTGCTTAGCTGCCTCAGTGACCTAGCAATAACGCTCTACATTGCCACATGGGGAATATGAGCAGGAAGCCCTTTTTCCCCTGGACTGGCACTTTCAGGTCATGCCAGTGAAGCAATGAGCCATATCCCCCAGCGTTGGAATAGTGAGGACGGCATTAAACTAAAGGTGAGGGTAAAAAGAGGGAGATAGGAGCGCACATTTAGCACATAATCGAGATGTTGAGAACAAAATTAATCAAGGAACCAACGACATGAAGAGAAGAATTTTTTAAATTGCCTATACAACAGTGTTAAGAATCTAGGTAATAAACAAGAGGAATTGCTCATTTATGAGCATATATTTGATTTAGTTAGCATTAGTGAAACCTTGTGGACTTATTTGTATGATTGGAATGTTAAAATCAATGGTTATAAGTTATTTAGGACGGATTCCGCAGCAAAAATAGTGGGGAGTGGCACTCGCTGTCAAAAAAAGGCATCACCTGCTTCCAAGTCACTGATAACTCAAAAGAAAATTATCTTGAATGCTAATGGATCAATGTCCTAACAGATGAAACACAAGACGCGGTATTAGCTGGTGTCTGGGACAGACCACCAAATCACACTAGGGAACAGGATGACTGCCTCTTATGCAGCTATCCATAACGTGTAGTCAAAAAAGCTGCATGATCATGGGGGACTTCAATTTGAGTGATGTCTACTGCAGGTCAAATGCCACTAGTACTGAAACATATTGGTTTTTTTTAAATAAAACTGTTGAATCTAACATGGGGGGATATGGTAGACCTTATCTTGACAGATGGAGAGGAACCAATCAAATTAATGGTAGCTTAGGTACAAATGATCATGACTTGATCGCATTTATAATGTGCAAACAGAATGAAGTCCAGACCAGTAATATATATTCTTGGTGTTTTAAAGGGACCAATTTCACAAAGATGAAAACAATTACAAGCCAAATCAGTTTGGAGCAAGAGTTTAATCAGAAAAATGTTAAGGATAATTGGGAATTGCTTAAGAATACTTTACTAGTGGCCCAAAAAGCCACAATCACACAATCAAGGAAGAAGGCATTATTGATGAAAAACCCACCTGGTTTAGATGAGAAGTCAAGGCAGCTATAGTTTTTTGGATTTTTTAAAATAATATTAAAAGAAAAGGGACACAAGGAGAAATCTCTGGCAACCAGAGTTAAAGATAGTAAGAAGGAGTTTTTAAAGTAAATTGGGAACAAACAGAATCCTAACAATGGACTGGTCCATTGCCAGATGTAAATTGTAGAATTATCAAAAACAATGGAGAAAAGGCAGAAGTGTTCAACAACTATTCCCATTGTGTATGGGGGAGAGGGGGCAGATTATGCAGTCTGTACCATAAAATAAAACATTTTTCATTCCACTAGTGTCTCAGGAGAATGTTAAACAGCAGCTACTAAAGTTAGACATTTTTAAATCAGCAGATCCAGATAACTTGCATCCAAGAGATTTAAAATTGCTGATTGAAGAGCTTGCTGGACCGTTAAATGTTGGTTTTTAATAAGTCTTGGAACACTGTGGAAGTTCCAAAAGAGTGGAAGAAAGCTAACGTTGTGCCAATATTTTAAAAAGGAAAAACAGGATGAGTTGGGTAATCACAGGCCTGTCAGTGATCCTGCGTGAAGTAATGAATGGAGTAGCTGATACAAGACACTGTTAATAAAGAATTAAAGGAGGGTAATATAATTAATGCTAATCAACATAGGTTGGAAAATAGATCATGTCAGAGTAACTTGATATCTTCTTTTGATGAAATTACACATTTTGTTGATAAAGGTAAGCATGTTGATGTAACATACTTAGACTTCTGTACTAGGAAGGCTCCCCATTATATCAACCTCTTCGCTGGCCACCTTGGAGAAGAATTTTCTGGACAAACGCAGCACAAAATCAATCATAAACACGGTATACATCCATGATATTTTCATCCTCTGGACAGATGGCTTAAACTCCCTTATAGATTTCCACCACAACTTCAACAACCACTATCTGTACATTAAATGGCCTCTGGAACATTCCCACACTAGACAACCATATACAAGAAACTCAAGATCACCACACCTACATTCATAGATCCAGCAACCGCCCAAAACACACCCAGAAATCTGTTATCGACAGCCAGGTGCTCAGATACCATAGACTATGCTCCAAGGAAAACGTCCAAGCTACACATCTTAACATGTTCAAAACTGCCTTTACAAAACAAGGATGCTCCACCAGAGACGTAGATCACTCAAATAACCCAAGAGAACCTGCTTCAATATACAAATAAAACCCCCTCGTTGTCACCTACCACCCCACACTGGAACCCAAATAGGGTATCATTAAACAATTACAACCCATACCCTATGGGGACACCATCCTGAAAGAAAACTTCCCTGAACCCTGCATTTCTGTCCTTCAAACAACCTTCAACCTCTCCAAGCTCATTATCAGAAGCAAGCTACCCATAGACCAGGACACACCAACTCAAAGCGGCATCAGACCCTGCCAGAACAACAGATGCAAAACCTGCAGACATTTCTCCACTGCTACAATGATCAACACCCCCGATAACACACCTTTCAAGATCCATGGATCCTATACATGTCTACCACAACATGTGGCACACCTCATCGAGTGCACTAAATGCTCCAACAGCGACCATGCAGGTGAAACCAGACAATTCGCAGGCTCTCAAAAAGGAACTCACCGAGGAAAATGGTAAAAGACAAAAACACTCCACCACAAAGCAATCACTCCATATCTGACTTCTCAGGCCTCATCCTCAAAGGAAACCTGAACCACTCTTTCAGAAGACAAGCCTGGGAGCTTATATTCATTATTCTGCTACTCAATAAAAATTATGGGCTGAACAGAGGCATTGGATATATGGCTTCTTACTACAATCTGCAACTTAGAAAGCCCCTTTTTTGTCCTATGATTGCAGAGGTGTTAATTGGCTCCTCTACCTTGAATGGTCCCTTACAACATGTGCTAATGGTTCCACCTTGCATTTTGCTGTGAAGCTGGGAGTACTTTCCCAGACCTAAAGAAGAGCTCTGTGTAGCTTGAAAGCTTGTTTCTCCCACCAACAGGAGTTGGTCCAAGAAAAGAGATCACCTCATCACGAATTTCCTGGGACCGACACGGCTACAACCACACCACAGACAGACTTCTGTAAGGTATTTGACTTGGTATCACATGACATTTTGATTTAAAAACTAGAGCAACATAAAATCAACATGGCACACGTAGAATGGATAAGAAGCTGATTAACCGCTAGGTTTCAAAATTTAATTATACATGAGGAATCCTCATCGAGCAGGTGTGTTTCTAGTGGGGTCTTGTTCTTGGCTCTAAGCTCTTTAACATTTTTATGGATGAGCTGGAAGAAAATATAAAATCATCCCTGATAAAGTTTGCAAATGACACGGAAGTTGGAGAGGTGGTAAATAATGAGGAGGAAACATCACTACTACAGAGGTATCTGGACCGTCTGGTAAATTGGGTACAAGCAAAAAGTATGTATTTTATTATGGCTAAGGATCCGATTTGGTCACAGAGCTCCTGGATTTTGGGACTTTCTGGGACTTCTGGGGCAGGGCTTATGGCCCTGGGGGCTGGCCAATCTACCACGGAGCAGCAGATGAGCCAGCCAGCCCCCAGGGCCGCCACAGAGCAGCAGATGGGCCAGCCAGCCCCCCGGGGCCTCTGCAGAGCAGCAGATGGGCCAGCCAGCCTGCTCGAGCAGTGGGGCTGGAGAATCGTAAGCCTGGGAAGCTCTGTTTTCCCATCTGCATCAGAGTATTTTTAGTAACAGACAGGGACAGGTCACGGTGTCTGTGAATTTTTGTTAATTGCCTGTGACCTGTCTCTGCCTGTTACTAAAAATACCCATGACCGAATCTTAAGCTTGATTATGGCTAACTGTGAATGTATACGTCTAGGAACAAAGACTATAGGCCATACTTACAGGACGAGGGACTCTATTCTGGGAAGCCATGGTTCTGAAAAAGAATATAGGGGTCATGGTAGATAATCAGCTGAACATAAGCTCCCAGTGTGACACTGTGGCCAGAAGGGCTAATGCAATCCTGGGATGCATAAACTGGAGACTCGCAGGTAGGAGTAGAGAGAGGTTGTTTTACCTCTGAATTTGGCACTATGCTACTGCTACTGGAATACTGTGTCCAGATCTGGTGCCCACAATTCAAGGAGGATGTTGATAAATTGGAGAGGGGTCAGAGAAGAGCCACAGGAACGATTAAAGGATTAGAAAGCCTGTCTTATAACGATAGAATTAAGGAGCTCAAACTATTTAGTTTAGGAAAGAAAAGTTTAAGGGGTGACTTGATCAGAGTCTGTAAGTACCTACATGGGGTATAAATACTTACTAATGGGCTCTTCAATCTAGCACGATCCAATGGTTGGAAGTTGAAGCTATAGAAATTCAGACTCGCAATAAGTTGTACATTTGTTAACTTCTACATTGGAAAATGAGGGCAAAAATGTGTACCTTTGCTGCCCCGCACATAGCCTCTTCTCCCTCTTGTTTCCCAGCACAAATCAACAGGATCTGATACAGGGGCTGTGATCAGGGGCCTTTCAAAGGCCAGGAGGAGTTTGCTGTGCCTCCAAAGACCCTTTTCATGTCTCCTTTCAGGAAGGGTCTGGTGAGCAGACTCTAGGGGTTTCAGAGACAGCCAGAATGGGGTTTGCAGTTCCTGTTCCACACCGTTCCTGCGGGCTGCCTGACAAACAGCCAGGACAGAATTTAGCCCACAGTTTTGAAGAAGTTTGTCTAAATTATAACTAAGAATCCAGCACGTTGACTGGTATCTGAACAGCTTTACCAAGTATTTACAATGTACTGCTAGAAACAAAACACAGCGTCTTCCAGGGCACGGGGTCAGATTCTGAGCTCACTGCAGGCCAGTGTAAATCTGGAGTAGCTGACTTTCTAATTGCTGAAAACCGAACACCCCTGCCTCACCTCCTCCCCTAAGGCTTCACCCCCTGCTCACTCCTCTCCCCCTTCCTCCGTCACTGACTCCGAGCCTCCCCGGGACTCCCTTGCAAAACCAGGCTGGGAGGAGCTGACAAGGAGCCCCGCCTGCCTGCCCAATCGGGGCATGGCAGGCATCAGTCCCTGGAGCAAGGGGGCGGAGAAGTGGTCAGTCCCCAAAGTGAAGGGCCAGGGATGGGGCAATCAGGGCACGGCCAGAGGAGGAGCAGGCGTGAGGTTGGGTCAGGGGCAGATGTGGGGGCAGAACTGATGGGAGGTTGTGGGGTAGAACTGATTGCTGGGCAGATGTGGGGAGGGGAAGTTCTTGCAGTGGGGACCAAAATCACCTCAATACATTTGAGAGTGTTGGCAATTCAATTGTCCCTCACATAGACACTGGCAGTGGGCACGGAGAGTACAGAAATCAAAAGGCGGGCCAAAAAACCCACAACAGAATCTTTAAAAAAACCAAATCCACCATGATATGGGGCCAATCTCATGATTTGGGAGGGCAGGGGGGAGGGTCTGACTCATGCTTACTCCCCTTGCCATGTGGGAAGAAGATATACATGTGTACTGGTATAGCTGTACCCATCCTAAGAGCGTTGTACTGCTTTAACTATATTGGTATAGTGAAAGTGACAACTTTTGTGTATGGACAATTCCTAACAGAGGGCTTGAACACAAACAACAACTAGTTAATTACATTAAATCCAGTTCCAGGACCTTTCAGAGTTATGGCAATACTGAAACAATTAGTAACATTTGTAAAAATAACTATGAAATTAATGGAAATAAAGCAAATGTTGTAGTTGATATAATATTTTGTGTATATAAATAATATCATTAGAGAGATACGCACTCAGTATCTCCTAGGCTCAAATGCTAATGCCTCAATCCAGCAAACATGCATGTGCCATGAGTAGTAAAGCTTTTCAGGATCCAAATCTGAAGTAGCATAACTAATTACTGGAATTTTCCTTTAATGTTGCATAAATGAGTTTATAATCCATAAAAACAGAAGAAACTAGTAAATCCAAACAGCAACTGAAATGCCATCATAAATCCACAATCATCCTCCAGCTATGAAATGTTGGTTCTCTCTGTTACAAATGGATAGAAAATATGTGTTTTTTTTAACCTGCTTCTGAAACTGTAGATGGTAGGGAGGAAATTAAGGGAATTACCAGTGATGTTTAAATAATTCTTCCATTTGGAGTTAACAGAGGGCAGGAAATTCAGTTGATCTGGATTGTTCCTTATTTTTTGTAACGCAGGCATACGTAATGCATTTCTGGAAAAGAAAAGTAATGTAAGCAAATGGATGGGTAGGCTTGGAAAAATTAGATTTGTATCAGTAAATGCTGGAAAACTGTTGATTTCACAGTGCATTGGCGTGATGTCTGTGGCATGTGCGTATTTGAGCAAGGAATCCCCAGTGGGCAGTTAAGTGTTAAGGATCCCCGTGCACTTACTGGACCAGCTGGGCAGAGATTTCATATTTACACCCGCCTGCAGGAAGAAAGTTGCTGAGCCTTGGAACTGGGGGACAGAGGGAGAGAGAGGGCAGAGCCAGGGAAGGAGGAGACAAAAGGAGGGAGAAATGAAGGGATTAAGGATTCAGAAGCGTGGCTACAAACAGGGAGGTCCCACGCACAATTTATGAGCCCGTAGCAGCAATCCAGGCTGGCGCCCACTGCTGAGAGCAAAGGAGAGGATCCCCTGAGGGGCGGCAGGGCTTGCTGCGTGTCCCCTGGAGCGGCAGGCAGGGCCGTGCTGGGAAAGGTGCTAGTAGCCGCTGCATTGAGGAAGCGGGCTAAGCGAGGCATGCTCGGTGCCCGGACCACGTCATGCCCGCTGCTGTGACCAGTTTGCCGGGGCAGTAATGCCTGCCTAGCAACCCGGGATCACTCCTGCTGCAGCGGCCAAGTAGCTTGGTGCCTCCTGCAGGTCAGGCAGTTGCGGCTCCAGCTGTTGCTGCTGCTAAAGCAGCTGCTGGGCGGGAGGAAGGCACGGCTTGACAAGTTCCTCCGCCCCAGCGGCCACGCAGGCTGGGCGCTCAGCGACCACCTCCGGCTGCCATCACTGTGCCCTGGAGATGGGCGCCGTCTTCCGCCGGCACTGCCTGCGTTGTCATCCTCTCCTCCCTCCACAACCTCAGGGGTAAGATGGTCTAATGCCTCACCCTACACCAAGTTAGGAACTGTGACGGAGGCCGGTTACTTCGTGCAACCCGACTTCTGGCGTCTGGTCAGAAGTGCTGACCGGACACTGCCAGGCTGCCTTTTTGACCGGACCTTCCAATCAAAAACCAGCTGTCTGGCAACCCGGCCTTTGGACGAGACCACTAAGAGCCTTCAACCATCCTGTTAGTTCCTGTACAAGGGCTGTGTACAAGGACAGATCTAGGAAGCACAGAAACCTCTCCCCCCTTGCCTCTCGCACCCCAACAAAGTGGAGAGCACAGTGAGTGTAAGCGTTCACAGAAGCTCCTCTGGGGGCTGGGAGCTTTACTTAGCTGATCCCACCATTATTGCATGCATAATTGAGGGAGATATTTCAGCTAATAATAATCCAGACATGAGGCCCATCTTCCCCCCATTCCTCTCAGTGGCGAAAGGGACCTGTTTACAAGACACAGAGACATTTCATAAGAGACTTAGTTTAGAGTAGGAGGGAAATGGTGAGACGGACTAAAGCCCAACACATTTAGGGCTTGATCCTACAAGGTGCTGCTGTGCACACTGGCCTCATCCAGCATCGGACACACGTACTGAAGTTTGAGCCCCTGGATATTTCCACCAAAGTCTATGGGACTATCCCATAGTGAAGGGAAAGCACGCCCGTCAGCGCTTTGCTGGATCAGGCCAGAGTGCTCAAGCTCCTGTATGCTCGGGCCCTTCAAAGCACAGGCCACAAAATATTAAGGTAGGAGGTAAGATAGAGTTCAGCCTTTATGTACAGCCTTTCAGTTCTAACGGAACAGTTCATTATTTAACTTTTGAAATGTCTATAAATAACCTCTGAAAAGACTTATGCTGAAATTTCAAAACTGTTCCACACACTGAATATATGCCAGCAATAAAAACACTGCAGAGAGCCAGGAAATGCTTTGGAGGCATTTTATTTTGAACTCAAAATCCTCCTGAGTTTATTATACACATACTGATTGAGGTATTTTTTCTTTGCAGGCTCCTCCCACTTTTCTTCCTGGCATAAACTACGCACCATGACCTTTGAAATCTGTTTATACCAATTAATTTTTGCTTCTTCACCCCAAAGTGGTGGGAAGGATTATCCAGTAGTTATGGCACTGTATAGGGATGTAGGTGATCTGGGTTTGACACTTGTTTCAGCCATGGACTTTTTGTGTGATGTTGGACAAGTCACTTGATCTACCTTGTGCCTCAGTTCCCTATCTGTAAAATGGGGATAGCATTTCTTTATCTCACCAGGGTATTGTGAGGCTAAAATCCATCAATGAAAGTGAGGCACTACGGTGTTGAGTGCCATATAAAACATGTCTATTTGGGTGAAAAATAAACTCACTTGGGGGAAAAAAAGGAAGTCCCCAAAGAAAATCTTGCTACAGTGGTTTTAAAACAATGTTATCAATGTGCTACTTAAAATCGTTTTAGTTCCCCATTGCCATACAGGAACAAAATTCCTCTGGGTGACTCTGGATGTTACAATTCCAAGTTACCCTTACAGCCTGCTGCCAGTTTCATTTGATAGGATGCATTAACAAAAACCTACAAAGACTCGTTCGTTTCTCTCAGATGCCTAAATATGAATGCAGAACTGTCAAAAAGTTTTCCAGAAGCGATGAATATTGTATGAAATTACATTTGTGAGGGTTGGGTTTTTTTTTTTTATCATGGCAGGGAGGGGAACTTCAAAAAATCCTTTTCATTCTGCAGCATGCAACACAAAGAGATGCAAACAGTCCCCAAGCATTACATATTTTCACAGTACTATAGAAATCATCAGAAGAGGATGAAAGTGGGATGTGTGAAGAGGTGTGGAAAGTTACAGCATATATATATATTGCTCAGAAGTTGGAAAAAAAAATTGGTATTCACAGGGAGAAACAAGTCTTTAGAGAAACTAGATGGGAAACAACCCAAGGGGAGAATTTGATGAGTTTAGCGTAGTCCAGCACTGTCGAAAAAATAATCGGTAAAAATGTATGTAATTTTATACACAGCATAATCAGTAACTACAGTGTGACAATTATTCCATACTGAAAAAGATAAAGGAGTGGGGGGTTCATGGCTTCAAGGAATATTCTCCAGTAGAACATGGGCCAGATCCAAAGCTTACTTAGATTAATACAAGATGTTCCACTGACTTCAAAGGCTTTTCATCAGTGCCTAAGAAACCAAATAGCTATTTATAAGACTTGCTACGGATCAGTACATTCTCCTTTATAACCTTCCAAAGAGAAATTTTGATTCTTGAATTGACTAGAACATACTGTATACATTCTATAGAGCAAGAGGCACATCAGGTGTAATATTTTGTTCATTTGAGACCGCACAGCATGGGGGTAACTTCACTTTACTCTACAGTTCAAACCCTGAGCCATAATTTTACTGGCTGACAGTATCATGCTCTTAGCTCCTAAGAACACTAACTTAATCTCTCAAGGCCACACTAATTAAAACTTCATCCTGCTTTGGCAAGATGGACGTTTTATTTTAATTTAGTTGAGTTTATGCAGGCATTGTTGGGGCGGAATTTGGCTAATTGCAGATTATACTGGTACAAACCCACGCTACATTTAATCTAGTATTTCGTAACTGAAAGTGGCTTTAAAAAAATATTCCAGAGAAAGAAGGAACAATCCATAATAAACCAGGCTAACTGCAGAATACAATACTATGGGGAGAATTTTTCCCTGCCCAACTGATTATTACCATCCTCCTGAAACTGGAGGATTGATAGATAACTCTTGCAATTTTTATCCTAGCTAGTATAATGCTATTCTTATTCACAGAAGCATATTTTATATAACCATAAATTCTTTATGAAACACAAAAAGATGACAGCCAGAGGCTGGCCAATGAAATCATATGCAGCAATGAGATAAAAATAGTATAAGATTCAATCTCCTCACAGAGCATAATTTCTGAAGCATGTATATTTAATGAGGAGTTATAACAAAGCACTTTTTCCCCACTCCAAGTCAAGCTTAGTTAATAATCTAGTAATAGGAGCTTTCACTGTTTAGCTATGATAAAAATTAGATGAAGAAAGGAAATTTGAAATGGTCACTTTAGATTGATTGAAGCACATGGATTGGTGAGCAAACATTTGTTGGTCTCATCCTCTCATCTGTTTTCCAGCACCAAATCAAATGATTCATTCCAGATGAATTGAAGATTCATATCATCTGCCTCTTTCCTTGGCCCACTATATTACACTTTCTGTCTCCATCCTGCACCTGTCTTTCTGAGTTCTTGCATACCATGGCTCAATATTGAACATGGAGCATACCAAATCCCTGGGTGTGCCAAAGCAGACAATGATGCAAAGCAGAAGCCTGGGATCTATCGGCGTCTTCCCTGTGAAAATCAGCAGATGGGTCTTGAAATTCAGATGGGGATCACTGCCTGTGATGTTGGAAGAGAACCTTCTTTGCACTTTTCTGCCAGCAAAGTGTAAGGCCTGGGCCTCCCAGAACATCTTATTTCCTCTTGTCAGAGTGAGGAAGCATCCCAAGGAGGCCAGGGAAAGATAATCATGTCTTGGGAGCATCACAGTTTGGATAAGCATCCTTCTCTTTTTTGTCCGCTCCTTCTGTTCTTTCTTCCCTTTATCCCTCCCTCTCCTGGCTGCCTTTATTTTAATCTTATGCCCATCCCTCATTCTTTCCTAAAGAAGAATCTTCTGCTTCCCTATCAAGAAATGACAGTCCCACATCCCATCCTTCCCATCTGATGGGTCAGGATCTACAGAACCTGCTCTCCCCAAAGGAAAAGCAGGCTTTACCTACAGGGTCTCCCTCATCTCAATGTGCCTTGCACTCCTCAGTGAGGGTGGTCATCACTTCTGAAAAGAAACACCTGCGCAGCCAGGGGGAGATGCCACTTTCCTGGAGGAGTGGAGAAAAGCAGCAGGATGGCTCTCTCTCACTGCCTCATCCTCCCCGAGTCTGTTGCTTGGACCCTTTCTCTTGCCCCAAAGTCACTGAAGTGGAGAAGGATGGCTTATGTCCATAGAAGAGAAGACACTCCAATAGGTCGGTGTGTATTAACCGATCCAAAGCCCGCTGGAGTCAATGGGAGTCTCTCCACTCAATTCAATGGGCTTTGGATCAGCCTTGTAGTGAGAATCCTGTGGATTTTTACCAAACACGATGAACCAAGGAAAATATAAATGGATGTGGATACCATGACTGCTTTTATTAGAGACAAGAGAGTTGTAAGGAAGAGAGGTGTTTCATCAACCTTTCAATACATATTCACCCCTATATACTTTAGGCATTAAATAGAGCATTAGGTACCATGGATTAGAAGCAGGCAACGGACAAGCCCCATGAAACACATACATTTAGAAGAAGATTTAGCCTTCCCTATTAGGCAAGAAAGGAATAATTACCTGGGCTGAGACAGACAACAGCCACCACCTACTGTAGGGCTGGAAAGATTTGAAATTTGAAGTCCATCAACAATGCCAAACTCCATCCCCACACCCTGGTACTAAGAGCCAGGTTTAATGGAAATACAACTTAAAGCGATATACAAATATTTTTACATTACAAGGGAGGAGGAAAGGTTACACATGTCTGCACATGGAGGGGCCTCTGCGCATGGATCTCTCCTATATCACATGGAATAGGAGTTCACCTGCCACCCCAGCCTCTTCCTTCCCTCCTCCAAAGCCCATGGAGGACGTCCCACAGGGTCAAGGAATCCACGTGGGGGAAAGAGTCAAGTTTTGGCAAAGGAGAAAAAGAGGGAGGGGCATGGAGTGGCGATGGAGGGATGAGCATGCTCCCAGGGCTGTATCGTCTTTTCTGTGGAGCTCCCTGCCAAGCGTTCCTGAAGCTACCACTGGTCCCTTGCAACAATCTGCCCGAACTAGGTAGCAAGGAAAACAGCAGAGGTGACCATTGCTGACACACCGCACATGGCTTCCAAGAGAAAGCCATGGACTCTGCCAGGTCTGTGGATGGGACTTGTGGCCTGACAGGGGGGGTGGAACTGAGGGGAGAAGCCACATGGAGATTTCTCCCCTCCTGCACAAGAGGGGATGACCTGGGTCATCTGAGCGACGGTGCCCACATTATGAAAACAACCTCACGACCCATCTGTGTAAAGGCAGAGAGGGCGGTTGAGTGGCTTGGGCATTACGTTAGCGCTCAAGAGATTTGGCTTCAAATCCCTGCTCCACCACAAACTTGCTGTCACCTTGGGCAAGTCACTTAGGCCTGAATGCACAAAGGCATAAGGCACCTAGGTCCCAGTTTTGGGACCACTGCAATGCATACAACTCCCGCTGAATCCGGTAGGCTCTAAACTAACTCACAAGCAAGCATTAATATCTCTGCATGTCTCTAATCGCCTCTCCTACCCCCCCATCTGTAAAATAGGGAAAATACTGTCCTACCACAGCACAGGGAAGATAAAACCCAACCCACGAATGATTTCGGGACACACACACACCACCCCATGGTGATGAGAACCATATAAAGTATCTCAGCAGACAGAGTTTCGTGCATCCATTGCCATTTCTCCCTGTGCCACGTCAAATTTAGATGGTCAGTTCCTCAGTTCAGGAACCAAGTCTGCAAAGTGCCACATGTACCAATAGCGGTACGTCAACAGCTAACAGTAATGAGATCAATCATTTTGATCGTTTCCTCTTGTGGCTGAACAGTTTTTAGCAAAGAGGGGGAAATGCACGGACCGAATTTGCCTGAAGCGACTCAATATTATATTAAAATAAAACGAGTTTGGAAAGTACTATTTAAACAGTAGAACCAAATCGTTTGTAATCCGTGGTAGAATGAATCCGTAGATGAATGAAAAGCAGCTCTATATTAATAGCGTTAATAGAAACGACTATTAGATTAGTAGAGCATGTACATGGGAATAGGGAGAATATGAGACAAAATTCAAGTGGTGTGCACTGGATTAAGACAGGAAATAACTGAAATAAAAACTGAGAAAGATAAAATCTCTCCTGAAGATGGGTAAAAAGCTCCTTCCTGTTGGGAAGTATGATTTTATAAAGGATGTACAGAGTAAAAGGATAAATACTAGGAAGACAAAGTATAAGTGGTGCCTATTTTAAGTGAATAGAATCATGGTCCAGGTACTTATCTATCTTAAGCACTCATACAGCCCCCCGACCAGCAAGAGAATTGCTCTATAACCCACCGGTTCAGGGCCTCTTGGAGGACCTGAACCAGTGGAGATCCAAGTTCAAGTCGCTGTGCTGACCCAGCCACAGGGGGCATTTGAACCTGATTCTCCCACACTCTGAGTGGGCACTTTAACCACTGGCTGTATGATAAAAGGGGAGATGCTGCTCCTTTTGAGAAAGGGCTGATGTGGTTTAGATGCCTAACTCCAGGAGCAGGTTTGCAATGATGAACCCCAAGTGGGAGGGAGGTGCCTTCCATTAGGAGCTTAAGGCCCTTGGAGGCGCAAGGTGTTGGGCATACTCCTCTTCTCAGCATCTCCTATTGTCTAGCTTGGGTAGTTCCTTGCTCAACATGATGGCTTTTGTGGATCCCAATTTTAGACATCTGCATGCATCAGGCAAGGAGCCTGGGTGCCTCACTGGGGGCTGTGGATCCCACTGGGTGGCAAAGCCCCTAAAGACCCCTTTGTTGACCTAGCATTAAGTGATATGTCAAAAGTCACACAAAAAGCTGTAATAGAGCAGGGGATTGAACCTGGGTCCCCAACTCATAAACCAACATTTTAACCATTGGACCATCTCTATTGTATGGCCAATGCCTGACCACAGTTATGTACAGTGGGCAGGGGTAGGAGAACCAGTTGCAGTTCCCTGATTTAGAGCCATCTGGCGCTGATGCAAATTAGGGAAGCCTTTAGACTATTGGTGCACTGTCCCCCACTGGAGAATGAAGTTTTGTGGATTTCTGCTCTCCCATGTCCCTCCCTCCCTCCCTCTCTCAACCCCTGGAATGTCTTTCATGCTCTCCCCTTCCCTTTATGCCAGGGGTAGGAAGATGATAGTATAGAAGCAGCAAAACCACCTCCACCAGATTTACAGCAGGAGAATTCCTCTCCAAAGGAGAAATTCTCCACTGGCCAATGCCAGCTGTCCAAAGGTCATTTTGCACCATGTATGCCACTGCTAAATAAGAACATTGATGGGAGTTGGGAACCCAACTTTCTTATACTTCAAAAATTCTTCCCCTAAGGAGTTTATTTTCAGAATTGCTGAGCATCCACAACTCCAGAGGAAAGAAATGTGAGTCACAGGTGCTCGATTCCTGTGGAAATCTGTATTCAGGTGGCTAATTATCCATTTTACAGATTTACGTGCCAGACTTTAGACTCTGACGTTTGAAAACTGAGCTCATAAAAATAACATTAATAATGGGGAATAAGTTACCTAATATTCTAAACCAGGCAACAAAATTATTGAGTTAAATACAAGCACACTGTTTCAGAACAAGCAACACTAGGGAGAAAGCTGGAGGATAAATTTGTGAATCAGGTAATGTTAGTTCATGTAAGGTAATAGGGCAGGATCCTGAAGGCTTACAACATGAGACGAAGAAGGCGAGATAACCAAATGGGATAAGTGAGGTATTAAATGGATATTTCGTGGATGATCTGGATAAGAGAAGATGTGCTGTGGATACAGATTGTTGGAAACAACTGGGAAGCTGCAGACAGCAGTGTGCAAGAAAATGACTGCTAAGAGCAATGTCATCATTCAAACCAATATCTATAGGTGGTTAGTAATTGTTGATTTTTTCTCACTCATTCCTTTTAGCAATACTGTTATTCACTCCCCCAAAGATTTAGAAACAGAGCAGCAGGTAGCCACATACCTCTTAAATACAATTCAAAAGGTCCTGCGGAATCTTTATAATTACGTGGCAGCTCTTCGTCCGCATTGTCGTCTTCGAGTTATAAAACACCTTGGGTTTTCTTTCCCCCCCAATTCCAAATCTTTACAAAGCATTTCAAAATGCAGTAGCTACAATATCACTTCATCATCTGAACTAGATTCTGGCAGAAAAAATGCACAGATGAAAAGGCTATGGATAAAATTCTCAAAAGCAGCTGAGTGATTGAGGAGCTCAACTCTCACTTTCAAAAGTGATTTAGGCATTTAAGGCCAGATTTGCACAGATATGTAGGTTCTTACTGAGGTTTTAAAACATTTGAAGTTTGAAATCAATGGAAGTTAGGTAACTAGATGCTTTTGAAAATCCCACTTCGGCTCCTAATTCCAACTGACTTTCAGTCAGACAGACTCCTAACTCACTTTTGAAAATGTTACCCCAGATACTTGGATGCAGCCATGTACAGCACAGGACTGTTCAGTAGGTGTAATGAAAAGACTGTATAATGCTCATCTTTGTGCTCTTCCGGTTGGTCCCATGACACAATCTAGAGCAGCCTAATGACTGCTCTAAGCTATAGCAGCTGCTAACAACTCCAAGGAGCTGATACAGCAGAGAGGAAACAGGCGAGCATAAACTAGTCCTGGTTATCCTTCCTTTCTGCTGGCAATGCCCACTATGTCAGCAGCAGCGGGCAGGGGGTTGGAGCCAAAATTATATGGTGGCTCTGAGCCACCAGAAGATTTCCCTGACATTCCCGTGGCTGTTTACACAAGCTTTGAGCCAGCAGAATGATACAAAACAGCCACACCACAGCACACAAACTGTTCCCTATTTGTTCCCTGATTTTTCACTTGTTTCATTGTAACTAAAGCTGAATACACTACATGTTTTACTACCACACTGGAGATTAAAGCATGTATCTGTTCTCATGCCACTGCCAATTTAAACCCTTTCCATACTCCATGGCACGTCTTTTGCATTTTTTGGTAATTTTAGTGGAGAAATTCAGTGTTTCAGAAACTGGATTCTCAACTGAACAACTTTCCCCTTAGTTGGAGATAGCCCTTTAAAATCTTCATAACTTGTTTCCAGTAGGGGAAATATGCAGAATAAAACTGCTTAATATTGAAACCATAAATACTTTTGTGGACAAATCCCCTTAATTATCCAGCAGTGGTAGAACAATTCAATATTATGCTCTTTGAATGGGAATTGATTTAAAAAAAAAATCTTTAGGGAGGTTTTTTTCTTGTTACTAGGATTGTATTAGGAGTCATTTTTATTATACTTTATGTGAAAACAGTATTGACATTTATTATCAAGAAAATCCACAGCAAACTGATTATCAATGATTGCTAAGGTCTTACAATGCACTTCGACATACAACAAGCATATGAGAAAAAAAATCATCAAAAGTGCCCTCAGAGACCACTGCATGACTTAGTGGACTAGCAATGGGGTATGCAGCCGTTTAGCTCTGCAGTAAGTCACTGGTTTGACTCTAGCTCATGTGTAGCTGAAAAAATTGTGGCTGTGAATTGGTAATCGTAAAACGAGTATATCTATATTGTGCCCTTCACAGCGAGGCCCGAGCACCATTGTCTACTGTCTCAGGACAGTTAACAGTGGACAGGTGCTCCCATCATAATTCTCCATAAATGGTTGCCTTGCTAGCAGTCTTGGAGGCTGAATACGCTGTAGGGGAGCCAAAGAGAATGAATTCTCCCCACATCTCTAGAGGGAAGTCTCTTTGGGCCAAGTTCCAGACCCATAGCTGATCCAGAGTACAAAAAGCCATTGCCTGGGCACGTGCCTGTTTTGTGGATTCATAGAAGACTTCTGTCTCCAGGCCTGACAATCGGCGCTGATGTCATACCCACAAATTAATGGAAGGAAATTAAAAATGCACTTTCTGAGCTGATCATAGAGTTGCAGTAGCAATTCCCTCTGCTCCTCAGCTCAGCAACTGCTTGGCTCCCATCACTACCCTCCTGAAAAAGAACGAATGGCACCTTGCCACGTATACGCCTCCTCTCCCCTCCTGTCGGAGCACCTTGTGGGACTCCTGTCACTGCAGGCTTTTCAGTCTGTACAAACTGCCTCTGACTGGCTTATGGAGTTGCATTTCTACCAGAGAAGAACAAGCGGATTGCACAGTCCTGTTCTCAATTCTGTAGCACCTACAACACACATCCAAGTTTTGTCTTGCACTACTGCAGTCTTTAAAGGGAACAAGGCTGTAATCTCTCTTGGGCAGAGACCATCTTTTTGTTCTTTGTTGTACAGAACCTAGCACAATGGGGTGCCAGTCCACGACGGGTGCTCCCAGGTGGTGCTGAGCAAAACTATTCAGACAAATAGCTAATTCACTAAAGGAATGCAGCATTGGTTACCCTGAAACTACTGTATCTGCAACTTTGACCCAAATTACTTTTGACTAGGGAAAAGGCTTAGGGCTAACAGAGAAGATTTGATTCCACATCTCCTACCTTCCAACTGAGTGCCTTAGTCACCAGGCTACAGAACCATTCTCACTCACGCTCTCCCTCTTTGGCCCAATTAATATTTAAGTATTTGTACAAAGTGGAAAGGCTTCAACAGTAAAGATTAAGAGCAACTTATTCCAGAACTACCTAAAAGGCACGGACCTGTGATGAGGGAGATGAGTTCAAGTCCCTGCTCTGAGGGAGGATACAAACATCATGCTTGTGAAAGTAAAAATAATCTAATTAAAACAGCATTTTAAAGGAATTCAGTTCTATCAAAATTACAATCAATTTATGGCAATAGAGCTTTGCTATCTTGATATTAAATGTTTTGGGACAAAATTCTGCTCTCGGGTAAATCAATGCAACAGTACTGACCACTCCAAAGTATTAAAAATCATGAGCATGGCCCCAACACCAAGCAACTGACTCAAAATCATGAGATTTTACAAAATAATTCATTTGGGGTCTTTTTGTTTTTTCGCCTCCTGGTTTTTGATCTATTACAGCACACGTTTTTAATCTCTACTCTGCAATACCAGGGGCAGAGGCTTTTATTTTTTTATTTTTGTTTTATTTTTCACCTGAAAGCTGAGAGTCTCACATAATCATCTGTCTCCAGGAGTGAGGGCTTTATGAAAAGCCTTAAACACTGCAAGACCCGTGACAAAAACACAGGAGCTGGCCAAAGTGATGCTGCTCCACTGACTTCAATAGAGCTTTGCCCATTTACACCAGCATGGAATTTGGTCCATTGCGTTCTTGAGGCATCTCCAGTGATAACTGTCTCCACTGCCGCTAGTGTAATAACCACAGGCCTCTGCCTATGCTGCAAAGCTAGTTCCTAATGAGTTCTCTTATCCTCGAGCTCTGCATGTCCAGGGTTGAGAATATTTGCAGGTGAGGTGGGAGCTGGGCACCATGCAGCAGGCTGGCATGAAGTCTATGGATATTAAGGGTGACATTTTCAAAAGCACTCAGCAGTGATTTAACTCTGCTCCACTGATCCTAACGGTAACAGTCCCACTGACTTCAGCAGGAGCAGAGTGAGACCAAAGCTGAGCCGTTCTGAAGCGTGTACCTTCAGACTAGACTTGTTTTCCTGAAATTTGCCAAATTTGCCACCTGTTTTTAATGCAGGTAAAAATGAAGCCATAGTTACTATTCTAGTTTCCACATAAAGCAGCCCTGTGGTCAAGTTTCCACATGCTGTCTAGGAAAGAAAATAAACTATTTATTCATAGAAGAATTGGGGGAGAGGGGGAAGAACCAAAAAAACCCAGGAGAAACTAATCATATATCCCGGATGTTGTAATTATATCATGTGTTCCTCAATTACATAACTGCAAAACAGGTAAAAATGTAATTACTAAGTAATTAGTGGTTATAGTTATTCTTAAAGAACGTAAGTGCACTGTAAATGTATTAGGCACTGGGCATGTCCACAGAGCATTGAATGCAACACTGTCTACACGGCATCTAGAAGGAATAATTATTCTGAAATTATAGTAAACAAGAATGTTTGCATTTAAAAAAAAAAAAGATTATTTTTAATGTTACCTTCTAGGGTACAAGTGTAAAATGCAGCGTACTCCCTATTACCCGAATAGCATGAGGGATGCAAATTTTATTCAGATTATCGGGAGTTTTTGAAACAGCTCTGTCCCACCAGGACCGCAGCCTTCCCTTCACCTTACGCCTGCAGAACTGGGGTACCACTGGCCCTGTGGCAATGCAGGGAACCCTTTGCAGCTCCATGGTCACAGCCCTGCTCGTTCACTCTCCTAACAGCGAGGTACACAGGGCTCCCTGTGCTGCCAGAGGAACCATACAGAGGCAGAATGAACTCCCCCCCCTTGGCCTTCTCACAGTCCTGGTCAGGGATCTCTGCTTTATTATGCAAACCACTTCATTACCCAAATCCCGTCCTTGTCCCCCACTATGAGATGCATGCTGTGGAAAGCATGTGTCTCAAGCTGGGGGGCAAAGAAAAAATTTAGACAATGCAGAGGTTTGGTTAATAGGATGTTGGATAAACAGGAGTTTACTGCACACAAATATATTTAAAATATAAATAGATTGTATGCTAACCAATGTTTGCATCCTATAAGCCAAATTCTGCATATAGAATTTTTACTATTTGGCTTGAAAATATGTTAAACAGCGAGCCAAATTCTGCTCTCAGTTATATCAACATAAATCAGATTTGCTCCAATATAAATGACCAACACATGGCCCAGTAAGTGAAAGGAACCCTAATAGCATCACAAAGGGCTAAATTCTGGAAGTATAGCCAGAAACCAAAAGCGCTTGTGACGGGCGTGACTGGAATGCACGTTTTAGGGCCCAATCATGGCGTCAACAGCAATTCTGCCTAAGTGCAAGCCAGTGGTGAGAGTGTCACAGGTACAGGTGATCAGGAATATTTCAACGGCATAGTGGTTCATCAGAACATGAATTCACTGAAACCCATCCTTTCTGTGAGGATGCTGATGAAAACTTTCATCAGGAAAAACTCCTCAGGTCTAGGATGGAATTTCTAGTTAAAGAGAGAGAGATAGTGGCACTCCAGAATAGACAGTAGTCAGGTGGTTAGAGAACTCACCCGGGAGGTGGGAAGACCAGGTTCAAGTGGCCGATCTACCTGATTTGGAGCAGGGACTTAAGCCTGGGTCACCTGCCTCCCAAATGTGTGCTCCAACCCACAGATTATTGACTATTTTGGGCTGGGTGTTCTCAACCTTTCCTCATGGAGTAAATGTTTCAGTAAAGAAATATTCATTCTGCCAGAGATAGAGAGAGGAACAGATTGGCTCTCTAGCGCAGAGGTTATGGCCCATGCCTGGGATGTAGGCGGGAGGGGGAAACTGTTTGAAATCTCTGAACTTGTCATGAGCATGGAAAACCATTTTCCACCCAGCTCTAGTTACAGGTCCTTGTCTCCACCCAGTCTGAAGAGAATACAAGTCTGTTTCATCCATAGCTAGCGAGCGTTAACTCAAGCTGTAGCAGGTCATACTTTCAGCTCTAGAGATCCCCAGTGTGTCAGCCAAGATGGCGGCCATCACATAAAGACTGCAGCATTGGTGAGGGTATAGTAGAAATGTCAGTATTCTGTATCCAGAAGAATTTCTGTCTTCCAGTGGGATGGGCCTAATTCTGTCACAAGCTTTTTAGAGTATCTATGGGAAACCAACTATAAGAGGACCATATATTCTGCACATTGAGGGCAAATCCTGCAGTCTTTAGACATCAGAAAGCCGCTTGTTAAAGATAATGGGAGCTTTGCCCAAGTAGGGACTGCTAGGTTGCAGAATTTAGTCTTCAACGTGGAAAACTCTGAATGTGGAAAGAAACAATGTGGAAAAAATGTGAACATCAGTGGGAGTTCTGCACACAGAATTAATGCTGGACGTCACCAAAATGTTTTATTTCTAAAAAATATCAGTTTCCATACAAATAAATAAGCAACCCAGCTAAAATTCAGCCTCATGTAGGTTTTCATTTTCACCATATTTAATCAGTTGCAAGAGGATATTCAAGTGGAGGTTAGGGATCAATGTAGCAAGCAATTAATAGAGGACAGAAATTCTCAACTTTGCAATTAATATTTAAACAGACTTTGCAATGCTGCACTTTAGCAGGCATTTAAAAAAATGCATGGAGTAGCAACAGTCTTAGACCACTGACAAAACAAACAGAACTCCAAATGGCTCCTGAACAAGAAATCATGCTATAATATTTTCCTGATATATATTTATGGTTTGTTTCACAGAATCGGGGCATTCCCTTCTCTTTATCAAATATTGTGAGAGTAGGAGAAGAAAATCTGTTGTAATTTCTATTTTTGATCATTTAATAGCAATAATAAATGAAGAGAGACGAAGTCACAGGATCAAATTATAGTATTTCTCACTACATTATACACTGTTGTTTTTGTCCTTAATAATTAATGCTCACTGATATTCAGGATGCAAAAAACAAGGAGTTTTTAGCTTTTCTTGAGGAAAATGCAGCATTCAGCATATTACTGATAAGGAGATAGTGGAACAAAGAAGAAATCCGATTTATTTAAAGAGTGTACGCCACCGAGTCAAGAATAGAAAGGATATTACTATGAAGGAAACCTGAAATTCTCCACCAACACCTCTTTGCAACAAGTTAAAGACACTGAAAAGTTTGAACTAGGAGACAGATGAAAATTTGGGGGTGGGAGGCATGGAGGAGGCTGATCTCAGTGCATACACAAAATGTGAACCCTGAATAGCATGATTACAAAAGATAAAACAGTATGTAATCATGATAAATTGCAACATGCAAGAGAAATCATCTCAGCATGCAAAGACATGTCAATTACTTAATATAAGGTTGCCAAAAAATTTGTGACAGTCTGTAGGTTCCAGTGCAATTGGAAGAAAATTTCTACCGAGACAGAAAAATAAATTATGGAGGAATGTCTTAGTAATAAAAACTCCAACTTTTTGGAGCACGAGGGAACATAATGAGGCTACATGAAAGCAGACAGACCTACAGTTATATTTCCTTAGGTCATGCTTTCTCAGTGAGCTGGACTGCATCAGTTTGACACTTGCCATATAAGGGCAATGTAGCTGTATTCTACAATCTGTAGGCATGAACGACTGTCAGTTACTGGGAGGCCATTCTTTTTCTTGTCAGATTTATTGGTCCTTCCTTTCTCTACACCAACAGTTGGGGTCGGAATGCAGACCAACAATAGAATGCTGCAGACTGAGGCCTCAGTTGAGGGCAGAACATGCTTAACCGTGAGCATGTGCTTAAGTCCCATGAAGTTCATTAGGACTTCAACACCTACTTAACTTTAAGCATGTGCTGAAGTGCTGTCCTGAACAGAGACGTACTTGGCAATATATCATAGAATCGTAGAAGATTAGGGTTGAAAGGGACCTCAGGAGGTCATCTATAGGGCCAGTCGTGCCATTGAAAGTGCATAAGTATGCCTCCCTGTCTCTGCGCAACCTCATTAAAGTCCTCATTAAGCTCACACAGGTGCAGCCACCGCCTGTTACACTCTCAAATTCAGGGTCAGGTCGATGGATGTTTTACAATACTCTTTACAAGGTGCAAAACCTTTATTTGCTCTTTGCTGAGGTTTTTGCTGCTTTATATCACAGGACACTACACTCCTCTATGGTAGCATCAGAGCCGCAGCCATAACTGTGGCCGCCATCTTGGATGTCTGTACTTTTAAAATTTACTTTACGTTTCCCGTCCCTCACATTGTCACACGGACAATAAGATTTTTAATGTACTCAAGACTCTGTTGTATCTGTTGGTGCCCTGTGGATGTATTTTTTAATAATTATGTTTGCTTCTCCTTTTTGTGCGCTGTAAGTTAACAAGCCTAATAAACAATGAAAAAGCTAAAAAAGTAGATGCCAACCACTGATGGAAGTTTGGAAGAGGCTTTGTGTTTCAATTGTATGATCTTTCTGTCCTAACAGTTGACTTACAATGCCCTTGGAGGCACTATTTAGGGCTATCACAGGTTATGTCATTTTGTCTCAGCCAATAACTAACTGAGTCAATAGTTTTCTCACTGAAAATAATTAATCGGCTAGTAAAACAATACAAATCTTCTAGATCACATGACCGTCTCAGCCAATTAGATCTGGCATACATGCATTTATATGTAGATATATATGCATTTCCAACAGACTAAACAAAACGATTAGGTTCCATTGACGTCAATAGGTTTTAAGCACGTGCGAAGAGTACTTGCTGAATCTGTGCCTTGGTCTACAAATCTATGAATGGACCTACTTTAAAAGCAGCAAATGTTTTCCTGAGCACTGTGTACCACGGCCCATGGGTTAACCTGTTTAGTATCAATCTGAGTAAATTACATTAGCACAAATGAGATTAACCATTTACTACTTAGGCTCTTGAAATGTATCCTTCTTTCAAAATTAGGTTGCAAAATGAGTAACCGGCTTTCACAGGACACTGGAATAAGAAATTGTTTAACAGAGGAGTGGAATGGATCCAGAACACAACAGACGCTCTACAACAATTTTCTCTGTGGAAAATGACATTATGTCTTGACTGGTCCCAACCACACATTTTCATACACTGAGCAATTCAGACTAAACAAATTATATGAAGTTATTTTCCATTCTGAAGATGCTGCTCGGACACTTGGTACCCATTAGTGTTCTCCATCTACTTCAATAATCTGAATCCACATGCTAATGATACCTATCAAAATAATACTAGCAAACGAGGGAGGACTGTCAGATGCAATTTTTGTCTGCACTGGTTCCATAATGACCTGACACTCACCACGCTTGCCTAACTGCAATATTAATATTTGTTTCGTTGATGCATCTGAGAACGTAATACTTGGTGCAGAGAGGGTTTCAAGAATTTGTGAATAGAGTTTTTCTATATACTTCAGAATCTTTCTCAGTGCAAACATAAGGTCAAATAATCAAAGCAAAAGACTTCTTGACCCAGCAAAACCTCCAAGCAGTTGTGATGGAGTGTTCACCCGACACTCACCCTGCAGTTTAATGCAAGCCACACTGGCCAATTAACCAATTAGGCAGCTAATTAAAGAGGCTCAGCTGGAAAAAAATAGGCCGGGTTTATAATGTCCAGGAGCTGAAAGTAGAAGGGGCAGCTGGGAAAAGGCAGTCACTGCCAAGAGAAAAGGAGGAGACAGTGAAATCTGCAGGCTGCAGACATTCCCTGGGAAGAGGCTTTGGGGACTGGTAGCCGCAGGAAGAAAAGGGGAACCAGTAGGAGGAAGCAGCCCAAGGATAGAGTAGTGAGGCCAGAGAGAGAAGGCCCAGACTGCTGAGCTGAAGGTCCTGGACTGGGACCCGGGGAAGAGGGTGGGTCTGGGTTCCCCTACCAGGCAGCGGCCGAGTGAACCTGAGGTAGTGAGCAGGAAGACTGCCTAAAACCATAGAGGCATTAAAACTTCTCCCCTCCCCACAGAACGGGGAGAACACAGGCAGTAACATGGCTGGAAGTGCGAACCGCAGACGGGGGTCACATCAGCCTCCCGCTAATCCTCAGAGTACTTGGAGGAGACACGAGTCCAGTGGTGAGTGATGCCCCCTGTGACAGCAGTTATCCACCCAGAAAAGGAAAAAAACAAAACAAAAAAAAAAGGAACCCCTCCTGGGAGATCCCAAAGGACAAAAGAAAGATTCTGGCCAGCTTAAGTGCCACAGACACAGAGATATGAGAGGCATCTCCTGTTCCTTTTCACCACGAGGGGTAGGTGTTGGTTCCTTTCCCTCCCACAGTGCACTTCTTCTCTGGGAGGGCGTGGAGTCATCTGTTCCCAGTTGGCTTCCTTTTCTTCTGTCCAAGCTCCAGAATGGAGAAGCAAGTCCTTTGGAATACATGCCCCTTTAAAAAATTCTTATCATCGGGCTGGACAGACTTCATAGCCAGTAGAGCGCTGTGGGCCAGTGGTTGGTCAGGCTGTATTTCTCCAGGATCGGGCTCTTCTCTTTTTAACACAAAAGAATGCAGAAATATGGAAAAATCAGTCTCTGTAGCTCATTATGGATGTAACCTGCATTAACCAGAGCTGGAATAACATGCAAAATCAAGAGAACATTTCATAGAAACAGATTTCCCTGCCCCGCCTCAACCCTGCAAGTAAAGCAGGCTTGACCATGAAGTTTACAATGTGGGTCCACTAGCTACTACATCCAAGAGGCCCAAAAGAGGCAGTCCAGGAGATTGGAGTAGAACTACTGTTCCTTAACTCCAGATGAACTGGGACAGTCACATGCAAATGATCCATGCTGAACTGCCAGCAGTGAGCCAGAAAGGTGACATAAGCTGAATTCGGCAAGGATGTCCTTTTCTTTCATATCCCACCTACACTGTCCATAGAAGTATCTCCAACGGGCACTGACAGATGAGAAAGTGCCAGCTTCCTAGGGAGATTTACCCTTTTTTCCTCCCAATTGAACAGGAGCCAGGCACTGGAACTTTCCTCCCTTCCCTTGGGAAGGTGCCATCATGACCACTTGTATGAAAGAACAAAGCAGACTGCCAGAGATGAAGCTGCAATGATGCAGCCCTACTCCTGGCCCCCTTACACTCGCCCGTCTAACTTCACGGGGCAACAGAAGTGTAATTTAGAGCCAGTAAGGAGGAGAATGAACCTGGCACATCTAATTCATTATGCAAGATGCCAGACTTCAGCTACTAGAATAAAAGCAGTATGAGCAGTACAGAACTTTCTTGTCACCCTCACTCCGCAGCCCTACTCTTCAGCTGTCTGTTACCTTTTAAAGTAGCATTTAAATAAAATAAAATAAAATTTCTGATCCCTTTAAAAGCTGGGTAATAAAAGGAATTCCATACATAGCTGGTGTTTCTGCAGATCACAGAATAGCAGGATTTTTTTGGTTTTTTAGGAGGCTTCTTAGATAGTCTTGACTATAACCTGTCTAAAACTTTAAATATATTAAGATTTAAAAACACATCGAGCCTCAGCTACTTGGATCTCTAATTTTGGGCATTAAAACTCAAGTCCTTTCCACATCTACCAAAAAGCAGGGATTCAGTAAGCCAAAACACAACAGAGCAGAGCAGCAGCAGAGCAGTTACGATACACCACCAATGAAAAACCAGAGTTGTTTAAAGTATTATACAAATTAGAACACAAGATCCTGAAAGTACAAAGTACGTGGGTTTCTGCCCACGAAAGTTTATGCCGAAATAAATTAGTCTTTAAGGTGCCACAGAATTCTCGTTGTTTTGCTGAAAGTTCAAAGAATTATAAAGATCTTGGTGCCTCTGAGTTCAAAAATAGACGTCCAGAAACATCTTATTAAGTAGGGAGCTGTATCCTAGAGAACAATACTTTACTATAGAGAAAATGTGCTTGTTAGCGAACTGGGTCTTTGAAATACTGCAGTATTATTTATTAGGCACCAGCTAGACTTGAGAATTTCTCTCTCCGCTGGAGAGTCTCAAAACAAGGAGGCGATCTAGCTCCATATGCCCTGCCATAGCAGGAAGTTAATTGCACATAAATTCCAGGGATGAAATCCTGGGAAAAATTGAGATAATCTTAGATCCAAGAATGTCAGCCAAATCACCCATATGACTTCTGATTAATATGTATGATTTCAAGGACATGCCCTAAAGAATTAAAACCATGGTTAATGGAGGCTTGCCTGGCTCTACTAACTGAGCAGCTTCAATTCTCCTTCATGTCAGTGGGCACTCAGCACCTCTCTTGGGGACTCATCATGATGAAATCTGAAGCCCTCTGTTAGCAGTGAAATGAATCATCCTGAGACATTGCACAAACAAGTCACTTCCAGCCGAGAATCAGTGGATTTCATCAGTTACACAAATGTCAACATAATATATGAGAGAATGAGGTTCAGGTTATAAAACAGATTGGGGATATTGACAACACCTGGAAACGTTAATGAATATATGAATAACAATTCTATTGGAATCTGCCCAACATTTTAAAATAGGACCCACATTCTAACTCTCTTGAAATGCATTGGAGTAGAGGCATGTTTTGGAAAACGGTTGAGAAAAAGTATACATGTTCTGCTAAAATTGAGGACTTGTCCCTCCTAGGGAGACAAGGTGGGAGAGGTAATATCATTTATTGAACCAACTTCTGTTGGTGAGAGAGGCAAGCTTTTGAGCTACACAGAGCTCTTCTTCAGGTCTTGGAAACATACTGAGAGCATCACACAAGGTGGAACAGATTGTTTTGCAAAGGTCATTAACACGTATTCTAAGGGATCATTCAAGGTGGACCTTATCTCCTCTGCAGTCACAAAACAAAAATTAAGGCGGAAGGGAGCAATCAGGAATTTTTGGCCACATGAAATGCTTCACTCATTCACAAAGTCCTAGCATTACTTACAATTCTATTCTGAGTTTAAATTTGTGGCTTTGTTCTCTTTGGGTTTAATGACACTCTATTTCATTATTGTTATTAACAATACTAATAATAATCTAAGGGCTGGAGGAGGAAATATTTGACAGAGTAAGATGGATAATCAGATCCAGCAAACATAAAACTGAAAATAAAATTTTAAATGACCAAATTCCACTCATGTGTACAGCCATCCAATCGGATCATACAAGCTGATCCAGGCAGTTAGACAATCTGCACCCTCAGGAGCCTCACTGACGTAAATATGGCTCCAAACAGGTGTCAGAATCTACTCCGGTGGATCAGATTGCAGAATCAGGGTTTCATTTTATTAGTTTGTTCAGTTTGGTTTTATTTGTGTAGAACACTGGTGATAATGATTCAGTGTAGGGAGAGGAACACAAGTGTGCTTCTGTTTTGTTAGACACCCCAGTTACACTGATTGGACCTAACTATGGGCAGAATTTGGTCTAAAGTGAGTATATATAGGGCCTGATTCTCAATGCAAAAACAGACCCACTGAGGATGCATGGATCCCTTGGGAATACTTACGCTACAGGAGGCCTTGGTGCAAGGGGTTTTCGAGTGGCCAGGACCTTTTAATGCCCCAGTGATCAATGACCCATTGCAACGATTGTAGCCAGGAAACAAAGCAGAGTAGCACTCGAGGCTTCTCTAACTAGCAGTGAGGGAAAAACTGGCAGGTGTACTATCAAGGAGGTGCAAGTCATCACCCCACTTAGTTCTAAAATTAATCATCTGCTTTTTATTTAATCGATACAATACCATATTCAATCTGTTGAGAAAGGGCGTGAATACCTAACGCCCTCAGTAAAACTATATCCAGAGAGAGCAGAGGAATGGTTTTTATAATCTACCATAATGAACTGCATAGCTCTGATTACACAAACCACTTCAGTCACAAACAGAGCCCCTCAATACAGCCACTGATGCTGCTTGAGTCAAGACATAGATGGCGAAGAGCATCGTGTTCTTTAGATAGTAAGTGAAGATGATATTTTACTAGGGAGAACAAGTGGCACATCTTCACACCTCCATTCTCATAGCTCCACTGACAGTATGCCCCAACTGTCTGCCAGTGAAGTGGGCAATGAAAGCACCGATATTTCTAAGGCAGGAGATTCCGAAGAATAACATTTCTCGGTTAACAAGGTACTTAGGAAATCAAATACGCTAAAGGCATCAAGCAGGAAAGCTGAATAAAAATAAAGATCAGCTCTCTAGATATGCTGACACACAGTGAATGGGTATTCTTTCACCACCAGAAAATTCAAGAGACCTGGAGTGAAATCCTGGCCTCACTGAAGTCCATGGCAAAACACCCATTAACTTCACGGGGCCAGGATTTCACCCCTAATGTTGTTTTATACAGTGGGGGGAACGGAAAGTAGAGAAGAGGCCTTCAGATGTACAGGGACTTTGGAGGAGGAAGGGGGTTTGACAGGGATTCAGGTCAAAAACTGGATTTCTCCTATATGTTTCTACGCTGCCTAGTACTGTAATTAAACCTCTACGTGCTATTTCAATATAATACAATGACTAACTTGTGTGGTCTTATAGTGATTTGTAAGTGCTTATATGTTAAATTGCAGTTTCTTCTCTATGTGACATTTCGGAATTCCAGAAGGCCTGTACAAGGCCCTATGCACAACTTACTCCTGCATTAGCCTCAGCAGGTAGGATGGGATTCTTAAAAGCATTCAGTTTTGGCCTTAACTCTGCTCCCAATGAAATCAATGATAAAGTTCTCATGGACTTAACTGGGAATTGAGTTAGGCCAACATTAAATGTCTCTGAAACTCGCACCCTTCGGGTTCAAATTTTCAAAAGGTGGCCTCTAATTTTCAGCTGTTCAGCTCGAGTCACCTTGAGCTGATTTTCAGAAGTCTTGAGTACCACACACTCCAGTGGAAGTCAACGGGAGCAGTGTACATGCAGAACTGTCAAAGTGAGACACCCGAAATTAGAAGCCACTTTTGAAACTGAGGGTCTGTAAAGGATCTCTGCAGTAGGGTATATTTTATTACCCTGTTCCTGGCAGTAACTTTCCTGATTTTATTGTGAGATGCTTTTATTAAAAACCCAGATGCCAGAATTAAATAATTATGTGAATATCTCGACTATAATTTTCCTTTTAAAAGCAAGTTTCTAGCCCTCATAGTTGGAGAGAGAAGCTTGAAAATGTGACCTGGGTATACCCTAAAAGTTCAGAATCCAGAAGACAAATAAAAAACACTCATTTTTAAGCCAATTTTATGATGTGAGTTGGGGTTTGGTAATGCTGAACTACAAAAGTGCAGGGCAAACACTGCACGAGATCTCTCTCCCTGTTCATCTCCCTCTGTGCACCAAAGACAACAAAAGAAACAGCTGTTGGATGTTGGGGTAGGGGTCCTGACCTGAAGATAGTGGTCAGTAATGCTGTCAGAAAGATGTGGTAAGGACTTGATCTCGAATCAAGGCTAGGTTTGTTAAGTTAGGCCCTAGGAAGCATTTAATCTTTAATTTTCTTGTAATCATTTTTAACTTACATGCCTCATTTCTTGTACTCACTTAAAATCTCTTGATAGTTAAATAAACTTATTTTATTCTTTAACTGAAACTAATCCAGTGTGCTTCAGTTGAACTGTCTGGATAACTCCACTTAAGGTGGTAAATTGTTTTTTATTGTTCCCTTAAAAGGACACCAAACCTAATTTCTCCGGACTGTCCAGGAGAGGGCTGGGCAGTACAAGACATACATTTCTGAAGGAAAATCTGGGATTGGAAATGTGTTGGGGCCACCCTGCAGAAGTGACCGAGCCTAGTTAAAGTCTAAGTGTAACCCACATGTGGTTGGCAGGTTGCAGTTACACACAGACACTCAGGGTGTGACTTGCATGCTCTAAGGCTGTTTGAAGCTGTCCAGGTGAGAGCTACTATGGCAAGGTATTATAAGGCATCCAAGGTTATAGGGCAGGGGTGACAGCCCCTCACTGGTCTGGATTACACCTCAGAACGTCAAACACATCCACCTTGTCTCTCTAGTATCCTGGGACCAATAAAGCTGCAAAACACTTTAAATCTTGCAGATATTTATAGGTTCACATATATAAACTACCAAATAAGGCTGGCCACAGTGTATTTGCTAACATGATGTGCCTCCATTTCATGATACACATACCACCGTGATTTATTTAAATAGAAGATGGCTTTTGTCTCTTAGCCCATAGCTTTACAAATACTGCCAAAGTCTAGGTCTATTACAGAATAGCTCTATAGACAGGAGAAGAAGCATTCCTTGCTTTTAGCTAGCAGAAGTGAATGACTAGAATTAAATCAAGGGACACCAGTGCTTCTGTAGCTTATAATATTATATGCCTTATTCTCTTAAGTGTCACTAATTTGATTAGCCATGCAGTGTCCATTTCAGTTTAGCATTTTATATCCTCACTAAGATCCCATCTTAGTTCTCTTTTTAAAGATTTTTTTTTCAAGTGAGAATATAGCATCAATATTTTAAAATCAAGGCAGGAGCATACATACCCAATAAAAATGTTTATCAAAGGAACATTGGCACATGCAAGAAGCTGAAAGAAAGACAGTTTGCAGATGGATTTTACAGTAAAGACTGGCCTATTAATTACCTTCTACACAGTATGTTTTGCATTTAGTAAATGAGTAGCTAATAGAAGCACCTAGTGCGAGGATATGTGTACTGTTACTTTAAAACTAGAAGGAAGGCAGATAGGAGCGGACCGGAGAAGGTTCTACAGGGAAAGAAAGAGATCACCCTTTTAAGGATATCACTGTTTAATGCTCTCAAAGTTCCTTGTTCAGTGCTACCGACAAGGGATTCTGTGATTCTTTCACAGACACACACGAGATCGGCTTTTTCAGACTGATAAACCCCACCAATAAGCTTGACTGACAGAAGTACTTCTCCAGATTCTGAACTGCAACGAAGCTGAACAGAAAATTGCAGGTTAGCTCAACAGGTATCAATAACAACAGGTAGCAAACAGGCATCAACAGGTGCAACAGGCAGCAAACCTGAAAATGGCGATAAATCATTTGCCTTTGCTGAGGGAGGAAATAACAACGTCACTGCTCTTAAAATGTTTAATCAGCGTTTCCTTCCAAAAAGAACAGAACCCGGGAACAGGCACTCTTTTACTGAAAGGCCCAGAGGCCCAGTGAAAGCGTGGGAACCTTTGTAAGTACCCTATATTAACTATCAGATCATGACTTTAATATAAATTGTCATAGTCAGAGGGCTAGCTGCACCTCTGCCCCATTCCTGGTCTCTCTGAGTGCACCCCCTCAGGTGTCAGGCTTTTTCCTCTCCTTGTGTGAACTAATTCTATTCTCCCAATCTTAGACAGCGTCCTGGAGAACAGACCCACATGCATCAACTACGCTTACCCAGCAGGGCTCAGTGAGTTAGGCCTTCGGGAATCTGATCAGTAGTAAACATGGTGACCAGATGGTCTCCTTAAAATGAAGTATTGTTTAATCTTAACAATCGGAATAAAGCATTTAGAGAAAAAGATTGAAAAACAACTGGCTACATGCGTGTCTGTCTCACCTAACGCCCTACCATCCTGTGACGATGGGCCAGGCAGGCCTAGCTCCTTCAAACATCCCAGCTGTCCAACAATTGCCTGACCGCTGGACACAGATTCTTTTTGTGTCCTTCTGATTTGGTGGCTTTTGTCTGTCACATGAGCAAAGAAAAAAAAAAGAGCAAGAAAAGGCAAAGAACATAAAAGAAATTGTCTAGTGGCTAAGATTTTAAATAAGAATGTTTCGAAAAGTTACAGTTAGTGTCTGAGTTAACTTTGGGGGAGAGAGAGAGAAGCAAGCAGGCAGGATGGCTGGCTTCAGGCATGATATCATGTAACTTATTCTAAGAAATTCCTTGATCAGTGTTAAAAGAAAGCAACTCTCTCTGATCCAACAACTATTGTCATAAATAGAACAAGAATCTTCCTGCCCCCCCAAAACCAAAATTTTCCTTCATTACCAGCAGACATCCTGTCAGTACAGCGGCTTCCTTGCTTTTGCCTGCAGAAAAGCGAGTCCTTGGATCTGTCACCATATTAGCCCGCTTGACCAATATTGCTTTATAAATCTGGCAATTGTCATTATGTAATTTGCACTGCCTTAGAGCTCCCCAGAATCTATAATCAGTCTATTGGAAAAAAGCACAATTAAATTTTAAAAAAGCAATAATATTAAGACATCTCCAAATGAAGAGTCCTACATAAAATAATTTATAAAGAAGATGGGTGACTATGATCTATGAAGAGACCGAGGCAACCACATGTGAAAAATCAATCAGGTTCTAAGAAAACTGTGGATTCTCACATCCCTTGAAGGCTAGGTCAAGGCTGGATATCTTTCTTAAAGCTACGCTATTGCTCAAACAGAAGTTATGGATTTGAAATTATTAGGCAAGGTTCTTTGGCCTGTATTATACCGGAGGTTTGACTAGACGTTCATAAGGGTCTCTTCTGGCCTTAAAAAACTACAAACTGGTAGTTTGATCACATGCAAAAGAACCGCCAATCATTCAGGGAAAAGAGGTTTCCAGATTTTCCAAACTTTCTGAAAAGAATGGTAAATAGCCATGGTAGATTTTTAAGACTATACTCTTTTGAGAGGTTACTTAATACATACAAAATTACTTTTAATTTTTGCATATGTGCATAAAATATGTATAATTATTTCTATCGATTTCTGTTGTTTGACTTCACTATACCTATAAGTCAACTGCCCTTTATACGTGTGTGCATGCACACGTGTGAAAGGACTAAATATACGTGTGATGCATGTTAACACAATATGGATAGTGATAGCCATTAAGAATTTTGAACTGAATTAATGTTCCCATGTTTTATGCCATCTTTTAGGTTTTGTTAAGTGGATTGGAAGTGATGATAATTGTTACAGGAAATGATTTCTTACTGAACTAGGGTCAAATCCTACCCTTCACTCCCCTGTACACACAGGGGAAACATAGGATCAAGAACTGATGAGGCAGGACAGAGGATTCATCCTCAGAATGTACTACAGAGCACAGCTCTGTGTAGGCTCCGGGGGGGGTGGGGGGGAAGAGGAGGAGGAGGCGGCAGGTCAGGCCAACGGGTTCATGGTTATATGGCTCCACTAGCAATTCCTGCTCTGCCATCCACTGAGAGGGGCACAAAAGCCACAAGGCTCCTACAGTTGGTCACAGGGCTGGGAGAATTGCTGTGCTGCTGGGGCGGTTTCATCCCCAGGTTGCGTGCTGTGAATAGGCTTTGCCCACTGGAACGAAGAAACAAACAAAGGATAAAGAAACAAAGAGAGCAAATCAGCATTCGTTGCACAAACGTAAGCCTGGGATAATTGGTCCAGTGCCCAATGAACTCAGTAGGAAGACTCGCTGCATGGCACATGGCTTACAGTGGCGTGTAGGGTACACACACTTCATGCCTGCCTAGCAGGCACTGATTAAACAAATATAGAAAAGACACACCTGAATGCTGTGGGCATGTACACTACCTTACACAAACATGCCACACCTCTCCTGTCTACACTGCTATTTTTAGCAATGTAGTGTTCTGCCATCTCCGCTCTGCCGGAGCATTTCCCAGCTGTAGTGGAAGACTCCAGCAGCAGGAAAAGGCTCTGGCAGAAGGGAGGCAGCAAGTAAATGCTCCAGCAGCTCCCGGTGGTGAAACCTTTCCCCACCCAGGAAGCTGAGAGAGCCCTTCTCCCCTGCTGGAGTCTTTCCCCATGCCTCCTCCTGCCAGAGCTTTTCACGGCTACACACCGCAGTGTGGATGCAGCCTGTCTTTCATTGCTGCGTGCTAGCTACACACATCCTACATGCCACCACCCCTGTAGACGTACTCTGGGTATCAATGAGTATCAGGTCAAGTGGCCAGCGTACAAAACAGCTAAGAGGAAATCAGGTCTCCATGTATAGTGGCGTCTGCAGCTTTCATTGTCACAGATCCCAGATGGAAGGAGAGAATCTCATTCCTTTATTGAAATGAGTTGCATTCAGTGTTTCAGTTTGCCCTCTCATTATAGTCACTTCCTCACCCTCACTGCTTCTAACTCAGAGTGCACGACACCCCTTTTGTTTCTGAGTTACTGAGCATTGTACCTCTTGCGGGTACTGGCTCCAGCGATGCCTACCAACATGTGAACCAACGTGAACAGTCTGCACTGTATATTTTACCGAACAGAAAACAAAGCAGCTGGCGCTCTGCAACTTACTACCTAATGTTTACAAAATGATAATCATCTAAAACAACTGCCAACAGGAACTTAACACAAGTTAAACAAATCGCCTTCAAAGTGCACTGTGGTGCAATGGAGTCAAAACATATTTCCTGTCTCATTGGAACAACCCTGTTATGTCTTACTGGCTAATGGAGGGGGAGGGGAAACACTGGAAATGTACAGGGAGGCAACTGGAAGAAAAGAACTAGTGAGTCAACAGTGACTTATTTAGGGTGAACTCTGCAGTCCTTTCACAGGGAAAAAACTCTTATTGACGGCAATGAGAATTTTGCCTGAGTAACAATTACAAGATTTGGCTGAAAAGGTCTCATCTCATCCGAAGTTCACTGAAGCCAATGGAAAGACTCCTGCAACGGGCTCTGGATCAGGAGGTTTCTTCGGAAGGGAACAGAGTCCACGACCATGTTAATTACACGGTGTGAAAACTGATAGGCAGGAGCTGAGACTGGTTAAAAGTAATTATTTTTTCATTATTCTGAGAACGGCAAGAGGAAAATTATACTGATATCGCTGTTGACATAAGAAAGACTATAATGGAATCATATAACAAAATAAGTAAGAATTAATGAAGTAGAACTAGTGGTACCATAAGAGGCATCCTTATTTTCCCAGGGGTTGTTGAATGTGTAAGGAGATCATGTGCATGTTAATTATTAGGGGATGCTGGCTACTTTTTATTCTTGTAGGGCCGCCTGCCAGCCATTTATTATTCATCCAAGGGCACTCTTCTATAGGAGTCTAAGGGAAACAGTGGTAATATTACTTGCTTACAGAGTGAGAGAAGGGATGGAAGACAGTTCTTGCAAACAACACGTCAAATATGGCACATCTCCCAGGAAAGATTAATGAAACTGAAAAGGTAACAGCAGCCTTACGTTTGGCTTTCCATCACATACAGAATTAGCATTTATTAGCAGCTTCAGCCTATATTATATTTACATAAATGACTTGTATATTAAACATGGTGCCACAGATTTAGACACATGCAACGGCTGCGTGGGCATGCACACAAGAATATAAATGACTACAGCAGCCAGGAAAACTGACCAGCCTTAGCACACAACCCAGG
The DNA here is from genome assembly GCA_007922155.1 of Mesoclemmys tuberculata. Classification (NCBI taxonomy): domain Eukaryota; kingdom Metazoa; phylum Chordata; order Testudines; family Chelidae; genus Mesoclemmys; species Mesoclemmys tuberculata. Next base: position 9,095,240 of record ML675614.1, on the reverse strand, counting down.
CCCTCCATCCCAATGCCTTCCTAACACATGCAGGACCAAAGTATGGCAGAGCAAAATGCTCTTAAGGAGAACTGTGTTCTTTTTAATTTTAAGAACTGAATATTGGAGCTTCTTCAGTTACACTCTTTTATACTCTTACCTGAAGCAACTGTTACATTGGAGACTGGGGCCTCCACCCAATATTCCAAAGGAGATTTTGTGAGGGCCTGTAGAACTAGGCTGAAGTGCTATTGATTTACTAAGTCCTTTACGAAGAGTCTCTTGAGCGAGAGCTTCAAAGAAACAGATGTGAGGATAGAGCAGAAAGCAGAAAACTAAGATCTGACCTTCCTTTGTCTAAGGCAAGCTTATTTATCAGCTGTCTCCAAAACATATTTTCAGAACATTATTTCCAGCACATGAAGATAATTCTTTAGACATGACCTGTACATGCATTGGACAATGTTATTCATGACCAACATGTTGCCAGTTTTTACATCATACCTTACAAAACAGTTTGGCTAAATATTTTTACAGCAGTGTGTTAGATGTGCCCTTTGCTGGTTGACAGAAAGGGGTTCTTAAGTTAGAAGACGTCAGAGACAGCCTTTTGGACAGATTTAGACTAAGACCCTCTTGCAAAAATGCTCCAAATCTTTTTATATTCTCAGGCTGTGCAAGGTTTCTGAGGCTAGCTCCTGGCAGTATCCGTGTTGGAGAATGACTGTAAAATTCAACAGTGGTTGAGGTGGGCTTGATGAAAACTTCCATGGTTATCAGGCTTGCCCCATTATGAACCTGTGCAGCTCTGGACTATGCAGCAAATAAGGTATGAGGCTTGTGGATGCTGTGTTCAGTCATGTTACGAGCCACTCAAACAATGGGAAGAAATGGAAGAAAGTCATACATCGGTAGATACATGCACAGGAAGGAGAAAGTGCTCTTCTTACATGCTCCCGATGTCAGTGTGAAGAAAACCAAGTGTGGTGAAATGGCAGGCCAAACTAAACCACTGACACGCGTACAAACTTCAGAATCAAACAAAGTACAGGGCCTGCACATTTGATCCTTAAGCAGCCACGTTCCCAGGAATCAGAGTGGAAACGGTCATCCGCTCAGCATCTGCCTTCTCTACTGTGGAAAGCAGTGAGCTTAACCTTACTGTCCCACAGGGAAAGTGAAGGGGATCAAATGTAGTGCTGCAGAAGTTCAGCTGAAGTGGCTGTAGAAGGGGCTTGTCATGCACAGGCCAGTGGCTTGAGAAATAATCCAATTACATACAAAATCATCCTCTTCTGCAGGACTGGGGAAATGAGTTGTGAAGAAGAGAGATTCCTCACAGTGCTCACCCTTGAAAAGTCATCTTTCTCCAACAGTTAATGAAACATTGACACCCGAATTCCCACAAGCTCCCCTTTACTTAGAATTAAAAAAATAGATGTAGCAACAGTAAAATATTCTTTCTGGAAAAATATTAATTTTCAGTGGAGACTGTGGTCATATAATACCATATATATATATATACATACACACACACACACGCGCGCGCGCGCGCGCAGAGCGAGCGTCAAATTATAGCAGTAGCCATGTATGCAGTGAGCTGAGATTCTTTTATTCGAAAGAGTTACATATAGAGAGAACAGAACATATACAGACCCTAACGGGGAGGTTCAGAAGGCCTCTTACGTTCTTATTTTATCTGATATGCTGTGAAAATTATTAGAAAAATGTATATATTGCTGTAGCTTTTAAAATGTTTGTTCTACTCTCTGGAATTGCTTCCCTGCATTTGAAATTAATGTAGGGTTAGGTTATGACTTGAACTAAGTGGCAACACAGGGCAACTAAGTGGTGAAAGATTCCCCCCTGCATGCCCATGTGGATTAGCCAGGACTTAGGTCTCGGCCCACAGGAGTAATGGGAGATTGCATGCTCTAGAGCAAGTGGGCTGAGAAGAGAGACTGGAGCTTTGGCTTTGCCCATTTGCTCATGGACCAGCCAGCGTCGACAAGAACAGCAATTTTGGGACTTGCTGTTAGTACAGGTCAGTGGCAAATTCTTACATTCCCCAAGCAAAAAAGGGAGGAACACTATGCTTCAGAGAGATCTCTGGGGGCTGCTGCCCAAGGCACTGCAGTTTATTGAGGTCTGTGTCCAAAGGCATAACCTAACTCTTAGAAGTCAGAAAAGTTTATGACTCTTCAGTCTCCAACTCTGTCAAGCATCCGGACATTAATATGCCAAGACTCAGGAATTTTTAGCAAGCTTCTATTTTTATTAGCCTTAAAAGATGTTGACAATTATCTAATGCAATTTAATCGTTCATACAAGAACCTAATAACGCAAGGCAAGTATCTGAAATGCTTCTTCTTTAGTTTAAAAATATACCTACCATGAGACGCATTTCAAAATGACAGAGATCATTTAACAGTCTCAGTGATAGCTCTATTAAATATGATCATTTAAATGCAAAGGACAATTGAGACAAAATTCTTCTACACTCGCAAGATTCTTAATGTTCAAAGGAAAAACAAAGAAAATAGATTAACTTCTTTGAAATGGGGCATCAAAGAGTCCTCTGCAATATAGATTTTTCAAAAATTGTAGACAGGGTACTGTAACAAATATCCAAGGAAATAAATTCACTGTGTTGTGATCCTAAAAAGGACATGGCTCATCGGATCTGCACTGCAGCTTGGTCTCAGTAGCTAAGCAAGGTATATATCAGTGGCAACAAGGATGGAGGAAGAGGGAATTGGCGTGGCAACTCCCTTCATCAGCCTCAGCTTCTCATTCACCAGAGGGAAGAGATGAATGGGACGCTTAAGGCAAAAAACAAAACAAAACCAAAAAAAAACATCTAAAATCCTAACCCAAGACTCTTTAAAAAGAAGCATATAGCACAGAGGGCTTAGACATTTCTATTCACTGATAATTATAATAATGTCCATGTAACACAATATGATCTTTCCTCTTCAGCTTGCTCAAATTTCTAACTCCTAAACATCTCTATTTCTCTTGAGATAAGAGTACCTGTTGCTGAACTAAATCGTATTTTACAAGAAAGTCTTTTACAGATGTGAGCACATTATTTGTCTCATTGCACTCCAGGTCACTAATTAACCTGTCACCTCTTACTTTCTTCCCATTTTTTAAACAATGCATCCACAGGTTTGCTCCCAAGCACATCAAGCACTTAGCTACACAAAAGTGTTTTTTTTTCCCTTCCTAAAGAAAGAGAAAAGTCAGATCCACTGAATATTTTAAAAGAGGTATAATTACCAACCATTAGCAACACGCACACACACAAAAATGTACAAGACTGATGTTCATTATAGGGTTTTCAGAACCTTTTCACTCGGTAAAAATATCTAGCTAGGGTGAAAAGAAAAAACACACAAGCAGCACCACGTTTCTTTGTCTGAGCAATACGTTTCTTATTCTGGGCATGGGGTGGAGGGGAGGGAGGAGAAGAGAATCTGCACTTTCTAAAGTAGTTTGTTCCAGAATGCTAGCTCCTAGTATAGATAAATAACAACCCACTTCCCCATCCCATCCCATCCAAGAGTAGCGCTCAATCTTTGCAGCATAGTATCCCACTGTACTTCACTGAAAGCCTTATTGGCAGCGTAACTAGTGTGAAGGAGGGAACACAAACCATTCTTTGCCCTCCTAGTTTTGCCAGTCAGAGTTTGGGGAAATGTGATTCACAACTGTTGCCAACGTGTTGATTCGAGGGAATGAAAGAGAGCATAAAATCATTGGCAAGCGCATCACGCTGTTTTCTTCTTTCAGTAACTAAAAAGATCATGGGAGGAAGAAGAGTCTCTTGCTCGGGATAAGCAGCAAAGACCAGCTACACACCAAAAACATTTCTTTACTTCTGTATCATATCAATTTCTGTCCTTCTCTGTGTACTAGAATACTCATACAGGGCTGCTTCTCATCTGTAGTGGTGTTGACAAGCCTCTTTTTCTCATGATCCCAGAGCTAGAATAAAAATGAAAATCATTCATATCTCGCTGGCGCACAGAGACAGAACTATTTCATGATTGTTAACTGATAGTTCACCAATCTCATGCTTCTCTGGCCTTCCATCTACTATCAATCATGCTGTCCAACTCACTCGAGTACACTTATCTGATGAGCTGATAGATGGGCTTACAAGAGTTTACGAAATACTAAAAGTCACTCAGCAATCAGGATGCTCTCTTTTAGAAACACAAAAAAGGCCAACGGAAGTGTGGTAAACAAAGAGTTCATGGTGTGATAAAGAAAGACAGATGGAATAAAATTAAAAGGAAGCCATTTTTATCTGATTGCCTGTACTTAATACTCCTGACAGTTGAGAGGATGTGATAAAAGGGGGGGGAACCATGATATTGATCCAAGGGAAACCAAATGCACACATCAATGGGACTGTACGCCTAAATCCCTTCTCTGCTTTTGAAAATCTCCTCTAGAAAAAAAAAAGATCCAACACCAGGTAACTGGGATTTGTGGGGCTCAGGAGGTTCTGGTGACATCATTCACAATGAAGAAGCTAAAGAAGAAACTAGGCCGAATGTATTCCTATACATTTTACATTCACTGCTTTGCATGGGCCCACAGTGCTTTTACTTAGGTTGAAACCTCATTACTATTGTTGCTCCTGTTCTATTCAAGACCCCTTTGCTGCTGCTGCCCACAGCCCTTCACGGATACCTCCCCACTCCCTTTACTTTTCCCATGGTATTCCCTTCAACTCCTCTAGCCTCTCCAGTAATGCCCCCCCAATGGAAAATTATACCAGCAGAGGGCTTGGCCAGTGTTCAGAATTCAATTCATGGCTTTGTTTAGGCCATCCTGTGTGGTTATGATGCAGTTTTGGGGCACAGCTTTGTAAAACCAATGTTTGCAAATAGATAAGGCAAATTCCACTCAGTTTATTCACACAAATATGCCCATTTGCATCAATGGAATGGCTTTCACGAGTAAAGTGAGCAGGATTTGGCTCAAATTCTGGAAAAATGTTTTTACAAATGATTTTAGCAACCTCATGTTCCATCCACAAAGGCTGGTGCAACTATGTTCGCAATAACCATTTTTGCACCCATGTTTAAGAGATATTTCCTATCAAGAGAAAACGTATTTTAGATGGATACTAAGATACTTTGAAACTCTGCTTGATTTGCAGGGACCGAGCTGGTGGAAGACACAGTGGGCTTTGTATATGACACACACCTGCCAAGCCCATTGCAAACCTGGAAACATCTGGAAGTGACCGGTACTAATGCCAACAGAGCTGCGCCAATTTACTGGTAGATTCTAAGGACAAAAAGAGACCATTATGTCTGACTGTCTGCACGACAGAAGCCAGAGAATTTCGGGCACTCATTCCTGCATCAAGCCTATAATCTTTAGTTGAGCTAAAGCATTACTCTAGCTGAGACTCTAGCCTTTTTAATTTTTATTAACAAACCATTTCCTAACAAGGAAAAACTGAAGCACACAAGGGACCCTAGGTTTAGTTACAAAACATTTATGATAGTAGGAACACAAACAAGAAAAATATGTATGGCACATCGAGTGCTTTTAAGGAATATATTAAGAATTCTGCACATTGCAAAACTTTTCATACAGTGGGTTGAATTTTGTCCTCATTTCCCCCATTGCCTATGTTAGGTAAGGTCTGCAACGTGTAACTTCAAATTCTAACTCGGTTTTTTATTTTTAGTATACATCTGTGAACGTTATTTAACCAGGAAAAATAGGGCACATTTCAATTATTAAAAAGAGACAGTGACAATTATGAAATAATAGTGAAAAATGGGATCACTGAGCCCAAAATTCAACACCACTCACAAGCATATGCCTACCTTTAAGTATCTGACTAGTCCCACCACACATGTACAAAGTTGGGCATGTGCAAAGATCTCTTGTTTAATCAGAGCCTAAATTAAGAGACATTAACATATTACTTGAGGCCCGATTCAAAGCACTTTGAAGTTGTTAGAAAGACTCCCATTGACTTCAGTGGGCCTTTGATAAAGTCCTCAGTGTTGTGGTACATTTTTACTCTTATCATGATGTTAAAGATTAATTTTTATCTTAAAGTTTCTTTTTTATACAAATTTATACTGAAATCATTTTATTACTAATACTGCAGACACTGACATTCCCTATATGAATAGTAACATGTGCTATAATTAATATTAAGATTCTGTCATGGGTATTTTTAGGAAAAGCACATTTTTAGGGATAGGTTGTGGGCAATAAACAAAAATTTGCTCCTCCGACAGTCCTCCGGCTGAGAGTTGCCCAAGCCCTGCCCCAGAAGTAGTTACGGAGGTCCTGGGAAGTCATAGATCCTATGACCACTGTATCATAAGACTGCCCATATTGGATCAGACCAATGGTCTATCTAACCCAGTATCCTGTTTTCTGACAGTGGTCAATGCCAGGTGTTTCCAAGGAAATGAACAGAAAAGGTGGTCATCAAGTGAACTCTCCTGTCACCCATTTGTTTCCTTAGCCAGAAGGCACAAAACATGGTACACTGGATAAATAATCAAAATGACTACCGTATGCTAGCATTCACTATGTTCCTAATAAATATAACCATTTCCATGCTCTTATAAAGTATATATTGACACAAACAAATTCATCTAAATGATCTTACAAGAACTCAGATACTCCAAATTTAGATGCAGTATAAAAGCTTTCTAAAAGAATATACTTCTAATTTACAATCTCTCTAGTAATTCTTTTGTAATACTGCTCCATTATAAGGGATGCAGTCAACTTTAAAGCACCTCAAAGCATCAAAGTAGGTTTGATATTATTTTTAAAAATTGATTCAATCATGTAATGTTAACTTCCAACAACATTAGTAAAACACGCGCTCGTGGGCTAACTTGAGAAGTATTAATTTACAATGTTATACTGAAGTCAAAAGCACTGCCCACCTACAACTCCAACTCAAAATCAGTGGTAGGTATGGACGCTTAACTCTTGAAAATCAGTCACTGGAAGTTTTAAGCTGACGCCAGTGGGAGCAGGACTGAAACCTATGTTGCAATCATGCAATTGTTTTTACTTGGAACAGTATACTTTGAGAAATACTTTAATGGGTTTTAATCTTATAGACAGCTAGACATACAATGCTTCATGTCCCAAACCAGGTGGTACGGGGAGGTAAAGAGGAGGTGGCAGGATGTTAAAACTGATGTAGTAAAAACATTGGATTTTGACAACAGCAGGGAACAAACTACCTTCAGACTGAATGTTGCTATTTGCCATGGAGTTGTTTAGTAACAAAGCAGTAACAGATAAGTGATCGTAATTGTGTAATACATGCAAAACCCAAGACACAAAATATCTTCCAAAATAAATCACAACTCAGGATGTTGTACAGAAGACCCCCAGAGTCACAAACACCTTGCACATTGCTGCTTAGAAACACTCGGATGAACCAATACAAATGCTTTCCAGCACACTAAACTTTTCAACGTACTAATATATAAAGTTCAGTAACAATATTTAAAGGATAGACTCGGTCACTGTTTAAAAAAATATTCATAGAAAATGTATTATTTTGTGTTTGTTCTCTTATTGCAAAGCTTACTATGTACAAAGGAGTGAAACTAAGAAGCCATGAAGAGACCCTTGACCCACAGAACTTGGGAACAGCACTGAATTACAAAGCTCCAGAACTTCTGACATTTCTTCCAACAATGTATAATATAAACGATAAAAGAAATCCAAATTCTGAACATTTGCTACTAGCAGTGGCAGGTCAGGCAGGTAACTCATCTGAACTGAGCACATTATTCATAGTTTTACGTCTAATTGTTTGGGGAGAGTTACCAAAAACAAAAAACACAAAAAAACAAACCCAGACAAACCAGAGAAAAAAGAATTACGGCTTAATGGCTAAATTGTGATCACGCATAGTATGTCACCAGCTCCAACAACTTCATGATATGGGATGACATTGTTACTGAGCAGAGACAGGAATTTTTAAAAATTACTTCTCTGGAAATGCATGGAAGTCTTGAAACTTCTAAACCCACAGGCTCCAGCAAGAAAACATTTTACTTCCACTTCATAAAAAAATTAGAGTCAGGATAAACCTGGCATCTACTTCTTTCGCAATTAGGGAAACACTGGGAAAGAAGCAGGCTGAACAGAATTCATTTATTAAGAGCTTTCAGCTCCAGAAGAAACATTATTGCTTTTACATTGAAAGAAAGCCTGCTAAATTCACTTAGGCAGGGTTGTCTAGTAATAGTCATTTGCTGATGTCATCTGTGCCAGCCTTGTTATTTAGTTCATACTTCTTGTCTGTATGTCTTATAAACAGCCTGTCACACTGGTTTGTGCTCATTTTAAAGAATGTGGAATTGCATCAACGTACATGTAATATTTTGTGTTCACATAATGCTTTCTTTGTTTAATTGATCAGTTACTTTGAAAACAAAAACATGTTTTGATAAACCTTGACAAATTGTTTGTTATGTTTCCAGTGCATTTAAAGGTAGATTTATATAATTAAATGAAAAATTAAAATGCACTCTGCGTATTTGTAACTGAATTGGAATTTCCATCCAAATAGAGCTTGACGCAAATCACAAATAAAAAATTAAGCATCTAGTAAGTAAGAAATGTATCATTCGCTATTTTCTAAAATAGTCAAAAATTAAAAATTAAGAATCTGAATAAATATATGTTAAGCTACATAATTGCATAAATAAATATATATAGAACTAGGGTATCCTCCCAGTTAGCAAAAAGAAGCACCGAAGTTAGTGTAAAGGCTATAGTTTGTTGCAAATATTTAATGGTTACAAACCAGTATGATTCCCCTTTTCTTTAGGAACATAACTAAAAGAAGTACAAATGCAAAGCACACTTCAAATCTATTATTTAAATCAAGCTTTCCTCCCTGCTGATTTAAATCATGATTTAAATTGGTGATTTAAATCACTTTGATCTAAATCAATCTATCCTGGAATTACTTATGCTTCTTAAGGATGTAAGAAGTTAGAGATTTACACATCAAGATATATTATTGTGCTATTTAAACTTTATTCTAAGGCTTTTAGTTACAGAAGTCTTTGATAGATTGGTAAATAAATGAGGTTTTCAAATTTACTTCACTATAAAAAATTTGATTATAAAAGAATACAGAAACAGAGGGACAATTTATGTCAAAATTTGCCTTTGAACAGAGATTAGCTAAAACCTCAATCCAGCAAAGCACTTAATCATGTGCATAACTAGAAGTTTCTCAGTATTCCTACTGACGTCAATATCCCACTTCAGACAAGTTATTAGAGTCACGCATCTGCTGCTTTACTGGATCAGGGCCTAAGACAATTCACAACAGATCTTTATATTGATTCCAGCCAAAAGTTTCAGGAAAGGTCTCTTGTGACAGGTTTCAATGGAAGTTGTACACACAGGTCTAAAGCATTATATGGCCCTTAGCAATAACAAGAAAAAATAGTCATCCTGTGTCACAAAACAAGTGACAGGCTTGAATCACAGGTCTAACAGGTAGACACATACAACAGTGTCACAGCAGACTGATACAATGAAAAATAATGCAAAATCAAGGCAAGTCATCCGAGTTAAGTACATAAAGCCATGGCAGATTCCAAAAAATGTACTGGTTATTGTACCTCTGCACTGCTAGAATCCGTGCAGCATTTTTCGAACCAGCCAGAAAAACAATTTTTCACCACACCCTGCAAACGTAACCAGCACCACTCTACCATGACTGTACCACTATGAACAGGGGTGACCTGCGGATCAGGGGAAGGTTGACAAGAAGATTATTTGAGGCATCTCAGAGATAACAGTATAATTAGATAAACGGATGTTCTGTTCCTCCCTGGCCTCTGGCTACATTAGTGAAGCCCATCACTTGTTCTGGAGTCTGGGTGTATTTTCAAACAAACAATCAAAACAAGCTTTGTAAAAGAGAATTGTGAAAATAAACTCCGGGTCTGCAGAGCATCAGACTCCAGTAATTACATGGTTGGGTGCATATTTTGGTGAATTTTAACACTTACATAGTGTTTTGCAAGCAACTAACCTAACCTGGATTTGCAGTTTGGAGACCAGCACCTGAGTTCCTTGTCTGGGAATCAAAGAGAAGACCAATACTCTTACAGTGCCTAAAGAATATATGGAATCAATGCATACAACCCCCACTAGGCCTTCTCTTTTGGGTCTTTAATCACTGGCACCAAAAGCCCTTATTCCCCACCCCAAAACTGTTCAACAGTAGATGAACTCTTGGCATTTTCACTTTCAGATTTGCTGTGTCCCCCGCAGTCATTATTTAGCCATATATTGATATTTACACACACCCCTTAATCTTTCTTCATAAATAAACCACGCCAGCCCCTTAATTTGGGTTGGGCTTCCTTGAACTTCCTTCAATTTGCTGTACAATACAAGATGTAAGTCTTTATCAGAATCACTGCCTTCTAAGTTGCTCCCTTGCCATTGAATATTTAAATATTTAGATAATGCAATTTAATGTAAAAAGTCTCACTACTGTTAATAAAAAAGACAACATGCAATTAAATCCCAGACAGAACTCTGACTGCATTAATTTTGGAACCATTAGGGGTTTATGTCGTATGCGGATGCTTACATAAACCCAGACCCAAGTGAAAAGCCTCTATCCTTTCTTCACTTTGAAACACACTCAAGCTATGTATAATTTGTGCAATATGAGCATATGAAAGTTTTGTGTAATAGTGCTTGCAAATGCTCTGATTTCTGAAAATAAGCTAGGGGAAATTCTTCTGTTCAGTACCCACTTCATAAATTTTACATAATTATTTTTGCCTTGATGAACGTAATGGGTCTTATCCCCTGGGAGACTAGCAGAATGATACCAAAGCACTTCCAGATTTAATTATTTACATTGTGACATTTTTGGCTTATTTTATACAGTGTAGTCCCCACAAACGGAATGTCTTAGTCTTTTCACACCAGTGGTTTCAGATTCATCCATGAATAAAACTGCATAAAATATATTCTCAGACTTGGCTTCAAGAGCTGTACAAACGTCACTGGGCAAAGAGGCTGTGATATCCTCCTTGACATGTAGATGCTCTATCAGCATTCTTGGCTGCAGTCTGTTGCAAAGAAAACTGGGATCTTTCTCTCCATGACTTTCCCTTTGGAAAATGATCAAAACCCAAATTATTTCATCCTATGAAAATTAAAATCTAATTTCTAAGGAAATTAAAATCACAGGAGCACTGTGCCAGCTGCACTGTTTGCTGCTAACAGGTTATCTCCTGCTTTCATACATGACACAAACATTGATACTACTAGAATGGTATGTGTGTAAGTGTGCCCGTTACACAGCACCCATGAGCCCAATCTTGGTTTTCTTACACCTGTTGTAAGATTCTATAGCTAGGACCATGAAGTACTGTGGTGCAAGCAATTAGCTCACTGTGGCAACGAAAGAAGAGAATGCAGTACCTGCTTGTTGGGTTTGTTTGGTTTTTTCCTTATTGTTTTCTTAGTTACATTTAGCTACTTTCATTTTAGTAGGAGGGGTCCTTCTCACTATTGCTTTCAAGGCTGGATTTAGGGGCAGACTGTTTAGGGGTACTGTTTTTGTTGTTAGTGATAAAAGGGAAAACAGAATGTTTGAAGTAAAACGTCTCAGGTATCCGTATGAGGATTCATTTTTCACCAAGCTCCTAAAACATTCTGGACCTTTGTAGACTCTTGTGGAACCTTCCAGACTTCGAGAGCTATGTTTTCCTCAAACCTCCTAGAATGTTGCCAGCCACGCCCTCATGGGTATATAAGGGGTGGGGCAACACCAGTTAGTCAGTGAGATATAAGAACGAACTTGAGTGAAGTGAGATGAAGTGCGATATTGTGAACATTGTTTCATTGTGTAATTGTGAACGTGTACTTGTGTTTTAAGACTTGCATAGTGTAAGTAGTGACTAATAAAGGACATATTGAATGAGACACCAGAGATATCAATCAAACCCCCAGCTACACAACAATATAAAAGAAACATTGTTACCTCTTTTGCCATGTTAACATGTAATGTTTGATGACTTTCTAAGACGGCTCTCCCTAATACCATCTGTTTTGCCCCACAGAAAATAAAAGATGACCCTGAAGAAGCCTTCCCGAGCTCAATATAGGAAGCAAAAAGCTCAACTGCAATCTAGTTTGCAGCAAGGGGCAAATCTGATGGAAAAATATCTGAGTCAGAACAACAGAGACCCGGCTTTAGTCAGTAGCGATCATCCCAGTGGAGAAGAAATTGAGGAGCAAAGCATAAATGATGGAAGTCCCATTACTAAGGAATTAGCAGATTTACCTGAATATAAGGAAAGGAAATGTGAGGAAAGTGATGGAGAATCGTCCTGTTTTCCTTGCAGAATGATGAAAGGAGTGATAAAGGAAAGTGATGATAAAGAAGAATATGGCTTACATGAAAAGGAGAGAAATAATAATGAAGAATCAGCACGCATGATGACAGAAAGAGCAGTGAGAAAAATTGCACACCACAAATAGATGCATCAGATCCTGCTTTATGGCCAACAATCCAAAATTCTACCAATATTGATTTTGAATGGGCCAGAGCAAAATCAAGGATGTGGCGTTTCCAGTAAATGAGCAGAGTCAAATCACACTGTGAAAGAGTGCTTGAGAAAACTGAGAAACTGAAACTGGCATTACACAAAATGAACTGACAAGGTGTTTTGTTTTTGTTGCAAAGTATTTGACAAGAATGCCAAATCACTGCTTGCATTTTCTGGGTACAATTACTGGGATAATTTAGCTGATGCTCTGAAGCAACATGAAAAGTCACCTGGCCATTTTACAGCAAATGGATCATCTTATATGACATGCAAGAAATAAATCATGCATGCAAACCATGGGAAGTCATGAAATGGGCTACAAATACAATAAAAAAGAAGGTATTCCAAAATTTAAAAATGGGGGGCACCAAAGACATTCCTCGCTTGGAGCTCCATTCGGTCTAGGGGTGGCCGTGAATGTGGTGTGATTGCTGGTGGATGAAGGCGTCCCTCCTGGTAGCAAGAGTCCTTTGGGGCTCGATGTATAGACACTTCCAGAAATAGGAACACGTGTTAACATTACCAGTACTGATTTCATAGTTGAGCATGTGGGGGGGACATCATGCTAACATAAGTCAGTTCTTCTATTCAATATTCTCATGAGACTGGACGTGACAATTCTTGTTGTCACAAAGGTCAGAATAAGGGAACGAATGCTTGAAAATTAAGAAGTGTGCCTGTTGGTGTGGGTGCAGTAAGAACTCATTTGAACCTTCACCCAAAGTGATTTTTTCTTCTTTTGAGGGTCTGTAAAGTTCAAACACTCTTACTTTTCATTTTTACATCTCTCTGCATTTATAGTATTGAGAGGTCAACTAGTCCAACTCCTTGCACTGAAGCAGGAGCAAGTCTACTCAAACCATCCCTGACAGATGTTTGTCCAACATGTCTGACAAACCTCCAGTGACAGGAATTCCACAACATGCTGAACTATCCTTATAGTTGGGGGAAAAAAATGAAAAATCTAACCTAAATATCCCTTGCTGCAAGTTTGAGACACTTTTTTCTTGGCCTACCTCCAACAGACATGGAGAACAACTGATCACCATCTTTTCTACAACAGCCCTTAAGTCTTCAGATATGTTATCAGGTCCCACCTCAGTCTTCTTTTCTCAAGACTAAACATATACCTAGGTTTGGGTTTTTTTTTAATCCTCCCTCATAGGTCAGGTTTTCTAATACTTGTATCATTTTTATTACGCTCTTCTGGACTCTTTCCAATTTCTTCACATCTTTGTTCAAGTGTGGGGTCCAGAACTGTGCTTCGTACTCCAGCTGAGGCCTCACCAGTGCCTAGTAGAGAAAAACAACTACCTCTAGTGTCTTACACACAACATTACAGTTAATGCAACCCAGACCGATATTAGCCTTTTTCTCAAGTGCACCATACATTGTTAATTCTTATTCCATCTGTGGGTCCACTATCACCTCCAGCAGTATTAACATCTTGCCAGTTATTCCCCATTTTGAAGCTGTGCCTTTGATTTTTATTTCCATAGTCTGATCCGAGGTCAAAGTACTGTGCATTTCTTTCCCAGGCTGAAACAGTAAGTGATAGCAAAAATTGTCTGACGGAACCTTCTTCTTTCAAGATTTTTGCCTGGTTTTGATGACTGAAGGAGATTTGGCTCAATCTATTTTCTGAAGCTCTGGGTATTTATCTGAACAGAATGCCTAATATCTTCAAGTCCAGCTATTACTACTGGCAGCGTATTAGTTATCAACTATAGATCAAATCTGTCATTGCTTATGACGTAAAATGGAAGAATTCTGCATTATGCGCCCAGTGTTATTTTCCAGAGTCTGTGGAGCAGTTCTTCTTATAGGGCTTAATCCTACCACAACTGATGTCAAAGGAAAGACTTCCACAGACTTCAGCTGAAGCTGGAGCTGGTCCATAATGCCTACTGAGCTGTACCTAATCTCTATCCCTTGCAAACCATCAGAGGACACTGTACAAATTTGTCAGTTGGTAGTTCGGAGGAAACCAGCAGTACTGCATCTGTGAAAGAAAGGGCCCCAATCTTCTAACAATCTACCCAGATTTCTCTATTGGACTCATATAAAAATGTACAATAAATATTTTTTTAATATACAGCTAACTATGGGCCTCGTTTTAAAATTTAGGGACAAGATTCTCAAAAATAGTAGTCTAAAGTTAAACTCCTAGGTCCATAGACAGACACTTAATTAAGTGTCTGGATATTCAAAAGTGCTGAACACCCAGAGCTCTCATCAGCTACTAGTAACTGGATTCCTAAAGTCAGTCACATAAAATACTGATTTTAGATTATTAAGAGCTGATTTAGCTCTTAAATGACAACTTGAATTGGGAACTTGCTGCTTTGGAAAATGGGATTAGAGTCTATGTCACTCACATGCTTTTGAAAATCTTATCCTGAGTCTCTAAAACATTTGCATCCTTAACTGTCATTTATCACGCCACACTGGAACCCATATGGGGTATCGTCAAACAATAACTCATATTTTATGGGGACCACATCTTGAAAGAAATCTCTCTCTAACCACATCTTCTGGCCTTCAAACAACCGCCCAACTTCACCAAGCTCATGATCAGAAGCAAGCTCCTCACAAAGCAGGACACACTACCTCAAAATGGCAACTGGGACCCTGCCAGAATAATAAAAGTAAAACCTGAAGATATATCTCCACCACTATGATAATCATTATTCCCCACAATACATCTTTCAAAATCCATGAGTCCTCTACCTGTCTATCACAACATGTGGCGTACCTCATCCAGTGCATCAAATGCCCCAACAACTACTATGGGGTGAAACCAATCAATCACTTTGCTCTCAACTGAACTCACACAGAAAAATTATAAGATGAAAACAGCGCAGCACCTGTTCACAAACACTTTTCACAAGATGATCACTCCATATCTGACCTAGCAGTCTTCATCCTCAAAGGAAACTTGCAGAACACCTTCAAAAGAGTTTAAATGCATAACTCCGCTAAACACTGAAAATGATGGTCTCAACAGACACACCGTTTTATGGCTCATTACAACAATTTGTAACCTGATTAACCCTTCTTTGGCCTATGACTGCAGAGGTGTTAATTGTCTACTTCATTTTAAGTAGTTTTTGGCAACATGTGTTAACCTCTTCTGTTTAATAATCTGTCTCATCTTGTATGTAACTCTGACACTCTGGTTACCTTTTCCAGACCTGAAGAAGAGTTTTGTGAAGCTCGATAGCTTGTCTCTTCTACCAAGAGAAGTTGGCCCAGTAAAATATATTACCTCGCTCACCTAGTCTCTCTCTAAATTGGACATGTATGTGTTTAATCTGAGGCACTCAAAATTGAGCCTGGAAATGATTATAGGTGAAGAATATACCTACACATTAATATTTCCCAAATGACCTTTCACAACCATCATCACAGAACTCAAATTTCAACAACTCCCAGACTTAAAACTTTATCTACCTACCTATGGTTGCATCAGACTTTTATTTGTCTTTGACACTTAACCTTTGCCAGAAACCATAATAATCCATCCATAAAGATAGCATTCATAGATAAATCAGACTTTCAGTTTCCTTAGACAAGGCTCCTTTTTCCTTAAAATAACAGGACCAAATTTCTTTGATCTACTGAGAAAGCAATAGTCATATTGAAGCAGAAATTGCCACTGGGTCACCTACGTAATCTCTTCATTTATGATTCTCAATGGCCGAATTCCAACAAGGAAGTATTGCCTTTCATAAACTGATCATTGTCTTACCTATGTTTCATGTATAAATTCTTTATCCTTCCTGGTTGTTTGCCAGTATCATTCTAATTTGTTATTTGTTAACTAAAAGATATGGTTTCCTGCAGAAGTGTTTGATTCCCAGACTGATTGTAAGAGGGAGCCAGGGGATCTTTTCAATTAATTCATATGATTGATTAAGCAGGCTAATCAGGGGGCATTAAAGATCAAAATTGCTTTTTACTTATGAAAGGAAAATGCAAAAGTGACTGGTGGTAACTAACTGGGGAAATAAGGATCTTGAGAACTAGAGTGGATCTTATAGAATTCGACTGACTACAGGAACAAACAAATTTTTTTAAAAATGGTCTTCTAAAAAACAGTACTATATCTGAAAATATTTTGTGACCTTGCAGACCATGGTAAGCATGACTATCCACTACCTGCGATATATAATCTGTTATTTAATGCAAACATCTTAAAATTTCTCGGTACTTTCATAACACTTAGTTAAGTGTTCCTATTTGTAGCTCTTGATCTTATGCACATGTGTCATTGTTTCCTTTTTCACATACAAGAGAAACTGCATAGAGCCAATTAAGTTAAATGGAAAAATATTTACCCTAAAGAAATAAAGAAGTCCAACGTTTTCTCCAGTTCATTTCACTGGATAGTTGAAAAACTCCCAAACATGGGAGAAGGAACTGGTTTTATGGTAAAAATATTTTTTTTAAATATGCACTACTAACATTTTTGACCGATTTTATAGAACTACTTGAAACATTTCAGATTTCGACAGACTGGAATGTGAACATCCCGTTACTTGAATGGCTCTACTGAGATTCCTCACAGGACTTTATCCCTGCTCTCCACCCTCCACATCCCCACCTTCAGATGTCAGAAAGAGCGAGAACCACACCAGAGTAAATATTGGGCCAGACCCTGAGGTGACAAATTCTTGTCAATGCACTGAGTACTTTTATTTAAGTTTTGTGGAACCACTTTATTGAAATTTCCAGCATTTATTTTTAATCCCCACTGCTTTGCAAGACATTCAGCCTTAAAAGTGTCCAACAGAGCAGCAAATGCCACCTTCTTCTATGATGCTATTCCTTCTTTACCAAAGCTACAAGATTTAATATTGCAAGACCCAAACTTTGGACCCAAGGTAAATTTCCATTCCCTGTACTTCAATATAGAAATGAAACCCATCTCTGATTGCACACCCCTTCTTGTCACCTACCACCTCATGCTGGAATCCACACAGGGTTTAATCAAAAAATTACAACCTATATTCCATAGGGACCCCCATCCTGAAAGAAATATTTCCTGAACCCCCTCTTCTGGCCTTCAACCAACCTCCTGACCTCTCCAACCTCATCCTCAGAAGCCCCAAGCCCCCAACAGGGCAGAAGTCCCCCACCCTAAGCGGGACTGAAGATGGGAGGAAGAGGGCAGGGGTCGCATTTGTTTCTAGTAGGGGTGTTACAATTTTTTTTTAAAATCCAAATGAAATCACCAGCATAAAAAGTTTGAGAAACACTGACTTAAACCATTTCCCCCAATTAAATAAATTATATTGGCAAAAGGATGTTTTTGACAGGATAACCACATCAACACTAGGGCTTTTGCCAACATAACCTGAAGTCTTTTAAATGAGATGAGATTGTATTACAAAATATTCTTTAGAAATCTATTACAATACTGGGAGAAATTTTATCACCTTCATGTGCAGACAGTCAGGAGCACCATAAACATCCAGCCTTTCTGGCCTTGACATCTGAATTTGTGAATGTCATTGTTCATCTCTTCTTTCATAGGTCATGGAGAGAGCAGGGAGTTCTGCATTGCCCTCAACCTGCTCCTAACACTTGCAGCTCTGTATCATATCAATAACTGTCATACATCTCATGCTTCAGTTGGTCACCTGCAGGGATTTCCCCCCCCCCCCCCCCCGATGCACAATTGGCCAGATGCATTCAGGAAGGGTTGGGGTTTTTTTGTTTTTTAAACCTTCCTCTGAAGCATCAGAGACTGGCCACAGCTGGAGAGGGGACACCAGACCAGATGGACCAGCGCTGAGAGGTAATATAGACAGTCATCTTTCTTAGATGCCTCTCTGATGTGTCACGTGATCAGGGTCAAGCTGATCATCAGAATTGGGGCCAGGAAGGAATTTGCCCCCAGGTCCAACTAGCAGGATCTTGGGGGGAGGGGGGGAGTTCGCCTTCCTCTGCAGCATGGATGAGCTGCTGGGAACATGTGGGCATATCTTACGTCATCAATTCCCTATCATTGCAGGGACCAGAAGCCTGCAGCACACAACAATATAGTCTGCCGAGGACTGAAATGTTTTAGTTTCCAGTTCCTGGACTCAATAATGGGGTATCTGGGTGAGACTTAAATGGCCTGTGATATACAGGAGGTCAGAGTAAATGATCTGATGGTTCCTTCTGCCCTTAAACTCTAGATGGGGAGCTATGTTGGCTAAGATACATTTATGATTTTTCACACACTCCCAACCAAAATAGATATGCCAGCAAAGTCGTAAGTGTAGACCAGGCCTCAGCTGCAAAGAAACAACAGGATTTTCACCCTACTTTGCTTAACTAAGGTAGAGCAACAAAGGTTAATTGTTAGTGCTGAAAGCCCAATGAGGAGTCTTCTGTAAGGCTTGAGTTCTTTGCCAATATAATCCCATGGCCTCTGTAGTGTCCACATAGTGAAGTATTAACAGCTCAGCTGAAAGTTGGGTAGAAATGTGGTGAGCGCACTTCCAGGATCACATGAAAGACAGATTTTGCTTGGGACACACGATGAAAGAATATGGTGCTGTTTTACCCAGTTACTCTCAGTGGGTAGGGTGAGGCTAGGGCACATATCAATATTCAATAGCTAATACGACTAACGCAAAATCCTGAACACATGAAAGGGGCCCCACGTCCCCGATCCAGCCCAGGGAAGCGGTAACAAGAGCAAACAGTACGTTCAGGATCAAAGCAATTAAACAATCAGTGCCTAGATTATCTAAGGAGCACAAAAATTAATAAGGAGAGAATTCACATTGCAGGGTAGGATTCCCGCACTAGATTTGCAGCACGGGATCCTACTGAACCCTGGATTGATTTCTCACTGCACCTGAGTCAGCTTCACCTCTACTTATGTGAAGCCCCAGGAACAGGCTTTATGAGAGGAACTAAACGATGCGTGGGAAGAGTGTAAAGTCACCTCAATCCATAGATAGGCCATATGGCTGCATTCCAGCTTCTCCGTGGTTATGGGCTGGAATCGTGGCTGCTGTCCTTTTATGCCCTGTTGGGGTTACTAGGTCCTGGATCGATGTGAACACAGATGTAGTGGGCTCCTCTCACAAATTGCTCCTCACTGTGCCAGCTTATCGTGAGCCCATTTCTGCCACCAATGTGTGGATGCTACCCCCCTGCCTCCGTCCTCTCTACACAAAGTCACTTGTGCAGGGAGGATAAGCAACCCAGAGGGCCTTGGACAGACTCTCTGCAATGGGGTGAATTTCATTGTTTATAATGGCAAATTATACAGTAACTGGAAGGGAAAAATTTGCCTTCAGTTGCACCTTTGGAACCACATTAGGATCAATTCTGCCTTTATTTCCACAGATACAAATCCTCTGGGCCAAATTCTGCTGTAGCACAATCCAGTGAAGCCAACAGAGTAATGCCTGCTTACTACAAGGTCCATGGTGGTTAGTGACAGCCACTTAACTAGGTGTTGCCTGTTCCTCCAAATGATGCAAGATATGAGGTAGTGATCCCATCCAAGATTTTCTTTTTGACCCAATTTAAGTGAAAGAGAAAGGACAGCACCTCAACTCCTACATCGGAGGTAACTGAAATGCCTTTAAAAAAAGAAACAAGCTAGTTTAACAGCACATGTGCACAGAGGTAGGAATTAAACACAGTCACATTTTAAAACACAACCAGTGTTTCCAACTAGTTTTCTCTTTACTTTCCTGCCAAGACCCAAGTTCGATACTTTCTCTACCAGAATTGGCGACATCTCTAATCCCTAAAGCAGTGTAATTAGATGAGAGTGTCATCAGCGCAAGTGCACTGCAAGTGCACAGAGCATCACTTGCTGCTGCAAGACTGACTGTAAACTTTCATAGACGTAACTCAAAGGACATAACAGGTGAAAGCCTTCAAGGGCCCCTCTGAAAGGCATTTATGCGAGGTTTGTGTGCTTAGATGTGCTGTTTTAGGTTCAAACCTTGCCAATCTCACTCAGACAAAACTCCCCATTTGGTTTCGCTGGTAGTTTTGCATGAGTGAGACTGGCAGAATTTGTTTCCTGGTATCTT
Source organism: Mesoclemmys tuberculata (assembly GCA_007922155.1). Taxonomy (NCBI): domain Eukaryota; kingdom Metazoa; phylum Chordata; order Testudines; family Chelidae; genus Mesoclemmys; species Mesoclemmys tuberculata. The sequence continues at coordinate 9,074,584 of ML675614.1, read as the reverse complement.
GGGATGTGAACTGGAGTTTTGCTTTTGTTTTAAAAAAAACTTTTTTTAAAATTATTTTTATTTTATTTATTTATTTTTTGTGGTCTTCTGTTTTAATCCCTAAAACTAGTAATTCATCTGGGCATCTAGAGAGAAGCAGTTATCTGCTGATATCCATCCACATCTGAACCACCATAAAAATGCTTATTCATCAGGGGGCAAAATAAGGAGATCCATAAAGAAAATATTTCATTCATGGTAGGCTGGGAGAATGAAAAGTATATGGTTTTATAATTGATCAGAGGTAGGAAATAGAAAGGGAACACTAGGGAGTGAGTGAATGAACAGCTGTGAAATCTATTAATTTAAAAGAAAATGAAAGAAACAGAGGAAGAGTACAGAATTGGTGCAAAACTGATACTAACAGAAAAATAACTTCCCAAAGGATTAGCTATTATAATCCTCAAATGCAAATTGTAAATCTCGGTCTGAAACATATTTACCATAAAACCAATAAACGTATAACTTATGAACATACAACCTCTTCAGCCCTGATCCTGGAAATTGTTGCACAAAATAACTAGTGTCTATGCAGAGCCCCTCTGAAATGGCATGCCCACAGGTAGAGCATTGCAGGGTCAGGTCTTCCATATTAATCAACAGGAAAAAATTATTTGTCCTAGGGATTTAAAATATTTTTGAAAGGCGTATGACTTAATATCTTAATTGTTGTTGCAATTCTACAGTGGACCCAACTAAGGCCCTGATCATGCATACACGTAGGCACGTACTTAAATATATGCACTGCGAGTAGTCTCACTGAAGTCAATGCAGTGTATAAATTAAAGCAAGTCTGTAGAAATTTTTGCAGGATTGGAGACTTCCTTAACACACGCCTTTACCGTGAGACCTACAAAAAAAACTTAACAGTAGCGATGCTGCTGGTATGCTAAAATCATTGCCTAGTAAGCTGCCCAATATTGTCTCGTTGTTTCCTTGTACTCCCCCATTTGTCTGTCTATAGCCATCTGTTGTCTCTTGTCTTATACTTAAGACTGTAAACTCTTTGGGGCAGAGACTATGTGTACTGCACCTAGCAGTACCTAGGGCCTCTGATGTGCTATGTTAATACAAGTAGTATTAACTAATCCTGTCTCTACAAAAATAACGTTCAACTCACAAAATTTCATTTAATACAAGGCAAGTACGTGATATCATTTAGTGGTGGGAAATGGTTTAGATATCCCCCGTATTTTATGTACACACCTTTTAATTACTTTGAGCTACTTATTCTTAAGCACAGGGAGTTTAATTTACATTTCTGCCATGTTAACTATCAAAAGGCTGTATTTAAAATGAGAGAGAAATTAATGATTTAGTTTAAGCTATCTTGTGCAAGTAATATTGATTGACTCATTAATTCTGTGCTGGAAATTCATTAAAGAAAGCTCTAAAACTTCCATTTCCATTATTTTTATAGCATCTTTTGTCCAGGCCCAAAGGGGCTAATCCAAAACCCACTGAAGTTAATGGAATGACTCCAAAGGCTTTGGATCAGGCCCAAAACTCCAGTACAGATAATATATACAGAGAATACTCAAGAACAAAACAGCAGCTACTCTGCACCACTAGCAACGAACAATTATTTTTAAATGGGAATTTGCAGACACGCATTTACATTATTTTCATCAATGATCTTGAAGAAAACAAAAACCTCACTGATAAAGTTTGCAAATGACACAAAAACAGAAAGAGCGGTAAATAAAAGAAGACCATGGATCACTGATTCAGAGTGACCCAGATCACTTGGTAAACTGGGCACAAGCGAGCAGTATTTTAACACAGCTAAATGCAAATGGACCCACCTGGGAACAAAGAATGTAGGCCACATTTACAGGATAGGGGACTCTCTCCTGGGAAGCAGTGACTCTGAAAAAGATTTGGGGGGTAATGGTGGATAATCACCTGAGCATGAACTCCCAGTGTGACATTGTGGCCAAAAGAGTTAATGTGATCCTGGGATTCATTGATAGGGGAATCTTGAGTAAGAGTAGAGAGGTTAGTTCACCTGTTTTACACTCGTGCGACCACAGCTGGAACAGCATGTCCAGTTGTGGTGCCCCCAATTCAAGAAGGATGTTTATAAATCGGAGAGGGGTCAGAGAAGAGTCACAAGAAAAATGAAAGGATTGGAAAACATAACTTACAGTGACAGGCTCAATCTATTTAGCTTAACAGAAAGAGACAGTTAAGGGGTGACTCGATTGCAATCTATAAGTACTTGCATGGGGAACAAATATTTAATAATGAGCTCTTCAATCTAGCAGAGAAAGGTATAACACGATCCAGTGGCTGGAAGTTAAAGCTAGACAAATTCAGACTAGAAATAAGGTATACATTTTCAAAACAGCGAGAGTAATTCTCATTGGAAAAAAATACCAAGACTCATGGTGGATTCTCTCCATCACTGACCATTTTTAAAATCAAGATTGGATGTTCTTTAAAAAAAAGCCCTAGGACTTATTTTGGAGAAGTTCTATGGCATGTGTTATGGGGTATGTCTTCATTCACAGCAGCAAATTCAGCACCACCGGATCGATTCTCCACGATCTACTGAGCAGAAGTGGAGACCCACTCAATCAATCTGGAAGTCAACTGAATAAATCCACCCCCGGAAAAAGAGTAACTCTGCATCGACGGGAGGGCATTTCCCCTTGGCGCAGCATAGTAGGGATGCCACACTAATTAGAATTTACGAAGTCAAAGGGAGATACGCAGCTACATGTCTACATAGTTTGCATATCTCCCGTCGACCGTCACCGAATTTCATGGTAAGTGTAGACCTGGCCATAGAGGAGGTCAGACTAGACTCTACCAATCTATGAATCTCCAGTTGATGTTTTGGTTGGATCTTCAGGTGGGCATTGTTTCAGTTTTGATTCAAAAAGAGGATCACCGCCTACTAAATTGCCAAACTATTTCCTGAACTACCAAGGTTTTCCTTTATATCTGTCATCCAAATGCTGATCAGGGCTGCCCCCTTCTTAGCTTATGAGAACTCAACTTGATGTAGTATGATTGACTCAATAATTACTAGTGTAGAATAAATGGCAGTGGATATTACTGCCTATGCCAGCACAAGCATATAATCTCACAGAGAAAATGTCACTGGATTATGGTACAGATCTCTTCTATTTTAAATATTGCTAATATGCTCAGTCAACACTGAAGCCCAGATTTTATATTTATACATAAGAAATATACACACAGAGAAAGATACTATTCCTAATATACCCAGATGCTTGAGATCAGATTTATACATACATGCAGTGATGATATCGAACCGGTTCTTAAAATTAAAAAAATGTAGCGAACCGGTTGTTAGCGTCCTCCCCTGTCGCGCTCTGCGGGGTGCTGGCGGGTTTCGCGTGAACCAGTTCTTAAAATAAAAAAAAAGGCAGCGAACCGGTTGTCAGCGTCCCCCCATTGCGCTCTGCGGGGCGCTGTAGGGGTTTCAAATTTGGCAGTGCAGAGCGAGTCTGACAGCGGAGATTCTCCGCTGCGATGCCAAATCTCTCTCTCTGCCGCCGAAATTGACTTTGCCTTGTCAATTTCACGGCGGAGAGTATGCCTCAGCTCCGCCGAAATTGACCAGGGAGGGTCAATGTCAGTGTGGGGAGTCTCTGCTTTGATTCTCCCTGCCGCCGAAATTGACCAGGGAGGGTCAATTTCACGGCGGAGGGTGCCCTGAAGTTCTGGGTGCTGGGTTGTTGGGGTGCAGAGTGCCAGGTGTTGCATGCATGATGTTTAAGAACCTATTCAGAATAGGTTCTTAAATATCACCTGCCTTTATAGAACTGGTTATTGGAAATTTGGGATATCATCACTGCATACATGTATATAAAATATTTACATACATACACACCCATACAAAGCATTAAACAAAAACAAATAGATGTTCAAATGATGTTTTTAAGGTTGCAAAGTGAAACACTCAAAAGTTAGGAAATGCTAGAATTCTGACCATTTGTGTGTTTGATTCTTTGCACTTTTCTACTTTAGTTATATCATCACATAATACTTTTTTCACAGAATTGAAGCCATTCTTGAACAAGGTGTATGAATTTATAAAAACACTCTTCATAAATCTAAATGGTGGAACACAGGAATACACCAAAAGAGGGTGTGCATAAAATGGCTGTTAGTATGGCCTGCGGTATAATCCTGAATCCAGCATCCTACTGATGGATCAAGTGCCATCACTTATTGCTATTCCAGTACAGCACCTACACTGAAATTAAATTTGGAAAACCAAACATTTAAAAAAATGGAGGTATTTATGGAATGTATCCTTCCACTAAGGAAAATAATTCTTAGGAGAAGGATAAGAAAATATAGCAAGGAGAAGTTGAGTACCCTTTTATTTTTATTTATGTTTGCTTGTTTGCTATTTTTAACACATTATTGTCTAACCAAAGGAAGCTACCTCAAGGCATTAATTGATCAGAGAAAATGCAACTTGAAATTATTTAAAGAACTCTACCTCGCCTCTCGTTCCCCATAATTCAGGTGACCTTGAATTTATCCTACTATGGTGCCTACCTTCTTGCTTTTTATAGTTTAACTAATGGCCTCTCTCACTGACATTGCTTTGAGTACATTTTATTTTAAGGAACCAAAATGCAGCATTAACATTATACTGTCAACTCTGCTTCATTCCTTCCAAAAACTATCAAGCAATTACCTTCAAGCTGGCGGGGCCAAATTATTTTTAAGTTTATCACCTGTTGTCTGCACTTTATAAGAGGATAAAGTGCAATATAAATAGCTTTGTGCTACATAAATTAACTGAAACTGCTTCCTTGTAGTACATAAAATATACCCATTGTCTTCATGGAAATAACAAAACTAATTTGCAGCATCTAAGCAGGTTTTGGCTTTAAAAGCTTGAGCTTGCAAGATGCTGAGCAACTTCAATCCCCAATGACTTATTATTTAGCACAGGCAAGAAGCTTTATTCTGATGCAGAAGTTAAATCTTGAATTACTTATTTGTAATTATTCAAACCCTGAATAACTCAGGTGCATTAAATACCTAGTTCACATACAGTCTTGCCAGTAGCCTCAAGGTACAGCTACAAACTTTTAAAATTGAAATAGCTGTTTGTACTTCCAAGATTTTTCCTTAATTATACAATATCTTAATAATCTGCTTATAGCCTGTCTGTTTTTGTTTATCTGGAGCAAGGCTGCTTGCATGAGTAAGATAATTCAATTTAAAAAATGCATTCCATGTAGATGTCTCCAATATGCAGAAGTCTTTAGTCACCAATATTTCTCACATAGGATGGGCTCCTCTTTGTGCAATTAAGCAGTTCCTTTAAAAATATGAATAGTGTTATGGCTATAAAATACGCATATAGATTGGGAGGGGTTTTTTTGTTTTTTTTTTGTTGCTTATTTTGTTTTTTAAATACTGTGTTGTAAATGTGAATTTCTTTGGCCCTTTTGCGTGTGCAAATCTTTCCCACGGAGTATTAGTCATACTCTGATATCTGTTAAAAACTTCTGGTGAGGTAAGTTCTACCAGCTGACATAGCAGTTCAGCAAAACATGAAACTGTTTTGTAGATACCAATGCTATCTAGAGTCTTTAGTTTAGTTGCCAGCCTTATTCAACCATTCATTACAGAACTAAATACAATGACAATTTGCCTGAAAAACTTTGGGAAAGTAGTTTTAAATAATGTTTCACCAAACAATATTAAAATTAAAAAAGAAAAAAAAATCAACCCAGTGGGGGATAAAAATCCACAGAAAAAGCTTTATAGAAAACAATACAGAGTGCTATCTGTTCCAGCAGCCAGTCATTGATTTTGCAGTATCCCACTTTAGTAGTACTCTAGACAGAAATTTAGATACTAGGAAAACCCAAACCAGCAGCAGACAACAGGCACATTCTGAAGGAAATAAATCATTGCGGAATGAAGATCAAGGGTGAAATCCTAGCTCTACCGAAGCTAATGGTAGTTTGGAAGTTGATTTTCCTTTGACTTACACTTGGTTTAAACTAATGTAACTGCATTGATTTCAATGATGTTGCTCTTGATTTAACTGAGTGTAAGTGATGGGGGAATTAGGGCCTGTATTTCTATTACAGAATGCTCTTCTTGTACATCAATAGCACAGAGCTGGCATCAGCTTCAATTCAAGTTGTTTCACCATCCTCCTCTACCTCCCTCCGACTATAAATCAAAGCTTCACGTGTCGTCTCTCAATCTCCTTCCTTACTCACAACATAACCAAGCTGTCCAATTTTTACCATAGCCAACTCTCACCCATGCCAAGGAATAATTTTATAACACATTTTCTACATAGTCCACTCAATTGCCATTTTATGCTGCCCTGTTATTATCTGGTGGAACATCCTACCACCTATTGAGGACCCTGTTTCATTAAGAGAACCCTCATTCAGAGGCTGCCCAGAGATCTGGAAATTCCTCTCTTGAGACTTGTACATAGATGAGTAATTGCAGAAAGATCTCTGCTGTCTGACCCTTCTGTGTAAGGGAGGAGCTGTTGGGACACATGCATAAATCTGCAAATATTATTCCACCCCCTACAGTTCCGGGTGCCCCTCCTCGCAACTTTTTGGTTTTCAAGTGTCTCCTTGCTAACTATCTTCTTACAACCTTCTCCACAACCTCCTTTGGATGGTTTTGGCCAAGTCAAGCCAACTAGTAAATAAGTCTAAGCAGCACATAAGGGGTAGAGAGGGGCTTCTTGACTGGAGAGCCATGTTTACACATTTCTTAAAGTATATGGCTGAACTAAGTGCCATCTTAGATTGTAAGTTCTTTAGAGCAGAGACTGTCTTTTTGTTCTGTGCTTGTACAGTGCCTAATACAATGGGGTCCTGGTCTGCAATTGGGCCTTTAGGTACCATCACAATACTATTAGTATTTATTAATGCAGCGCCCACTAGTGGAACAATCTTTGTGGCTCAATGGATCCCAAACGGAATTCTCTATTCAGAAACTTCAGACAGAAATTTTTGTTTTCTGAATAAAGCCCCTTCTTGTTTCCTCAGCTTAATATTGGTTTCTGTAAACTCATTTGAGTTCTGTACTCTTTTTAGCCTTTTAAAAATAGAGGGACCAATATTGAAATTTGAAGACCATTTTGTTTATGGTCTTCCAGTAGGACTCTTTCCTGATCCAACAAATAGAAAAGGAACAAACAATGAATGCTAAGGAGCTGTTATGAACATAGAACAAATATGAACAAACTAAATAAGGAAATAATAAAAATAATCCTGAATATATTTGGTATCTTTCCTCTAAAAAGGCACCAGAGCATTTTATATCTTTAATAAACTGACATATAAACTCTGCACAAAGTTCACTTTATACACCACTCAAATGTAACCTCTTATAATGCAGTAGCTACGTTAAAGGCTGTAGCAAAACACCAGCTTTGAGGGCAGGAAATGAAAGATAACCCACTTTGGTGTGGCCAGGACATAGGGTCAAACATCACTACACTTGCAAAACACATTAGAGGTCTTCTGTTACCATAAGAGGTCAGGACCTCCATTTAACAGTACACCAGCATTGTAGGACACCTAGCATTAGGCCACTGGATGCTGGAAACAGGAGTAACACCACCTGCTGAATAACCAGCCCCACACTTCGCAGTACCTAGTTGATCCTAAGACATCGCTGATCTGCCTAGTGCCCGAGTTTGACCCGCGTTTGTTTGTTTTATCTGATGGAATCACAGCCTAAGAGAGAATGGCTACTGATGTAGGGTACTGCTTTAAAAACAGGGGTGGCTGCGTGAATAGAATTAAAGACAAACAAGGCCAAAACAAAAAGAATTTAACATGTATTATTTTGGGGGTTTTTTTAAATCTCATGATTTTTAAAAACAAACAGAGAATCTCATTAACTTTGACAGCCTGACTTAGGAGTTTATTATTATTTGCTGTAGCCATGCTGGTCACAGGATATGAGACAGACAATGTAGGCGAGTTAATAGCATTTACTGGACTGGAAGGACAAGCTTTCAAGCTTCACAGGCTTGAAAGCTTGTCCCTGACACCAGAAGAAGTTGGTCCAATAAAAGATATTACCTCGCCCACCTTGTCTCTAGTGACTTTTTAAGTTTTGAGTTTGACATATTGCAATGGGCTTGATTCACCATTTTGAAAAATAAGGGTGCAGTTATGATTTGGGTACTTTTTAGCCTCATCCTGTATTGCTGTGAATGACCTACACTAAATGAAGGGCCACTGGAAAGTCAGGCCCCCCATATTTGCTTGTCCATCCATTTATTTATCCCTCTGATGTGTTTGATCACTGTTTTAGTTCTCAGAAGTAAGCAGAGCTGGTTGCTGGTGATCACTTGTGCACATGGAAGGCTGCTAAATAAGACAATTTTATACATTTAAAAAAACAAACATGGGAAAACATCAGGATCATCATCAAATATCTAATCTTTTAATTAATTATCCTTTTAAAGGAAGAATAAATAATAGATAATCTAAAGCCAAGCTTTTCACTATCGGGCTCATAAATACAATTTTCCCTGTATAAAATCCTTCGAACTCAGTGCTAGTTCAAAGTCCCCTCTTCGAAGTCAATAATGGACAAGCAGGTTGAATTGAAAGAAGAATCTGAAGGACATGGAATCAAATGGGAAGGATTAAGAGTGAAATCTGTCCCACTATCTTTTCATTTCTCCAAAGAAAAGGGCGCAGATCCTCAGCTATTGTAAATTATCATAGTTCCTCAGGCTCAGGGACAATATTAGCTCCAGCTTTTCTGTGACAGTCATTAGCTTCTAAATGTATGCTTTCAAAAATTCCTTTATTAGCCATTAATTAGGCAACGAGTCAGGCAAAACAACAACAATAATTCAGTTACATCAACTATGCATCATTCTTTAAGCAATTTGTCTGCTGGGAAGTCTACCAGTTGTCAGCCGTTCATTTTCATACACCAAATCCATAAACTCTGCAGAAGAGATTATTTAAAAGCAGTTCTAGATATATTTTGTGTTCTTTTCTAAGTAGTTTTAGAAACTTTTGGATATTGAGTTTGAGGCTTCCTTTATTTTTTGTCTTTATCAACAATGCTTATAGCTCCACCAAAATGTTTGATAGTGCTGAGGTGTACAATTAAATTACATTTTACCACACTGGAGCACTTAAAACAAATTTAGCATGTGCATCTAATGTAATAGTTCTGTAAGGGATTAATCCTAGATTTATGTAAACTGATGACATGTTATATAAATTCCCTGCTGCTAATTTTTCGTCTGTTAAATTGTGCTGTAGATCATCAGTTTAAATATTTGATTGTTCGAATATTACATATTCATTTCATATCTACAAATATTCACTCATGTCCTACAAGAATTAATCACTGAGAAAAATTACACAGAGCTTTTTCTTCCAAATATAACCTCCAGCAAAAAGGAAGGAGAAAGAAACACCTCAAAACAACTCAGATATGAATATTTTCGTAAACTCTGTTTCAAATGTTCATTGTTTCTTCCTCAGATTCACAAAAACAGGCTATCCCAAACTCATCATGAACAGAAAAAGAAAGCAAACAAATATTGAGGGCATTGTCTGATTCAGTTACTATTGTAAAATTGCATTAGACACAGATCACAAAATAACCACCATTCTGGGCCCTGGCTTTTACATAACGTATATACATTTGCAAACGCACTGTATGTGTACGCCATGTCTGCTTGCCAGCAGTTTACAAAGCAGAGTAAAAAAGAACTATATTCATAGAGATGAAGATAACAGATTTTGATCTTTTTCACTATCTGTAAGCCATCTCTTTCATCAGTGAAACAATTTCGATTAATGGACACAAATACTGAAACAAATGGTTTAGCTTTTAGATATATACTGGATTTCTGTGAAAAAGAAATGAAGACGTTTCAATTTACAGTGATGCTAACGTTTTGTAGTGGTATGTTAGGACAAAAGGAAGGCATGGTATCAGCTTAGATCTGTCCTTCCTAGCTAGTGCTTGAACTGTATACTGTGCACTGGCAGAGGTTAACAGATTGTTAGCTAGTGTTTCTGTGGGACATTCCAGACAGCCCTCTGGACTGAGGTCTTCTTCACTAATAAAATTGTGAGACAGATTTCTAGAATTAGACAAATTTGATTTTCTCTCTCCAGTAACAAGTACATTGTCAGACACGATTTATTCTTCCAAGAAACATGTTATAAAGAACAGGACTGGAATTGTACACAAATTACAGACCTTACTTAAACTGATTATAGATTAATGCATGAACCTAACCAAAGAAATGTGGGCATGCAGGCTGCGTATCTCCTGAAATCAGCTACTGCGCTGTAGCTGATTTCACAAGCTATTGCATGTGATGAAAACATACTTTCACTTTTCAAATGGCAAGACTGAATATTAAAACCGTACAATAAAAACATAGTTGCGTCAATTACTAAACCAACATTTACACACAGTAGTAAACAAGATAATTATTTCCTATTCTATGTATTAATATTCATAAAAGGTTGTGTAGATAGAAAAATTGACAAACTATATATACCCACAATTAAAGACTCCTCATGTGGCATTGTCAAGCCATTTCAAGCAAACAAGCAAATACCTTGATCTACAACTGCAGTGAATAATTATAATAGTGGAACAGACAAGCAACTCTCTCTCATAAATGAACCTCTAGGTGCCTCCTATAATTCTTGTGATTCAAAGGTTTTTTTTAAACACCAAATGATTTCATAGTTTGAGAGAGAATTCTTTTTGCAATCTGATGCTTAAGGGGGAAAACGGTTATCTTATCGTTCAACTATTAAACAAGCCCACAACCCAGTGGCCTTCAATTAAACAAGTTATAAAGCCATGGGAAAACATCTGCCATAGAAAATTTTAAAAACGTTGAAATATTAATAAGATTTTTGAGCTCTCATAGCATAGTGGGCATCTTAGCTCTAATACACTTGACGCAAGCTCTTGTTGTAGTCTTTCAAGAGCTTCCCCCCCACCCAACCCATTAGTTTGTCTTCAGTCAGATCACTATCTGGACCATGACCGCTAATTAAAGCTAGCAGACCTTCAGTTTTAGGGCTTGCAGTCTGCTTCATTTTCTTGGAGCACTCTGGTGCAGGAATCTTCCTTTTGCTGTCCCCGCCTAGGAATTTCTACCTCCCCTTCCTTCTCTGTACTCCTTTCTTTATGGCAGGCCTAGTTGCCTATTGGTTGGAGCTGCAGGTGCCTGTCTCCATGATTGGCAGCTCCGGCAGCTACCTGGGGGTGTGGTCAAGCTCCTTGCTTGTGAACAGGGGAGGTTCTCTTCCCCACTATGTCTAATTTCAGTCTGGGATTTGTAGATCTCATTATAACACCAGTGATTGTAACATTATTTAAAACAGAGTAACAGCAGGCATTGATGTCCACATCACTTGTCCTTTCATGTCAAGACTGGGAATCTTTAAAACAAACAAAACAAACAAAACTAAATATATTTCCATTTCCTACTCAGTCACAATTACGTATGTAAATTATTTACTTTATTTCACGCAAATACTAACGAAGATTCAGGCTCATTTGTTTGCAATTTACCAGGGATCATTTTTCCTCACATCTCAGAGGTAATCTATCATCAGTAATGAGCTTGAAAAATTGCATATCGGGAAGATGGCGCTGATGGGATGGGCTGGTGTTTTGCAGCCAAGGAGTTTCATGTTCTTGTACACTGGAAGAAGATGATGGGAGGGATAGGAAAAGGGAGTTAAAGAAGGGGGTGGAGATACAGGAGAACCAATCCACATGTTCTGTATCATCAAACATAGATGTGACCAAAACATATTGGGCTATAGAAAGCAGTTATCACCAACTTAAGTTGTCAGAAATGAGGCAGGCATTATAAAATCATGAACTCATAAAATCATGAGATTGGTTTAAAGTCCATGAGATTAAAAAAACCAAAACCCAAAACAATCAACGCTGTTTTCTTTTTAGTTATCATCTAGGTTTTGAACGACTTTAGTATCCTCAGGTTATGTTTGCAAGCTTTTTTCCATAATCACAATAGCTAGAAATCAACTCCTTAAATAAAATTAAATGAAAGTTCAGATTCTCACATAATCACCTGGCTCCAGGGGGCTTTAAGGAAAAAAAAAAACAAAAAAAGACAGCAAACATATCAGAGACTCTCAAGAAAAATCACAAGAATTAGCAACATTGAGAAACACCCTTGCTAAATAGTTCCCTATATGCATAAATCTTGTCCATACCTAAACCTGCACCTACCCCACACACACACTTTCCCCAAAACTGCAATTATACCTTCCCACTGTGTGAGAGATGAGAGACAGTAATACTTAATAACAGGAGCTTCGGAATGTTTGAGTGGGTACCAAATACATATTTGTAGCAAATAGGGGATTTATTTATTTATTTCAGGAGTACACTCATACAACCATTCAGGAAACTGAGAAAACACATGGCAAACTCAGATAACAAAAAGTCCTATAAATACTTTGTGGTTTACTGATCGTTACAGGAAACCTGATTTATGACAATTGACATAAACAGTACTCCACCTTCAAAGCTTTCTGGCACTCAATAGCGTGAATTCTGCTTCGCTGCATAAACAAGGATCAACGGAGGATACGGGGACATGAAATCCATTCCCCAAGCTGGGCCCAGGCCTTTGGGTTCAAACTGTGGCCACATCTCCTTTGCCGTACTTGCACAGGACATTGAAACCATAGTTTCCATATTAACACACGTGTGGATCCTTGCCCCACCCTATTGCTGTTTGCCACACCTGCTCCATATACTGTGGTGTGAGGAGTCTTTGCACAATATATGCAAGGTGCACTCTTGTGTGGGTGTGACAAACAGGGTCCAGACCCCCGAGGGGAAAACCGGTGGTCTGTACCCCAAAGAATAAGCAATTGAATCAACTGATTATATACAAAGTTACTGTGTACAAAAATGTCAGGCGAGGTCTTATATGAAAGCTTATAATGTTCTGAACTTGATGGTCATTATAAGAGATGTATACAGGACTGTGGTTATGAATCTATGATTTATGTATATAGAAAACTGTGCTCATAACCTGTACCACAATTTCAACTACACCTCCCATGAGGGAGGTACACCTCCCAAGACAGGTGTTTACACAAAACCAGTTGCAAGTAACGACTGACTGACTGGTCAAGAAGAGACGATGGTGAACCATTAAGCTTAATAGAAAGACAGTGAGACACCCTGGCTCTTGAATCAAGAAGGGGTTTCCATACGCTGAATAAACATGAGTCACCATGGACTAAGAGGGAAAAAAAGAGGGGGGGAAAAGCCTTCTAAAAGCAGATTTATGTCTGTGGTGTGCATCCAGAAACTGAGGGACAGTCTCTTAAAGGGTGCTGTCCATGAACCGCTGGGTCCCCTCAGTGGCAGGGGATGTGCTGGGAAACCGTTCAGGGGCAATAGGTAACTTGTACTAGAAAAGGGTGTTTATCTCAGTTGAAGTGTAAAGCCTGAGGTTGTCTTTTGTTTATTTTCCATGTAACTTGTATATGTTTGCTTTTCCTTCCTATTTTATCTTCCAACCTTGGGCGTTGTTATTAAAATAAACCCTCTGTGTATTTTTACCCAGTACAGATCCCTGGTGTGCAAACGGCGTTGAATGAGTGTACCAAAGTACGCTGACGATCTGGGGTCTGGTTTCATGCCTTTGGGGGTGACAAACCAGAGGGGAAATGTCTGAGTGTCTGGAAGTGAAGGACTCATGGAGGGCAGTTTTGGGGAAACTTGAGACTGGCTGGGCTGTTCGTGTCAGGGTGGTGGTAGCCAAGGTGAGACTTGTGTTTGTGGGCAAGCTACTGGTGTCAGGGTTCTGAACTAAAGCTGCAAAGCATAAGGGCACCCCAAGTTACAGGGCATACAGTGACAGAACCCCTTACCAGCTTGGGTGCCACAGTGGAACACTCCACTTGTCTAGCTCAGGTTGTATAAAGGGCCCTCGTACCATGGTTGGATTTCAGTGCTTGTTGATTACTTAAGACCTTGCTAGAGGTACTTTTCATCAAGTTAAAATGATGTATATAATTAATTAGGCATACCCGAGCTCTTGTAGCTAAGAAGCCACCTACATGGAAGTGAAAAATGGATTTTTCCAGTGTAATATGAATGCCAATTGTGTATGAACTGCAGACATCAAAGGATTGAGATAAACTGACCGGTTTTTCAAATACATATTGTTCAATTCATTTCAGTCAAAAAATTTAAAACCCAAATAATCACATGGGGTCAGTAATCCTAAACCTTGTTCCCACTCTCTGTACTTTGACCCCTGCTTGAAGCCATTGTTACAGGAAAAGAGCTAATCTAGCAGCACAAATGATCTTCCTTCAGACGCTGAAATGATCAGACTTTTGATGCTCATGGCACTGGTGGGCTTCTAAGGGAGCACAAGTTTCCAGGCCTTTTATTTTGTAGGATTTCTGAAAGCCCTAGAAGCTGTATCTTCATTTATATTAGCTGTTTTCTTATTCTCAGGAGTAAACAGTCTCACAAGTGATCAAATGTTCTACAGGAAAGGATACTCTTGAAGGTTTTCTACCTTCAGACAACATTTTCACATGGAAATGTTGCCCAGAATGTAACTAAGTCATCAGGTTCAGATCCCTGGTATGTGACAGGGTACATAACCTTTTAAAACTCGACCCATGTGCCAGGGCCATGAAAAAAAGATCAGACTCTCAACACCACCCTTGTGTTTCACATCTTTGTAGCATAGGAAGTGAAAATACAAACTGCAATTGTAAAACTTCAGAGAAATTGCCAATAGCTGGTAAATTTAAACTGAAACATCCCCTTCTCCATTTCCCTGCAGAACAGAATCTTTAACCAAAGCACGTGTGCCATTAGATATTTAGCAGTATGAACAAGAGCATAGGATTTACCATGCCAAATCAAACCCCTGGTTCATCAAATTCAATACCCTATTTCTAGAAATGACCAATACATTACTCTTCTAGAAAAGAAAGAAATCCACCAGATCGTGCCTAGACTACCAGGTAATGCTACAGTCAAAGGAAAATATCCTCTCCCCCTACCACTGTTATAGATAAATAAAGGTTAAAAGTTCCACAGCTATCCCCTATAACTAAAACTATTTTCTAATCAACCATCTGTTTGGCATTAACTCCAGGAGTGAGCACAGATTTTTTTTTTCCCCATACAGATTGTTGTCAATAATCCATCAAATTGGCTTTGAATTTATCTTTATCTTTAGGTGAAAACATATTAATACAGACAAGGTGGTTGCTCAACCGGGGAACAAGCTGTGGATTCCACTGAGCCAGTAGCCTTTGACTAATACACTGATTGTCAACCTTCATCATATTTTGGACGGTGTCTCAAGACCCCCCCTACTCCACTACCCCTCCTTGTTGTTCAGTCTTGATCTTGCACCTTACCCGAAAGCTACTGTACTAACCTGTCTACGTGCAAGAGAAATATTAGGTCATATAGGCTTTGATTCAGCAAAGTACATAAGCACGTGGTAAGGCCTTTGCTGATCGGGGCCTAAAAGTTGACATGAGGACAATGCATTTCCATTAATGTGATATGTGCGGCTGCTTGTTTGTCTATCTAATCACAACTCAAACAATTGTGTGTCTATGTTTGTATTTCCTTTGCTTAATCAAATGCACGCTGGATCCAGAGATGAATCTTCCTGTTTCTGATTCACTCCGTAATAGACTGCAGTCCTTACTGCTCTAAATCTTAACTGCCAAGTGACCTGTAGAGTTCTGCCCTCCTGCGTTTGCCATTTCGTAAACTGCAGTGTCCTCTACAAACGTGACCAGGGTTGATTTTACAACAGAAGAAAGACGTGAAGCAGTCCTGGGAGTGTAGGAAAGGTAGTGGAGTTGCTCTTATTTGCTTCTCCCAAAAGCCTCTGCAAATCTTAAATGAGCCCTGGTGACAAATTCACTGTAAGCCTCAGTAAAAACATGTAGGCAAAACTCCACCCCAGTCAGTGCAGCTGAATCAATTTACAGTGCTGGCGAATTTGGCGCCTGCACCAGGCTAAAACTATTAACAAGCATTGCTGTTTGAAGACCGGTAGGTGCTGCAGCAACGTGACAGAAGCCACTCCATGACCAACTGGCTTAAAACTGTGGATTACAGATCAGTAACTATATGCGCAGCGAGCACATCACTGGCTGCAATATTTTTCTTACTTCGAGAGTGTTTTTTTATTTGTTGAATGAAGAGGATATCTCTGCTGCTTGACCAGGGTAGATATGAACTGTATCTGATTTGACAAGTAATGCATTCATGTGCTCTTTCGACTAACACACACGTGATTTTCTGCGTACAACCAGCCTTATTTTTTCCTGGCTGCTGAGACTCTGTAGCAGAACGGCTGAGTTTACATGCAAGATTTCTGCATCCAAGCCTTACTCCTGTGGTGCTTGGATGCTTGTTCATTTGTTTTTGTATGTGGGAGGAAAGAGAACCGAGCAGACAATACGAACGATAGTGTTGAATCTTTGAGATTAACAATTACTGAACAGATACGCACCCTGAGACAGTGTGTCTTGTTGCAAGTTACTGAATCGTTATGTTACAGCGCTGTGATAAGACTATCATATGTCTTCATTTTACTATTTCCAGGATATCCTCATTGCAAACAAAGTATGCTGCCTGACAAGCAGCCTATTACCACTCTAACAACAGTCACTAACGGAGTCTACAAACACTAGCCCATACAGTATCTGGGGATTTGTTAATTATACACTCTGCTGTTAATTATGTAAGCAAAAAGCCAAGAAGTTGAATAGATACATAAATTATACGCATC
The DNA here is from genome assembly GCA_007922155.1 of Mesoclemmys tuberculata. Lineage (NCBI taxonomy): Eukaryota > Metazoa > Chordata > Testudines > Chelidae > Mesoclemmys > Mesoclemmys tuberculata. The sequence goes on along the minus strand of ML675614.1, from coordinate 9,057,714 downwards.
TATAATTTTTTTTCCCTGCGTGTCAGCACAAGGGAGAAAGGAGAAATAAGGTGAGATGCTTCCCCTTGCACTGGTGAGCCATAGTGAGAGAGGGGAAGAAGCTGAACAGAGATGCTGTGTTACCTCAGGAGCAGGTTAATGGAAAAGTAGAGAGAATGGTTGTAACAAGCCTGCCTACAATGGCACGTAGCCGATCTGCGCCTGCTAGCAACAAATAACTCCAACAGATGGTGATGGGACACTAGATGGGGAGGGATCTGCGTTACTATGGAGAATTCTTTCCCAGGTGTCAGGTTGGTGGGTCTTACCCACAGGCTTAGGGTCTAACTGATCACCATTTTGGGGGTCGGGAAGGAATTTCTCTCCTGGTTAGACTGGCAGAGACTCTGGGGATGTTTTGCCTTCCCATGCATCATGGGACACGGGTCACTTGCAGGTTTACACTAGCGTAAATGATGGATTCTCTGTCACTGGAAGGCTTTAAATCGTGATTTAACTCGGTCATAGGTCAGGGGTCTATGATAGGAGTGGGTGAGTGAGGGTCTGTGGCCTGAGCTGTACAGACAGTCAGCCTAGAGCAGTGTTTCCCATCAGGTGTGCCATCAGGCCTGAGCAGGTGAGCCACGGAATTTCTTGAAAAACTACTTGAAGAGTTGAGTTGGCTCATGAATATCCATGAGTTCATTTGGAGACTATATGGTGGTGTGCCTCCAAATAATTAAAAGGTATCAAGGTGTGCCATGGCAGAGAAAAGTTTGGGAACCACTGGCCTAGAGGATCATGATGATCCTTCTGACCTTACAATCAATGAGTGGGCAGCACATGGCTGGCAGGGGCGCTCCACCAGCACACTGAAAAGACCTACACAGCAGCAGATACAGATCTGTCGCAGATTGTGCCACTCTTAGTGCAGTGAGAAGACTGGGAGCTGGTCTCCTATTGAGTCAGCACAACAGGTGCCCTTTGCTCGGGGCTATATTATACTGGAAACTGCTGATTACAAAGAAAGCATCAGAATGAGTTGTTGGGTACTGTAATGGTAATGGCAAAGCCACCCCATCTCAGGAGCCATTGCAGTAGGAGGAAGAGGTTGCAGTTCCCAAGGGATGCTCTGTTGGGTTTCCCAGGTGATCAAACAGCACACAGTCTATGAAAAAAAAACCCCACAAATGGGACACCAAGAAAAGTTAGAGAGAGTATTGAATAAAGCCAGCGGGACCCCAAAAATGATTGACTGTTGTTTTGTGTTTCCCAAACAGAAAAATGAATATCAATGGTGGGTTATTCTCAGAAGCAAGTTAAAGGAGGAAATAAGGAAAAACATGATCTTTGCTTTATGTATGTATTTATTTTTATACTGTAAAAGGATGACACTGAGTTTAAATATTTTCACTGCCATGGGACTATATATTCTGCATTTTAAATACAAAATGCTTCACTAACATCGCTTAGCGGTTTCCTCTACAAAAGTAGAGTAAATTTCTGGCTCTAGTGAAGTCAATGGCAAAATTCCCATTGGTTTAGAGGGCCAGGATTTCACCAGATATTTAGTTGGTCATCCCAGGGTTAACTATGGATCTTTGATTAATAGTTTCTGGTAAATTTCTTCTGGTGATAAATGCCAAACAACTGATTATTCCAAACACCAAATTACACTCTCACACACAAAGAGAGAGAGAGAGAGAGAGAGAGAGAGAGAGGGTAGAAACTGCGCAGGCTCCCTATATCTTTTCTGAAGGTGAACCAGGAAGGCTTGTCTCCATTACACATTCACACTTTCCCTTACCTCCTAAGAGTGCCAATAAGGGTGCCAATTAGTGATAGTGGAGGGGCTGGTTTTGGTAGTGTGAACATGTCCACAAGGAATTGAGACAACTACTTCATTTTACTTAAGCTACAAAAGAGCCATCAGCTAATACTGACTACTTGGACTCGGACACAACTCCCATCATTACAGCAGAAAGACTAACAGTTACTTCAGTGAGTCAGGTTAAGTCTTCAGCCATGATCAAGCTGGACTGTCTGAATGTGAAATAGTGAAAAATCCCATGCCCCAATTCCTGTCTGATACCAATTTCCCCCAACCTGATATTCAATTATTGTTCTTCTCTCTGAAGCGATTGCATCTAAATCCTACTGTATCAGGGGATATTTAAGCGACTTCAGTAGGGCCAGAATTTCATTCTTCATTTTTAATCCCCAAAGATGACCCCTACTGCTGCCCCTTTCTAGGAGACAACAGTAAGCTTCAAAACACCTCAAAGGGAAAAAATTCTATAGCTCGTTCCTCAGAGTGCTCAACTCCTTTTATAAAAGTCTCTCTGCCATCCAGTATTAGTTAATACTTTGTAAAATACTCTGAGTACTTTTGTCTTGCTAGCTTGGCTTCCATCAACCTAGGTACTGACTCTCGGAGAGGTGGATTTACTACAGAGACAGAAAAATCCCCTCTGTTGTTGGAGCGTCTACAGTACAGCAGCAGCATTGCACCGCAGAAGGGTTTTAGTGTAAGTCAGCTCCCACTGAAGTTTGCAGTCTGACCACTGACTTCAAATGGAGGTCGACCAAGCCCCAGATGAGACAAAACTGGCCCACGATTTCTGCACTTCTCTAAACTACAGAGGGTAGGTGATTCACAGCAAACAGAACAAAAAAAACCCAAAGGTTCTGGTACACACGATCCAAACTTTAAAAAACACCTTCAGGCACAGAGGAAGCCTGGAAACACTCACCCCTAAAGATGAATGTGTGTGTGCAACTAAGGATGAGGTTAGACTGACACGCATTATGGAATCAATTATCACTGTTGTTGCCATTTCCCCTTTAACACAGTGCAAGTCAATAGATGTCACTGATCCCTTAAATTTAAAGCTAGTCAAAAATGTTCTGTTCAGAAAAACTTCTCAATAGCTTATCCACATCTGTGTACTGCCGAGATTATTATATCTTCCTTGGAGCATCTAGACCTGGCCACAGTCAGTGACAGATGCTAGACCGGATGGGTGGCTCTAGTATGATAATGTTTATGTTCCTGAATTTATCTGCCTGTTAGAGTTTTATCTTGGGTGATGATAGGAAGATGTTTAAACAGTGATAGGCTAGAAAAAGTTCATTTTGACCCTGGCTACTGAGCCCCACCAAGGTATTTTCTGAAAAAAACAAAAAACACCACAATTACAATTAATCTTAACTGTTTTTATGGACCATGTTTGAAAGAAAATTCAGCAAAAGAAAAACTATGCATGCTAGACAAATTCAGATTAGAAATAAAGCACAAATTTTTCATTGTGGGGTTAATTAACCATTGGATCAATTCACCAAGAGTTGTGGTGGATTTTCTATCATTGGAAAGTTTTGAATGTTTCTCTGAAAGATATGCTCTGGTTCAGTCAGTTACTGAACTTGAAGCAGGAATTAATTCTGGAAAGTCCTATGGCCTGTGTTATACAGGCAGGCAAACCAGATGATCACAATGGCCCCATCTAAACTTAAAATCTCTGAATCGATCCAAAACATGTGCGAGGTTTGCTCCATTATGTGATACCAAGTGTATGTATCAATGAAGACAAAAGGAATTTAGCTTTTTGGCTTGTCAATACCAGAACTCGAGCCTCAAATTGCTACTCCCTGCCCCCAGGAACGTAATCTTTTGGTGACTGCCCATGACTTGACAGAGTGACTTGCCCTCTTCTGCCTCTGTAATTTGAGGAAAAAATCTTTTCCTCAGAAACTTTTCCAGCACGTAACACCTAGATTACCTGCTGTGACCGTTGTCTTCTAACACAAACATAGATTAGTTTCAGATTATGCGTGTCCTCCTAAAATGTTATTCTATGTAGATTCAGATTCAAGATGTTGCCAACTCCAACAGTTCAACAATCAGGAATCAGACCTCAGAAACCATGCAATTAGTTTAAAAGTCATGAGATATTAAAAAAAAAAATTTTTTTTTTTTGGTACCAGAGCATTTAAGGATGTTTTCAAGCTTTTTTCTGCACCCAGGCAGGCTTGAATCTTACTTCTTTTGAATAAATGAAAGCGGAGAGTCTCTAGTAGTTACCTGATTCCAGTAGCTGAGACTTATGAAAAAAAAAAACCCACCAAATATCACTAGATTTGTGATAAAATTGTAAGAAGTGGCAAAACAGCAGTTTCTGACACTTGTAAGTGGGCCTCACCTCCTAGGGCTGTTTTTTGTTTTGTTTTCATTATGTCAGCCAGTGAACCACAACCCATATTACAGTCTCTCAGGTTAATGAGACACTTTCTGTTGCACGGGTTGGAGGGAAGGATTAATGCACGCACGCGCGCACACACACATGCACGCACACCCCCCAATTACTATGTTGGTCACCTGGAACCAGACTCATTGTGGACTGCAGCTAGCCATCCACCAACAGCAAAGAATCCAGCTTGAATTCATGAATGTAATCATATTTCATCAGAAATGCTCATTCAGTTTTAGACATGTTGCAATCCATGCAGCACAAATTATGTTAGCATTCTCACATTGTAATTAAATATGTGTTTTAGGACTCTTCATGGAAATAATGAGGAAAAGTGAAGGCATAAGCTTTTTTTTTTTTAAGCAAGATAAAAAGTGTTATGGGTAATAACAGTCACAAGGCTTGTGATTCTTGACAAACACCTATCAATCCAATATGAATCAGAGGCCATGCAACCCCAATATTTGAGAGGAATTAATAATGTTAGCATGACAAAGAATATTTTCCACCTACTCTCCTTTATAGCTGAATCTATTTCTAAATTGTATTGACTAGATGCATAGTTATTTTGAACAAACAAACAAACTCCCATAAACAGTATTTCTATTGTCTCAGAATTAGAGGGTTTGGGGTTTCCCCCCCGCAAAATTCCCTTCAAAAACATCAAACAAAGCCATGGGACAGCATCCCTAAAGATCAAACCTTCACACTAACAGGTTAATGTAATTTAGTTACATGCTTTGATTTTTAGTTTTCAATGTAGAAGCAGTTTTCTGAATACCAAGAGAGGCAAACTCAGGCCTGGACTGAATTTGGCCTGAAAGCTTTAGGAGTATTATTACAGTATTTCCTAACCTTGGTCTAGACATTTTACAATTAACCTGTCTAATGATCACATCACCACCCATGAATCACATGTGCAACTATTTGACTAGTAAGAGTACTATATGGCCCTAAATGGCATTATCTCCAGATATCTAAGAGCAGGTGTGAAATTCAGACTGGATTACCTTTATTCAGATTGGGAAGCTAACAGACTGATCCTTCTACCAAGCACCTGGCATCATTCCTGTACGTTTTGAAGAGAACCCTTGAGTTTCTATGCCTGGCACACATCAGAAGCGATAATTCAGCTTCCTGAAACGGAGAACAACTGTTTCCAACAAAAAAAACCTGTGTCCGATTTACACGCTTTAAGCCTGCATGAAATGCGGTCTTGGCCCAAGCACTTTAATGTTAGACACATTTACACGTATGTAATTTCGCTACTTCCATGCTATATCCAGAAGATAATACAGACGGGCTCCACTTAGTAGAAGAGGCACAAGCTCACGGGCAGGATTCTCAGCCTTAGGACGTTCTCAGGAGGGACCAACTCTGTTTTCTCTCACGCTGCGGTCAGCTCCAGGATGCATGGGCACAAAGCTTCCCAGAGTCCTACTAAGGTCCCAGGGCACCCATGAATTCTAGGGTGATCCTCCATCCTGAACTGGACAGGACAGTCCTGAAAAGCAGAGTTCAAGTCCCAGCTCCAGGCTGAATGACTCCAGGACAGAATCTGTCCCAAATTCCCTGTGGTGGTGCTCCGCACATGCCTGAAGCTCACGGGTGGCATCAGCCTCTTCCCGCTCAGAGGCCTGAGGTGGCCTTAGCCTCCCACTGCCAGGAGGCCCTGCCCGTGCTCCTCCTCTACCCCTCGAGGCCCTGACCAGGCCAGAAACTGGAGGTGGGCTGTGGTAAGAGCCACCCAGGGAGCCAGGGCCGCTGTGGGGAGTCCTCAACCTTCCACCTGCCCTGGGCAGCGTGCTCCGGGGGGCAGGGACACGGGCCGAGGATTGTTCTCGGACCCTCCAGTCCCCTGCCCAGGATAGGTGGATGATCTGGGGCTCCCCACAGCAACCTGAGCTCCCTGGGCAGCTCTTACCTCAGCCCAGCTCCAGTTTCCAGCCGGGTCATAGCTTCAGAAGCGGAGGAGAAGCAGGAGGAGAGCCACTGAGAGGGGCAGAGCTCCTGCCTGTGTCCTGCTTTTGCCTTTGGAAAAAGGTGGTCACCCTACTGAGTCCTCACTTTTACTCGGACAAAAACTGCCATTGAATCCAGTGGGAGTCTGAGCAAAAAGTGGAGTAAGCAAACCTGGCTGTTTCTTTTAGCATCAGTATTATGATAGCACAATAATATTGCTCAGCCTTGCTGATGGCAGTGGGCCACGTATGTCAATGGGCCATATGTGGAAGGAACCAAGGACCATAGCAAATCTCCATTACACCTGCCACTCCAAGTTCTTTGACCTTGCCTTTTCTAACATAGACATACAGAACAGGTATATTTAGCAAACAAACCAACTAAAACAAAATCTCAAACCTACCAACAGAAAACACTTCATTGCAGACGCTTGTCCCTGTGGGGAGAGGATGAGAGAACAACTAGCATGGACAGATGTTAGTCACACTGCTCAATGCGTTGCTAGAAGGTGCTCGGACACCAAGGTGATGAAGCTATATATAAGATATAAGAAGCTATAGAAAAATAGAAATATTAAGCCACCAGCTTTAAAGCAGCCTTAGACATGGATGGCTCATTAAGGCCTGGTGGATGAATGTCACCAAAAGGCCTGTATAGTACCTAAACTCTCCAGCAGCAATAATTGATCATTTTGTTTACTCAACTAGGATTAGGCTGTGAGGCAGCCAAGCTGTGGAAACTCACAGACATGGAATTCATACTGAATAAAAGCTCTAGGAGGTATTTTGTTATCACTACACAGAAATTAATGCCATTTCTAAAAAGTGGTATTTGGACATGCCTTAAAATGAGTGCACTCCTGGCTGTTTCCAAACAAATTTCTTACTGAAAAGTTCATGGGTATAAACAAAAACAGAGGTGAGGTGCATTCGCCTCCATTCTCTTGCACACAAGCAGGATACAGTAACATAACACCGATGTAAGACATACGCCCTAGGCAGAGTACAGGGACTTGAAAACACATTTCCATAAAGTAGGGAAGAACAGTGTATCTCAATTTCAGTGCATTAGAATGAGTATGCTGTAGTCTTAAAATAAATCCCTTCTCACTTCAAATATGAGGATGTAATAAATCCAGAATCACCCAGTAAGCCATCTAATATTTAGACACTGTGGAAAACTGCCAACTTACCCCTGGTGGGTCTCACACTTCACCTTCTCTTCCTGGGCCAGGGGCCCCCCAGCTACCCTGTCTCCCCTGGCTGTAGAGGAGCTGTGGCTCCTGGCCTGGGAGAGAACCTTCTCCTCCAGCTGCTCCAAACCTTCTGGCATCTTTGCCTGCGTTTGTTCCATTCCCCTTCTTTAGGGAAGGCAGGGTTTAAATACACCTGGCCTGGCCCTTCATTGGAACCAAGTGCCTCTAATCGCCCTGCTGTGCTCTCTCTTCTGCCTGCAGGGCAGAGGGTTTTTAACCCTTTAGAGCCCTTGGGCCTGACTTTATCACACAACTCCCAAATATTGCTGGAATCCAAGTAACTCTCCTTTTTTATTCCCCTGAATCCTAATAAGATGCATTCTGTCAAATAACTAAACATATCATCTTCCACTGTTGTATGCAGTGCTGTTGTAGCCATGTCAGTCCCAGGATATTAGAGACATGATGGGTGAGATAATATAGGACCAACTTCTGTTGGTGAGAGAGGCAAGCTTTCGCGTTTACATGGAGCTCTTGTTCAGGTCTGGGAAATTTACTCAGGACTTGTCTTCATGTACCGCACTACAGCCAACAGGAGAGCTTCTCTCATCAGCGTAGTTAATCCGCCTCCCCGGGAGGCAGTAGCTATGTCAACGTGACAAGCTCTTCCACTGACATAACGCTGTCTACATGGTGGGCTAGGTCGGTATATCTACGTCGCTCAGGGGTGTGAATTTTTCATATCCTGGAGCGACAGTTACACCGATACCGGTCTCTTTAATTGTCACCCAATTTTGAAGGTCTTGTCTACGCTAGCATTCATGCCGGCAAAACTTTTGTCACTCAGGGTAGTGGAAAAAAAAACACCCCCGAGCAACATAAGTTTTGCCAGCATAACACTTGTGTGGACAAGGGCTACGTCAGAGTGAGATTCTCTCCCACCAACATAGCTACCACTGCTCCTTTAGATGGTTTTATTATGTTGGAAGAGAGCTCTCTCGTGTCAACACAACGTGGCTACCCAAGCGCTCTTACAGCAGCGCCAATGCAGCTGTGACACTAAGTTTTAAGTGTACACTAGCCCTAAGGCTAGTTGAGGTTGATCAATGATATTTTTTTTAAAAAGTGCTTATAATCAATTGCAAATTGTTTAGTTCCATCTGATTTAGCCAAAATTGTCAATCAAGTTTTAGGATGCATCACAACATAGAGGCTGCATTGCTCAAAGTAGATAATAATGACTGATTGATTCTCCTGACTTGTGTCATTTGTCAAGTTTTAGCATCCCTGGACTTCCCAGCAGCATCCCACACTACCCATCACATCATTCTTTTAACACACTTAGTGTCCATTGTTGTGCTGAGCAATACAGATTTCACAGGGTTAAAATGAACCTAGCACATCAGTTGGTGATGGTTTCTGTGTGTCTGCATGGTTCAGATTCCATTTCTCTTTACTGCGGCGCTCCACAGGGACCCGGTTGGAACTCCTTCTCTGTGTTTATGTGCTTCTACTTGCTTCCAGTTCAGTGACTACAGAATAAGCTGCATCTCATTAATATGCACGATAACAAATATATCTAACCTTTCCATCTAATTGTCCATGCTCCCGCTTCCTCTGTGACCAGTTGTTTACAAAGCATCAAGCTATGGGTATCATGTAAATTTACAAAACTGAATTCTAATGAAACTGGGAAGATTTAATTATTTGTTCTAAGTGCCTGCTGAAAATTGTTCCCACTTTGGCATTTTCATTTTGTATAGCACTACTGATTCCTTCTCCAAGCATCCAAAGAAAATCTTCGGTCTGTTACACTGTCATCAGATCTATCAACGGGTATGTAAGCTGCAGTTTACTGCTAAAGTATATGATTCATGAAATATATTGTTCAGCACGAAGGATTTATGTAGGTTACTTAATGCCTTTGTTAGTCCCAGGAATAGATTATTGTAATTATTTTCTGGAGTTTATGATAGAGTTACTTAAAATGCAGCTTCTTCAGAATGCAGCATTTCTTATCTTGATAGGCAAGCAACATTATTATTTTATTAGGTTTTTTATGTGGATTATCATTGCGCCCAGCAAGCCCATTCCTGGACCAGGATCCCATTGGGCTAAGCGCTGTACAAACACAGAATTAGAAGACAGTCCCTGCCCTTCAAAGTTTACAATCTAAGTATAAGACATGAGACGACGGATGGATGGAAACAGCAAAGAAAATATGACCTTCGCACTTCCATATGCAATAAATAGCTAATAAAATTTAGTGTGAAAAACAGTGGGTCCATTGTTGGAGGGGACTGTCAGTGCCTCCCTTTAGCAAGGACAATGGGCTGGCTTCTCTTAAAAAAGAAATTGTTGGACCTTTGCTTAAGCAATTTGCTCTTCGCCTCTGTGAGTTTACATTTTTCCACCAGGTTTCCTACCCTGCCTCATCATACCTATTCTAAACCTCTGTCTAAAATGCCAGGTAAAGCTCCATCATAGACAAATGCCATTGTCTCATCCTGCTTCATAGTGTAATGTTTTAATCATTTGTGGAGCACTAACAATGTAATTATACCGAGTTATGGTGGAGATAATAGTCTTTTCCCCAAGAAGCTGACACCTATACAAGCAGACAAGACATAAAGAGCATCATGTCAGCAAGATAAGGATCCATCACCTAGCAGTGAAGCAGCTGGGCTTTTCTATAAATAACAGCACTTCAACAGGTGGCAGGTCATGGTGAGAGATACCTCCTGGGAAAAGGGTGTTTTCGGGAGAGATTTGAAAGAGGGAAGGGTAGATGTTTGCTAGCATGAGATGTTTGCTCTCTCACACAGAGAAAGGGTGACCCAGAACGACGGGCAATGCAGAGGGACACAGACAGGAGTGTGAGCAGGATACAAAGACCAGCCATGGAAGCAGTCAAACTGTTGTGGATCCAGACAGTTTTATGCATAGGCTACCTAGAAGTTTAGTCACAGAGAAATGCTTGTGTCTGTAGATCAGTGATACTCGGACTGAGACTTGCAAGCCACAAGTGGCTTTTTAATGTGTTTCCTGCAGCTCTTTGCCACACGTATGAAAACACTCTGTGATTTAATTAACAACCAGTTTAAGTTATTAACCAATCAGGATGCTTTTACTATGTTATTAACCAATGCAGTTGATAAAATAATAAGATGGTCTGCCATTTTGCTGTGAGATTAGAGAGAGGGATAGAATTGCCCGTCATACTGTTTAAATATGACTATACAGTACTATAGTAAATGAAATAATGAATTCACACCACCGTGGCTCTTTTGTGTCATTTTGATCATTAATTTGGCTCCTCAACCACTGAGGTCTTAGAATCACTGCTGTAGATAGCCTGGATGCATCACGTTTCTTACCACCTTGGAACAGATCTGAGGGAGATTTTCACCCATGTGTCAGGGATTTAAGAGCACAAGTCCTAATGAAAGTCAAAGGATTCCAACCCATTGTACAGATATTTCAGGTAAGCAAGGTGAACTCCCCAACACAGACTCTCTCCCGGGCAGACTAGATCCAGCATTTCATTTTCAGTCTTCCCCCTAGAACAGGATCAGTTGATTGTACACCATCTCAAGTACTCCGGTCACAAAGACCTCTCCTGTACATCTTGCAAGGAATTCACAGGCAAGGAATGTGTTCTTCTCCCAGGGACTCCCTAAAGGCAAATTTCCCTTATCACTTTCTTTGCTGCATTCCAGTTATTTAAACTCTCGTGTCATGTGACTGCAAACTCACAAAGGTAAATTCCATTTAGCTGTAAAGTTTACCAGACAATTCCAACCCATAGCAAAATCTTTACTAAACACACTTGCTTTTGTTTAAATCAACATCTCCCTCAGATAAACACGCACACAGCATGGTGTGTAGCAGACTTTCTGCAGCAGAGGAAAAACTCCTTGACATCTTTATTTTGCTTTTTTTAAATTAACTCTTCTTTTATAGGTATGCCAGCTGCCAAAAGGGGGACAAACTGCGTTTAGCTTTCATTATTGTTAAGGTGAAGTGGAAATGCTATATAGGAAAAGAACAAACAGTTTTTTGAAAAGCTGCCACCCCTTGTATTTAAGTAGAGTGAATTCAAATGAGCTTGGGCGAAGAGAAGGTGTGCAATGTGCGCATTCTGCTTTTATTTGTTGTTGGCAGAAAGAGAGCACTACTAAGGTGTAATTTACATAAAAGTTTCTAATTTAACGCCAAGGTTGTTGAAGGGAAAAATGACCTGAATTTATCAAGGGATTAAAAAGCAGCAGCGATGCCAACATGTGAAACAGGCAGTGCAACAGAAATCTGCTGCGTTGCAAAGCTGGGCCTGATCTACGTTCCAATAAAATTCTAGTAGGCAGCTAACTTTTCTAGGGGATTTACTGAGTAGAAGAAAAAGGCTATGCGCCATTTCCCACATGCTGTTTTATCAGGGAGGCTATTAAACACAGCATAATTACCCTAGTTCAGCCTTGATCACAAAGAAAAGAACAACCACTCCAGCTTTCAAATGTGATAAAGACGACAAAAGCCTCTTTTGTTCCACTGATAAAAATATAACTTGACTGTTGTCACAGGGCCACCTGGAGTGGTGGGTGTGGCCTCCACAGAAAAAGTCACAGGTGCTTTTCCTCTCTCTGTAGAGGGTAGAATACAAGTTTCTTTTGTCCTTCTCTGAGCTGGGAGAGGACAGGTATCAAAACATTTCAAAAACCACAAAATCCACTCACCCCACACCCTGGAGTCACAATGCAAGCTATTCTTCAGATGCTCTAGGAGTTAGTCTGAGGAAGTTCTATGGCCTGTGTTCTACAGGAGATCAGGTTAGATCCTCACAGTGGTCCCTTCTGGTGGTTTTCCGGCCTAATGTCCAAAGTTTTAGCCCCAGCATATACAGCTTAACTGCCCAGGACTTCGAAGCAGGAGCCTAGTAGCTTCCAACATTTGAATTGGACCTTTCCAGAAGCCAGCAGAGTCGATTTTATTCAGCCCTCTCTGGTCCTGGAACCAGAAGCCCAGTAGGGCTTGTTGAGAATTTAATCCGGACAATTAGCCCCTATCTTTTCTGGTTAATAGGTAGTTAAAGCAACATGATTCCTAGGCAGCAGGAATCTGTGTAGGTCTACACTGGAGCTGGAAAGTGTAACATACAGCTCGGGAAGACAGACCCATGCTACTTCTGATCCAGCTAGCACACTAAAAGTAGCACTGAAGATACCGCAGTGCAAGCTGTGGGACGTGCAAGCCACTGGAGTATGATCCCTGGCAGCTTAACATACTTGGACATTTGGCCCCGTCCGGTCACTCTCACTGCTGCAGCTCTGTTACTATTTTTAGCACGCTAGCTTGCTCAGACTTAGCATGGGTATGTCTTGCGGAGCTGGAAATTATACGAACGGTTCACAACCGTTTTGAGCGAAAGCCCCACTAGTTAAGACAAGGTAAAACATGCGCCCCTCCCCCCCACTGGCCATAATCACATATCACCCCTATAAACACATATAATGATAACAACACTCAATTACATAATAATAAATCACTCGTACCCGAGTAAGGCGCCATGCCTTCCCTGATGCAGCCACCACCACAGGCCCTGTGTGGCCACGCCTCTTTCTATCCCTCATGGACTGAGGATAAAGAAGGTGAGCTCTGAAAGGTCGGTCAGGTACTCCAGGCCCCCACCAGTGCAGAGTTGCTCTTCTCCAGCCAGGTGCTTGGCCAGTGTGGAGCTGCTCCTCTGCTCTGGCTGGCACAGAGCTCCGGAGGGGCTGCACCCAGGTGACGTGGAGCTCGGGGGGCTAAATGACCTCACTACTGAAGCCTCATGGACCCCCTGGAATCTTTGGCACACACCCCCAAGCGGCTCCTACCCCCAAGGTTGTGTACCGTTGCCTTACAGCTCCAAGGCAGACATACCCTCTGATGCTCATTTGATTCCCGAAAGCGCCAGGAAGAATTCAAACAAAGAAATTTTGCAGTATATGCAAAGTAGAACAAAACACCCCAAACAAGACGATCTTTCATATTCCATTGATATCACTCTCTCTCAATGATACCACATTCAACGTGCGTTTTACAGGACTACAGAGACTTCCCCTAAAGTGTACATTCCACAAGGCACTACAGCATATCTATAAACACAAAAGAGTGGTCAGTAGATAACACAGAAGTCAAATGCTTCAGCTATAGTTGCTATCCTGATGGTTTCTTGTAATTCCTATCAGATCAGCTGCACCAGAAGTTAGGACCTTATCCACAAGTCAGAACCACCACCACGTGTTATTTATTTATGCACGGAATCAGACAGAGAGCTTCAACATCCTACTTTGTAAATGAAGAAGAGAAAAGAACTGCTAGAGAAATCTCAATACATATCTGGCCTGATTCTATTACACCTGTGTGAATGACAAAACAGCGTAATGGAGTAGAAAATCAGGTCCAGTAAAAATCCCATGCATTCAAAATCCGTGAGTCAGATACTTTTTAAAATTTCATGATTTTTTGGGTAATACATTTTGGATTATTTTTATTTGCCTCTCTGGTTTTTGGCTTTTAAGGTTCACATGTTCAAGCTGTTCTCCCCAGTCACGAGTGCTAGAAACGTCCTGTTTTTTTAAATTGAAAGCTGATATTTTCCTCAGGTCACCTGACTGTAGCAGCCGGGACTTTAAGAAAAATGCCAAATAATCTGAGACCAGCAGTAAAAATCACAAAAGTTGTGACGCTTCAAAACACTGATGATTGTGTTTAGAGGAGTTTTATCATGTTAACTGGAAATACATTTGCAGGGCTGAAATGTTTGAAGTACTGGGGATTGCCCTGTTTATTTATTATAGGCTTTCAGAACAGTGCCCTTACTTATTTATTTCATTTGCTGAAGCTATACCAGATGTCACTTGCAAGTAATTCACTTCCTGTTGAACAATTAGTGCTGGTGTGAAGGGGAAAAGCAGTAATCAAATGCATCACAAGTTTTAAAATGTGAACATTTGCCATGGGGATTCTTCCTGAGCCCTGCCAACAGCTCCTGATACTTCTGTTTGCTCCTGAAGTCCTTACACAGTTACATGAAGATTTTAGTTTCCATAGAAACTGTTGTTGTTGTCTCAAGAGTTTAAAAATGGTCAAAAATAGTGTGTATTTTACAGTCCTATTAGCATATTGCGGATGAAAATTCTTCAGCAGTTAATCATTCAACTGATATTTAATATCTTATGACATTATTAGTTATGTTCCTACAATTAACAGTTTATATATTATTGACCCCCCATACCACACATCAGAGAATATGAATGTTCACAGCTATATATGTTTTACTGCACAAGAACACATTTTTCTGTTCATTGCATGCAGATGTTGAATTTTCTTCTATAGTCGTACACTGAACATTCCAAGTGAAAGAACAAAAACAGGCCTTTACCAGCCCTCACACTGAAATAAAACTGCAGAGGTTGCTACCAGGTAAATGTGAGGGCAAGAGGAAATTAATAAGGAATTCATCCTTTCATCATAAGGAGTAACTACAGATTTACAAATTTCCTCCAGTATTTTTGAAACATAAATAGCTCGGTGCCTGCCCCTGCTGAAGTTCTAAACTGGCTGACGTCAATGGGAGTTTTGACTGAGAAAGGATTACCAGGTGAGGCCATGAGCATTTCATGTTTCAGAAATGAACATACATCGACAGTTATTCCTTCTGGTTTAAAGATGAAATGCTCATTAATCTCCCACTCTCCACATTAGTTTTGCTTCTTTCTTAAATTATGCTAACAACTTTGTAAAAAGCAGAGGTTATGATTATCGTTTTATAATTCCCTCAGCTCTATATATATATCTCCCATTATATTTGGAATCAAGACACTTCTCCTTAATTCACAATTATAAAGGTCTCTTAGTTTTCTTTAGAACATTAGTTCCATTTATCTTCTCATCTGCAAATTTGCTGCAGTGCAGTTTGCGCTTGATATTTGCCCTTGGTTACCACTACTCTTTTTAGCTAAAAGACAAGACTTCAGAAATATTGCCACAGTTTTGAAGTTGGAAAACAGAATATATCCTTTAAAATTTTTTTTTGGGGGGGATGGACGGACAGGAAGGACTGTCTTGGCTAGAACAGAGGAAACTGGAGTTAAATTCCCAGCTCTATCACAAGTCACTTGGGGACAGATTTTTAAAAATATTGAGGCACCACTAGTGGGATTTTCAAAAGTGCGTAGGTGCCTAACTCTCATTCAAAATTCCACTAAAAGATCACCTGCATCTCCATGTGCCTGATAACCTTCAAAAATCTGGTCCTTGAGCTCACTGTGCCTCAGTTCTCCCATCTGTAAAATGGGGATATTACTTCCTTCCTCTGACTTTTTGTCTTCTCTATTTATTATAGAGGTAGGACCTCTGGCTATGTGAATGTACAGAAATCATCACCGTGGCCAGTGATCTTGGCTGGGGCTTCTAGGTGTTGCTGAATTGTAAATAATGATATAATCAAGGGCCTCACTTCCATGCTAACAATCCCTGAATTTCACCAAGTTTCTTTACATACGGGGACTAGCTGAGACCTTCTTTTGTTCACCTATTTTGAACCTTTAGCATACACCACTAGAGAAGACAATGAAAAGGGAAATTCAACGAAAACAAATCTTTGTTTCCTCGCGAAGTGATATCAGTGGAAATCTGGCCTGAAATGGCCCACGTTTAGGGCTAAATTGTAACTGGCTCCTGTCAACACACGTCATCCAACAAAGGGAGCAAGAAAGAATGGGAAGCAGTGGGTGTGACACTTCCTGGGGGTACCCACGTCTACGAGGCAGCTCGCTTCCACCTGCCCCTTAGTGTGAGGAAGTCTTGTCTGTGCGTCAGCTCCACAACTTCACTGGCCACAAGCAATGCAAGTCCTCCCCTCTAGGCCTACGCAGGCCTAGCTCTCTCTAGATAGGTTAGCAGTAGGCACACCCCACTCCTTGAGCCTTCCAAATGTGGTCAGCCCCCTTTCCACGAACACTCGCAGTCTTCACAGATTGGCTGCGCCCAAAGGAACAATACACTCAAACTTACCAGCTGGGCCTCCCGTTCCCCACTCCACTGCACACACAGCACTTAGCTAAACTCCTAGTGAACACCAGCAAAAAATTAATTAACAAAGGAGAGAGAGAGAGAGAGAGAAGTCAGTGATAAAAACAAATGGTTACACACAACATAAAATGATAACACGCATTCTAGAGCCTAGACTTAATAACAAGATAATCATGTCTAATAAAGTATTGTTCACCAGTGCTTTCCAGCCAGGAAAGCTGGCATCCTTTTTTCATGAGACAAGACATGCTGTCAGCTTGTCTCCCAGGTGAAGGACCCAGAATGTACCTATATCTGCTCTCTCAGATAGACCCACCCCGCTTCTCCCTCCCCCACCAATAATATATTGTCTCTACTCGTAAGCAGGATCCCCTCCAGCTGTTTATTTCTTCCTGTCACCCTCTTCTCTGGTAGAGTTTGCTATCTTTCTACTGGTATCCGGCTCAGTATGCAAATAGGCCTGCCCCGTGAGACATGAAATGCCCAGTACTCGCATAACCAGAGAGAGACAGAAGTATTGGTTATCTCCTGCTTAGAAGAAATCTGTAAAAGACACGTCCCCTCCCGCTGACCTCGGCTACCCTATCTTATAATTTTCAGTATAGTTATATACCTTGGTAAACATTATCAGTGTATATACTCTACAATGATTATGATGAAGTTAGTGACCCTAGAAGCCACCTTTGAGTGAATTTTTATGCATGTATCTGATCCAGGGGATCCCTGTAAAACTCTACGCATCACCTGTGCCCCCCACCAGTTGGCACCAAAAGGTTCCTGGGTCATAGTTGGCCAGGTGCACCCAGAGCATGGTGCAATCTACCTAACCCTTTACACGCTGGGAGGATTTTTCCTGAAGCACAGTCCCCAGGGGGTGAGACTTCTCCGCACCACACCTACTTGAGCAGTTAAATACCACTGTTTGAGTCTCAGTTGATCAGGCTATTAGGTAAAATGCTTGACGCACTGGCGCCAATAGAAGATTTGCCACGGTCTTCCGTGGGGCTAGGATTTCACCCACTGAATTTTCAGAAAGGCATTGGACAGCTCACACTGCACGCATGAGAGAGGCAACAAAATGCTCAGTAGGTTTTGGGAGAATTAATTAGATGGATCAAGAAGTTGATCTATTCACACACAGCTGGTGGTGCTGAGCCTCTCAAAGCACGGAAGGTTCAAATAATGCCTGCCCAGAGTGGGTGTTTGAGAGAGGCAGTGGGTGCAAAGAGCTCCTCCCTAGGGCGTCCCAGCACAGGGGAGCCACAAGTGGGCTGCAGTGTGTGGGAGTGCAGCCGTAAGAACGAATCCTGCCCAGAATGCTAGTGTCCCCAGCTAAAAGAAAGAGTCTAGTGAACAGGGCATTAGACTGGGTCACAGAGGACCTGGAATCAATCCCTGGCTCTGCGGCAGACTTCCTGTGTGGTGCTGAGAAAGGAATTTAATTTGTCCCAGGTCTGTGTTTCCCACGTGTTAAAGGGAAGTAGAACTCGCCTGCCTCAAAGGGATGTTGAGAGGATAAACACATTAAAAGCTGTGAGGACGCTTACATTCTATGGTGATGAGGGTCATATAGGCACCTAGATGGAAGGGACATGTCTTGAAGGACCAAGAACAGGAAAATGTCCATTTTATCACAACTACAGGGGAGTATAAAGGGGCTTACAGATTACACCTTCCCAAGAGGTGTAACAGGCACCACACGTTATGGCCCTGGGAGGTATTAAAACATTCACCTTCGTAATATTTCCTTTCTCCAGAGCACAGGCTGTTCCCACTCTACCAGCCTTCCACAGCACATAACAGTCATTAAAGCTCAGATATAGATTTATTAGAGCAAAACATATGATGATAGTTTGAGACAGAGCGAGACAGTTGGCAGAAAGACTAACACTGTTACCCACTACAAAAGAATGAATAAAAGGAGTTGGATATTTTCCGCCTACAGCTAAAAATGACCAATGGAAAATAATTTTCATTTTCACAATATTAAGAAGGCACATTAGAAATTACAGAACACATACAAAACAATAAAATATGGCTCGAGGCGTGGAAGACAATTTTTGAAAATAATACACACAGACAAGTTTGAAATAGACCTGTAAATAAGAGATTCCTGAACTTAAAAGTGCCAAATACTACCAAAGAGGGACTTTATATAATAAAGGAGGAAAATAGTCCTGTGGGGTTTTAGGCGAGCAAGAAACAAGGAGTCACCAAATTGAATACCAAAATCATGATAAATTAGAGGAATGCAAAGGAAAAAAAAACCCCAAAAGCTATTTCTTCCCATTGAATAGACCTTCCATCCAAATCCTCTCTCTCAGGCAAAGAGTTGGGCCTTGCACCATGACCTAAATATCTCCAACTTTAGGGTCCAGTAAGGGTAAGAAGGGGGAGTACGTTCCACAATCACTAAAACTACCCTCCCACAAGCCTATATGAGAGGCTACACTTCAGGACTATTCACAGGTCTAGGTCAATTGATAACAGGTACATGGATGGTACATCACTGCAACGGAGCCAGGGTCTCTAAGACAGCCAGGATGCAGTCAACATAGGTTTACCACATGTCCTTAGCCTAGAATGCCCACAGCATGATATATACGGCCAGATCCTCAGCTGGTAAAAGTCAACTGAAATGGATCTGTGCCGAGAATCTGGACTATGATATTTATATACCATACTTTCTGGACTGATGTAGGATGAGTAGATCATGGATGCTCTACATGTGGGTGTGAACCGCAAGGAGTTTTCCCCTCTGAACAGGTTGTGTGCCGGGGCTGGCCACAATCACAATCCTTGCCCCCATTTGAGTTACAAGGATTATTCCCACTAGTGCTTAATGGTATGGAAGTAGCGGATCCCTGGGCAAGGTATGCTTCCGCCTATTAAGAAGGGCAGTGGTGGTGAAGTGCACCTGCACATCTGGTAGCTTGGGGAGTCAGACGACCTCTCTGATGGCCACCATCTGAGTCAACACACCTGGGGCTGAACCAGTGATGTCCAGAGCTCAAAGCATGAGTTGCTGGTACTGTGGATCTGGCAGAGAGCGAGTCCTGTAACATGCAATCCCCAGGCGAGTGCACCTCTTTGACCAGCATGTGGATAATAGGCACAACTGATCCCAAAATGAGAATTTTGCCCCACCTGGTAAACTTGGCCCTTTCAAACTGCCAACCCAGGTGTTGCTTCTGTTCTGCCCCCACACAATCACTGATGAAAGGCGAGCTGATTCATACAGGTGGAGTACATTACACCACCGGCGGTGGGGTGGTGGGAGTCCTGGTTTTCTGGTACCTGTCAATTAATGCCACTGCACTCGAGCTGGTAATACATGATAACAAAAACAGCCTTTCGGTAACCTAATAAATAAAAGCCCCCAAGTCAACAGCTGCACGTAAATCTTAGCTAAAACCATTTTTGCTAGAAGAACTTGAATGCCTTATATAAAGGCAAGTAGCAATTTAAAATAACGTTCCAACCCTTGTCAATGTTTTATTACTAGTCATCATAAAACCATTAATCATGGTGAACTAATTTGATATTAATGTGGATGTCATAAAGTACTTCTGTAGCATTTCAATTACAATTCAGCATTTCAAATGCTGCTGGCACCACATGAAAAGCTTTGAAAACTAGATATAAATACATTTGAAGATAACCACCGGATATGCTCAGGTACACAGAACCTGCCATTCACGCTGCTAAAATGTATTCTGATGAAACCTGAGCGGCTCATGGGAAAACACCCTGCAACACAGCTGAGTGGAGAGGACAGAAGGGGCACAAAGGAGTGTGGAAGGAGAGGATCCAATGCAAATCCATCATCCACTTCCTCCCCTGAGGTCAGGGTAGGAATTGCATCTCCAGTAACAATTGCAATCCTGAAGCTTCAGTAGCAGCTGTGAAGCAGCAGTGCTGCATTTCCAGAGCCCTGGAGAGATTGTCTTTCCTTCTACAACCTCTGGATATTCCTAGGGCACAGTCCAGTTACCAGAATTGCTTGCTAAGAATTTTCCCTCTGTGAGAGTTATCTGTCCAAAAAGAACAATACAGAAAACATATTTCTGTTACCAACATTCCTTGAAGACAATAGGAGAGTACAAGAAACACCTAACAGGGTCCATAGGGACTGAGTCAAAGACCAATAAAGTCAAAAGGAAAAGACTAATTTATCTCAACATGCACTGGATCGGGCAAACAACCAGAACAAAATGCAAGGGAAAACTAGGACTAAACACAGTCAACAGGCAAGTTAAGAACTTGCATCACTTTGACAGTATCTTTAGAAATAATGCATGAGTTTCCAATTTTTTCTTTATTTGCTGCAAATAAAATATTCACGCAATTATACACGCAGGGTCAACAGCCCAAACGTCTGGACACGTCTTTTCACAGACAGCGTAAATGAAGGAAAAAGCAAAATGGACACATTGCGTTGGACACATTCTCTAATTGCTGCATGTAAATTTCCAAGCCATCTTATCTCAGTTATCAATGCAACCTCGGATACGTGCACAACAGCCATTCTTACCTTGGGTGCTCTGGCATGTTTCCCACATCTAGCATCTTTGACGAAGCTGATATCTAGCAGCTCTGTCTCCTACAAAGAAAAAGTTGAAGTACAGATTGTTACCCATTCATTGAAAATACACACTTTGCTAACTGCACTTGTGTTACCCAGTAATGCTACTGTTAGACCTCGGTCTTCAATGAGCTCTGTACAAGCACGGAGCTCTTGCACACCATTCAGAGTAACTGCTTCGTAGCATTCCTCATTGCAACATTGGGATGGCAGTCATACAGCCTCATTGTTTCCTTGCCAGTCTGTTTTGGTCTCCCCAGCCCCTCATCTCTAACAACAGTTTGAAATATTGATTGTTTCAGGATTCAATTCAAGCCACAATTATTTAGCTTATTTCTTGTGTTGCCAAGCACTCTACTGCAGTTCGTATTTTTCAACAAAGCCTCTGTTTATTGTTCTTTGCGTATCCCTTGTCTCGCAATAATTAGCTCCTGGTTACAGTCTGCAAATGAGAACTGCGCAAAACAGAAGATCCTAACTTTACAATGGAAAAATCTCCATGATTGTGGACAGAATGTTTTGAAAAGTGCACATGGAGGAGCAGGACGCTGTGCACTCATTGATAAGGTGCGCCATCAATTTTATGGTGACTGTTTTCCTTACTACTCAATAAAAATAATGCATCTTGACCAACATCTCTCAGTGCATATGATTTCTTCATCCTCCTTCGCAAAACACAGTGGAGGAGGCAGCTGCTGTCCCGAGAGAGGGAGATGCCCCGCCATGTGTGGCAACAAGGGGGTGCCAAGCGATGAGCTCCCCCCTGCACATCTCAGCACAGACAGCAAGATGTGAGCAATCATGGGGTAGGAACTGGCCCAGGAAGGGCAGCCTTAAGGGACTCCAGCTGCCAGAACGTTGATAGCCCTCTGATAGGTGGAGCCTGGTGGAATGGGAACCAGTCAAAAAAATAAGAGAGAGAGAGAGAAATACACTTGTGGGCAGTGGAAACAAATATACACCTGACAGCACCATTCTCCATCCTTTTCACAGCGGGCTGCCTGTATAAGTACATATACTGTTATCCCTACCCGTGTGCACCGTTTCAGTTCCCGACTGAAGAGCCACTCCCAGACAGACCCACACTGCTGCCACCCTTGCTCCCTCTGACACACCATCGTAACTGAGGTGATTATGGGTTGCATCAGCAAATCAGACCCATGCATCAACATCTGCTGGGAGCAGAAAGGCCTTTGGGCATCTCAGGGGCTTGCATGTTCAATTCCAGCCCTCACCCAAGCTGGGACAGGCTAAGGACATGAAAACAAAATGAGGATTGAAGATCACAGAGCCATCCCCCAAACACCTGGGCAGACCACAGCAGCAAAGCACATCCCCTCTGCATCGGCGCCCAATGCAGTCATGGCTGATAGGCCTGAAGAGTGGCTGATGCTGCTTTGTGCCCCTGACATTAAGGGTCCCAGTTACTGGATCTACTTAGGTTTAGGTGGAGTAGCACCTCTTCTAAATCATTCAGGGATGCTTTGCAGAGCCTCTGTACTGCAGCAGCTCACAGGCGTGACACCTCCTTGTCAAGTAGGAAGTAACAACGGGCCCCTCCCCCAAAGCGTGAGCGCCATCCTTAGTACACAAAGATTGCAACGTGCACTGTATTTTGCTCTCCAGCACTCGGCATGACTGGTCCCCAGGCTGGATTGGGCTCAGATCCTCCACTAGCGCAAATCAACACTGCTTCGCTGCCTTCAACAAAGCAATGCTGATTTACACCAATTGAGGATCTGGCCCTAGGTCTGACTAACATTTCTACATTCACTTCACATTTTGTCCATCCTTGAGCAGAATTTTTTTCCAGACCGCAGAGATGTCAAATTAATGCAAGAATGCTTCCCATATGTTTTTGTTTCTTCTGTGGATTTTTCATGCCACATATGCATACCATTCTAAATGCATCTCAAAATGCAGCATAATAGTTGTAGTGCAGACAGCTAGACTATTTTTTATTAATTTTTATTCCCAGTTCTGATGTACGAAAGATAAAAATACAAGTTATTTATTCTTTCAAGCTGTTCTTATGAACCACTATAGTGCGTGCTATGTGGAGGACCCATTTGGTATACATTAAAACTGAAGGCAGGCAGATTCAGTGTAGGAGACTTAAAGAAAAACATCTGAAACAAACGACGCTACGTGGAATGCTCTGTTGAAGAGTTGCCTATGCAGAGCTAATAATGAGCTTGACTTTGAATTAAAAAAAAATAAGGATGCAATGTAAAGTTTCTGACTTAATGCCTTAGAGACACTCAAATATGAGCAGGAACCAAAATAATGAAATATGGACAAGTTGCATTAATGTTTATCACACTGATAATAGGAATAAGATTTAGAATGGGAAGAGGTAGTCTAGATTTCAGATGTAATAAACGAAAGATGGAGAAGAGAGAACATTTAACAAAAGGGAGACAAGGGAAGGGAGAAACCGAAAAGAGAACCAGGAACTAGAGAGTGGAAAAACAGGGCAAAAAGGAAACTAAAGGCAGTCTCTCTTTCATTGAATTACTGCTCTATCAACAGAACTCAATAGGGTAAAACACTACATACAATGAAGCGTGCAGATTATGACTATCAGAAATTAAGGCTTTATCCGCAGCATAGTTCCACTGACATTAGTCGAGTATCCGGCCCTTAACGTTAAGGGTCACATGGTGATCCCTGTTGTCTCACTGAGTAATATCTTCACCTTACAAGAAGTCCGACTGACTTCAGTAAGATTGCTTGTGGCGTCAACATGAGTTCGGGTATCCACATTGCACTACCGCCAAGCCCAAGAGTTCAAAAGTCATGAGATTGGATTGAAAATCATACGATTTTCAGAAGATGGAAACATTTTGGGTGCTGTGCATACTCTGTTTTTTTGAGACCATAAGGTTCATGTTTTTCAGTGTCTCTCTACAATTATGTGGGCTAGAAACTGTTTTTTTTTTAAACAACAAAAGCAAAGATGGTCATATAATTACAGACTCCCAAGGGGGGGAGAGGGAGTCCAAAAAAATTGCCAAATATCACAATTTTAAATATCACGAGAGATGACAACATTGGCTTGAAGGAAGCTATAGACATGAGGAAAGAAATTCTTCACAGACAAACAAAGGAGAAGGATTTAGAAAACTGAAAGGATTGACAACTGCTAGAAATAAATGGTCGCGATAGTGAGAACATGAGAGAGAGAATGAAAGAAGTCAAAGAAAAAAGGATTACAAGTGAAGACTGAACTACACATAGAGCAATTGTCAGAAGCTTGTTATTGTAGGATTAGACAAGCATTTTATTTCTAAAAAAATAATAAAAAACAAACAATAGCTATGTATTTGTTTTAGGAAAGCACTTCTAGACCGCCCCAAACACAAACATGTAACAAGTTTCTTTCAGATAATAATATACATCAAGAATAAGCCACCCAGAAAGTACAATGAAACAAACATTACCAGCATTTGCATCCTTCTCGGCTCCCTCCAGGAAGGGCATTGTAAGTACAGGGGAGTGGAGTTATAGGGACACAGAGATTTACAAAAGCTGGGCCACCTGAAGGGGGGCTGTGGGTAGATCCCTACTTTTAGAGTGGAATCTGTGAATCCTTACTGCAGCCTTATGCACATTAACAAAATTGGGTAGTAACCCAATCCAACCCCTTTGAGGCAATTTTGTAGGAAGTAGCTACACAAACCACAGGAACATATGCCCTACAGTCCTTGTTTATAAACAGATGTTAGAACTGAATGGTATATTTAGAGAGACAAGGTGGGTGAGGTAATATCTTTTATTGAATCAACTTCCACTGGTGAGAGAGACGAGAGACAAAAATATTACCTCACTCACCTTGTCGCTCTAATATCCTGGGACCAACATGGATACAACACCAGAGCATATAACTATGGTACATTTATGCAATTTAAGTTTTACATGTGCATCCTGACCTGTGGAAACAGTAGCCCTGATGCCACTGTAATTTGCCATCTAAAGGCAAGAGAATGAGGTAAGCACACCCACATAACTGCCACTGTAGCCTGCATTCACTCGGGTCTGAATAAATCAGAATTCATAATGTACCATGTCTTAGAAGTTGCTGGGTTCAAGAATATCAAACCCTCAGGAACTTTGTGTCCTTTAGTAATTGCTTTCATCTTCCAAATGACTCATTAGAGAGAGGAGGGCAATTTCCTATTTTTTTATTTTATATTTTGGACAGGTTTTTGTGAAGCCAAAATATGCTTCTCATCTTTAGTGCTGGGCAGAAAAATGCTGCAGTCGAAGGGCTGCAAAACGGACACTCTAAATCCTGCTGTCCCTGAAATCAATGGGCACAGGATTGGAACCACACTGTGCGCTAGATGAGCTGGGAAAGCCCATGGCAACTGAGACAAAAACAAGATAAGTCCAGCCTGGCACTGAGTAGAGAGATCTGTAACCCATGTTGCTGTGACCTATTAATCTAGCAAGAGAATAATGTCTCTTAATTCATCTACAAGGAAAATGCTAAGAAATGAATTATTAAAGCTGTGATGTTTGTTTTCAACTAGCACCTGAGATGGAGACCCCTCCATACAGGGGTATCCTCACGTTTACGGGTGAGCATATATTCATAAAAACTGTAAATTGTGCAACCCTTCCTGTGTGCTGGGGAGCAGCTACTCACACAAGCAGTCTAATCCGAATTCAACACCAGTGTATATCTTCTGAGGATCTGGCCCACTCTCACTTTTATTAGTTATTTTCTACCACTCAAAACTGAGCTAATCTCATTGCCCATTGGGCTGGGTACTTCCAACTAATAGAACATTAGTTAACAAGGCAAAATTCTTCATTGATCTCTTTGGAGACTTTGGCTTAAAAGTGCATGGCACAATACGGATAATTAAATATACCCTACTCACAAACATGAGGCACTTATCTGCATTTATATACACATTAGGATCATGTAACAGCATCTAATGATTATGGGTCAGATTGTGTAACCTTCATTCATGTTGATGAGCAGTCTGGTTACAAACAGTTGCATGTTCACAATTATGTATTAAGGCCCAGTACTATGTTTCTCGTAGTGTGGATTTATATGTAAACCGTAACACATAAATAAGGACTGTGCCATCAGTTTGTGAACCAGAGTTTCCCAGTAAGATTAATGGCTCATAGTTTCGTTTCTGTGAAATTCTGCATGACACTTGAACCTAAATCAAGATTACACAGAAAATGTAGATGTCTGTTTTGATGACATGGAATGAATCAGCATAGGTATGTACTTATTTTATATATAACCCCACCACACTCCTCAAAAATACCCAATTCTACTCCACCATGTTGAAAGTCAGACTTTGCTGAGAAACCATGTAATCTTATTGCTGTAAATTCCATTCATCCTTCCTCCAAACATCACATCAAACGATGCCGTACACTGCTGTGAAGTGCATAGCACAACTCTGGGCAGATTTGTCTTCAGTGGAGCTAGACCAGTTTACATTAGTAGGGGATTTGGTTCAGTAAGCCCCACTGTAATCTGCATTAATTAAATGATAATGAAATCATGTGGTTTCCTGATTAGAGCTGGCTGAAAGATTTTTAATAAGAAATGCAATTCCTTGAACTTGAAACTTCCCACGGGAACATGCTGACTGACAAAATTTTGTTCAGAAAAAAACCCAAGCCAGGTGATGCCGAATTTTCTATTTTGACAGTTTTGTAATGTTTTGATTGTTTGCATCAAAATGACCTTGTTTCAATTTCTTTTAAATCGATAAAAAAGGAAGTCAAAATCAAAATGAAACATTTTGACTTTATTAAAACAAAATGTTTTGACTGACCTGAAACAATTATTTTGTTTTGAAAGGCATTTCTAAATTTGATCTTTTCTTGTGATTCAGAAAGAAAACAAATTTTGAAGTCAGCGAAATTCTGGTCCTTGCATAGCATAGTTACTGTGTCAAATCTTTTATCAATATACCTGGGCCCAACTTGAGAGCACTGAACTACATTCTTTTGTCAGTTACACCTGCATGAATCTGTAGTAACTGCTTTGTAATCTCATTCAATTTGACAAGCAAATGAACATTTGATTTCTTTTCAGGCTAAACGATCCATTGTGGGAAAAGGTTGTCCAAGTGAAAATGAGTTTGTCAAGGCTTACCAAGGCAAATTCCTATCAAGATAGTTGTTTACATTTATGGACCAGATTTTTAGCTTGTATAAATCAGTGTAGCTGCACTAAAGTAAACAGAGCTACGCTAATTTACACCAGCTAAGAATCTGACCTTATATATTCAGGACTAAATATGTATGCAGACTTTGTGACTCACGCTCATCTCTAGAGCGACTATGATAAACACATCCAGGATTAGAGATTTCAGTAGAAAGTTCCAACCAACGACCAATCAACATTAAAGGATGAAATAGAAAAAGTGACTAGAATAGAAAAAATAGAAAAACTGCTTTCCCAGTCAGGTCTCCGTCATATACCCTTCCCTTCCTTTTCTCTTTTCTTTAGTTTAATCAGTTTGCAATAGCACGCAGCAAAACTAATATCATCATCCCAAAAGGATAACTTTACGAGGGACATGGGAGGTTAAAACCTCTCATTTGCCTAACTCCACAGCCACAGAAGCAAACACAGTTGTTTGCAGTGTTGTTGTAGCTCTATTGGGCCCAGGATGTAAAAGAGACAAAGTAGGTGAGATATCTTTTATTGGACCAACTTTGTGGAAGCAACAGACTTTGGTGCTTCACAGAGCTGGCTATATCATCAGGCTCAACGTGTGGTGATCAACAGCTCGATATCTAGTTGGCAGCCAGGAACAAGTGGTGCACCCCAAGGGTTGGCTTGTTTTTGTTCAACATCTTCATCGTTCTGGAGGATGGGGTAGATCCTCAGAAATTTTGCAGGTGACAAAGTTGCAGGGAGTGGTCGATATGCTGGAGGGTAGGGATAGGATACAGAGTGACCTAGACAAATTGGAGGATTGGGCAAAAAAAAAAAAAAATCTATTGAAGTTCAGCAAGGACAAGTGCAGAGTCCTGCTCTTAGGATTGAAGAATCCCATGCACTGCTACAGACTGGGGACTGACTGACTAGGCAGCAGTTTTGCAGAAAAGGATCTGGGGGTTACAGCAGACAAGAAGCTGGAAATGTGTCAATAGGGCGCCCTTGTTGCCAAGAAGGCTAAAGGCATATTGGGCTGTATTAGTAGGAGCATTGCTAGCAGATAGAGAGGAAGTGATTATTCCCCTCTATTTGGCATTAGTGAGGCCACATTTGGAATATTATGTCCAGTTTTGGGCCCTCCACTACAGAAAGAATGTGGACAAATTGGAGAGAGTCCAATGGAGGGCAACAAAAATGATTGGGGGAGTGGAGCACATGACTTATGAGGAGAAGCTGAGGGAACTAGGCTTGTTTAGTCTGCAAAGAAGAGCAGGGGGTTGAACAAGATGACCTCCTGAGTTCCCTTCAACCTAATCGTCTATGGTTCTGTGATTCTTCAGATTGTGGATGGATGAAAAGATGATACCAAATGGTGTGTTGTCAGGCATCATAAAATCAACTCCTAAGTCAATAATGGAATTTCAGGGTGAAATCCTGGCCCACTGAAGTCAATGGCAAAACCTTCATTTGGGTCAGAACTTCACCCAAGATGCCTGAATTTCACCACAGTGTCTGCACAGATGGTTTTGGGGGTCAGGCTACACAAGGATTTTGAGGTCAGAGTCTCCTCTGCTCTCCATTTTATTACTAAATCCACCTTTTAAAATGGAAGGTATTTAATGACAATAGAAAAGGATCTTTATAAATTAAGTTTCTCTTTACAAATCCCAACTGGTAATTCTCACAGTCAAGTACTTTATGATCTTTTCATCCACCCTTTTTTTTCCCCTCTTAGCTTCTTAAACAACGAGTTGTTAAAAAACACCACATATTATTTTTATTTTCATTCTAAGGCTAGCCTACCTTTTCTAACAGCACAGTTCCCTTCTAATTCCTGGTATATGATTCAAATAAATTATGGGATTTCCTTCTGCTAGCAGATATTTGATGTGGCAATAGCTAGCTATTCAAGTGAAAGGAAACAAATGCGCCTTGTCAGGCCATAAATACCTAAAATGACTTTGTGTATTAGCACTGAAAGTGTAACTGGTTTCCAGGAGGGTAATCCAAAGATGTCACAAGAACACACATTCACGGGAACGATAAACCTGGGCAGTTCTGGGTTTGTCTTCAGTTTCTGCACAATCCAATTAGCAATTTACTTTGGTCATGACTTAAATCTCTGCTAAACAATGTCAGAGGAACCCTCTGTAAAGCTGCCAGCACGCGGGGCGACTAGTGCAGAGAGAGACTGCGTGCTATTCAGTCACTCATTGGTGGATATAGAAACCAGTGTCTTGCTGCTAATGGCACACTTCGCTTTCTGTATATTATAGTCTATACCTTAGGAAAATAGGGCAAACCTTTCAAAAGAGAGTTAAAGCTAGTGAACTTCTAAAACATCCTGAAAATCTGTTGTGCATAAAAAAGCCAAACCCTACCATCTGCTGCATGGGGACACTAAGCAGGGAAGATAAGTGAGACACACACTCCTCTCTTTCCTAGAACGCAGCAGAGTTCTAATCTAGCACTCAAATGACACGTTGGGACACAGGCTAATACCCCAGTGGTGCATGGTAACCCAGGGCATTATTTACTTTCTTAAGGACATGGCAAGACTCCTCTGCACATGCTGCCGTCTGCTATGGATGGCAGCTGCCATGAGAAGGGAAGCTGTAATGGAGCTGCATAAGGTGCATGTTTCCTTCCCAACCCTTCCAGCTCTGCACTGGCAGGCAGAGTCCAGGACCTTCTCTTTCCCTCAACACCACAACTCAGAATAAGAAAGGCAAGCAGACATGCAATCATCAGGTGCAGTAGAAGGGTTATTTAGATTGAGGTGGAAAGGAGGGGTTGGTCTTGAGGTAACACAGCTGTGTCTCATTTTTAAAAACCACACAAACCAGCTTCTCCAAACACTCATTAGTGAATATTGCTACCCCTAAAATATGTGCTTTGTCCTAATTACTATAAGCTAGCAAGAAGGAAATTCTGAATTCTCTGCCTCCAAACAACTATTTAAAAATCAACGCCCACTGTTCTGGCACCCAGAATGAAGCCAGTGTTTCTGAAGTGCTGCAAGAGGCAGAAAATCCTCTGCTGCCTCCACAACTTCAGTCAACTAACAATCGCGTATTTATTTTCGAGCTCTGCTTCCATCGCTGGCAATGCTGACACAAACCCTCTACAGCTCTCCTCCATTTCAGCTGCATTCCAAACCTAGGAGCTAACTCCCACCCACAGGAAGAAAGCCAAGGAGAGAATGACCCAGTGAGGTTCTGAATTCTCACCCAGATTCCTCATCATCCCAAAAACCAGCAGCAAATCCAGGAATCTTCAGAACACCAAGGGCCATCTCTGCAGAGGCACTGTGCCTCCGTGTTTGCTCCGCAGCGCCCTTGTGGCTCTCAACTCCACTGGAGCCATTAGGCCAGTGCACCTTCCACATGCACATCCTAAACGGTCCATAACTGCAATGACTTTAATGGAGTTATGACCCTTTACACCAGCTGGGGATCTGCCCCAATGGGGGTAGAACAGGCTGCAAGCAATGTTGTTTAGTTGACTTCTTTTCACTGAGCTCAGTTGCCACACAAGATATAAGCAGGGGGTGGGTTCCTTGCATGTGTCAATCTGACCCAAAATACAAAGCAAGTTAAACAAGCTGTATACAGATGACTTCCCATAGAAAGAGGAAAGTATTTGGGAATCACATAATGCCCTTTTTTACAGCTCATGAAAACTCATATCTTTCCGAGAAAAAGATTTTTTTAAGTGCCTATCTCACATTGCAGTAAGCCTTAGTGAAGAACAGAAAATGTTCCCACTTTCTTAAAATAGGCTGGTTGGCAAACAGTATTTTCTGTAAATGTGTTTGAAAGAAATGAATTTTTGTTTTCAAGTTTTTTCATGCACATTTTCCAGTTTTTTTTTTAAATTAGAAACTTAATCTTGAGTTTTCAGTTGACAAACTCGAGATTTTCAAAACAAATGAAAAACCATCATTTCCAATCAAAAGGCCCCATGCATCAAAAATATTTTTGGACTGGAAAATTTAAACTGGCTGTCGTTAGGAAAACTAAAATAGCAACCTCTAACTATTGTAGAGATTATTGCTTCTTCACAACCCACTTAGGGTAGGAGCTGTTCCCCCACTTCACAGACTCGAAGGTCAGAAGGGACCATTATGATCATCTAGTCTGACCTCCTGCACAACACAGGCCCCAGAACCTCTCTCACGCTCCCTCACACCCCCCTCCTGTAATAGACCCCTAACCTAAGGCTGAGTTATTGAATGACTTAAAGGCTTCAAGGCATGGAGGATCCACCGGCAACTGACCCTTACCCCATGCTGCAGAGGAAGGTGAAAAACCACCAGAGCCTTTGCCAATCTGCCCTGGGGGAAATTCCTTCCTGACCCCAAATATGGTGATCAGCTAAACCCTGAGCGCTTGGGCAAAGCTCATGAGCCAGACACCTAGAAAGAATTCTATGTAATAACTCAGAACCCACCCCATCTAACATCCCTTCACAGGCCATTTGACATGTTTACCACTAGTAGTCAAAGATCAGTCAATTGCCAAACGAGGCTGTCCCATCAGACCATCCCCTCCATAAACTTAACAAGCTCAGTCTTGAAGCCAGCCAGGTTTTTTGCCCCCACTGCTCCCCTTGGAAGGCTGACCCAGAACTTCACTCCTCTGCTGGTTAGAAACCTTTGCCAAATTTCAAGTCTAAACTTCCTGATGGCCAGTTTATATCCATTAGTTCTTGTGTCCACACTGGTGCTGAATTTAATTAACTCCTCTCCCTCCCTGGTATTTATCCCTCTGATGTATTTATAGAGAGCAAGCATATCACCCCTCAGCCTTCTTTTCGTTAGGCTGAACAAGCCAAGCTCTTTGAATGTCCTCTCATAAGGCAGGTTTTCCATTCATCCCAGTAGCCCTTCTTTGCACCTGTTCATCTTTCTTAAACTTGGGAGATCAGAACTGCACACAGTATTCCAGATGAGATCTGACCAACGTCTTGTATAATGGTACTAACACTTCCCTATCTCTACTGGAAATACCTCACTTGATGCATCCAACGACCACATTAGCTATTTTCACAGCCACATCACAGGTTACCTATGAGCTGCCAATGTGATCAACCAATACACCCAGGGCCTTCTCTTCCTCTGTTACGTCCAACATCATCCAGATCTTGTTGTATGATATCCTGGTCTGTTGGGAATAAACGCTGGCAAGCCACGATAAACATGTCCTTGCATTTCTGTCCCTTGGCTGCACTCGCCATGTTTAAGTATTAACAGCACATCTCCCAGCCCACCTTATCAGTGCTCTGGCCTTCCCTGAGGAAGTACAGGGCCCACAGGACCCTCTCGAGCATGTAAACAGGCTCGTAAATCACGGAACCATATTGTGTATATACTATATAATAAAGGACCCCGAGAGGCCTCGGGACGCTTCTTTGCCGCACTCCCTGTCTTCGCCTGGTTTGTCGTCGCATCAGGTGACCCCAACGTGATTGTGATCCGGCGGTGCGATCCAGCCCCCCCGCCTCATCGGCTGGCAAAGCCTAGGTGCACCACAGCGGGAACGCTCCCTCGTGAGTATGGGGGGGGGGGACTTGTCCGTGCCTCAGAAGGCTCACGCGAAAGAGCTTTCTAAACTCCTCCGACAGACCGGGTGCGCAGCTGCCTCCCTCAAACAAATTGAAGACCTTGTGCGTGTTATAGAATACAAATGCCCCTGGTACCCTGACAGGGGCTCCCTGTGTTCTGATGATTGGCAAAAAATAGGTGCGCGGCTCTTACAAGAGCCCCGCTCTGATATTCGGCATATTCTTCTTTGGCAGCACTGTGCAAGCGCGATAGGGCAGTTGCGGGCGGAAGCGTCCCCTGTCGCGCCCCAACCCACAAAATCCCTGTCACCTACCCCCACTCCTCCAGCCTATGCCACTGCCGACCCTACGGCTCCCCTTGAGCATTCAGACGCCCCCCAACCTGCAAAGGCAGGGGGCGTACGCGCTGCTCTGCATCGAGCTCAAGCGCAGGGCCAGGATCCCCTCACGGAGGAATGGGAAGGGGAACTCCCCGAGCTGTTTCCCGTTCAGTATGCAACAAATGCGGCTGGAGAACCAGTCATAACCTGGGGCCAGCTCAGCTATTCTACTCTGCGGGAGTTAAATAAGGGAGTTCGTGAGTCGGGCTTGCACTCCTCGTATGTGTGGGGGCTAATTGAAGGCATAGCTAATGGACACCACATGATTCCCCAAGATTGGAAAGATCTTTTCCGAATGATTCTTTCCCCAACTCAGTATCTAGTCTGGGACAACGAGTTCAGGCAGGCCGCTCTTGCGGCTCAGTCCGCCCAGGCTGTTCCCGACCAACTTTATGGGGCTGGCAATTTCGCCACGGTCGAAGCGCAGATGCAGCTGCCCCAGGAAATGTTTAAAATCACTAATCTTTGTGTACAGCGTGCTTTACGTCGCGTTCCCATTACTAACAAGCCCCTTCTTTCCTTTACCAATGTTCGGCAGATGGCCTCTGAGCCTTTCCACCAGTTTGTGGATCGGCTCAAGGAAGCCATTCACCGCCAAATTGATAATGTTGAGGCACAGGTGGAACTGCTTCTATGCTTGGCATTTGAACAGGCCAATGCAGATTGTAAGAAAATTCTTCAGCAGGTAGTGCACCGTCCGGGGTATGGGCTAGCTGACATGGTCAAGGCTTGTGCAGAGGTTGGCACCCAGACGCATGCTATGGCCCTCCTTGAGGGGGCCCTCCGTGCTGGAAATAAGCCCACTGGTAATTGTTTTAACTGTAACAAGCCTGGTCACTTTCGTCGAGAGTGTCGAGCCCTGGGGGGGGGGCGCCTCTAAGGGAGGCCGCCCACCCGGCGGTGGCGCTGCCGGCCGCCCTTCGAAAAAATGCCCCCGTTGTAATAAAGGGTTCCACTGGGCCAACCAATGTCGCTCCAATCCTCCGGGAAGCTCCCAACCGGGCCCCCCTCAGGCCCAGGTCTAAACATGGGGGTTGCTAAGGCATCCTCGCCCCACTCCCCCTCTCCCGCGCTTCACGGGGAGGCTGGGATTAATTTGATAAATGCTCAGGACTTGTCCTCAGCACTCCCAGGAGAGGTCCTGCTTATGCCCACTCAGTTGCAGGGCCCTCTCCCCGACGGCTCTATTGGGCTTATTCTCCCCCGCTCCTCTACAGGTGCACAATCTGTTATGGTGGTTCCCGGGGTTATCGACTCCGATTACTCGGGAACCATCTTTGCCCAATTCTGGAGTAATTTTCCCTTATCACTTAAAAAGGGCGAATCATGGGCTCAACTCGTCATCGTCCCTTGTTTATCATCTGATGGGTCGAGTGCGGCGCCGTGCCGTAACAATCAAAGTCCCACTCACCCCTCTCATGATCGAGCCCCCCTCTTCCATCCGCAGGTTTCCGCCCTAATCCAGCAGATACAGACTGCCAAGCCGACACGTGAGTACATTATCAACGGAAAAAAACTGAATGGGTTGCTAGATACTGGGGCGGACGTCTTGGTTATAGCCCAGCGGCACTGGGATCCTGCGTGGCCCTCTGAGCCCGCTCCTTCGGTTTGGGGTGTGGGGGGCATGCAGTCATCCCAACGCAGCACCCACTGGCTCCCTGTGATTGATCCCGAAACCCACGCGCAAGTCGCTCATATTCGCCCCTGTGTCCTCCCAATCGCTCTCAATCTCTGGGGCCATGACCTTCTCTCCCAAATAGGTGCCTCTCTCACAACACCATGACGCGCCCCACCGCTTTGGCGCTCAGGTGGAAGCCCCACGACCCTGTCTGGGTCGACCAATGGCCCCTTCCCCGCGAAAAACTCGCCGCTTTGAAAAATTTGGTACAGGACCAGCTTTCTGCTGGCCACCTCGAACCCTCCACTAGCCCCTACAATACTCCGGTATTTGTAATCCGTAAAAAATCTGGCAAGTGGCGACTTCTCCATGACCTGCGAGAAATTAATAAGTTAATTGAACCCATGGGCCCCTTGCAATGTGGTACGCCAAACCCCAACCTTATTCCCCACGATTACCAATTGGCTGTTATTGATTTAAAAGACTGCTTTTTTTCTATCCCTCTTGACCCTCAAGACACTCAGTATTTTGCCTTCACTGTTCCCGTTTTAAATAATTCTCAACCCACCAAACGTTTCCAGTGGACAGTTCTTCCACAAGGGATGCTTAATAGCCCCACCCTGTGCCAACATTTCGTTGCACAGGCACTTTCGTCCTTCCGCAGGCAATTCCCGTCCCTGCTGGTCTATCACTATATGGATGATATCCTCATTGCTGGCCCTGTTCTCCCCGCAACTTGGCAAGCTGATCTTGTTTCTGCCTTGTCGCCCTATGGCCTTTGTATTGCCCCCGAAAAAATTCAAACCCAGCATCCGTTTCTCTATTTGGGACATAAGCTTCATGCCGCCTATTCTGCCCCCGTCCTTCCAACCCTGAAGGTTAGTTCCCCAATCACCTATGTTACTTTACAACAAATTCTTGGAGCAATAAATTGGCTCCGTCCCTATTATCGCCTTACTACGGCTACCTTGCACCCACTTTTCTCTGCTTTAAAGCAGGGTAAGCACCCAGCCGATCTCATTACCCTTTCCACCTCCCAGCTTGAGGTAATTTCCCAAGTCAATTCTGCGCTTGCCTGTCGCTGGGTGGATCGGGCAGTCGATAATGTCCCGCCCAAGCTCATTTGTCTCCTTGATGTTTCACAGCCCTGTGCTGTCATTGCTCAGGATCTTTCCCCCGCTCTTTATATTCTGGAGTGGCTTTATTTGCCACACGCCCCCCCTAAGACCCTATCCCCCTTAGCCTCCATGCTTGCACAATTAATTATTAAGGGTCGTCTGCGTGCTCTTGCTCTTTTGGGGGTCGATCTCGTGGAAATCATTCTCCCCCTCCCTCTCAAACACAGCGCCACCATGCTGGCCCTTTCAGATGACCTTCAGTTAGCCCTGGCCGGCTTTGTCGGCCGGCTCTCATATCACGCCATGAAAGACCCCCGGCTCCACCTTGTTCAACACCTTCCTGTGCAGTTAATTTCTTTGCTTGCTCCAACACCTATCCCTTCTGCGCTCACGGTTTTTACTGATGGCAGCCCAACCCGGGGGGTCGTCTCCTGGCGCTCCCTCGGTCGGTGGCAATCCCGATTTACCCCCCCCCCAGGCCTCTCCTCAACAATCGGAGCTGGCAGCGGTTTGTCTTGCCTTTTCCTGCTTTTCAGATCAGCCTATCAATATTATCACCGATAGCCTGTATGTTGCCAATGTTACCTCCCAGATTTCTGGCAGCTATATTTCCCCTAATATGGATGTACCCCTTCTCCGTCTGTTTCTTGCCCTTCAGCATTCGCTCCAGATGCGTTCTCACCCTTTCTTTATTGCCCATATCCGTAGTCATCAGCCCTTCCCTGGGTTTTTATCTGAAGGTAATGCCCATGCTGATTCCCAACTCCGTACCCTCCTCCCGTGCTCTGCCATTATTAGCCATGATCTCCATCACCAAAATGCTAAAGCCCTTGCCCGTATGTTTTCCCTCCCCCTCGCAGAAGCCCGTGCCATCATCCAGCAGTGTCCCCAGTGTTCATCCCACGCTTCCTACCCCCCCACCGGGGTGAATCCCTGGGGCCTCTCCTCTAATGATCTCTGGCAAATGGATGTTACCCATTTTCCCCCTTTTGCACCTTGGCGTTATCTTCACGTCTCTATTGATACTTATTCTGGTTTCCTCTGGGTCACCCCCCAAAGGGGTGAAAAGGCCCGCCATGTTTTAAATCACCTTGTCCGTTCTATTGCCGTTATGGGTGCGCCTGCTCGTCTTAAAACTGGCAACGGCCCGGCATACTGCTCTGAAGCCGTTGCTGCATTTTGTTCCCGCTGGAACATTACCCACACCTTCGGTATTCCCTACAATTCCTGCGGCCAGGCCATTGTGGAGCGCGCTAATCGCACGCTCAAACAGGCTTTACTCACACAAAAACAGAAAGGGGGAATTCCCCTCTCACTCCCTGACAAAGAAGAATGGCTCGCTACCGTTCTTTTTACATTAAATCACCTTAACCTTATTTCGGATGGCCCCCGCTTTGTATCCCATACCCAAAAGCATTTCCGTTCTCATGAAGTTTTACCAGCCCCCAAGGTCACTTACCGCCTCCTGCCCGGGGACAGCTGGAGTAAGCCGGTCCCCCTTATCACCTGGGGGCGTGGGTATGCTGCTGTTTCCACAGAGGCCGGACCGGTGTGGGTCCCTGCGCGGTACGTGAAGCCCTGGTTAGGAGATGGCGTGGCACCAGGGCCTGCAGAACCCGATTCCCGACTTCAACCTGCGCCTGACCCAGGACCCCACCACGCCGGTGACCACACAGAGACGTCGCGGAGGCCCAAACCCTCCCGTGACATGGGGTCAGGTCAAGACCCTGGCCAGACAGGCAGAAAAGACCCTTGATGACTGCTACCTCGATAAAACACCAGAAAACTTTGTTGTTGCTCTTATTGCCTGTCTTAATGCCAATTCCTGTCTTTTGCTATGTATTATTGTAATAAGTATGTGTCCCATTTGTTATACTGCCCCCTTGTCTGCACCCCCCCCCTTGCAATGAATGTCTGGGAGCAATTTGCGATTATGCTTAATCGGACCGATTTCTGCCTCTCCCGGCAGGTAGCAGTGGGACAAGTGTTAAGTACCTGCCTGGTCCCGGTCTGCTACGATGCCTCCGAGGTGGAAAACTCCACCTGGTTTTATGGCAGCTTGGGACAAGATACCACTATAAAAAACCTTGGCTACACCGCCTATCATAATTGGGGCACCCAGTCCAAACGCCCCCCGCTTCATGCTATTATGCTTAATACTCCATATGTTGCTAGTTTCAATGCTTCATGTGCCCGAATGGTTAATTGTACAAAACAAAATTGCTCTCTCTCCCCGATGTTTTCCCTTAATTGCTCCTCCTACCTAAATATTTCCTACTTGTACAAGCACGTCTTCCTGCCTAACGGGTGGTTCTGGACGTGCTCCGGCCTCACATTCAATTACATACCGGCCAACCTTTCAGAGGGGGTCACCTGCTGCCTTAGCAGGCTCTCCCTCATTCTCCCGGCAAGAAACCCTCTGTCTAAGCGTAAGCGATCCGCACGCCCGCTGGACCCCTCCTGTGACAGTCACACTTCCCTACTTTCCACCACAGAAACTGTTGCCTTAGCCGTTTCTTTAGTAGGTGTGCCTGGATTAGTTGTTAGAAATAGTAAAAATCTTAATGCACTGGCTTGCTCAGCTGTAAAGGCTTTAAATGCCACTTCTGCTGCTATTTCCCTGTTAAACTCTGAACAAGCTGAACTCCGACATGGGGTCCTGCAAAATCGAGCAGCTATTGATTATCTGTTATTTCTGCACCATTATGGATGTGAAAAGGTGGAGGGCATGTGCTGTTTCAACATTTCAGACCATTCTCACGCTATTGATGATCAATTATTAATGTTACAAAATCTTACTTCCCAAATTCGCATACACACCAATCCCATCTCTGCCTGGTGGGAGTGGTTGGCCTCCCTCCTTCCCGGGTGGGGGTGGCTTCACCAATTAATCACCTATGGAGGCCTTGCTTTGCTGGCCCTCCTTGTGTGCTGTTGTGGACTGCAATGTATTCCATCTCTCATTGCCCTGTGCCTCAATGGCTGCCCCTGGACTCATAAAAAATATTAAGGGAGGAGATGTTGGGAATAAACGCTGGCAAGCCACGATAAACATGTCCTTGCATTTCTGTCCCTTGGCTGCACTCGCCATGTTTAAGTATTAACAGCACATCTCCCAGCCCACCTTATCAGTGCTCTGGCCTTCCCTGAGGAAGTACAGGGCCCACAGGACCCTCTCGAGCATGTAAACAGGCTCGTAAATCACGGAACCATATTGTGTGTATACTATATAATAAAGGACCCCGAGAGGCCTCGGGACGCTTCTTTGCCGCACTCCCTGTCTTCGCCTGGTTTGTCGTCGCACTGGTCTCTCTCTGTATCAGCACTATCTCCCAACTTTGTGTCATCCACAAACTTTATTAGCACATTCCCACTTTTTGTGCCAAGGTCAGTAATAAAAAGGTTAAATAAGATTTGTCCCAAAACCAATCCCCGAGGGACTCCACTAGTAACCTCTCTCCAGCCTGATAGTTCACCTTTCAGTATGACCAATTATAGTCTCCCCTTTAACCAGTTCCTTATTCATCTTCCAATTTTTGTATGACTCCCCATCTTTTCCAAGTAAGTAATAATTTCCCAGGTGGAACTGTATCAAATGCCTTATTGAAATCTAGGTAAATTAGATCCACTGCATACCCGTCGTCTAAAAAACCTGTTATCTTCTCAAAAAAGGAGATCAGGTTGATCTGGCACGATCTACCTTTTGTAAAACCATGTTGTATTTTGTCCCAATTATTGTTAATATCAATGTCCTTAACTACTTTCTCTGTCAAAATTTTTCTAACACCTTTCATACTACTGAGGTCAAACTAACAGACCTGTAATTACCCAGATCACCTTTTTTCCTCTTTCTTGAAATAGGAACTATGTTAGCAATTTTCCAGTCATACGATACAAATCCTGGAACACTCAGGCTCCACCCCTGGTTTAAGATTGAGTCCTTAGGGCTTGTAAAGTGCTTTGATCTTAAAGCACTGTGGAAGCGTAAAATATTACTGCATTATTTCAGCATTCTAATCCCTTATTATCCTGGTGCACAGACTGTCCCTTCGTCCCCATTTGTAGGACTGTTTCACCACATTTCTTGTTATAAAAAGCTGTGCTTTTGGGTCACCCAACAGGCTGCATGCTTAGGGCTTTGACGCCTGCAAGCTGCTGAGGTGGCAGAAGAGGAACATCCATCACAGAGAAGAAAAGGGCAGCCTAGCATGAAGGGATGTAAGCTTGCAAATTCAGCCTGACCAGCTTTATGTACAGTGTCTTGAAATGAGACCCTTGGGCACATGTCTTTGGTCAGGACACTGGAAGAGAAATAATCCATATTCTCGTGCTTCCAATGTGCGCGCACACAGCTAGCCTGGGGCAGTCATTCACCTGAAAACATGAGGGGGTTCTTTTCACACGGTGAAACGAAGTGTTACCATCAAGACTTAACGGCAGAGTTGGACCTCCAAGGGCTGAGCATTGCCTGTGATGTGCTGCGTGCCCTCAGCTTCCACTGCCCCCAAAAGGAGCTGTCAACGCTCAGCATCTGGCAAGACCAGGATTTGCATTTGAAGTATAAACTTACTGTGTTGTGTGCGCTTTTCAGATGTCATGTAAGGTCCCTTTATTTGCAGTTTCTATCCGCTAAACAATTATTCTTAAAGCTCTGCCCAGTAACTACGATAGTGACTTCCTCACTGGAAGGCCAGAGAAGAATAACCGGTAACTCAAAGTGTTTTCCATCTTAAGGATGCACAATCTCTAAAAATATGTCCTTGAAGACACAGAAACAACATTTTCAAATACAGAGGAAATAGGCTGCAGTACACACAACGCACAGTGCTATTAAGAGAACGATTTCCATAATAGAGCACCCTTTCTGATAATAAAACAAAGCAAAACCAGCCCTTTTGGGTCTATGTATTCAGTTCCTCATCTCTACATTAAAAATAAATCATTTGCTTGGGTCTAGAAGCAGCAGTCTGAGCAGACTAGAAATTGGTGCGTCAGAGCTGACTGCGATTCAATTCCTAGTGCCATCTCGCCAGATACAAACTCTCAGTATATCTGAAGAGCATGTTGTTTCAAAAAGATGGACTAGCATGGAGATTTTATTTAAATCTCTGTTGTCTTGGACATATCTGAAGCTCTGGCTATATTTCAATATTGCTGGAGCTTGATGAGATTAGCAAAATATTGCTAATTATTAGTAAATGGATTGATCTGTCGGCAGCCTACACCACTGTGTGACACATTGGGCTGACTGCCCCATGCTGCGGTAAGTTATTCCCTCTGGGTTCATCCAAGAAACGTTTATGGTTTCATCTGGCAAGTCAGGGAGAAAAAAAAAAGGCGCCTTAAATACCTCAGCAATGGCCTTCCACAAGAGTCTGGACTAAGGAGGCTTGATGAGCTAAACATGGTTTCTTCTGGCTTTGAAATGTTCCCAGGAGCATGTCTGAGGTTTCTTTAGAATCCTCAATTGTGCGCTGCTCTGCTGGCTCCCATGACCGTGGTCTCATGATGAGAGAAGGTTTTGCTTCCTTCACAGCCAGGAGTCTGACTGCAGTAGGAGCTCTTTCCTCAATCATAGCGCCAGGGACGTAGACTTGACTGTTGCAACTAGAAGTTGTTCATCAAAACAGCCTTTTTTCCCCTGCACTTAGCAGTGGGAGTTTACACAGACACAAACGCTGCTGATATACCAGATAGATTAGTTTGATTCCATTGTAGCTGTTCCCTACAGTCAGGACTAATGAGCAGGGCCGGATTTACACCTTACATGCCCCTAGGCACAGCATCTTCAGTGTCCCCCCATCCCTGCCTACAGCTGATCTTCGTGTTTTTCGCATGGGGGGAGTGGGGCATGGGCAACTGGCTTGGCCAGCTCCATAGAAGGGAACATACTCACGGCTGGGATCTGGCTTCTGGCCTGGCCAGGGCCCCATGGAAAAGAGGAGGAGCAGGGTGGCGTGGCCCCGGCAAAGAGGAGGAGGAGCAGAGGAGCTCAGGTGCTTCTGCAAGACCCCCAAATTGGCTGGGGCCCCTGTGGTAACTTGGCCCTGTTTAGGTGCTCCTAGAATGCCAGTGCCCTAGGCACATGCCTACTGTGCCTAATTGGAAGTCTGGCCCTGCCAGCAAGCAATAGTGGTAGAACTGATGAGATGGGACCAGAAGTCAAGAAAGAAAAGAATCGGAGGAGGGCCTGTTTCAAAAGAAGGTACAAAGCATTTTGGAGGTAGCTTTCACAACGATATTTTATTCACATCTGTTGGAGAATAACCTGGCAACTTTCAGCTTTGGTGTAACTCAGCGTCACTTTGAATTGACCTTTCATGCAGCAGACAAAAAAGCACTGTCTATTAAGAAGCCTCTCTCTCCAAACCAAAAACTCACCAGGCGAGTTCATCATGATTAAATGCCTCCCCACACAAGAGAACTCGCTTATTTTGGGGGATATTTCCTGCCATTGGCTCATGCTCTCAGGGGATCATGTAGAGACCAGCATTATCTTTTCCCTTTTGAAGTAAGTGGAAGAGTGTATTATTTCCAGAGTGCCCTAAATAGCAGATAGTTGGAGCACAGGCTTTCACCTCATCCATCCACAGACCTGAAGGAGGCAATGCTTTGTGGCAAGCAGCAAGCTCTGCATGATATGCCTGTGATGCAGCCAATGCTGGCGTCCTTAATCATGGAGAACGATCCTCGATGGCACGGGGACATTTGTCCAGCCTGAAGCTTTTGTGGCCTATTCTACATGATCTCCGTTTTGTTGTATGCACTCTGAATTTGTTGACATTCAGGGCAGGTTGAAAAGCTCATCTTTGTTTGGAAGAGACATTTTGGAAAGGACTCAAGAAAGTGAAAGCCTGGGGTTTTCACAGGTGACTTTGTTCTGCAATGGTTTTCTTGCTGATTGGCTGTTTTATGTGGATGGGATTACAGCCTGTATGTTTAAATTGAAGGCAGGGTGCCTCAAATCTTCTAGTGACAAACCCAGTGTGCAGCATCAGAGAAGAGATAACTCTGATATGGCTTTTCAGTTGGGCTGCTCATACCCAGGCTAGGCTAACCTGAGCGGTCAGACTCAAGCGCCGATCACCTGAGTTAATTCTGCAGTGAAGACATACCAACAGTTTAAGATTAAAAAGTGATCTCCGATGTTGTGCGTTCCCATGAATTCCACTGCCAATTTTTGTGGGTTTTGCAATCACATTTTCTTGGTTTTGATTTTTTTCCCCTCTCTCCAGAAA
This sequence comes from Mesoclemmys tuberculata, assembly GCA_007922155.1. Lineage (NCBI taxonomy): Eukaryota > Metazoa > Chordata > Testudines > Chelidae > Mesoclemmys > Mesoclemmys tuberculata. Next base: position 9,014,604 of record ML675614.1, on the reverse strand, counting down.
TATCCAGGCAAACAAGAGAAACTGTCAACAGAGATGAAACTGACTACATACATAGGGCTGTAAAATGCATTCCACTGACTTCAGCAACAGAGAAAAAAAAAATCCCCTAATCTCTTTCAGTTAGGCCACATCTACACTAGCGATCTTACAGTGGCACAGCTGTACCGATGCAGCTGCACCACTGTAAAATTGCTTGTGGAGACACTCTATACCGACAGGAAAGAGCTCTCTCATCAACATGATAAAGTCCCCTGAACGAGCAGCGGTAGATATGTTGGCAGGAAAAGCTGTCTCACCAACATTACATGGTGCACGCTGCCACTTATGCCGGCAAAGTTTTTCTGGCATAAGTGGTAGTGTAGACATGGCCTTTGAGTAATCTTAGGTGTTGCTTGTAACAGTAGGAAGTAAAAAACAGAAGTGTGAATAAGCTGATGTCCCTTTAAATGCTATAAGTATTTCACCAAATTTTTCAGCACCACTGGTTGTCTATATCAAGGAGATCAAGCAAGTGAAAGACAGAGAAGCAACATCCACATATCCCTTCTACACCCTTCCTTGATTATGGGGACATACACTCTGGACTTTTGCCAGATAATTATTTATGAGGCAATAACAAAAACCACACTGGAACTCAAATTCCCTGCACATTTTACCAGCTTTCCTCCGCAGGGATGCTAGGCCTTGGTAATGAAGGTGCTCTGGTGTTTGGGTCTTTAATAAGTAGTCTTGTAGGAAATTCACAAGGTTACAAACAAGAATCTATCATGCCATTTGGAGAAAAACTATATTTTACACATCTCATACAATTATTAATGATTGATATTGATACGATACCATGAAACGAGCAATACTTATCAAATCTAAAGTTACCGAAAGACAGTTAAGGGATAATTCATTAAACAAAAGTTTATACACAGGCCTACCTTATGGGTCTGATTCTACAGTGGTTTCTGTGTTTTTTCTGTGTAAGGACTACAGTCCCAAACCCTTTTTGCAGGTGTAAGGAAGACCCAATATAAGTTGCACAGGCTTCAAAAACTAAAATGGAAGATTTATTGGACCAGATCTGCAGCTGATGTAAATTTGCACTGCTCTATTGAAGTCAATGGAACTACACCAATTTACACCAGCTGACGCGCTCCATGTCTAGATACAACAGATGAGAAGAGTTTAGGTGAGTGCATAATTGTGTACAGCAATCAAACGTGAGTACAGGAAAACATCTTGTAATCACTGAGCTAATCACATTTTCCCCTCTTGGAATTTATAGTTTCTAGTGCAATAACTCAGAGGAAACAAACATTGATGTATTCTCCTGTCTGCCAAGCAACAGATGACGCCACTTGTTAGAAGTAAACTTATTTCTATTTCTTTTTCTCTTAATGTAACCCCCTTCCTTCACTGGGTTACTTTGGAGCAGGCAACACTCACCGGTGTGCAAGGGCGCCTAAGGTTGCTGACAATAAAGGAGATCCTGAGTATCCCAGTGTTGATGTGGGGTAGTTGGGAATCCTCTATCCACCCCTCTGCTGCAGTCCCTTTATTTCTAAAACAAATTAAAATTGGCGGTGCCTCCACCTGGCTGGCCCCTGCACACGCTCAATAGTGGCTTTGGGAGCTGCCAGGACTAAATTTAGTCTGAAATTATAATAATCTGAGACATAAATCTAATTTAACAATTGCAATTATACAAACTAAACATCCAATATCCTTAAATTAGAGTTAACAACCTTTACTTAACAAAATAAAGAAACATGGCATAACAGACTGAAATTAAACATGAACCACAGCGGCAGTTGAATAAACCAATTCATAAAAACAGTATTCACTATTAAACTTGCCTACCAGGCATTCACAGTGCCATTATTTGCCCCACCTCTGGTGCGTGCACTCCCCCAGAGTTCAGACCCTGGCCCCTTTCTTGCGTGGGTGCACTTGAAGATCTGCAGAAGGAGAGAGCGCTCTGTGGGGTCACTGCACCAGTTCAGCCACAGCATCAGTCTGGAGATTGGCAGTCCTGGCCCTGCTCGAAGGGACTGTGTCTTGGCCTCTTCTCCGTCCCTGTCAGTCTCTGCTGCGCCTTCCTTGCAAGCCCGCTGCAGCTCTGTGCTCAATCCCCACGTCAGCAGGCTCCCAGCAGCAGCTTTGGGACTCCAGCAGGTCAGAGGCAATAGCAGCTTTGGGACCTTGTCAACAGGCAGCCACAGCAGCAGCAGCTTCGAGACCCAGCCAGCAGCTTCCAGCCTGGGCTGCCTCCGCCCCAGCACCCAAATGGAGTCCCCCACATGCCTTTCTCTCCTCCTGGAAGGGGAAGAGTCTCTCTCTTTTCCCCAAGGCATCATGGGAGTCTAGTCCCCAGGCTCTGCCCCGCTGTAATTAAGTTGGTAGGCCCCTAAAGTATAGGGTGTCTACATTAACATTTGTAGTTGACATTTTTTAACCCGCCCTGTTTCTCTCATTTTCTATTTCCTCAATGAACTGATTAAGTTTAGTAGGACGGTCATTCATATTGGTGAATTAACTGGGTGGAGTTCAGAATTTCTTACTGGTTTACTTTGTATGATCTATACTTATTTTACTGCATGTTCTCCCAGAGTATGTGGATAAGCACATTTTAAAAATCAAAAGTAAAAAACAAAGAAAAGCAGCATGTAAGAATCTAAATTACTAGTGGATGAATCTCTAAAGATTTAATTTAGATTCATCCACTAGAAATCTGAATGCATAATTTCCTTCATTATTTTATGAATCTTCTAAACACATACAGGAAAATTATTTTTATTTGTGTATTTGTAGTGGTATGTCTCATGCTCTTATATTGTTGGGAGGAAGTTACACTTGAAGTTAGACTTTTTCTACATAAAGAAGTGGGTCATTCTGGAATCTCAGGGAAAGAAGAATTAACTGCCCCCCCCAAAAAACTTGAAAAATCTTGGGTTACTTTACCCTATTGGTCCATGATTCAGGAAAGCATTTAAGCACATGCTTAACTTAAAGTCTAAGTGCTCTTAGATCCAGTTAACTTCACTGGGAAGTTAGCATGCCCTTTCCTAAACAGGGATGGACTTAAGCACACGCTGAATTTGGGCCTTGAAGCCTTTAAATTCCACTTGCAGGTGGAATGCCAATGGAGAACACATGTTTCCTGTAAGAGTTACTCCACTCCACAGAACTATACCTCAGTGAAATCAGAAGTGTTAGACCCTCTTGAGGGCTTCCATCATTCATTTTCTGATAAGAACATTTTCGATATATTTTTATTCTTCTATTCAAGGAACCAAGTAACTAATTCTTAACACTAACTTGATGGCAGATCAACTTATATCCAAAAAACCTATATTAAATAATGCTCAAATTGCAGAGCCACGTACTCAAAAGTTAGCAATTGCCAAAACTAAGGCTGCATGTGGAACCTTAATTTGGCCCCCATGTGCAGATGCCTTATCATACAGTCTTTAACTAGAACACCACATCCTATCTTTTCCACAGGACCTTTACTTAACATGTGCAAATTTAGATTTCTCACAGGCATATATAATTTGTCCAAATCTGGACAACCATTTTCATGGGGTGGCAAAAGGCCCAGCTATGTCAAATGGGCGATCCCTGCCTAAGCCAGATTTAAAATCCTATGGGGATGACAGTATTGTGTTCTAGAATTTAGAATCTAGCACTTTTTGGCTCACGGAACAGACAGTGGAAAATTAAGAAGTTTGTGGGTTGGGGAATATAAGACTTCAACAAAATCCAAGCGCTAAATATGGAAACTATAGTAATAGCATTAGTTAACAGAGATAGCCTCGGTTTGTTGCTTTGTGTTTAACTCCAAAACAGTGTTCTCATGTAAACCAGACAAACATGAAAGAGAGAAGAATGCATTAATTGGGAAAAGGTTCATTGCAGTCTTCTGTCGTAAGGAATACAAATAAAATGTTAACCAAAAACCTTTTGAGATCAAGACAATAAACTATCTAAAAATAGCAAACGTGTTATAAAATGACCAAACAGTGCACTAGAAAAAAACCACCACTATACTCCAGAATCTAGCAAACACAGACTTTTGTAACAGACAGCACAGTTAATTCCCATGTTTTCAACAAGTGGAAGTTTTGAAATGGGATGTTAATTATTGACCACTAAGAAATGGAAGCTACGGAAGGGAAACAGGAAGAATTTTATCAGGAAGCTAAATGGTGCCTCCAAGACAGCGATTGTAGTGACTGTAGTAAAAACAAGGCGAGAGCCAAAAAATATCTTTCCCTCCGGGGGTGGGCTGGGAGAAGCTACATGGAAGGATATTAATTTCTACACTGGTCACACTAGGAGTTTTAACACTGACTTCAATAGGAGCAAAGTTAGACCAGCAATGAGTACTTCTGAACATCTCGCCCCAAGTCTAGGTAGGCTGCGAGTCAGTCAGAGCAGGGAAGATGAAACCAGAAAGTGACAGGCTCAGAAGGGAGAAAAAGCAGGCATTCTAGAAAGGCAAGACATGTCTTCAATGTAATGACCTCATTTGCCATGTGATATATGGCAGATTTTGGAAGCCTCCACTCCTGGAGTCCTGTGATTATAGGAGGATCTCAGCTTTTATTTAAATAAAAAAGTCTACACTCTTAAGAGTTACAAAGGAAAGGCTGAAAACATGACCCAAGTGTATGCTAAAGCCTCAGAAACCAGAAGGCAAATAACAAGACCCCCCCCAACACACACACACAGAGAGAGAGAGAGAGAGAGAGAGAGAGAGAGAGAGAGAGAGTCACCAGCCCCTTAAAAAATCTCATGATTTTTTCCAGGCCCAATGCTGAGGTTAGCAACACGGGGTACCTACCAAACCGAACTGTTTCAGACTAGCTGCCTTATTATGTAGTCTTTTCTTTCCATCTGACTGACTATCCTTGATAAAGCTCGTTTTCAATAAGACCAGGGGAGTCTCAGAGTATCCATGAAAGGAAAACAACCTTCTGACTTCTGGAGAAAAGCAACTGGTGGGAAATAAGCTTCAATGAACTTCACATACAGGCTTCTCTCTGTTGCATCCCCCGTCTATAGGTCTGGATCAATTACTATCAAAGCTGCAAACAAAACTCAAGGTCCCGCTGAATTCCCTGCTTTTGGCCAGCCACTCCCTGGCTGGAGTCTTGTTCCTCTGGTGTCTCAAACTCTTCTCAAACTCTTGTGGGAGCCTTCTCGCTCTGTGGCTCCTCCTGACACAGCGACCTCTCTGGGCATGTCTAAACTGCAATTAAAAACACACGGCTGGCCTATGCCAGCTGACTTGGGCTCATGGGCCTCGGGCTGCGGGGCTGTTTAATTGCAGTATAGACTTTTGGGCTCGGGCTCTAGGATCCTGCGAGATGGGCGGGTCCCACAGCTTAGTTTGCAGCCTGGGCCTGAAAGCCTACACCACAATTAAGACAGCCTACAACCTGAGCCCAAGTCAGCTGGCACAGGCTAGCCACAGGTGTCTAATTGCAGTGTGTACCTACCCTCTGACTCTTTACAGAGACCTAGCTGCCCTCTATCAAGCCCTAGAATGAGCTGTTAATGAGGCACCCCTGGGCTGCACCAGTGCTCTTTGAAAAGGCCCAGTCCATGCTATGACCTATTTTATTACCAGAAGTGGCCCCATTTAAGTCAATGGAGCCTCTCCTGGGGCAAGAGGCTACTCGACCTGAGTAAGGGGCCGAGGATCAGACCCTATGTTACAAGGTGAACTGTTATTTTATCAAGTGTTAAATAACCTCGCTAATTTCTTCAGCCAAGTGACTAATGTAACAAAACTGCCCGCGCAACATATTTCACTGATCAGTGAGTTTTTGCAGATCAGCTTGCCTGTGCCAATCCAAACTTAAACCACAAGCCAGCTTGGTCTTGTCCTACTCTTTCACCACATTGGGATTATATCCCCCAAATACACAAAAGTTGTTTCAAAGCACAGACATGTGGCTTTTCCCGTCTCCTAATAGCGTACAGGCTGTCAGAAAAGTTTTAACTGAAAGCCCTGCTATAAATTTAGGCCATCAATCAGTTGTTGAAGACGTGTCAAAGCGAATTTTTAGCCTTGGTTTTTATCAGTACTATTTTGCCTCAGGTGTTTCATTCTCACTTTGGTCTGTACAATATCATCAGTTTCACGGCTTTATAGACAAGGCAAGAAAGTTTATGCACCAGCTACAGTAGAAACAAACCAAACCTAAACAACCAAAGCAGCTGAGACTTAGTTGGCACTTTGGAAAATATGGATGGAAAAAGTTACTTCTACATGTTAGCTATAGATTTGGGATAAATTTGTAAGCAAGCAGAATACTCATGGAAGGTGCATTCCAAGGACTGAAATAATTTTTATACTAGTGCAAAATAAACCGTATCAATCAAAAATACTGAAAAGAGAAAACAAAAAATGAATTACCCACAGATTTCAATTATCTACACCCAGTTCCAGCCTGTCAAATGGAACAGTAATGGAATGAATAATAAATACAGCAAACACTGCAGGAAGCTTATTTTTCCTGTTATGAAGTCTGGCTCTAAAAAAGTGGAGATGTGTGATGTTTTAGTACTTTATCAAAACACTTATTTTTAAGACCGTGGATCACATTTTCCAAGTATCCTCTTAAATTGTGCCAGAACATAATTGTGTGCATGCACTATCCTGCGTTTGTGTGTGTGTAGAAAGATAAATCTGTATGCATCTGTTTCTTCTTGCATACGCAAGTTCTTCTCCACTCAGATTTGACAGGGTGCAATTTAGGGGATTCCTCTGAAAATCTGGCCCTGTGTGTCAGCATAAATCAGAGTTCACCCATTATAATACTGTAAGTTTTATATTAATTACTGCAGATTTCACATATATCTTATAAACTATTACTCTGGAGCCAAAGTCTATCACTCTTATTCAAGCTGAATTAACCTTATTCTTTTAGAAGTCCATTCTTTGGAGTAGATCCAGTCATTTAAAAGAATCTACCTGTGGGTAGGATATTACCTCAATCTCAGTGAGAACGGTATCATCTGGCTCCTAATGGTTAAAACAGGAAGAGCTGGGATTTTCCTTACTGTCAAACTTGAAGCCACATGAATAACTACAGTTGTGTATACAAAATCAGTTGAGATGTATTATGAAGTATGGTGGAGTCAGCCTTCTTCAGAAACAGACTCAAAGAGCAAAATAATTCTGGAGACGTCACAGCGCTAAAACAGCTGATTTCTTGGGCAGTCTCATAACACTATATGTGATTTAGCATTTCCTCGTCACTGTGACATTTCCAGAAGCATATGGAATTGTCAAGTTCATTTTTCCAAGCCTCTTTTGGTGTCCCATGTTTAAGAAGGATGAATTCAAACTGGAACAGGTTCAGAGACGGGCTACTAGGATGATCCGAGGAATGGAAAATCTGCCTTATGAAAGGAGACTCAAAGAGCTTGGCTTGTTTAGCCTGGCCAAAAGAAGGCTCCGGGGGGATATGCTTGCTCTATATAAATATATCAGGGGGATTAACGTTAGGGAGGGAGAGGAATTGTTTAAGTTTAGTACTAATATAGGCACGAGGACGAATGGGTACAAACTGGATATTAGGAAATTTAGACTTGAAATTAGACGAAGGTTTCTAACCATTAGGGGAGTGAAGTTCTGGAACAGCCTTCCGAGGGAAGTAGTGGGGGCAAATGACTTATCTGGCTTTAAAACTAAGCTTGATAAGTATATGGAGGGGATGTTATGATGGGATAGTTTAATTTGAGCAATTGATTTGGATTATCGGCAGATAAGTCTGCTTAATGGTCTGTGGGAATGCTGGATGGGATGGGAACTGAGTTACTGCAGAGAATTCCTTTTTGGGTGCTGGCTGGTGAGTCTTGCCCACATGCTCGGGGTTTAGCTGATCGCCATATTTGGGGTCGGGAAGGAATTTTCCTCCGGGGCGGATTGGCAGAGGCCCCGGAGGTTTTTCGCCTTCCTCCGCAGCGTGGGGCATGGGTCGCTTGCTGATCGATTCCCTGCAGCTTGAGGTCTTCAAATCTCACTTTTGAGGATTTCAATAACTCAGTCATGGGTTCGGGGTTGTTATATATGTGTATGGGTAGGGTTTTGTGGCCTGCCTTGTGCAGGAGGTCAGACTAGATGATCATATTGGTCCCTTCTGACCTATGAGTCTATGAGTCCAGCATCTCTTATGATTTCAAATGTTCCTGTCTTTTAGAGCCACAGAGCTGTTTTAGACAGAATCCATTCCTAGCAATGTTGTGATATTTAGGTTATGCACATCAAACTCACTATCAATTTGTGTTAATGTGATTAACTAAAATCTTATAAATGCTAGAGTAGAAGAATCCCAGTTTGGATTGTTTAACTTGTTTTCTACCTCAGATAAATTATAAAGTATCTCTGCAGTTCCGAAGAATCTTGAAAAAACCACTATCAAACATATCTCAGAGTTCTGAAACACCCGCAATCCATTTCTGACATGCAGTTGCAGCCCCGCCCCCCCAGTACATTTACTGAAATTGTACCAAACTTCAGCATGTGTGAATCAGTGGGTTTCATTAATACCGGAGACCAGTTTTCAACATTTTTCCATTTTCACAACGTAGGTTTGAGAATTTCCAACTTTTCCTCAGTAAAACTGAGGTGCAGAGATCTGATATTTTTCACCTCTAGCTGCATCCAGATAGTTTGTCCTTCTGTTATATTAGGTTTTAATATAAGATTAAATGCTGTTTGGTACAAAAAGAGATCTGGAAGACCCAGACACATCCCCCCCCACACCACTAATTAAAAAGAACAACTGGGTAATTACTGTACATTTTCCCTTGGTAAACTCTCCCTATAAGGTGACTGGAATACAGAAATTCTAAAATCTGTGTAGCAGTGCTGTGCATTTAACAATTGCTATAGAAATGGCTGCATTTCAGAGGAAAACAGCTATTTCCCTTTATATGTATAATATAAAAACCATGTGCCTACACTATTCATATGCCTGTCTCTCTCTCTCACACGCACACTTGAGACAGATGCATTTGGAAAGTTGCCAAGCATGTGATAAATAACATTTACCATCTAGTCTGAGTGTCTGAACTCCCCTCCACCAATCCATCTCCAGTGGGACATATAAGATTCCAAATCTTTGAACAGCTTCAGATGCCATTAAAACAAACATAGCTCACTCATCGCTTCACTACATCCGAGCAATGTCGACAAACATACATTTGCTAATAAACCATGATCTAGCATGCAACACAGGCTCTCTCTCTCTCCATGTGTATATAATATATCTGGAAACACACACCCCACAATACAAGCCTCGATTGTTTCTGAAGTGCTTTGAAAAGAAATGACGATGAATAGACCAGTGACCCATCTAGTCAGAACCCTGCTTCTGATATTGGATAGGAAAAGGTAAATCTGTTTGATTCATGGCATACACATAGGCAAGTTAGATAAAAGCAACGTATTCTTGCTGGAAGGTGCGGTGTAATTACTTCATTTCTTAGAATTCAGAAGATAACACACAAGAACCCAGAAAGAGAGAGCGACAAAGCAGGCTGCTCCCTAAAATAGAGAGGCGCTACTCACTTTATTCTAGGCTGGCTTTCTGCATACTGACTGCTACTAGATGCAGATAGCGCACTGCCCGACAGGACCCCTAGCCTGAAAAACAAGACCAGGAACTCCCATTATAAAATGAGGATTTTCAATACACCATAACATCGATTATCCGGGAATTCTTCAATTGTACATCAGTGGTGGGAATATTCTTGCTGGTCCCAGCCAGTGATCATCTTACACTCTGAAACTTGCACACTCTCATTCACATTAACCATCTATGACATTCCAACATGGCTACCCCAGCTGCTTGTCTCAATGACAGCTCACAGCAGTGATTTTCCTTGGACTCTGCATTGCGTAAACAAGTCTGAATTTGTTCCTATCATTTTCATTACATTGAGTGCACTCTTTTTGTATGATGAGCTAATATAAAATGGAGCACCTCGATGGCCCAACATTCATTACTTCATATGGTTCTGTCCTATCTCCTCCAACACTACTCTTTTCTTTCCAGATGAAAACACCTACAATTATTTAATGTGCTTGTGTGTGGAACTTCCTCTTCCCTATACCTATACCTATACCTGCAGATAGGGAAGTTGTATTACTTTTACTTTAAACACAGCATGGAATTAAGATTAAATTTAAAAGGGGGCACCAGTTTGAAAAAAATAAACCACCGCTATCTGATTACGTTTTAACTACTATACTTTCCAGTAACACCTACAATTCCTAAGGCTGAGAGAGAGGAAACTATTCGCCCATTCCCTAATCTTTTCAATTTATTTACTTTGTGCATTAGGCAACACTTTGTGCTTAGTCAGTTGCCCTGTTTTGCTAGGGTGAGCCCAGGTCATATCTTTTATTGGATCAACTTCTGTCGGTGAGAGAGAGACATGCTTTGAAGCCACACAGAGCTCTTCTTCAATGGACAGTTACATTTCTGGTCTTGTGAACCAGCATGACACCCACGCAGGCATTGCTGGGGGCGAGGAGGAGGGGTGAGGGAAGGGAAAAGAACCCCTGTGCACACTTTCTCCCAGGCTTTGCTAAAAGGTATGTAGCAGGAAGAGCATGGCAGCTGCTTCTGAGTTTGGCTCCAGGAGTCTCTCCCCTTTGGATGCCTGCAGACCCAAGGAACAACAGGCACTGAGAAGAGGAGCAGCTTGGGGAGGGCTGGGGTGTGAGCAGTGAGCAGAGCACATCTGGCTGAATTGCTTTGGAACTGGCCCACTCTCCTTTCCTAAAAGACCGTAATAAGCAACAGCAGAGAAACTTTTAACATGGTATTTTAAAGGGAACAAAAGCTGGGATCCTGCATCTGAAAGTTTATTTTTCCTTTTATTTTAAAAATAGCTAAATTAGCAAAAAGTCAAGTTGACAGTGTCTCTTAACACATTTAAAAAAAATGGAACTAAAGCCAAAGAAATCTGTCATTTGATGCACACACCTAATGATCCCCCTTAAACCACTAGGAGGTTCTCTTCATATTCCACAACAGAATTTGCCCCCTTAATATATAATAAATGTTCCATTTCTTATACAATAGGTGAGATATTCAGCTGGTGAAAATCGAGGTATTACATAGGAAATTGACACCAGGTGAGGCTCCCATATGTGAGCTGCTGCATTTGTAAGGAACAGCTAGTTCAGCAACCTGGGTAGAATATGACTAGTATATACCTAAACATTGTTAAGTTAGAGCTGATGGATGGACTTTTTGACATGTTGTTCTTCTCAGCAGAGTTAAAGCTCTTTTTTCAGCTTGCCTTGGTGACATGCCTCAGCTGAAAAAAGCAGAACATGACACAGCTTTTGCTTTACTGCAAGGCATGGCACATGTCAGAAAATGCAGCAGTTCCTTCCCAACTGTGGAACAATTCCAATGCAGTTATTTTCCTCTCCCACAGGCATCGTATTCCAAAGCAGTACATACCTTAGTATTTCTAACTTCCATTTGGGACTTGTACAGAATTGCCTATTATTGATGTTTATTGGTTCTTTTGATTCCTGCTAGTAAATTATGAAGTACCATCCCAGGCACTAGCTCTAGTGTCTGTGTAATCCAAACTCACCCCAGACAACATGCAGTGACATAAATCCACCGCTTGTCGACAGGAACTGGATTTTGCTACTGGGCCTCTGGATTAGTCAACAAGCATTCACAATGGTAGCACCTTTTACATACTCGTACATCTCTGGCTCCATCCTGAATTCCTTGTACACCTACAACTTCTGTTCTCCTCAGCGAGAGTTTTGGGTGTACAAAGAATACCAGATCAGCCCTCTCATCAGAGAACACATTTCATGAGCACAACATTTATCCTCGGTTTCAGACAGCTGCACGTGAATACGTGATGTCTAGGATTTACACCTCTTGCTTTTAGCCATACAAGGCTCTTTTCCCCTCAGGATCTACCAGCTGATGTGTATCAGAACATTTTGGATGAGATTTGCAAGAGCACTCAGTGTTGGCCTAAATCTGCTCCCATTGAAGTCTAAGGTAAAACTTCCAGTGGTATCAAAGGGAGCAGTGCCCCACCCACACCGAGTGCTTCTGAAAATCCCAGCTATATAACCTACCAGCCCTGCTACAGCTGTGGAAGAAATGCAACACCCTACTACAGCTGCAAGTGGCAGCTAATTATCTCTTCCCAAACCAGCTAACTATAAAAGATGTGATGTGCTGAGTATAGTCTAAAGTTACTAGTGCCACGCCCCACCTGCTACAGGGTATACGCAGAATCCTGAATGCAGGACATGGCAGATAAAAAGCCTTTCCAGTTTAACTTTGCTATGCGGCCAGCATACCACATGGGTCCATACACTGTGACCAGGCACTTTGATTTTAAGGTCACTTTCATCAGAAGTCCAAGAAGTGATCGTTAAACCACATTTCAAAACCTTCCCTCTTTAGGAGTCTGTTTTAAATATTTAGGCGCATGCACTGTCTATCTCTGTAGTTCGGGAACAAAATATTTCAAAATACAAGTCACTATGCAAACTGAACAAGGTAGCTGCACAATTCCGAGAGCAATATATTAAGGACTGTTTCAGATACTCATAAAAATGGGTGCACTGTTTGTAGACTTATTATAGGAATCTTGGTATTATGGAAATAAGAGCTCTTACGGGACTGACTCCTCAAGTCTTCTTAGAGCACGCAGCACACGCTGAGTGCTATAATTAAAATAATAAGATCTCATAATTTAGGTTTGTTTCTCTGCAAGCACTGGAATGGACTAGCTATTGTAGTCCTATAAACATTTTCTGACATGAGCACTGGACAAGCTCTGCTTACGCAAACCCAAATCGCCATGGGCAGGTGGGCAACTAGATTTGGTGAATCAATCAAACATGCTGCCATTTTATTTCTATACGTTTAAATTGTTTTTTTTAAAATGTATGGCAGCTGCAATCCTCTAACTGCTGCTGAACATTAATGACACTCAAAATAGAGCAGGTTTGAAAACTATGCACTCAGCGGGGAGCAGACAGCTCAAAAATCTGCAATGGGGGAAATGGAGCCGTGCCCCAATAGACTGCCGGTGCTGGCTTATGTAAAATGAGTTGGTACTCTCACTGGATTGCAGGCCTGATCCAAAGTCCACTGAAGTCAGTGGGAGTCTTTCAGTTGATTTTCATGGTCTTTGAATCAGACCCTCAGTGAGAACAGAAACTGCGCTATATTCTCCTCCCTAGAGGGGCTAGGGTGAAGTATAGTGACAGCGCAGCTTCTGCTGCCACGCTCCATGTCTCAGTATCCGAGAGAGTTTCGGTCTTAAGGGCTGTCAATTTTTGTCCTCTCAAAAAAAAAAAAAAAAACCACACCACAAACGGGGGGGAAAAAGGTCATTTGTGACCTGTCAAGCCAAGAGTTTATTGAACACACACACACTCTCTCTCTCCCTCTCCCTCCTTCAAGGAATGCCAGCCGTGGTATCTACTCTCCTCATTTTAATAGACATCTGCTGTTGGGCGCCCTGTATGCCTTTCTTATCATATGAAAACAGTCAATCATCTCCAGGAGCTGTGGAGTGAATCCATCTAGACGACTAAGCCTGACAGTCCTAACCACATCAGATATGATTTAAGATGCCAGCTGTTGGCAACGTATTGCATCTATTTCTGCTCTACGGTTGTATTCTATGTAACATTAAATCAATAAAGATGCATTTGTTTGTGCCGTGTGCTTGAAAGGCCTCTGGGCACCTTAAGCCAAAATTAACTAAGAGGCGAAATCTTTATTCTCTTCAACATAGCTATGAGCTGAGGTCGTCTGCAAGCTTCACAATGGCTAAATTGGCCTACCCAGCAGCAGGAGTGAACAGCAAAGCTGCCCCCGTTGCCAATGCTGTACCCCCATTGAAGTAGCTGGCTTTACTTAAGGAGTACCCCATAACTCCAGGGAGGAATGAAATGTGGGTCTCAGCAGCACCTCCCTCTCCCCAGGCCAAAAAAACCCCTTCCTCTATGGCATGAAGAAGTTCATACTCCCTACCCAAGATCCCCCATATCCTGCCATGCCAAGCAATTGCATGGCACATTTTTGGGTGTGTTCCACAATGAGGGGGCTGAGCACAACCATCTGCAAAATCGATTCTCCATGGAGCAATGTGTCTCAAATAAACTGCATAGAGGAGTGGAAAAGAAAAGTACCCAGCATCTCTTCCCCCATACGGTACATGATGCAACGGCACAACCTGATGACATAAATACAACAACATGGAAAACAAAGATCTAGAGCCTGGCTCTGAAAGTTACCACCAATGATCTTTTGTAACTCTTCCATTCTTCATGTACACCTGTCTCCAAACAAAAAACCAAGCTTCCAGTCCTTCCAAGATTATCCCTTGGGATGGACAGTGGTCCCAAAGTGCTGACTTTGGCTGCTATGATGGGATACTGAGAGTGAAAATATGCAAGATGAAATCTTGTCTATAAACATACTACACAAATCTGGGGGTTCTCATTCGTCATTAGGGTCAGTCTACACAGCAGCCAGGAGGTACGATTCCAACCCATGTAGACATACCCAAACTATCTGATCTAGCTAGCTAGCAACAATAGCCATAGCAATACTGGTGGCAGCCATTCAAAATTAGCTCGGCTGTATGTACCTGTGTTGCAATCACACCTCCCAGTCGCAATATGGTTACAGCCTTATACTAGTTGAGTACATTTAGCCTATAATGGTAGTCCATACACTGCGTTGTTTCTCCCTGCACTTCAAGGGGGAACTAACATCTCGAGTACAAATGTGGGATAAAGATGGATACTTATTTATTCTTCATGGCAAGCTCTGTGCCTTATGTAATACACTGCACTTACATAGTGCCTTTCATCTCAATGTGCTTTAAGTATTCGTTTCAATGGGAGTGGTCAGTTTCTCAATACCTGGATCTGACATACCCAATGCAACAAAGATTTTGCCTTGTGTGACAAACTAAACAGAAAGGTTCTCATATTCATTAAAGAGGGTAGAAATGTTTCCAAAAATGCTCTTCCGAGACTTTTACTTAAATTAGCTTCAGATCTGTCTATCTGGCTACATGGGCAAACCATAGTAAACACAGCCTAGTATATTCAGCAGCTCGATTCTCCACTCACTCATGCACATTTTACTTCAGCGTAATGCCACTGACCTGAGTGACATTATTCTTCATCTGCCCCAAAGACAGCGAGTGGAGAATCAGGCCTACTTCAGGTTGTTTTCTTTGGTTTTGAATGCTCAGAGACGGTCAGCAGACATTTCTAGTCACGCGTCACTTCAGCTCTTAGTCACACGCGCCTCCAGATGAAAGCAGCGTAGCTAATCAATAATCTTTCACTTGCGTCGTTCACAGCCAGCTCGCGGCACTGATGCACTTCGCAAGTTAGAGAGCTCTGGACACAGACCACCAGCCAAGAGGGAACATTGGTTAGTGGTTACAGAAAGAGAGTGCGAGTCAGGACGCCTGGGTTCTAGTCCTGACACTTTTACTTGTTTGCACCGTCTCAGAGAGGCATTTTTAGAGGCATTCCACACACCCTCTCCCTTTATTGAATACAGGGGCTAGTCTAACACAGCACTAGGCATACAAGGATCCGACATACACTACACACATCAGAAACAACTCAACAGGTCAGACCTGAGAATCAGAACAGCCCTTCTATTTCCTTCTGTTGGAAGAGGCAGGCTGGCTTCCTCCAGCACAAGATAGCAGTGCTGTATCTGTAGGGTTGCTCGCAGTATTAGCTACGGTGACCTCAGTCGTTTTCAGATTCCATTTAACTACAGTGAGCTCCCTTTTATCAAACCAATCTTAAAAATCCAGGATGACATTGTGGCTGCCTAGGTGGTACAGCAGAGGACACCAACAGCAGCTTTTCCCTCTAATGTTCCTACTGAGGGTATTGCAATAATGTGCTCCTTGGATGCAAGAGGGGAGCCTTTTAGCACTGACAGCAGCAATTGCTGCTCCCAAGGGACTGTCTCGGAAAGATGGGTGTGGGGTCAGAGCCCCACCTCCCTCACATTGGTCAGTGGCAGCAGAACTGAATGAGGGGCAGCCCATGCTACACCGGTTCTCTCGACGTAGTAACTGTCTCTGGTGAGCACGATAGATCTCCCTGCCTCCCTCCCTCTCTCCACCTCTCCTGTGCACCTGCAGGTAATAAGCTTGATCCTAGCTACTACAGGCAAAATGCCTCTAGACACTAGCACGTGGGCCACACAACTTTTTCATCCTCGCATCACAGCTCAGATGGCGTGAGCCTCGCCCTCTCATTGATTTCCATGGACTTTAGGTCAGACCCTGAGAGCTGCAACTCGCCCTGTATAATGGTGTTTTATAAAAGGCAACATTAGAATGGCCAAAACCAGTCAAACCTATTAACTGGGAGCAACCCCTGTCCCTTCGGTCTACCTGATGAACATCTTCTGCCAGCAGAGACCAACGGCACATATTTGGCCACAGGGTCCACATGCAGTTCTGCTAACCCAGTCTTAGCTTCCCTATGTTTCAGATTCAAATATTTAAATGTGACCTTTGATCGCTGACCAGTCATACTAGCAGGTTTGGGCACAGGTGTTTTCCTCCACAATTCCTTCCACCTCAGGACACATAGCTCTGACCATAAAGAAATATATAAGGTTTGCTCAGCAAGCCAAGATGCACTAATGTAGAATAGGCACATCATTTGATTGGCTAGAACGTGCATGTATGAGAGGCAGAAACTGGAGGCTGAGATCTAAGAGCTAGGCTAAGCTTTCACCAAATGTCCTGAATAAGAGATAGCATGTAGATTTACTGCCCCAAGAGAAGCCCTCAAAACGCCACATCCCTTCTCTATTGTACCCTTGCTCCTAGGGAGAGAAGTAATTTACACCACCCATTTACCACGTGCAGATTCCTTCCCAGCGGAAGCACCAGGCTCGTAGCTCTTATCCTCCCTACACACCCAGGCAGAGACATGCAGAGGCTTCTGGAAGGCTGTGCAAGATGAGTAACCCCCCCGGGGGGCTGCACAGAATTGATAGGTTTAGCCAACACTGCAATAAGAAAAGGCCCCCCCAAAAAAGGGCAGCGGGGTGGATCAGTCGTTTCAGATATTAGCTTTTAGATTTAAAAATAAAATTTGCTTTTTGTGCCTATGAAAAGAAAAGTGAGGGAGGGAGAGTGTGGCTATAAATCAGGGGTAAGGGTGCTAAGACAGCAATAACAGAAATTAAAAAATGTCCCTAAATCATTGAAGTCACTGTGAGAGCTAGAGACATTTTTCCAACTGAAACTTCCCTTCCCCACCCCCCATTAGAAAAGGTGTTTTTCAAACCCAAAACCCATTTCCCTCCCCTCCCCCCCAAAAGAATTATCATGATAAAGAGAGGTTCAAAGGTGAAAGGGTCATGTTTTTTTTTTCCTCCCCCCCCGCCAATTTCCCCCCCACACACACACCTTTCCCCCCCCTTCTGCCACTGAATGAGAGAGACTGCATAATAAGATAGTAGTTGTTTTTTTCCCCCCTTTGCCTCCCCAACACCCTCTTCACCACTAATGTTTCAGAGCATCTTCAAATTTTGAAGAGAGTTCCTAGTTCCACTCATTACCTTCTCATTAACCTGCTCGGTCTTGGGGGCAGGCAAGAAAAAGAACGTGAAAAGCTGCACTTCAGAGCACTTGCAGGGGAAAGAGGTGAGATGGGAAGATAGGATCCAGTCATTTGACAAGGGGGGGGAGAATAGCATGAAAAGACTAACACTGAATGAGGAACTTCATTAGAATAAGGGAAACAATAGTAACCCTACTCTCTCTCAGCCTCCTTATAGAGCATCTGCTGAGGAAAGAACTAGAAGACGTTCTCACAGGTCAGTTATGTCATAAGGACATCAACATGTCCTTAACATGTACTTCAAATGATGGCATGCCTCTTGGAAACTGAATTCAGAAACAAGATCAAGATCCTTACTTCATAGAACAGCCAAGACTTATGGTTTAATTTAAAGATGTGCATGTGGGTGGCACCTACATCTATAGAAAAAGATTTAGTGAAAAATATACTTTTCATCTATATGAACTAATGGAGAGTTAATTAAGCAAGTCACAGATTTTGCTAGTTTCAACTTATTCTAGTCATGTTTGTGGCTTGTTGTTTAGCTCGATGGGAGAATAGGAAGAAGTTTCTCGAGCTGGCAAAAAAACAAATAAAAAAAAAAAAAAAAAAGACACCCGTGAAAACCATAAAATTCCTTAAAATATATTGCCAAAGAGGACATCTTGCAACTGATTCAAAATGATAAACAAGGACCTGAACTGAAACTCACATCCCATCCACTGCCTTTAGACAAATAAAATATGAAGATACTGTGCCAGTACAAAGACATCATCAACAACATGCAGAGCAGTTTTCTTTGCAGAGATTGAGGTCAGCGTACGTTTTTCCCACCATCTTCAGAAGACTATCATTTTTAAAGCTAGCTCAGCTCTACAAGATGCAGCGGTTCATGTTTGCTAATTCTCCCTGGTATCATTTCAGGTTTGTTCGGTTTACAAGCATAAAGATGTTTTGGTTTCTTTTCTAACTACCAGCCTTGGATAATCAGTCATGGATGGATGGCCAGCATCTCCAGCAGCCCTCTTGACATCTGTGCACGTCATACGATTGCCAACCCCAAACATTCAAAAATCATTTTATGTTTAAGTGAATAATAGATCTGGGGTTCTTTTATATCCTTTGGGTTTTTTTTGACTCTTTATGGTGCTCTCAGGTCACACTTTCAATATTTTCTTGGCAACCATAAGGATAGAATTTTTGCTTTAAATGAAAGCTAGGAGCTTTCAGCAAAACACCACATATTGTGAGATGCAGGATAAAATTAAAACAAGTTGGCAACACTTTAGGACATACTCACAGCAGGATACAAACCTGCGAAAATTTTGTGAGTGAAATCTCAACCCCATGGAAGTCGAAGGAAATTTTTTTACCACAGACTTCACTTGGGATCAGGATTTCACCTTGTCAGTCCTCTGCATTTAGGGGATGATATCAAGATCTCTCCTTCCCTTGGGGCGTGGACGGGGGATGTTAGATCTCCAAAGAGTTTGTAAGGTTCAGAACAGTAAGGAAACACCGCAGAAGCAATTCGGTTCAGTCAGAGGCAGCTCTCCCAAGAGTACACCTTAACCACTGCCCTGATCACAAAATGGAGAAACTACAATCAGAAGGATAACGTGTTTACCTTCCTCCCAATTCACAGCATAGCAGTTAGTAGTTAACAGCTAGCTCTTCTGCACAAAAGAAAGCTGCATCAACACCCATATTCTACATTCTACTTTAGTACTTCACAGCAGCCGTAGAGGAGTTAAGGCACTTCCAAAAAGCACAGAATAATAATCAAGCAGCTAAAACAAATTACCCACAGCTGCCACTCTGGATGGTCGGGCCAGATTCCCAGCTGGTATTAATAAAGGTAGCCTCAGTGAGTTATATGAGCAACCCTAATTTATACCAGCTGAGGAGTTGTTGCTAGTTGTGTTAATTTAGGAAGTGAAGAGTTAAGCATTTAAACTACAATCTTAATAGTCTTCTTCCCCACATTCACTATCTAAAATGTCTGAAAAGAAAAAACAATACCTTTTTCCTTTTGTCAGCTGAGACATAAAAAAAAATGTGGCAAAAATCAAGACAGTAAACAGCACTGTGTCAGATCAAGCACATTAAACAATGGCTGTGCCTGCCAGGATAGTCACCACCAGGCAATGTCCCAGAAGCAAACTGGAGTTGCGGCTCACTGTGTGGTTTGCAGGAAGGTTAATGAGAGATGGATAGTGTTTACACTGAGCTGAGACTAGGAGCCTGTTTCAGTTCCTTTGATGTCAATGGGTGTCTTTCCGCTTATTTCAATGGGTGTTGAATCAGTCTCTAGAAGGTGATAAACCTCCATTCATGCCTTAACTATGCGTTCTAGCATTCAGCTGTTGTATTTAGCTGAAACCCAAGCAACATGTTACTATACCAACAACAGCAAATTTCAGAGTCAAGAGAAATCCATATACTCTAGCAAAGTTCTTTCATACATGAGCAGGATATAGCTTCTGTCTTACCATTACTTTGTCTACTCATGGTACTCAAGGTTACCTTTATACAAGCTAAGAAAAAGTCATCTTAAATCTGATCCTGAGCTTTTTAGCAGAGACACAGCATGGCCTAGTCAGTGTACATGTTAAATAAATTGTGTTGTGGGTGCGTGAAAAAAATATAATATTTAAAAGAATGGAAAAATGCCCCACTTTTTCAAAGCCTTGCGACTCAGAAACTGCTTGTCTGATTAGCCTCAGGCTTTCCTTAAAATAATATAATTCTGCCTGGGCGGGAACTGCAAATGATACTTTAAAAATAGAGAGACAAGGTGAGTGAGGTACTATCTTTTATTGGACCAACTTCTGTTGGTGAGACAGATGCCCAATCTTTTGAGCTACACAGAGCTCTTCTTCGCAGGAGAGTTACTCAGGCCTTGTCTACTCTACAAAAATAAGTGACCTAACGTAAGTCGACTTAGAGCCACTGCAATAATTCCATTGGTAGACTGATGACAACCTTGGGTATCTGCTAACGGTAGATATAAGTAGAATCATAGAATATTAGAATTGGAAGGGACCTCAGGAAGTCATCTAGTCCAACCCCCTGCTCAAAGCTAAATCATCCCAGCCAGGGCTTTGTAAAGCCGCAGCTTAAAAACCTCTGAAGATGGAGATCCCACCACCTCCCTAGGTAACCCATTCTAGTGCTTCACCACCCTCCTAGTGAAAAACTTTCTTCCTAATGTCCAACCTAGACCTCCTCCACTGCAACTTGAGACCATTGCTCCTTGTTCTGTCATCTGCCACCACTGAAAACAGCCTAGCTCCATCCTCCGTGGAACCCCCTTTCAGGTAGTTAAAGGCATTTGTGTTCATTTTATCCCTGGTGTCCATTTAAAGAACCCCTTCTTGTGTCAGACAACACATTGTAAGTCAGATGACAAAAGTAAGCGTTCCATCCTTTTCATTCCTCTTAACTCAGCACTAAGTGTAAGCGAGATGGATTCCACATTTTATCATAGCCACAAGTTATTTATTTTTATATACAAAAAAGCACCGTCAGAGCTCAAAGTGCCATTGGCAAGAATTAAAAATGCAATTAGAGAAAAGATAAAGTTCCAAATGCATAATCTGCTTGAACTGAAGAAAATTCTGCACTTTAAAACATCGTCCGTTTGCAGTAGGCAAAGCCTAGTATGTAAATAAATGATGCCCGGAATATGTCATGTATAACGAACACATGCTTCAAAAGGGCTATGTGTCATTTGTTCTTTATGCCAAGCTGTTCAAGAGCACTTCAATCTTCCAGCCTAGGGGAGTGAATCTTGCGGATATGAAGAGTGGAAGCTGCCCAGCTTGCTGGCAGTGGATGTCCCGTTGGTCACGGGGAGGCGAATTTTCAGAATAGCTCAGCTTCCCTTTAGACATGTATATAAGGACCAGGTTTTCCCAGTAACTCCTACTGTGACACTGATGATCAGATTTTTTCCAAATATCTCAGCACCCAACATGCTGAGATCTCTTGAAAATGTGGCCACTTATTTTGGTGCCTCTGGAATCCACTGATGAGTGTGTGTTACAGGTCCCCCTCTGCATGTGAGCTACGGCAGATATGAGTGTGTTGCTGCACCAGCTTGTAAGCCTAAATGGTAGCAGCTTGTGCTTATTTCTGGAAAGCCCTTGTTCACTCCTCAGTGAGTCTGGCAAGAGGGCTCCTATCACACCTACAACAGGGAGCTAAGTAATTTTAAAAATCTGGCTCGGATTGTGAGCGCTGAGCCAATCTGAAAATTCTGGCCAGGGCAGATGAAGGAGTAGAAAGTGCACGTACCCTTTTCACATCGTCCCATCCTCAGTGCTCCCCTACACATCAGGTTTCTTCCAGGCTCTGCCTCTGATCATATGTCTGCTTCCAGGCTATTTAGCATCCAGTATGTCTTGCTTTACATTATTGCCACTTGTACTGTATTTATTTTAGCTTTTGGACATGTTTATTGCATCTACTACCTCTTTCTGTCATTTACCTTTTCATCCTCTTCCTTCCTCGATATTTTAGGAGTCTCATCAGTTGCTTTCTTTCCCTTAATTACATGGTGAGCTTCCGCTCACTCACCCACACAGCTTTTGTTTATTCCCCACTATATTTATTACTTTCTAAAACACACAGCCTTTTTTATTTTTTTTAAGATGCAATTGTTTTGCTTTCATCACCTTTCTGTTCCATTAGGGGCCAGATCTTCCAAAGTGCTCAGCACCCAGCCTTGAGTCCAGATTTTCAGAACACATCAGCACAAAACCCGACCATCCGCTTCACAGTGGAAGTTAATTTTACATGAAAATCTAGCCTCTAGTGTGGATGTCGGTCATTTAAAAATCCACTGTGAGCTCTTTCGAAAAGTCTGGTGTATTTTTTTCTCCCTATATGCACCCCTTTACATTTTATTTCACTGATTAGATCTCACGTGCTGTCGTTTTGCTTTGCATTGAGGTGTTTATTTTTGGGTCTACCCTACATTACTGCAGTAGCTTTTTCACACCTGTTTCACTTCTAACCTCACATCCTCAGTCTTACTAGCATTTCTCCTTCCTTTTCCAGTTTACACATAAATTGGAAAGTGAGCCTATGCCACTGCATAAGAATAACTCCAGGTTTATCTCCTCCTTAATGCACTGTGAAGAAAGTACTGCTGTGCAGGGAGCGAGTGGGTCAGAGAGGCTTGAACCCTAGTCCACAGTGCTTTTTGGAGCCACCCCGGGACCTGCAAGGAGCTCAGAATAGGAGCTGAACTCAGACAGAGGACTCCAGTCCTGGAAGCTGATTGGCAGAATGCTGGGGGCCCTGATTGGTCTACAGCCCCTATATAAACCCAACAGAGGAACAGAAAGTTGTCCATGCAACTAGGCTCCACCTTGCTCTGGATCATGTGTTTCCTGCTCCTGTGGCTTGAATGCATAATAGCCCAACCTGGCCCAATGTGGTTATCACTCTGTGGTTCTGCTCTCACATTTGTCTCCTGGTAACCTGCTTGCCTCCTGACACTTGACTCTCTTGGTTTTACCTTTGGTCTCTCTTGGACTCTGATCTCCTGGTATCTGCTGGCTTGACTCCTGCTTTGACCACGAGGTCAGGCTGCCCATGTCCCGGGCAGGAACATGACATGGGAGATGCAGGGGCAATAGCTGGTAGATATATGAATTTTTGGGCTCACTAACCATTCCCAGCCCCCACTTTCCCACACAGGTGGAATGTAAGAACAACAGCTACTAGAACCACTGAGCAGTTCTGGGAAAGGCTCCCTTTGGACAGCTGTGGGTCTGGACAGGTGGGCAACTATGTCCTATTATGGAATGGGTCTATGGAACTGAGAGAGTCAACTCACAGAGATTCCAGGCCTTTCCATACATTTTTCAGGGAGTCTGAAGAATAATTGGCTGGCTGCAGAAGTAATTGCTTGTGCTACCGCTTAGGCCCCAAGCCCGTGAGAGGATCCTGGGAGGTGTCTTATGTATCTTTAATGTCTATTGAGCTGCTATTCAAAAGAAAGGGTTTGCTTGTGGTGGAGGCACTGAACTTAGACTCAGGAGATCCACGTTCATCTCTAGGCTTTGATACAAGCATCGTGCCTGACCTTAAGTAAGTAATTTCATCTCTCCATAGCTCAGTTCCTCACTTAAAAAAAAAAAAAAAAAAAAAAAAAGACTAATGCTGCCTGTCTCTTTAAATGGCTGTCCCTGCCTTGAAGAATTTATCTTTTACTCTGTCTGTACAGCACCTAGTGTAATGGGGCTCTGATCTTACCTGGTGCCCTAAGGCATTGATGGCATACAAATAATAAATGACTGAAGACAATGGAATTTGGGGGTAGCTCTATATTTTACAGTAGGGGGGCTCTAAATGACAGACTTTATTCTAGTGCTGGATTAGGAATGAGTGCACTGTGGAAATGCGCAGGGACACTGTGAAGATGTACACAGTAAAGTCTTTCCCATTCCTATGCAAGTTTTTGGCCGTGCAATATTAACTAAGGTTTCTATTAAAGATTTTCCACCACCTTGCTCTGTCTCTGGAGGCCGCACACTGCAGGCCTGGGGAAGTAAAGCAAAAAATCAAGTAGCTCCTGTAATGCCACCTTGGCTTCCTCGGAGTTCCAAAGTATCTCCTACCGTCAAGCTCACCGTGTAACAGACTATAGAGCTATTTCCATTTAAACCTTGTAATGACCCAGGAAGCGTGTGCATGTAGAGCAGAGGGTGGAAACAGACTGGCTATTTATAAACACCAACCAGATATACAGGGCCAGCTTGAAGGAGATGTGCTTTCCAAAGCTTACATCAAGTTCGGGGAGATGACATATCTGTAAGCTAAAAAATGTGTCGAAGGGCAGTGGGACTTTCTACTCATAAGACATTCATTCTTCTGTAAGATGGGACTCGTTCTGTCTCTGCTCTGAACGCCATTACCTCCTTCGGTTCCTGAGGCCCAAGCAGCAAATAAAACGAGACATATGGTGTAAAGTCAAGTTAACCCACATCAAGAGTAGGCAGAATTGCAATACCTGCTTGAGGGAGGGCATAAAATGCTCCCCAGGCAAGGGGCTGGGAAGGCTGAATGCTTCCAGTTGTCCCCCAGTTGAGTGCACACATGGCCCAGAGCACCCCCCTATGAAGAGTTCTTCCTTTATACTAATCTCGACTGCCGATTTTAGGCGGATGAGGCTGAATCAGCTCATTGTGGTGGACAGAACCTACTCTAGGATCCTCTGGTAGGAAATGAAGTGTTGCTACATTATAGCAGCTTACCTGCCTAAGCAATATGCAGGGGTACAAGGTGACGGATCCACCTTGGACACACCTGCCAATGCTCCTGAAATGCAATGGACGAGGAAGGATTTTTAGACAAAGAATTTGTAAAATGCTAGCTGCTGTTAAATGGGGACTGTGGCGCAGACTGTTGTGTTAGTGATGATGCACAGAGTGAGTAGCAACAGGGGTGATTTAGTACATACCCTTTAGTATCACACCCCAGTTTTTCTATTTGGGGAAGAAAACCCAGCAGAGAACCCAGAAATTCTTACTTGGGAGATATTCAGAATCTTCCAGCTCTCAATAAAGTGTGGGAAGTGTTTATCCTTTCTTGCTAGGAAAACAATTGTCAAAAATCTAAAAATCAGCAAACAAAATGAATGGAGCAGACAGAAGCAATTACGGTTATGAAAAGTCTCAGGTAATAAGGGGCCTATTTCTTGTAAATCTGTGATTGAAGATGGCAGGTGTGGTCATTGATCTGTTTCAGGTGTGTATGTCATGTCAATTGAAGGAGGCTGATCTGTCCCTGGAATAACTGCCTTGAAGCATTACCAGGGTCCAATATGGGTCTGTGGGGTCTCTCTCTCTCACAGTGGATTTGTTGTGGTATTTTGTTTTCTGTTGAGAATCCATTAGATCCTATTTCCTACCTTCTCCTCCTATCTCAGTTAGGAGAGGATGCTATTTTTAAAAGCAGCCTAAAAAAAAAAAAGATGTTATTACATAAAACTCCATATGGAATAAAAAGACATGCACAAATATAGCACTAGCTGCTTTACAGATTTAAATCCACTGCTTCCAATTCTCACTTGGAAGGAAGAACCCCCACGCGTAGTTAACACCTGTTTAACCACTCTTGACACTGGCCCTGCGCTTTAGGGATAAATGGGATTTATGGTGCTGCCTTGATTAAGCAGCCGTGATTGACACTGATCATCATTAGGGTAAGGCAGCTCCCTGGGAGATGTCCCAGTACAAGTGACGCCATCAGTTAAACACATCCCAATTCAGTGCACTAAACGGTGCTAACATAGGAAGGAAGAAGGAAGGCCAGCATTTAAAATGCTCATTTTTAAAATCGGAGCAATGTTCAATACAGAGCTTTAAAATTACTGTCTTTTTCTCCTCCTCCCTAGGAAAGCAGGACATGTGGATGTTTCTAAGGATTCCTCCTCCACTCTCCCACACCAGTGGAGAAGGCAAGGAGTCTATTTCCATAGAAAGGACATGGCTCGAGTGATGAGCAACTATTCAATATCTTGTTTTATCCTCATTGCTCTTTGTTTGGCCCAAGGCCTTCTTCACTGCTCACCATTCAAACCCTGCTCTGAAGACAGAACTATTCATTTCCTCACCGGCTTTTCGATGGCACTCATCACTACAGGTAATGGATTGCTTCACAAATATTAATTGGCTTCACAACATTCCTGCAAGATGAGGGGATATTATGGCCATTTTACACATGGAGAACAGAGGCCCAGAGAATTTAAGGTCAAAAGTATCCATTAATTTTGGGTCCCCAGTTTGCAATGCCTAAGACCTGATTTTCCAGAGAATTTAGCATTATGTAGTGCTTTGTGTGTTCATTGACTTCAGTTGCAGCTGTGAGCGCTCAACATTAAGTCCCACTGACTGTCACTCCCACACGCACTTTTTAACATGGGCTGTAGGCTCCTCAATCCGAGAAATCAATGGGTATTGAGCACCTAAATACCTTTGAGCATCTGGGCCCCAGCCACTCAGGTGCTTTTGAAAATTTCACCCTAAAGATCTTACAGTTTAAGGCCCACTCCTGAATGAGGTTGGCTTCAGTAAAGGGGTAGAGGAAGGGACAAGGCTCTCGGCAGTTTTAAGGATGGACCCATAGAAAATTCCTTTTTCATTTTCTATGGCACTGCAGAGCCAGTCACCCAGACTGTACCAATGCAAACATCCTAAAGGATTATTCACCCACGCTTTGCTTCTGGCAATTTCCCTTCAACAGTAGCATGCCAATCTCTTCCTAGAGGAGAACAGTTGAAACAGTAAATGTGTGAGCTACACAAACGCATGAAATTACAAGTATTAATTCTATGTGCAAATCAGTACCATGGAAACAAAGAAATGCCAGGGCTGAGTGAAGGGCA
Organism: Mesoclemmys tuberculata; assembly: GCA_007922155.1. Lineage (NCBI taxonomy): Eukaryota > Metazoa > Chordata > Testudines > Chelidae > Mesoclemmys > Mesoclemmys tuberculata. The sequence continues at coordinate 8,987,563 of ML675614.1, read as the reverse complement.
ATCAGCCATCACCAGATGAGCAGGAAATCAAGGGCTAAAGAAAACGGCTGTCAATAGAATTACTTAGTGAGACAGCGTTTCACTGTGTCATTTGCATTAATACTGAACTATGATATTTACATTCAACACATTAATTGCTAACTTCATCATCGGGTAGCGTGTTATCACGTGCATTGCCAGATAAAGAGCTAAATAATCTGACCTGTAACCTATGGAAATGAGAGATTTTGTTCTCTTTTTTCTTGCTTGTTTTAAATGACAATTGCTTTTCATTTCCAAAGGTTATGAATTTTGCATATTCTTTATCAACTGTTTCCTGAGCCCCTCTAGCTATGTAAGAGTTCCTCTCTCCCTCCCCGCTTTTGCTTTCCTGTGGCAAGGGAACAGAGTAGCTCATGCATGTCTTCCCTATTTCCTCTCTTTCCTTTGGGGATTTAAAAAATGTTTTTAATAAAATTAGTGAGGGACAAATCACCTGCTGCAAAACAAGAACTGCAGCCTCTCCCTCTTCCCTAACAAGAGGAACAGGGAGCCTACTAGTCACCCTCCACCCACAGACAGATCCGGACTACTGGCCACTCTTCTTCAAGCCCATGGGGGCGCCTGTCCAAAGACTTCAGGGGCCCGACTGTGCATTGCCCTCTAATTTGTGCAGTCATTTACAGCAGTGCAAACAGAGCGTGAAATGCTGCTAATTGAGAAAGGCAGAGAGAAGACAAGGTAACAGGAGCGAAGGGGAACAGAAGGAAAAGAAAGAAAGACGCTGACACGCAGGCAAAGACGCAAATGACCTGGAATATGAAAGACCAAGTGAAGAAGAGGTGGTATAAACAGCCACTGATTTCAATGGGCTTTGGATCATGCTCATAGTAACTAGGGCTGGTCAAAAAATTGGAGCTATCTGGCCAACTTTATAGCTGGCCAACTGCTCATCAGCAGTAGATTACTCCAGAAATGCCAGAGAAATTAGCCATGTTCTACCAGCCATAGGAGAAAGTCAAATATACTACATAGAAACCTGACTGACCGCGTCACACTGAAAGCAACACAATAAGCAATACATAACTAAGGCTGGGTCTACACTGACGGTGGAAAATTCACACCATCACATCGATTGCTCTGGATCGACCGAGCGGTCTGTGTAGACGCGCTCAGTCGATCCAGCAAGCGACGCAGGAAAACCACCTCGGTAAGTGGCGTGGCGCTGCGTCGAAGGGAGCGCTGTTCTCTTCGACGCAGCGCATTGTGGACGCCGCGCGGAGGAGACGCTGCAAAGTCGACGGGAGATACGCAAGTGATTTACGTCACTTGCGTATCTCCCGTCGAATCGCAAAGGTAAGTGTGATTTTTTGGAGTGGGTGGGGGCACCCAACTGGAAACACATCAAAAGGGCCTGCTTTTTAGTAACTGCCCTATGAATATCAGCCCACTTTAAGGTGTCTCAAGTTGTGGACCCAAAAACTGCATGCAGCAGGCATGTCTGGTGCCTACAGCAGAAAGGCATGCTACCTGGTCCGTCCCATCACGATGTCTGATAAAAGGAAATCAGTATTAAATTCTTGTTGCTTTAAGTTCAGGTACCGCAAGCTGTGAGTATTCTGTTCCGTTTGCACAGAACAGAACCACCAGTTACAATGCCTGTTGTACAGCTCATCTAGCACAGAGTGCTTATAAGTAGCAGAAGACAGATTGCAGAACAAAACCCGATAAGCATGTCCGTTTGAGTCCAAGTTTCTCACACTGCACAGACCTGATTGAAAGCCCACTGCAGTCAGTGAGTCTTTCCACTGGATTCCAAGGGCTTTGGATCAGGGCTCAGGGGGGATATTTTCAAAGGCACAAATGGCAGTTAGGCACCCAACTCCTATTGCAAATCAGTGTGGGTTAGCAACCTGACTCTTATTTGTGCTTTTAAAAATCTGCCTCTTTTTCTTTATTATTACACTAAAGACAGCAAGATATGGAGGAAAGCATTGCCTACACCAGTGAACAACCTGAATTGAAAAGGATTAAAAAATTTACCTCCATCCTGTGAACAAAGTTCATTCCCCATACCTACTCATATTTTCCAATGAAATACTTTGTTTTATCTACTGAAATATGGATACCTTTAAATATTTTGACTTACTGACCACACTAAATGCCATTCAGTGGCCAATGTCCCACTTTCAACAATCGCTCAACGGATTTTGAATCAGTTATCTCCTGTTTTGCACTCACTACATGCCCAATCTAAATGAACACCGAAGACAAAGAGTGGATTCCCCACTAATTTCAACAGGCATTCGATCAGGCCTGCTGTTTCAAACAGTAATTGAAACAAATCAAAATCTAGAAACATACTGAGATGCACATTAGTAGTATCAATGCACAAGTAGTATCTGAAAAATATAAAATCACCTTTTTAAAAAAATCCCTGTTCATTCTATTTTCTTCCAAATGTGTTGTTGTGGTATGAGAGTTGTAATGGGGATCATCTTCATTTAATGCCGGAAAAATATTTTCAGCAATACAGAGGAAAAAAATCCATTCAAATCATAGCAAAATGCTATTGGTATTCTCCCTGTATCCTTTCCTTAAAGCCTCCTGTGCTGATGCAAAAGCAAATATAATGAAATCTCCAATTCTATTTTAAGAGTTTTTAAGGTGTTTCCCCATAAATATTTTAAGGTGCCTAAAAATAAAATATCGCTATGTTCTGCATTGTATCCCAAGTATTGGTATTTTATATCATTGAAAATTGTAGCCTAGATTCTAACCTCAAAATCTGTGGTTTACAATGCTGAATTCTTCCAACAGTCTCAGCTTTTTCAAGAAAAGACCAATGGACACTGAACATCGGAGGTTAGCGCTCCACCCATCCCAGCTGAAGAAGTTTCAATGCAAGCGCTATTTGCCAGTTTTCTGCTGCAAATCGATTGTGCCTGGGACTATGAAGGAGCAGTTATTTGTTTTGAATGCAGTCTCTTGTTTTGGGGTGTTCGGAACATTTAAAAAGTTTCTGCACATTCAAGAACAGTCAGGGAAACCCTAAAACCCAGTCCACAATGGCTCTGCCTTCCATTCTTTTGCTCCTTTCTCCTATCACAAGGTCTGCCCTTTAGATCCTCAGCCCAGGCTCTTCCCAGTATCTACTGTCTCTATCCCTGGTCCTGTGCTACTACCTCTATGTGAGTGATTCCCAGATCTTCCTCTAAGCTTCAAACCAGTCTCCTTTTGTAAGATCTTTTGGGCAGGGACCACTTTTTTGTTTGGCGTTTGTACAGCACCTAGCACAATGGAGTCCTGATCTATGACTGGGATTCTAAAGCTAGTGGTTCTCTACTAGGGATACGTGGATTCCTGGTGATACACCAAGGTCTTCCGCAGGTTCATCCACTCATCTAGATGTTTGCCTAGTTTTACAACTGGCTACATGAAAATCACTAGCAAAGTTGGTACAAACTAAAATGTCATACAATGATTTGTGTATAACGCTATAGATATTGTATAAGTGTTTCTCAACTGGGGGGAGGTCATGATTTATTTTATAATTATATGGTAAAAATGAGAGAGTCGGCAATTTTTCACTAATAGCGTGCTGTGACACTTCTGTATTTTTGTAAGCAAGTAGTTTTTAAGTGACGTGAAATTGGGGTAAGACAACAGCCTCCTGGGAGGGGTACAGCCGTCTGGAAGGGTTGATAACCGCTGTCCTAAACACTACAAAAATACAAAATTATACGTTACTCACTGCAGCTAATTCAAACCTACGAGAACTCAACTGAGAACCTGCCACAGCAGCAAGCTATGGACTTAAACCCTCAGGTGAACCAGCAGGGCACTAAGGTGTCTACTGCTGCATGACCCTTATAAGAGCCCATAAAGAGTTTATGCCAGTTTCCCGTGCAGATTACCACCTCCCCAGATGTCTCCAATGCATTTCCCCTCAGCCCCAGGAGCAGTTCTGCCACGGGCTTAGAGCGCTGCGCCACTACTGCCCCTTCCTTGCTGCAGCTGTGCAGCCGTTCCCGGGCTGGAGAATCTGCCCAAGTGTGATTATAGCCCTTTGACTTTTATAAGATAATGTTTGGCTCTCAAATTGTAACAAGTGGGCACCAACGCTCGGCCTAATCACATATGAATTACACTCATTACATGAACTCACCTGCTGCCCATCCAAAAATCACTTCATGGACGGCGACTGTCTTGTGTCTCTGGACTCAGTCCCGCAAGCCAGCTTCGAGTCCCATTAACTTCCATAGGAATTGAGGATGCTCAGCACGGGGGGGAGCTTCTCTGCACCTTGCAGAATTAAGGCGGCATGAAAGGGGCAGGAGTTTTTTGTTCTCTCCTCCTGAGAATTTGTAACCTACGATACAGAGTGTACCAGGTGTCCTTGTCTGCGCTCAGTCTACCGAGGCTGAGAGTGTTACAGCTCCCAGGTAAACTGGTTCTTTAGCACAAGCTGTTGAGACTGGTGCTTTTAGTCCTGGAAGTGCCCCGTGTTGGCCAAGGCGTCAATCATCCTACATTCACTGAGGAAGAGGGCATGGTTTAACTCTAACCCAAACAGAATTGCATGAACAACCTGTGCCACCATTTAAAGAGGATGGATCTGCTTGCCAGTTGAAAAAGGACAGAGATACACTGGATTTCCCTTGCTGCCTTCACAGTCAATAGCTTCCTTGCATAAGACTGTTTATTTTATTTTTCCAACAGACATTACATTTCAAGGTGCAAATTGTTAACAGATGGTGTGGGATGCTAGGCTGTCAACTTCCCTTAACCATATCAGGGTTTGTGCGCCCACCTCCGCGCCCACGGTAGCATAGATCCTTTCATGTCGTCTCTGCAGGCCCAGTGGAAAAACCACCGGTATGATCTAAGGCTACCATAGGGAGGAAGAAGAGTTGATGCCAGCTGTGAATGCAGAGATGGGGTTCCAATTACTATTATATTGTTTGTTTATTCATATCAATCATTGGATAACTAAGTTACACCACTCATTTTTAAAGTGGTACAGAAGTTTCTAGCAGAGCTACCCAGTCGCTTGGTTATATTGTTCCCAAGTGCCACTCGGGATATCGCTGGCAAATTCCCTGACACAGCCTCCCCCTCCGCCCATCAGCCAGCAGCTGCTGGATGTGTGGTTCAGTGATGGAGGAGCGAGACAACTGTGGGTTGCCCCAACAGCTCCCCATCCAGCCGCAAAGCAAGCAATATGTTGGCAGGCTCCACAGAGCTTCCCCTCCAGGTCTCTTAAGCCAGAGGGAAGGCGGTTGCAACATTGTGCCTCAAGTATGCAGAGGAGATTAGGAGAAGGAGAGAGGAGGGGGTCTGAGAAGGGAAATCAGCGACTTCCTCCTCTTCCTAGTCTCTCCATTCTGAGAAACGTCTAAGGAGTATATAAACAGAAATAAAATGTATAACGAATGCCCAGCAAAGCTCCTGGAAGCACTTATGATTCCAGACAGCATCTTGGGACCAGAAAAGTGACCAATAAAAACAATCAGTGCATGGGTGCACGGGCTCCAGCACAGAACGCTATTACAGGTTTCCTTCTCTATACTCTACAGCTAACAGAGTTTTCATCATTTTTAAGCAATCACTGGTCTACTAAGAATCCCCTCCTCCCCCGATTCTTCAATGAACGATTGACAGCAGTAGAGCTCTACCCTTGCACAGTTGGCACTAACGGCGCCAGCCAGCATCGTCCAGCATCTGTTCAAAACCTGCCCCCTGCAATGGAACTTGGGCTCAACAGTAAGGCAGGGGTTGAGAGCAAAACAAACTCCATTCAGAGTAAATGCATGTCACGACAAATGAGAGGCAGGCAGCAAGGTTGCTTGGGCCCCAGCAAAGAGATTCTGGGTCAGTCACTGGTGTTCATGCCAGTCTTTAACTATCTTGCAGGATCAGGTTTTAAAAGCAGCAATGTCTAAGCACGTGCCTAACCTTGAACATGAGAGCAGACCTTTAGGGCCAGATTCCTCATTGTTCCGCACCTCATGCAGCCATTTACCCCCACGCAAAACCAGAGTAAGTCACCTAGCGTTTAGCATTCACTTAGCACGGATGGAAGCGACTATGCAACGTGAAGGTCAATAAGCCCAGATCATTTGATTAAAGTTATGTTTGCTTCGGTGGATTGAGGGGCCTCACTTGAATAATTTCTACAGAGGCCTAGACACTCTGAATATAGAAGTGAAATGTTAATTTGTTCTCAAGTGCGTTGTCTGTGCCGTTTCCCCCTCTGCTACTGCCTGTACAGGCAGTGGTACATACTTAGGCTTCTTGTAAGTTTTGCAGACAGAAGGCCAAACACATTGTTTTTATAGATACAATCAATTCTGCAATCCTTGAAAATAAAATGAAATTCTAGTCCTAACCAGAGTTTCTATTACTGCCAGGCAGTGAAATTAAGCTGTGAAAAAAATCACATATTGTAAATAATGATTGAAGTTACATCCCTCATGTTTGTTTACACGTCTACAAAATTAACAGCAAACGCTTTGGCAGAAATTCAGGTGCTAGATGTGCGCTCCTCCAATTTAAAAGTGGGATTAAATACTTTTATTGGAAGGTAACAACAAACAAAGTTATCTGAGCTCCTATAGTATTAAGGTAGAGCACACGGACTCTGGGGAAGAATGCTGTTCAGCCAACAGAGAATTCAGCTGGTAGCTTGGTAGGACACACATCATAATCGCTCCAGTCCTTGACAATTGAAACAGTGGGCCCTTGAGCAACTGCTGCCCTTTGTCAATACGATATACTGATTGTTTGTGACAGGTGAATAAGGAGGGAAGAGGGAAAGAATGCCAAGGGCCATCATCTTCTGCTGAATCTTGCTGATTGCGGTGTAAAGTCCTTCTGAAATATTATGCCATCATTTTGCAGGACTCAAGGAAGGTGATAGCATCTGCAAAATCAGAACGAGCTGAACTTTTCTGAGTAACAACCAACCCGATTAATTAGGGCTGTTCACATATTTTGACAAATTCAAGCATTTCTGGTTGTGGCTCCTTCTCAGGTCTCCTTGAATCTGTCAGCTTGGCAGAGTTTATTAATCGTGCATGTCATTTCAAGAAGGTGGATAAAGGTGAGGGGTCTACGTAGAATCTTTCAGACCAACCCACTCTCTAACAACAAATGACCATATGTCGACACCCCATGTGAAAAGGAAGTCCAAATAGCACAGGCTAATAATGACAAGAATCATGGCGTACGTTCAACAGCAATATCTTTAGCAGCTAAGGCCTGCTGCAGCCCTTTTATCATAGGTGAGGTTTTCATTATGCAGTCCCTCTAAGCCAGGCCCTGTCTACGAACGCTATCCCGTGTCCCTGCCGAGACCCAATGTGGGATGGCACCACTGTAGGCTCAGCACCAATTCACCTCCCAAGGCTGCAGAATTACCTCATTCCCTCTGCATTAGGCATACAGCTTCTGTACGTAGCCCTGTGTGTTGTGGATAGCTGCCAGGCGCTTTTCATTAGCAGTAACAGACGTTTTCTGGCCAACGTGGTATGAAGACTTCCCTGAAAAAGTCTCCACCTGTCTAGAATTGTTAATGGCCCTTTAAAACCCGAAAAGGGGATTTTGAATTACTATCGAAACGTCCTCAGAATCCTTTGAAAGCTTTCCTCAGTCGTTCTGCAGCTCAGTAGCTTCTGTTCCCAGTCATTGTTCAGTGGGCCTCTTTATTACTGCACATTCACTTGCTTTTTGCCTCTACAGCCTTTCAGTCTTTTATCAATAAGCTCTTAGTGAAGTTGTGTTATTTAGAGGTCACTTTTAACCATTTGCTTTTTGAATCCCTGGTTAACCTGGATTGCTCTGGGAATGTTGGTCTCAGTGTGGTATTACTGCGCTAACATTAGGGAAGGGTCCATCATACAACAGGTGCTATCAATAAAGGATTTGTCAGTTGTAATTATTTTGCCTTCCAAGCCACCATGCTGTTCTTCAACATTTGTGGGTTTGTGCTGCTGTAGCTTTCCACTATCTTAGCAACCACTTAAGAGTAGTTATTCTTGGCTCACAGCAAACAAGAAAAAAATCAAATTCAATCTGTTTTAACCAAAAGGAGAAAATGAATTGAAGGAGATGACAGAAGCCTCCACTCGCTAAACACTGATTGCCACCATCTCTAACTGTGCTTCAGAAACGCACACTCACACAAGTACCACAAAGTCAACAAACTGGATGTGAGAAAACTGCCTGCCTGCCACTCATACTGGTTAGGCACCAGTTGATCAAATGGAAACCCAGAAGTCATCTTTTGACAGTCAGATGAGATTTCATTTGGCCTATGGCACTTCCAGATCAATTGAGGAGAAGTGGTATTCCGATGGACAATCAACTGAGTATGAACATGCAAATTAATGGCCTACCTCTAACTTTTGGTTTCTGACAAAGGCTGTGATAGAGAGAGCTGTATAAAGCATTCCAATTACAATTAAAAAATGGATTTTGTGAATATTACGAGCATTAATCATTACTATTATTTATCATAGTAGCACCTAGCGCCCCAATTGAGATTCAGACACCATTCTGGTAGGCACTGCAAACACGTCTGCCTTAAAGAGCTTACAATCAAAACAGATGAGAGAGAAAGGGTGGGAGAAAAAGAGTATTACTCCCATTTTACAGATGGAGAATTGAGGCACAGATACTGAGTGACTTTCCCAAGGTTACACAGGAAATACATAGAAGAGCTGGAAACCAAATGCAGTTCTCCCAAGAACCAGTCCAGCAGTTTAACCACAAAACCATCATTCCTCCCAATTAAATATAGGTTTACAGGCCTTGAAGTTACAAGTTTGCATATGGGTGTGAGTGTAAGTACACATACCTTACCTGCCAATGAGATGAAACAGTAAAATAGGAGCAGGAAAAGCAACTAGCAGGAGGATTTAAGAAAACTAGCCTGTATCTTCCAGTTAATGGCTCTTCCTGTCTCCCTTCCAGCACTTCTTCATATAAAATTTATCTATTTCCCAATATCATGTAAACGCAATTTACTCCACTTACACTATTTTCATCACTATTGAATGTACTGCACCTCTGCACAAAGGTAAACTGCAATCTAAAAACAGCAGTTAGAAGAAAGTGAAATAAACGTGATCACAGGTGATTGAAGTTGTGAGAATTAGTTTAAGAGATTACAAGGAGGAGGTTAAAGTGGCTGAAAAGCCATCATGGATAATTCTGGAGATTGTCAGCAAGAACTTCCCTTGAGAGCAGTATATGTAATTTTAAAAGAAAGATTCTGACTTTGTTTACTCATGCAAATATTACATCCTTCTGGCATCTTAACAAAAAGCAGCAACTATTTTTAGAAGTGGTTACTATTTCCTTATGGCTGTGGTGCAAAAGAGACATGTTACGAGAGAATCCAGGTCAGGAAAGAGCGCTCTGAAGGGTTAGAAAAATGTAGTGTGCAATTGTAGGATGGCCCATAATCCCCAACACTGTTGTTTAACTTTCCCCTGTATTTCATAGCCACACTACGAGATTAGAGTTTTGCATTGGCTTAAAATTTTCCTCAAATATGTGATCTAAAGCAGGACTGAGCGAATGACTGTGTGAGAGAAAAGGGGTGCATCTATAGCCATCTCATTCAATCAGTGAGAGCTATTTGTACAGAAGATGACAGTTATTCACCTTGTGCAGTAGTGATGGCTCTTCGAGATGGGTGTCCCCACACGTGGTCCAAAGTAGGCATGTCTGCGTCCCTATGCTGCTGATCGGAGAACTTTGGTAGCAGTGTCCATTCAGTCCGCATGTGCGCTGCTGCTCTCCTGCCACAAGGCTAGCCAGCGTGCATGGGCAAACACCCTCCTCAGTTCCTTCTCTAGCACAGAGTCAATGACAAGAACTCCGAAGTAGAGGGGAGGAGGGTGGTTCATGGAGCACTCACAGGGACACACATCTCAAAGAACCATTGTTAGTGCACAAGGTGAATAACTTCATCTTCTTCGATGAGTGTCCCTGTAGGCACGCCACTGTAGGTGGCTCGTGAGCTGGGCCCCACCACTGGAGGCTGGGGCTTCGCAGTTGAGTCTGTTATAGGTGACGGCACCGGGGCACCAAATCTGGTGATTGCAGCCGAGTCCCCAAGCAAGGCATAGTGTTCTTCAAAAGAACGTGCAATGCCCACGTAGATGCTCTGCAGATTTCCGATATAGCGATACCATTGGAGAAGGCAACGGAAGAGAATACCAAATTCAGTGTCCGTGCACACTGAAGATAGGCAACAGAGCTTGATTGAGTTTGAAAGGCATTTAGACAGTCTTTGAGCTGAAATCGCTGTGCCCTTTGACCTATACCTGCAAGGGAGATGAGGAACCTCAGAGACTTTCTAAAAGCTCTTGTTCTGTCCAAATAGAAAGCCAAGGCTCTCCTCACATTGGGCATATGGAGGATGGATTCCCTATTATCCTGATGAGGTTTAAGATAAAAGGTTGGAAGTGGAATAAGCTGGTTTATATGAAAATCAGAAGCCACATTGAAAGTGACCTTTTTGGGGAAGAACACAGTGAAGAGGAGGAATGGGCAGGAGTTGCTATTTGCCAGAGGCTGGTGGTGGTACCATGGTTGACCAAACCAGGAAGGCTGTGGATCAGGTGGACGATACACCCAATGTCCATAGTGAAACTGAGTCCCATATGGCAGGTGCGGAGAACAGAGGGAGCCCGTGTCCTCTCGCTCACTTTCTGATTCTGATAACGAGAAAGGATGTCCTCAGCGGGAAGACATCAGCAAGTCCAGGGCTCCAGATGAACTCAGTCCCGGAGCACCAGTACCGAGTAAGGGCGACTCTGGTGCATCAGACACTGAGAGACCCGTCGTGCACTGGATATTCACCGATGCAGATGGCATCGGTACTGAGCAACTTTCACCAATGGGGTTGGAGATGCTGACCAGGCAGCAGGATCTGTCAGTGCCAGGTGCACCAAGGTCAATATCGCTGACACCTTCCCCAAGGTGGATCTTCTATGTATTTTGTGGAGCACCGGTGCTTCTTTGCCTGAGCCCGATAGGTCTTTGGACAGTCCGATTTGTTCTGTTAGCTTGATACTATGCTTGTCTTGGGTACCTAATTTAGATGGCTTCAGTGCCATCAGTACTGATTATACTGATGGAGCTACAGATGACTTTTGTCTGGAACGGGGCTTGCTCAGAAGATTCCCATTCTAGACCTTTTCTTAGAGACCTTCTGTGAGTGGCTCATCTCCCTTGGAAATAGAGGGTCATGGTGAGAGTTCCCGCTGGGACCCCGGGGTTGAAGGGCCATCTCCATGAGTAGGAGTTTGAGTCTTAGCTCTTGGTCTTTTCTGAATCTGAGCTTCAACTGCTGCCATAAGCCACACTTTTGTGGAATGTGCTTCTCCCCCAGGCAGCGAACACACAGCAAGTGTCTGTCAGTCATTGGGCTAGATTCCTTGCAACTGAGGCACTTTTGGAAGCCTGGGGAGCCTGACACACTCTTGTCCAAGTGTGTTTCCCCACACCAGGGTTGGCAGGACTTCTCTCTCCTCTTCTTCCCCCTTGCCCAGTCATGGCCAAATAAAAAACTAATGCAGTAATAAAAAATAAGCTTCAAGAGAAGCTAAAAATTGATAATTTTAAAAGAGTTAACGATCTGCAACTGGATAACTATAGTTCTGTCTCTAACAAGGACAGTTGAGAAGGAACTGAGGAGGGTTTGCCCATGCACACAGGCTAGCTTTGTGGCAGGAGACAAGCAACTCATGCACTGGCTCCCTGCATTGCTGATCAGAGGACTTTGATAGCAGGGTCCACAGATTCAGCTACAGTGGAGAGCCCAGAGAGATACTACTCAAAGAAGAGTAATTTTTATTAGTTGTCAGGTTAAGCAATTTCACTCAGATTTGGACAGAAATCAACTTGTTAGTTTATTGTGTTCAGATTTCCACTGGTACATAGATGATTCATCAGTGTCGTAGGATTATAGCACATGCATGGCAAACAGAAGAAGAACAAGAATTGCATAAAGCACGTTTCCAGGGCAGTTAGCACTGTTTTAACACATGATGGGACTGCTCCATAGTTTCTGGCAAAACTCCCACAGAAATCAACAAGAACGTGACCAGGCTTAGGACTGTAGGATCCGTCACAGACTGATCTGTATACAAACTGTAATAAGTGGTGATTTTATAATAACGCTGAAATTTAGAAGGATACAGCCTACAGGTCCCAGTAATTGGTGACATGATACCACTAATCTCCTGTGTAACATGTTGAGAACTTTATCCTAGAGAGCTGTAACACATAGGACTGCCAGGTTTATTTATAGATGCTAGGAACACTGTCAGGTCAAAAAATAATATCCCATTTTTGAAGTACATTTACTTAGTTTACAGGAACATCTCAGCAAATTTTCTCAAATCAGACAAACAGAGTCAGTTTCAGTTTTGTTTTTAGTACATTTTAGTAAATGTCACTTTCAGGTTTTCAGGCACTAGCACATTTCTACCACTAACAACGTTAGGGTGGGAACACATAAAAGAACGTTTATTTGGAAACATTTTTATTGGTCTCAATAGGTTAAAACGTGGGAGTCTTTCTATATTTTAAGCAGTTTTACGCACCAGCGCAGTATATTAAATACCATATTGGAAGATCTCCTCTCCATAAAAATGGGTATTATAAGTTTAAAATAATACTCTAACTACATACCTATTTCACAGGAAACAAAGGAGAAACTACGAGCAAGATAAACAGATGAGTCAAACACTAACGAAGAAAAAGTGTAAATATACTCCAAATAAACTAACCATTTTCTACAATTATGCACTAGCCATTTTCTTTTTTAAAAAAGACCACAACTTGAGCAGAATGAACTATCATTCAGATTTCAAAGTAAGTTTTAAACAAAAGCCAGCATCAATATTTTAAATTAGAAAATACCTTTGAGGAAAGGTGCACGGCAGCTACGGACATGATTAGTCCAGGAACAGAAAAGGTTCATGGACCAGGCTTCATTTCTCTGAGTTCTGGTCTGAGCACGGTAAGGCAGGCAGGAAGGTTTGTACTTGACTGGATTGCCAGCAAATATTTCTTTAGCCCCATTTGAAGAGGTGCAGCACCCAGAATTCCAGCTGAGGTCTTTGGGAGCTTGGATCGGCGTGCACGTCTGCTCCCTGTTACCGTGAAACCTGCTCAGACTGTCAGGTAGGTAACAATCTGGGGTAGTTTATTTAGGTTCCCCTGCCAACACTTTTACAGCTCCTGGTGGAAGTACAGTGCCCCTTGTCTCATCAGCCCTCTCCCTAAGCCTGAGCGGAGAAGTCTCCCTTCCTTAAGAGTTCTCTGAATTTAGGCTCAGCTACTCCTCCCCTCCCCACTTTTGTGCCTTTTTATCAGTCCTCAGCTGATGGGCTAATTAATCCTCTAGCACCCTGCCAGCCTGATTAGATAATTACATCCCAATCCCCAAACAGACCACTCTGGGGGACCTAATTAGTGCCAGAGTGATCAGTGTGTTGGCTCACCTGCTAGCTCCAAGCACTTGGTTACAGAGCTGTAGGTGCTCAAGTGCCTGTAAAACAATTAGACCCTAACAGTGGATCTCAATGTAAGGGTTAATTTCAAACAGCACTGACCAAGAGCAGATAGATTACAACTGCAGTGCTGAATAGAGCTGGGCTGGGATCTCTAGGCACTTGCCCAGTACAAATAGCAAATAAATCAATATATAAACCGTGCATTACTAAAGATGCAGTTCACTTCTGAACTGGCAAATATCAAGTATGCATTTCTCTCATAATAAAAAATCAGACTCTATGGAAAGCACTGAGATTGGCAAAGAGATTTACATGCAATTTTGATGCTACATGGAGCTGATGAGCCAGGAGTTATTGAGATAAAAATCTCCCTGGGACAAAGGGAATCTTGTTTGTTTTGATGTGTCATCAATAAGACTCAATCTTTATTGTGCCCTTGACTTTATTTTGGCCATAAAAAGAATTGGTTTAGAAATCTTCAGATGAGGTTTACACTGGATTGAGTGCATCTCATCTGTATCATCTGGTTTACAGACAACCGATCCAGTGCTGTCCAACGCAGCTCAAGGGGGCCCCAATTCAGTATTACCCCAAAATATTGTTCCTCTTATGTGCTGTGGATTTTTTAACGAGGGTGGTAGTATGACTTGTGTTGGTATATTGTTTTGCTGTGTGAAAATAATGCAACCGATATTTTTAGGGAGTGGAGAGAGGCAAGAACCGCCCCCCCTTCCTGCTCAGAGCCCTCAATAGGCTTGCACCACCTGAGTTGTTCCAAAGCCAACTGAATTGACCATGTAGGCATGAGAACATGATGTTCTATGATTACAGCATCTACAATTACGTAGAAGGTCATGCTTAAAGAAAAATGCTTTGACATTATTATTAAAAGGTGTATTTCTAAGCTACCTGTTAGTGTAGAAAAGTAGCTGCCTTTACAAATATCCATATTTGCTAATGCACGGGGAACAGAATGGTCCAGTACATCAGGCATGAGCCTAAGATCCAGGAGGCCTGAGTGCAGGTCCCTGTTATGTACAGGCTCCCTATGTGACCTCTGGCAAGTCACTATGTAACTGTGCCTTGCTTCCCCTGTTCCTCTCTGTAGAATGGGGATAGTGATACCTAGCTCCTCACTAAAGTGCTTTGAGATCTACTCATGGAAAGTGGTATATAAGGCCTAGGTGGTGTTATCACTGCCATGAAGTGTCTCTCAGAAAGCAACTTCGATAGCTTCACCCAGTCTGTTTCTCTATAGCCATTAGAAGTTAGACGTATTTAAAAGAAAACATGACAGATTAGGAGAGGTCCATAACGCGTTGAGAACACCCATGTTAAATCACAGCGATGAAAGAACAAGGTGGAGGGGAATAAATGAAGATGGTGAAATTCCAGGGAATCAGAATCCATGAAATCTTGCAACGGGTCTGCAATTTCAATAGGGATTTACCGACAAACAGTGATTGAAATGCAGTTTAGAAAAGCCGGTTACCTTGCAATATAACAGTAGTGTTGATCATGGCCAGCGGGTTGAAAATGGGGGATTAGAGCCTGATGTGTAACTGGGATATCATGTATGGAAAAGCAGAGAATGTAAGAAGACAATAACCATGGAGTTGAAAGCCATATTGTGAAGAGGTAGTTAAAATAGGAAGGTACCATATGCTGTGTTTACTGATTTCAGCTATTTGCTAGAGGCACATTGCGTTTTGCCCAGTATGTAGCACATATGTTAGGTTTGGAAGATCCTGCTACTTCCTGTGGAATTCCCTATTTTAAAAATAGTCCTTATTAGAGTTGGTTGGCACATTTGCTTCAAAATAGGAGGGGAGGTTTTGAGGAAAAATGGCTTTTTGAGAAAAAAACAGGTTTTTTTTCTTTCTTTTCAATGAGAAACAGCCAACCAATTTTTTTTATGAAACCAAAAATGAAAAAAAAAAAATTCAAACTAAATGTAATTTTTGTAACTTTGCTTGAAAATAGTGTTCAGATAACAAATAGCATTTTTTGGCTAGTTCCAAGGATTCAAAGTCCCGTAAATTGTTTCAGAGTAATGGAACGTGTTCAACGCGCTCCATGTTATTCAGAACTGCTAACGGCCTTGGCCTTTTAATGGAAACACAATGCCAATCTTCATTACTTTCTAAAAGGAAGGAGAATAAAAATGGTGGTAGTGATATCATACTATGTAACATACATAACGGCCTCCTCCTGGGAGCAGCTGTACCGGAGCAGTTGTAGGGTTCTCAGAAAAAAAAGCAGAGCATATAGTTCACATACGGGAATGGTAGTATCAGGCCCTACATGCGCAGCTCTTCTTCCTTGTGCACCTTCTTATCAGCATGGACAACACACTAAGGGCTGGTCTACACTTACCTCCAAGATTCGGCGGCAGTCGACGGGAGATAGGCAAGTGACGTTAAAAAGTTGCTTAACTTACGTCGACTTCGCTGCTTCCGTCCTGCGGGGCGTCCATACTGAGCTGTGCCACTTTCGGAGATGTTTTCCTAGGTCAATTTCTGGATCGACTGAGCAGGTCTTTACTGACCGCTCAGTCGATCCAGAGCAATCGATCTGACGACGGCAAATTTGCCGCCGTCAGCAGAGATCTAGCCTAATGGTACAAAGCCATACTCTACACGGCGTTCACTAGCCAAGATATGCAACATGAATTTTACACCATCCTAGGGTCTTTGTGTTAATACAAAGAAGTGGCACTGGCTTAGGACTTGGGTTCGCTTCAATTCCCTGCTGTGCCACAGCCATCCTCTGTGACTCTGGAGGACAAGCCACAGTCTGCCTGTGCCTCAGTTTCCTATTCATAAAATGGGATAACAGCACCTACAGATAAATACATTTAAATGGTAAAATACTATGGTAATTGGCGGGGAAGGGAGCACATATATATTATGCTAAACAAACTGTTGAAACCTTGTATAATGCAGTGACACTTGAGTTAGTTTCTCAGACATGAAAGAGAGCTATGTATACATGCGAAAGATTGTCTCTCTCACCAAAAGAAGTTGGTCCGTTAAAGGACACTGCCTTTTTGTCTCTAAAGTAGATAGAGGACACTGCCCATTTTGTCTCTAAAGTAGATAGAGCTCCCTCATATGACACCTATTATGCAATACTGACATGAAGCCTCAGAAAGAGGCAATTGACCTAGCCAGTCATTGATGATATACATCAAGGGACTGCATGTGGTTCATTATTTAGATTGATATTACAATACCTAAAACAAGCTCTGGGAGACCTTGATAAACTCTTCATCTATAAATACAACTAAACAAAAAGAGACTCTGGTATTTATCCATAAATATGGTGGCAGCAACATGAATGTAAGAAAAATAGAATAAACCCCACCAACAAAACTACCGGAGTTTCTCTCCCCAGCCTTACCAATCTCCCAGTCAGCCAGGAAATAATAAAGGGATGAAAGTCCTTCAGAATTAAGAGCTTTCAAGTTAAACAAAAACCAGCATACAACTTTCAGCATAAATTTGGTTTTTTAAATACATTTTAAAATGCTAGCTGTCTGTTCCAAAAATAATATGTAGCCAGTGCCTCTCTACAACACATGCCACCACATTTTTCATTTGTATTCATAATCTTCTATATTTATTTTTTCATCAATCAGGACATGGGAAACAGCAACAAGGACAGATTCTCTGGATAGAAGCAGAGATGTTAGCGTGATGAATTATTTTCCCTTCTCGTCTCCTTTCGCCTTCATTTGTAATGGGAAGAAAGAGGAAAAAGGACCTATGATACTGGCAAGCTCTAAGGGGGCCAAAAAAACCCCCAAAAGCAACCCATTACTTTTCCATCATTTTTTATCTTTCACACTCACCCATTCTTTACATAACCAATCACCCTTAAGACATATCCCTGCTACCCACTCAAAGAGAGCATCACTTCCCAAACAGGTGACTGACAGGAGCACTGACGGCTTGACATACATAAGCTTTGTCTTCAATGCAAGAAAGACTTTTCACCATGGGATAACCCTAGCTATCCTACTATACAACCCTAATGAAGCCCAGGTGCTGCAGTTTCACTGTGAGGTACATGAAACAGGGGCAACCACGGGGTGAGGGTGGAGGGGTGGCAGAATATTGCACTGACTTTGCCTAGCTACACTGCGGTAAATGCTCTATTAGGTCTGTACGGTGGGATAACTAACCCATGTTAGTTATATCATGGTAAAAAAACCCCAACTTTTGTAAGGTTAAGAGACACCTGCACACAGAACATGTTACAGACACTCTCAGATTTAGTAACAGCATGTACATAATGGCTTATTAACAGCTCTCTAACTTATGCTCCGCAGCCAGCTGGTCAGGAAACGAATTTTTTTTCCTGCAAGATACTTTGATGAAAACAAAAAAATAATTTATCAAACTCTTTCAACAAAGTGTTTGTTTGGGGAGCAGGATGTTTTGTTTTTTAAATTAAAATAAATAGTTTTCATTTTCGGTTGCTGGAAGTGGAACCACTTTCAGGTTTTCAATGTAAGTCTGAACATTCTCAATAAAAACGGAAATCTCTTTTGCAAAGAAATTTCCGTTTCTGTGGAGCAGCCATTTTCCATCAGTCCCCTTCCCTCCCTGTCAAAAACACTAACAGAAATTTTTCTACCAGACTTATTTAAGAAGGGGAGGAGTAAAGGAGCAATCTTGAAGAGTTTGTGCATAAAAATAATGTGCAATGAACATACAATATTTTCTAAGAACATTTTTTGTATGAAGAGTTTGCAACTAAAACATTCGGTGCTCCTACACTGATAAGGCATATGCATTATCCAGCACAGCAGCAGAAGTTTCATTACATTGCATTGTGTTGAGGTGAGGTGTTTTGAAAAGGAAAACTTTTTTTTAATATCATAACAAAAGACTTCAACCAGTAGAAACAGAACTGAGCATTACAGAATCTGAACCAGATCCTCGGCTGATCTAAACAGGTATGGCTCCACTGACTACAATGGATTTATACCAGCGGGGGTTAGGCCCACTGTTTGAAGGCAACTGATGACAGCAGCTGCATAACGCCATCTGAGTGATAAGAGATATCTGCTCCTCAGTAGCAGCCAGTGAGATACTCTGAACTCAAATGCCTCACATGAACATCAAGCACATACGTGAAACACAGGGAGTGGCTGATGTTTCACTCAGTGCTTTTCCCTGAAGGGTGGAACGCAGCGGTATTACACGACACATTGGGGATAAGGGCTGTCGTGGAGCATTTTGAGATCCTGCGAGGAAAAGCGTTATATATGTATATGTAATGTGCTGTTCCGATGACCTGTAGCTAAATCACAAAAGAATTTAAGACAGTGGTGCCCCAGCTTTTCCTGTCGCGCTCTCCCCTTACCAGTAATGGAATCCGTCCCTGCCGCCTCTCCATTCCTGCCCAGCCAAGGCTTCTTGAGCAGCGGAGCGTGGGCTGAAGGCGGAGCTATGGGTGGAAATGGGGACGTGGGGGGACGAGGGTAGCTGGCCTGGGGGCAGACAGGGAGCGAGGAGGCAGAGCTGGTCTGGGGGCAGAGTGGAGCTGCAGCTGGAAATGGAGCTGGTTTCGGGTCAGAACGGGGTTGGGTGGCGGCCCCTCTCTGCCTCCCATGGACGCTGGCCTGGGTCCCTCCACGTGCTCCCCAAACTTTTCTCCACACTCCCCAATGGGGGCATGTCCCACAATTTGGGGACCACTGATTTAAGAGGACATTAGATTAATAGTACTCACCAGCAGATCTCCAATGTGGATTGAGCCTCTTGCCAGTCTGATTCAGTTGGAAATGTGGGTCCCTCATTTTTTATTTTTTTGTTTTGTTTTGGGTCCACTTGTAGATGGCTGTGCAAATGACACAGGGCTGTGCCTCTTTTATTAGGGGAAAAATACAACCTTGAAAGCTAATACTGCTGTCGCCGTATTTCTGTCCCTTTCACTGCGCTTCGTTTTAAATGTGGCAGTTCTCCTGCTGAGAAGATTATTCGGAATGAAAACACCACAGGCACAGCCATGTTGTGTGCTAAAGTATATTAACTCAGTCACACAACAGGCATCTCATGCGAAACCCTTCCGCACGGAAGTTCATGTGAGTATTGCCACTGATTTCAGTGGGGACAGGATGTCAACCCTTGTGATCACATTTTTTTGTTTCACCAATCAGTTACCATTTACATTTTCCATCCAAAATATAGTCAACTTGATTTGCTAGTTTTTGGAAATCAAGGCACATTATTAGCATTAGTGCAAGCATAACAGTTATCCGTTTTTGACCCCAGTGTTTAGCCAAGTTTGGGGTATTGCAGGTTGTTCCAGTTAGGAGAAGAAGTTGATGAGAGAGTCAGGTATTTTTCTTTACTGTGATCTTGCTTATGTACAAAGATTACACATAAACTGGACCAGATTAACTCTCCTGTGGGCCTGTGGCTACTAGATTTTGTGGGGCTCCTGTCCACAACTTTTTTCCCTAATTTAAAACAAAATGATCACAAATTATGGCATCAAGGCTATTAACGCTATACTAAACTTGCCTTTTAATTAACATGAAGCTGTTCTGTGGTTACATTTCAGTCTTAAAACACGCAAGGGGTCGGCAACCTATGGCACGCATGCCAAACGTGCCCCCCGAGATGATTTTGAGAGGCACTCACACTCCTGCTGGGCCCACGTCACGTGGGGAGGGGACGGTTGGGCCTTGAGTGGGAAGCAGCCACCGCGTGGTGCTGCTTAGGGCTCGGAGTGGCTCCTGGCCAGGACACTGAGCCCACGTCATGTGAGAGAGGGGCGTGGGGGGAACACTTGGCATGCAACATCCAAAAGGTTGCCAACCCCTATTTTTGCAGGGGCCCCTTTAGCCAGAGGCCCTGGGCTGCAGCCCCTAAAGCTAAATGTCCTATTTCCATGAACAATGTAGGAAACAAACACCAGAAAACAGTTTCTCTGCTTGCTATTCCAAGCCTACCTTTCCAGCCAGCACTCTGTGCCCAAAAAGCTCTCTCAGCTTTCTCCCAGGGCCACTTCACTGATTCAGCCACCTGATTACAATGGCTTCTTTACACTGATCCTGACCGAAAGGTGGCAATTGCGCCCAACCTATAACGATACGTTCATCTTGCCCTCAGGCGGCATTCAGCATTGGCTGGAACTCAAGCTGTTTCAGTATCAGAATTCTCATTTGCTACAAAGCATCTGATCATCTATTTACCAATCTAAAGCGGATTCACAGTAAGCAGAATGGAACGGGCACATGTTTGTTTATTCCTCTTACTCATGAGCTCTTTTTATAGTTTGTAATTAAGCTATTTGCAAATATGCTTTAGTTGCATTCAACTTTTCAGCCGAGACAACCTGGAAAACTCCATTTTTATATGTGTAGCTTAACTGCCAAATCTGTTTAATCAAACTCATTTTCATTCACTTAGGCTAGATTCACGAAAGCACATAGATACATGCTGAAGACTATCCCTATTCAGGACAGCATTTAAGCGTGTGCTCGACAGCAAGCATGTGCTTGAGGGCTGTTCTGGTTTGGGGGACAGTCCTGGATAACAATGTATTTCAGAGAGTGCTGAACAAATGGAAACAGTTCTCACCTGAGTGCTTATCAAGGTAAAACTCCTGCCTTGCCGGAGCAGGGACTTCAGTGGTAGTTTTGTCTAGGTGAAGACTGAGGACTTGTCTACACTTGAAACACTACAGCAGGACAGCTGCGCCACTATAACGCTTCAGTGTAGATGCTTTCTAGAAGAGGGGTCTTCCCATCACTGTAGTTAATCCACCTCCCCAAGAGTTGATAGCTAGGTCAACAGAAGAATTCGACACCGGAGGTTATGTAGGCTTAACTACCTTGCTCAGGGGTGCGGATTTTTCACGCCCCTGAGCGACATAGCTGGGTCAACCTAACTTTTTAGTGTGGACCAGGCCTGAGTAAGGTAAGGACTGCATATCTGACATTTTGCTAGGCAGGGAACTGCCTGCAAGACATGAACAACTGTAATATAGGGTTCAATTGTTCCAAAGCACCTAAGTGAAAAGGAGCCTAAATCCCATTAAAGTCAAGGGGGCTTTGACATAGGACTTTCTCTACACTTCAGAGACTGTGCCAATACAGAAGGAGTTTCTCTCTCAGGACAGGAATGCCACTTCCCCAGTGATATTAGAGGCTTGTCTACACAGCAGGGAGCATAGAGGCATAGCTACAGGGCTGCAGCTATGCTACTGTAAACCCATCATGTAGATGCACGCTACAGTGATTGAAGGGCTTCTTCCATCATTTGAGTTACTCCACCTCCCTGAGTGACAGAACAACGCGTCCATTAACCTAGCCACATCTACTGGGGTTTAAGTCAGCACAGCTGTGGTGCTCAAGGGTGTCAATTTTTCACACCCCTGAGTGCCATAGGTAATTGTCAAACAGCCAGTATCTTCAATCAGGGAACTTAAGATGACAAGTAGCCTGTGCGGAAGCCTTGAAAATGCTGTAGCCAATTAAAGCTACAAATGCGTTGGTGCTTCAGTTAAACATATCTATATATCTGTTAGAAGAACTGGGCTAAAACCGCTCACATGTCATTCAATAGTTTAGACATTTCTATAGCTAGCTCATCATCTACACGAGAAAACGTCGTATCAGACAGGAAAATCTGCATTTTGACTTACGGTGTTTCTTCTGAATTGTCACATTGTGGGTTGCCCTCCACGTAGCAGGTGGAGGAAGTACCACCCCGCTTCTAAACCCAGGGATCTCAGGACATTAATGAAAAAGATGCTCAACACCTTGCAGGATCAGCGCCATGCAGCAAACAGACAATCTTGGTGTAACCCTGGCCCTAGTAGGTGTTTTGTCATTAACATTAATAGAGCCTGGGTTTGGGTTTGTTTTTTGTTTTTTGTTTTAAATAATAGCTAACATACATAATGGTCTGTGACTGAATTAAAGAGTTCCTGGGCAGGACCTTGTTAATTCTTTCACTTTTCTCTTTCAGTGAATATTTCCAAATGACAGGATCACTTTTAATACTGGTGCACTACCTGCTGTATGCCGAGACGCTCTAAGGTGTGTCTGTGAAGTCCAGTTTTAGAAACAAAAGCAGAAGACCGCTTTGGTGAGCCAAATACAGTAAGTAAGCACACTGCAAAATTTGGATCTAAAACCGAAGAGACACTGGTAAGGCGAGAGGTTATAATGTTGCATATAACAGGGATCCGATCTTAGCATCTCTGTTGGAGCTGCTGCTGAAGCATTCATTGTGCTAAACGCGATTTTCGTGGTGAAAAGAAGTTACAGTTTAAATATCGAGACCACTTTCCCTTCACACTTCTGAAGTTTTTCCAGCAGAATTAACAAAGTCCTCAACTATGCTAACTAACATTTCCTCCGACTCTCATTCAGACACAACGAGGAAAATTACGGCTTTGTCTACATTACAAATTACTTCGGTATAGCTCACATTGCTCAGGGCAGAGATGTGAATAATCCACACACCTGAGCGATGTAAATTGTACCGACGTAAGCACCACTGTGGACAGCGCTAGGCCAGAGAGAGAGCTTCTCCCACCGACACAGGTACTACCTTTCGTGGAGGCAGGAGTTATGAAGCCGGCAGGAGAGCTCTCTCCCACTGGTTCAGAGTATGTTCACCAGAAGCACTATCGCAGTGCAGCTGCACCAATGTAAATGAGGTAGTGCAGAAATAGCCGAAGAGGATGCTAAGTGTTTTAAAGACTTCAGGCCAGACTCTTCTCTCCGTTACACCCATACAAATCTGGAGTAACTCGGAAGAAGTCAGCGGAGATCTGGGCTGGTGTGAACGAGAGCCATGAGGGGCATGGTCCCTTTCCGCAGAGGTTTTAATAAATAAAGTGTGACTGCTATGAAAGAAATCCCATATTGTTTGCCTCTAACAGGAGTCCTGTATTACAGCACCCTAAATTATGGACTCAATTCACACTTGCTAGCACAAGGGCATATGCAAACTGCATCTTCTGTACTAGCAGGCGCCGCTGAGCCACCGATGGATTCACTTGTGAGCTGGCAAGAGGCAGGGTTTCCATTAACATCCTTCAGAAACTAAACCCGGCACAGAATGTGGCTGTCATCTTGGGGAGTGGAGCATCTTATGGAGCCTACAAGACACCTGTTGTCGTGCAGGATCTGCCCTCCTTGCCAGCTGGCTTCTGGGGACAATGTAAAGCACTGAAGAGCTGGGATCTGCCTATCTGCACAATCTGCCTCCTTGCCCCGGCAATACCAACAGTGATCAAGCTGGAGAGAGCTGCCTTCACTTCGGATTTCATTCCCCTGCCTGGTGTGAAATAGCCCAATGTACTGACATCTGGACACACCGCAAAGCCCATCGGTTCTCGCAGACTTTTCAGGAAGGTGGACGGATAGAAGGAGATGGGTCAGGTCTGACGTGGAATGAGCGTTAGTTAAGTATCACTGCATAATGTTAACAGAGAAGGCCAACTGAGGAACTTTAACTGTTATTACAATAAGGCCTCAAGGCCTTAATCCAGATCAGAGCCCCATTGTGCCTAGGTGCTGTACAAACACTAAGGCCAGGTTTGTACAGCTATAGCAGCAAACCCCCCATGTAACCATGCTGGCATAACAGCGCTCCTGCTGGCCAGGCTTATTGCAGTTCGGTGAGCAGAATGAGGTATACAGGAAGAAGCAGTTTTCTGCTGGTATAACTGCGTCTACTCTAGGGCTTTTGCTGGCATAACCATGACGGGAAAAAACAATCCCACCCCTGGATGACAGAGCCATTAAATGCAGACAAGAACATAATAAGAGAGCCTCTGTCCCCACAAGCTCACAATTTAAGCAGACAAGACAGACGCAAGGTGAGAGAAAGGGACATTGCTAGCCTTGTTCTGCAGGTGGGGAACTGAGAAACGGCGACAGAGAGAGATCGAGTGACTTGCCCATGGTCGCACAGGAGCCTTGTGGCAGAGCTGAAAAGTAAACCGCCATCTTCTGAGTCAATCCAGTGGCTAAACCCCAAGACCATCCTTCCTCTCTGGACTGCGCGGTAGAATATTGCCTAGTGATTTTAAGTGATGGCAGGGGCCCTACAGCTTTAGATAGGTGCCTTTTGTTTCAGAAATTAAAATAAATAAGATAAACCGATGAAGCTTTGTAAGAGTAAGTAAACACTAAGAATGAAGACAGGTGTAATCCTCTTTTCAGAACACAGTGAATCATCTGCAAAACATTCTTTCCCTTTATAGTTTTAGTGGGAAATTGAGCTTCCTAGAAATAATAGAACGGGAGCATTTATAGTCATGGCAGTGGGTTTTGCACAAGTTCCTCATCTTGCCGATAACAGATAAACACAAAACCTTGTACATCACATAAAAACCAAACAAATCAACATTGGGAGATCTATTAGCTTCTATTGTCTTGGGCATAGAATGAAAAATACATCCAAAACGTTTGTACACAGAGGAGTCAAACTGAACCCACTTCAGAGAAATCATGAAGATATTTGAATCCTCCTCCAGCAACTTTAAAAACAATGATTTTCTAACAAAAACAAAAATGTCTTGGAGCGACTCCATCGATGGGTGGGGGGAGAGGAGTGTGCCCCTTTAAAAGCCGCCACGCTCACAGCTCTGCCAGGGACATCCGCAAGTAGGGCTAAGTACATCACAGTTCTGGCCCATCCAGCCCCCCCACAGAACGGACTGTCCTCTTAGAAGGGGGATGCATGCCATGAGAGGTGGTAGCAGCTGGAACCGGAAGACACTGATCCGTCATGGTGCCAACCCAGCCTAGTCCTCACTAGCAAGGACTCTGCCAGGATGGTGTCTCGTTAAGAGGCCCTCCCCTCTACCACCACCAGTAGATCCGATAGCGCGTGCCCCAGCGTAAAGTCTGGTTGGGACGAGTTCTGGTGTATACTTCACCCACCTCGTTGTGAAGTCCCTGACCACTGTACAGGTGGGGAGTCACCCAGGCACACGGGCTACGGTGATGTCAACACCCACAAACAGTGATGAGCCTTCTGATCCCGCCCAGAACGTCAGGGCCAGCAGGAGAACTGTGGGACCTCCCCGCTACTTCACGTTCAGGATCCGGCGTTTGGGTTAAGTTGGAGGGTTAGCTATTATTCCCATGGTACTGACCCAATCACTGACTGCTGCACTTTGAGGTGGCACCCATTGCTCCTGTTGGAAAGCAGGACTTGTTTTGATTGTTTATCCTCAGAGGTGCATTAAGCCTTAAGGTTTCTGCATCAGGAGGTTGCAGGATTTCTGCTCAGATGAGTGCAATCCATGCCTTTGTCACCTTTAGGTTGGGCTGCTACCATGTGCTCTAGATGGGGGCGACACCTTAACGGGCCAGGTTTTTAGAAGCGTGCATCCCTCACTTCCTCTTCGGGCACTTAAATGAAGAGACTGGCTCTTCAGCAGCCCTTGGCCAGTGGCGTCTCCCACTGAGAGCAATGGGAGCTGCCGGACACTGAACACTTCTGCACATCTGACCCTATATCCATTTGGAAACTGACGGTGGTGGTGAAAACAGCAGCTACTAGTGGAGTCTCCTGCCTATGCACATGACATCAGGACTCCAGGAGAGGCACTGGCTGCCAACTGCCATGTAGGGGGAGTTCAAGGTGCTGGTTTTGAGATTAGTAGATGTGCTTAAACTGGAGGTCCCTTATATAAAGAACAGGGAGAGGCTGGCTGGCTGATCTCTATGAGAGCTTTTCACTATTAGAATCAACCCTCCGTCCCTGAACTGATCCTTGGGGAATGCTGCAAAACCCATCTTCTGCAGCAGACATCTGGGGAGGGCTGAGATGGCTCTAGAGTGACACTGCTTTGGAAAATTAGAAGGGAAATTTTTGGTACGTTATATGGTGGTTGTGTTTATCAGATGGTGTGTGGCTGGGTTTCATTTAGGAGCAAGGCTGGCATTGTATCGTTTTTTTCAACTGATGGCGACGATGCCCAGAATCTGGAGTAGGTGTTCTTGCGTGTTTAAGTTTTAAAGTGTAAATCCAAATATATTTTTAAAATTATTTCCCCTACCTGGTTACCAAAACATACTGTGCCCTGCATTTTATGTGTTCCTGGAACATATGGATTTTACCACCAACTGCAGGACATAGTTTATTCAAGTTTAGTTTTGGGTAGGATTAATATGACCTTGAGTCATATGCAAGCATTTTAACTGCTTAGCGAATTAGGGCTGCATTTTAACTCTCATGCTGGCACCTGAGGATACTACCACCCGCCACCTCTTCAAGCAGAAGTGTCTACTATCTTGATGTTATTGGTGGTCTGCAAATGCCAACGTTCCCAGACCAATTTTGGAAAGTGCAAATGAGAGCAGCTATGCCTGAATGCTGCTTGAATCTCAATTTAGCATTTCCCCCTTCTCTGATGTAATCATTTGTGACATTACATTGCTTTAAAATGGCACGCTGAGAAACTGATGATGCAAAACCTAAAAAAAATGGTTTAACACTGCTGTCAGAAATGGTTGAAATCAATGTGTGCTTAGTAAGGTAGGTATCTCCTG
Organism: Mesoclemmys tuberculata; assembly: GCA_007922155.1. Lineage (NCBI taxonomy): Eukaryota > Metazoa > Chordata > Testudines > Chelidae > Mesoclemmys > Mesoclemmys tuberculata. Next base: position 8,960,506 of record ML675614.1, on the reverse strand, counting down.
AGATTTCTGTTTGCTAATAGATTTGTAGTGCTGTCAAATTACAGGTAATTAAAATCTTTATTCACAGGCCTATAATATTTTTCCTTGGTAAGTATACTGCAAAGTAACTTTCAAGCTATTTTCTTTGAGTCTCCTAAAAGAAATATACACAATCAAAACATATTGGGAATTTGTGTGGTTAGAGAGTCTGAGCCAGAAACCACTGAAATCAATGGGAGTATCTATTGACTTCAAGGGACATTGGGATCAGGCCATAGATAAAATACTAAAAGACCTACATATCATCTACTACAAATTTGTGGACTATATAAAAGTGTAGTGCACGTAGGCATGCAAGGGGGGGGGGAGTGGCCCTCCCTCAGTGTCAATCTTAGAGGGTGGCCATACCTCTCTGCTACAGACACTGTCACAAAACATTTCCTGTGAGCTCAATATGTTGCCATTTACAAAACGGTTGTTGCACTCCTCCATCACGCCTGATCACTCAAATTCCATCCAATAGAAAAGGAATGGCAGAAATACACCCATCCCCTAAATACACTCATTCATTCCCCCAAGGAACGGCAGAAATACACTAATTCATTCGTGTTTTTATTCATTAATTTCCCAGGTACCCACTCCCCACTTTCAAATACTTCTTACTGCATAATCCTTGGAGGACAAAGGTCAGGAGCCAGCTCCCTTCTCCGCAGTTGAGGGAATTGACGTGGATCTGCAGTATGAGTGAGTACTGGCAATCAAGGGGTGACGGGGCAATAGAGCCTTGCTCATGTACACAGCTCTGACGAGGGCGATCCTGTCTAGGGAGAAGATCACTAGAGAGATCCTACAGTCCTTGGCAAGCACGAGGAAGGGCTATATAAAGCTCTATGGCAGCGACTCCAGTTACTGGCTGCTGGAAACAGCTTCTGCAATCATCTCTGCACCAACCGCTGCCTGGAGCGGTGGGGAGAATTATTCCTCTTCCTATCCCCCTACAGTTGTCCAGTGCCCCACACGGGCCAGGCACTGGGCAGAGGATTTGGCCCGAATTGCAGAGAGGTAACAATCACGCTAAGAAGCTACATAGATTCAATAGTACCTAGCTGGGACACTTGCAAGGGCTGGGCAAGAGAAAAAGAACTGGGAAATGGTTCCAGTGGCTTGACAAGAAACCGGTACACTTGTTCTCCTTTTTCCTTCTTAATGTAGAGCCTATTGACAGTGCAAGCATTTGGATAAAGACTCCTCTCATTTGTATTTGCAAACCTATGATGATGATTAATGAAGTCAATTATGGTTGTTCTAATTTAGTTGGTCAAATCTGGGTCTGTACCAATAATATATTTGCTAACAAGGTTTTTTGTCCTGACTATAATTGTTAAAATGTCAGTGCACTTTAAGCACTTGTGTGCTTTTTTTTTTTTAACTTAAAAAGGTTGCAGCATTTAATATGCCCAAAGATGAAACACACTGTTCTATAATATGCTACTTGGAGAACTAATTTTTTCAGAGCTTCATTGACTTCAAGAGTTCTGAGCAAAATTAGGATCCGTTAGATGTATCAACAGCATTTAAATGAATTACTTATTATAATAGCATTTTAATCACACAGCAACATTATATACTTAGGGCCATATACTGCCCTTGATCCGTAGCACAATTTCTATTGATGTCAGTGGAAGCTATATGCACAGGCAGAGAGGCATATATAGCTCTTTGAAAGAATATTAATACTTTGGTTAGATAAATTTCTGCTTTATCATAAGAGATAGTTCTGCCTGTTGCTCACAAGGATTAAGTCTAGCAAGTATCAAAATGGACTCCTTTATGTGCAACTTATCCAGATCCACAGAAAATGGCACCTTCTGGTGCATTAACAAGCACTAAAAAGCCAAAATTCTTTACAGAACTCAACGACTGTTGTGAACTTGTTTTGTTAAGGAAAGGTAATTTCTACTTTAGTAGAAAGTCTATTCCTCAACTAGTATATCAGGTGGATTTTCAATAGACATGCTAAAGCCAGCATGAGACTTTGAGCAATTAACAAAGCTCTCCAAACTAACTAGCGAGTTCAGAAACGCCAAGTAATAACAGTTATTTTATCTGCTAATCACGAGAGAGAGAGAGAGAGAGAGAGAGACGACACGACACGACACGACACAACACTTAGGAAGTTTTGGCACTATCACTGCGCTATTGGACAAATGGATGCTGTATTTTATAATCACCATTAATCAAAACAAAAAGGGAATTCTAGATACATCAATATTTTCTAAGACTCCAATGGTTTTGATGTGCAGGAATATAATACAAGGGAAGGCGTAGTCATTGATATCTTTAAGTTTGATACATCTTTCAGGAAACTCTAGTCTAATAAAAGAATGATGTACGACACACAGTTGTGACACTCTCTGAATGCTACAGAACTTGGTCGGTGTTTTAGGAAGACTGTTACTTACACTTGCCTTACCTCTTCTCTATCACTTAGTAGCCATCTGATATCACAAGACAAGCTGAGACCTTCAAAAGACCTTAAGGAAGTCAGGCATCCATGGATGACAGATGCAGGGTTGCTAACCCTCCAGGCTTGTCCTGGAGTTCCGAGGAATCAAAGATTACTCTTTAGTTAAAGATTATATCATGTGATGAAACTTCCAGGAACGTGTCCAACCAAAACTGGCAACCTTATAGGATGCCTGATTGAAAGGCATAAGAATTTTCCAGATAGTCTGAAAACAGAGGACTTTTTCAAAGTGGAATAAATTCAGTCTTCAGAAGTCTGGCTGCCTGTTTAGCAAAGCATGTAAAAGAAAGATAGATGGTTTCTTAGTACTTCGCACCACTCATTTCATACCATCAGCCACCAAGAGGCATTTGCAGGGAGTTTGAAGCACGGCGGACAAAGCCGGCCCCACTGTCCACATGCCAATTTGTCAATAAATGACCAGCTGAAAGCATGCTGGAGGGTATATTTTGGTAGGGTGGATTCCACATGGGAAATCCCTTTGGGAGCAAAAGTGCTGCAGCAGCAGCTTTCAGGTTATTAACCCCCCTCAAAAGTAATGATGTTTCGAGAACACGTGGCTGCTGAATACATATCAGTGTTTTAGCTGAAAAGAACATAAGCTAACGTTAGAAGGCACATACCCGACAAAGCTTTACAAGTTACAGAAGCGGTGGCTGGCAATCACGTCCAGCTATCTAAGTATATCATCATAGTATATCTCATAGTATCTGGCTGCCTCTGAATCCTTAATATTTAACTAACCTCCCACACCCCTACAAGGTAGGGACGTGCTGCTATTGTTGGAGTGCTACTGAAGTGCCAATGAAGTGCTGTTGACGTGCTAGAGTGCTAGCCAAGTGCCACTGAAGTGCTATTGCTGGAAAACTGAGGCACAAGGGCTTAGATAAATCAATGGACCTCTGGAGTCTACCTACCTTTGGGGATCTGAGCCAAAGAGAGGAGATGCCAGATGTTTAAAGGTATTCGCCATCTAAAGATGCAGATAAGCGCTTTTGAAAACCCCACTAGGTGCCTAACTTCCATTTGACCCAGTTCTCCTAGCATTCTAGCCATCGGAACCTCCTTTCTCTCCTTCCACCCTTAGAAGAAAGGGGAATATGAGTTGACATTGAAAGGCAACACTGTGAAGTAGCCTCAATGTCCTGTGACAGACAACTGGCTTAGTAAGATACATTTCAAAAATGAAGTAAATATTTACACAAACATGACTATCTGTTCTCTAACATATAGTGATTATAGCTTGCATCGGCAAATAGCGCTCAGTAAAACAGGGCCAAACCTGGCTTTAGGTACTGCCGCAACATTAAACATAATAATCATACACTAGGATCTGGAAGAAGGGGTGTATAACAGACACAATTAGATGCATTACAGAGATTTATAATTTCCTTGAATGAATCCCATATTAATCACTGTCAAAAACCAGGTATCCAAGTAGATGGCTCATTGGGCTGTTCTTATGTCCTGATGAGTGTCCTCCAGAGGCTGACACGAGTTGGCATGGCTTGTACCAAATAAGAAAAATAAGCAGATTGCAAAGAACAGAAAAAGACATACTACAGAATAGGGAGACTGGTGGATTTCAAGCTTTCTTTCATGGTTCAGTACTGTGGAGCTGAAAGAAAGAGAAAGAGGGGCAATTAAGCGTAATAGAAGTTTTTAAAAGCATGAATGTTTAGGGTGCAGACGATGCAATCCTAATTACCACATTTCAAGTAGGTATCAAGATCACAGGAAAGCAATGTTAAATTTAAGAGTTGATCTGAGGCTGCAATTAAGAACATGAACTCCTGGGAAAGTACAAGGAGTTTTCCTTGGTGGTTGAAAATACAATAATTATGTACAGAACTAAGATTAGCTATAAATGGTTTTATGTCTGAAGAAAATAACCCAGAAAAGGAGTAGCATGTAGGAACTGGGGATTTGTAATGCCAGCATGAGAATCATGGAAGTATTGGGGTGTATTGGCTCCACCTTGTCCAACCTAGGCAACACTCCCTTTCCCTGTCAGGGGTGTATAAAGGAGAAGGATTTGGCAGTTTGGAGCACATGAAGCTGGGTTCTGTCATTGATCAGGCCCACTGACTAGAGTCTAGAAAGAGAACGAAAGGTGTTCAGGAGGAACAGGGATCGCTTTAAGGAAGTAATGAATGCAGCTTGAACCCTAGGGGGAGTTTTTAGTTTAAAACATTGGACAAACCCTAGAAATGGAAGTTGAGAGCTGGGACTCAAAGTGAAAGTGACAAGAACCTCCCAGATGAGCAGTTGGCATGCTGAAATGGTCTATTTTGGTTCCCCCAAAACCAGTTTTCTAGAAATGTCTTCCCCACAAAATTTTTGCATTTGTTGACTTTTTATCCTGATTTGAAATGGAAAAAAAAATCTGAGAAACATGAAGTTTTTACACAGGAAGGAATTTCTGTTTTCCAGCAAGCTCTACCTGTGAACTGTCGCAAGGAATTATTGGCTACTTTATTAGTTACACAAGTAGGGAGAGTCTATCATTTAATTATTTTGACTTGCTCTTCTGGGTCCATTTATTTCATTTGACAAACCAATTCAAATAGTCAAGTCACAAGCCATGTCAAGAGGTCCTTTATGCCAATGAAGATATAGAAGCTGGTTTTTGTCTGCTAACAGGTTTTTTTTATCTGCTATGAATTAACCATAGGAAAAAAATTACCCCCTAAAATCCATGCCCATAGGTTAAGCTTTCCTTGCTTCATGTTTGAATCAGTTAGTTTTCATTCCTTCAGTACATGCTTGTTTGATACATAGATTTCTATCATTTTAGGCCTTATGCTAAGAACTACTATAGACTACTAAGGAACAATGCAGCTTGACTTTGGAATTCCATGTCGTAGAGTTGCCAACCACTAACTCCTGTGTGGGGACGGGAGGCTGGGGGAGACAGTGGAAATATTTCACCCCCATGTATTAGCTAACACATGGTAACAACATGTGGTAAAATCCCAGGATAGGCAATGCATTTTTGTTTTTACTGTGACACACTAACACATATTTACACCTAGTGGGATAACCTTCCATCAAGGGTTAAGACAACAGCTGTTTTGCCTGCTCTAGGATTTTACTCTGGGTTAGCTAACGTGGTAAAAAACACTACCTTTTCTCCCAGTTTGGAGGCATTTGCAGAGATCATGTTTCACCCTTGCCATTGACGCATTTCTTTCCTGGTGAATGTATTTCCTTGTGTTTTATTACATTCTTTAATATTCTCATTGGAGAACACAGATGGATCTTTGCCATTGAGCTTAATGACAGCTGGATTGGGCTCCAACATTGAGAAGTTTTGAATATTTCAGGTATAATGCACAAGAATTATCAACAAAGAACTTGTTTAATTGCTATTAGACCATCTTTTAAAGAAAAAAGATCGTTTTGTGGTTAAAGCACTCACCAGATTGGGGTTAAATTCTTGGCTGTGTCACAAATTTAGGGTGTGGGAAAGTCACTTAATAGCTCTCTGACTCAGCTTCTCACCTGTAAAAGCGTGCTACCACTTCCCCATCTTGTCTATTTAGACTGTGGGGCAGGAACTGTGTCTAACATATATTTGTACATACGTACACTGAGCACAATGGGGCTCTGGTTTCTGTTAAGAATCTAGTTGCTATCATCATCCCAGTTAATAATAATGATAATGCATCAATGCCAAGACCCCACCAGTCCCTTAATTTCCATCCCCAAGAATTCCACAGAAGCGTCGTGTCACCCTTTACAGTAATGTAAAATTATGTCTAAGTACATCACTTATGATATATTTTCTTTCAAAACATTCAAACACCTTCCACATTGAAGGCTCAATGATCAAAGGAAAGATATGTTGACTCTGACAGTTGACTGGAGGCTACATCATGACAAACATCAACTCCTGGGAAAATCCTGTAGAAAGCAGAAGTCTTTTGGTGGCTTGCTCCCTTCTCTCTAAAGTCTCCTCGGGAAAGCTGAAATGTTTTTAACCCAGGAAATGGGATGTTTAGAAAAGTAATTTAGCAGCAAGAGCTAGGATCAGTCATAACACATTTTTGTACAACCTAGTACTATTGACTTGACTACATATGTCCTAGGAAATGACCTATTGAATGGAGAGATTCAGCAAGGTCACGATTCATAACCACTGGCAGAAATAAGATTAAAATTGGGGAATTCAGGTAATATTGGATGCTGGCAATGACACTTCTCATTTTGGACAAAATGATGTGACAAATGACTTTACATTCAGTCTTATGCTCACTGACACCTTGAAAGCTATTAAAACAAGACGGGACCGTCTTGCATGCACCAGGAGCCGAAATCGATTAATCAGGGCAACATTAAATTTGCCTCATCTTCCAGGTGTGCCTATTGAGTTCTTAACTGACTCAAATAAGACTTCCAATGGGCTTCAAGGTAACAAGTGACAGTAATCAGCCTTGTAACGGTATTTGAAATCTCCCACAAAGACATGTTCTGTAAGAGCTGATAACTAAATTCCATACATAATATGTAAATGTAGAGGAGACAGAAATAACAGGAGTAAGAGAACTACGTCATGCCACCCAGCACATCCCTTGCCTTCCACTCAGAGCAATTGTAAACTTGCCTCTAAATTAATACTGTTTAGTAGAAGGATAGACCATAAGGGAATGCTTTCCCTGCTCTGTCCACATGCAACAAACTCTGCTTGAGCAGCCAGTGGGATCTAAACCCAGGGACTCCAGCAGAAGTGCCAGATCAATTTTTATAGTAGGGATGCTGAGAGACATTGAACCAAACTGTACCACCAGTATATGATGGAAACCACTTCAAGCCAGGAGGTGTGACAGCACCCCCTGTGCCTCTAGTTCCAGCACCTATGGACTGAGGTACTACCACCTGAGCTGAAAGACTACACCCTACAGCAGAACTCAGCAGCGAAGTCGCTTCAGTGGACCAACCACTAGAGGGGGACACAGATATGGACTCTTCTCTAGGAGGAGGTGGAGAGGGCGCTAGATTCAACAGATTGGTTCTCCTATGCAGGAATTGGTGACTCATATATCGGTATCTCTGTGCACTGGGGCACACAGCTTTGCAGAGGTTTTCTGTCTGTCTTGATGCAGAGGACATTGGGACTAGGCGTGGGGATATGGACTAGCTGAGGCCAGCAGAACAGGGTGGCACAGACCCATGCGTCAAACCCCCCATGGTTGGAGAGGTGCACCGGAGTTATAAAGGCTCCTACAGCCTCTGGCCCACAGGAGCGGACAGTGTGGTTTTGGGAATTAGGGGGGTACAGAATAGTCTTTCCCTTTTGTTTTATAAGGAAGTCCTCAACATGCAGCCCAGTTACTCAAATGGAAAAAAAATCCTAGTTTGGATGCACGCGCAGAGATCATGTTTCACCCTTCTCATTGACACATTTATTTCCTGGTGAATGTATTTTCCTTGCGTTTTATTACATTCTTTAATATTCTGACTGGAGAACACAGATTGATCTTTGCCACTGAGCTTAGTGGCAGTCGGATTGGGCTCTAAAATTGAGAAGTTTTGAATATTTCAGGTATAATGCACAAGAATTATCACCAAAGAGCTTGTTTAATTGATAGTTAGACCATCTTTTAGAGAAAAAAAATTGTTTCATGGTTAAAGCACACAGCAGATTGCGGTTAAATTCTTGGCTGTGTCACATAGGATGTGGGAAAGTCACTTAATAGCTTAAAGTCACTTAATAGCACTCAGCTTTTCACCTGTAAAAGCATGCTGCCACTTCCCCATCTTGTCTAAATAGACTGTAGGGCAGAAACTGTGTCTAACATGTTTGTACATATGCACACTGAGCACAATGGGACTCTGGCTTCATTTAAGAATCTAGCTGTTACCATCATCCCAGTTAATAATAATAATGATAATACATCAATGCGAAGACCCCACCAGTCCCTTAATTCATTCTCAGAGCACCTCATAGGGTGGCACTAGGCCAAGCTGTAATCTGTCCTTTAATGTCCTCTTCTCTCTCGTGCTCTCCAGCTGGGCACAGAAGAGCATCTCCTTCATTATGTCTGAGAGTGGTACAATAGCATAGAGATTCAAGACAAAGATACTTGTAATTATTGTTTAAACTGTTGTTAAAGAAGGACACACACAAAAATTAACTCAGGTCACCAAAGTCCAACAGGGTATGGACCATAATCAATCATTTTAATTTAGCTGTGTTTGATTTGTACATGTTGTACAAATTACCCATCATTCAAGTAGCATTGGTTAGTTTTGATTGGACACAGGCCCCATGCCATTGTTTCTGTTCCCTGACTGGGTATGTATAACTCTTAGAATCAGGTTTCCAATGTGTATATTTGCACTTACCTGTTCAGACTTCACTTCCTGAGAATATTCTCTAACTGTCACTTAAGGTTGACCATTTTCAATTAACTTTCTCAACAATGTTCTTGGAAAGTGAAAACAAAAGGGGAACAAACACAGGCCAAATGAGCCTCCTGATACGGTAAAGTCTTGCAACAATGAATTCTGTCCAAAAATTTATCCCTTTGTCAAAAGCATTTCCCAAATGTAAAATGACGGGCCTGTCTAGTAATTACATGATTTAGAATGGCATTTGCAGCTCAGATGAAACCTAACTTTAAAATATTAGTTAATAAACTGTCACAAATTGCCACACAGTAATAAATTTAAAGATAAACCTATCAAGTGAAATTAGAATTCTACGCAATTCTGTCATCACACACATTATGTATCACTGAGGGACATGGAGAGTCATCTAATAACGCTTGCACTCACAAACGTGGTTTTGCCTACAACCTACAAAGAGGGAACCTCAAGCCAGATATCTCGCTCCTCAACAACTACTCTCTTTTACTGTATTATTCATTTTGAGGTTCGCATTAATCTCTTCCTTATTCCAACTGTATTAAGACACTGAAGGAATCAGCCCAATCTACCAGATTCTGATAGCTACCTCAACACTTTTCACTTGCTGTCATCACATTAAATTTCATCCTGGATTTATTGCATGCAACACTTCCTGGCTAGTGTCAATCCCACATTTCTTCTCAGGTCACAGATTCTCAGTCTTCTATTATGTATACAGTTAGTCATTTTAATTAATATTTATTTAAGTAATAAAGTACAGAGTGGAAGAGGAAGAGGCCTATCAAAAGGTCATGTACCAAACACTGGAAGCTTCAACTTGCAGCTAAGTGCTTTCCAGAAACAAAACTGTCTAATAATGTTCATATTAACTGGATTTGCCATATGTCCACTGTAAAGAAAAATGTTCAGCTTTACATACTTAAGGAAATTACTTTCATATGTGAAAACTAAGATTTCAATGTGCCTGGCATTACTGCCATACTCTGATCATTAAGGGTGACATGGGTTCCTAAATTTGTGAGGTTCATGAGATCAATCAGTGCCACTTCTGCATGATTTCCATCAAAGTCAATAAGAGTTTGGTGTGCAAAAGGAATGAAGACTCTTCAGTACGTATGTAAGGTTGTAAGCCCTTTCAATGTTCAACTTCCAACAAAAACATGTTTGTGGTAACTGACTTTCTGGGAGTTTCAGATGAAAAGAAAGCTCTGCATGCAATTGCCATCATAGAGTGGATACATAACTCAGTTTATTATAGCATTTCTTGCATGTGCTATCTTAAAGAAATCTCGGAACATTGCACAGCACCAGGGATCAGTTGTCAAATACAGAAAAGATAACAAATGCAACTATGGAAGTATTGTTACAGTAGTGACTGCTAAGAGGAACACAGATGTCACAAGCAGATTTTGTCTTTAATGAAAGGAATCTTGACTTGCTCATACCTGTTCTGTATTCTAAGGGGCCTGACCTAAAGCCCACTGAAGTCAATGGAAAGACTCTCATGGGCCTCAGATCAGGCCTACGGGAAGCCATTCACACTATTAAAAAAGTAACAACATTCACCACCAGTACAGTATTGTTTCTATAACAGAGGCGCACACGGTAGTTCTCAGGTTAAAAAAAAACCAGAACATATTGTAGTGCTTAATAATCATGAGCATCAGTTTAAATCTTGTTATTAATTGTCTGTGGCTTTAACATAGCATTTGTGCATAGAGGATTCTCATCTGAAGGTTGCATTCCTGTTACCTTTCTAACTCCCTCTTTCTCAATTGCTTACAAAAAAAACATTGCGGAGGATGAAAATGTCTGTGCTTGGTTTCAGTTTAACAGGCAAATTACAGATAGATATAGATATAGAGAGAGAAAATTAGCAAGATTTGTTTACATTTGTGCTAGGAAAGCACGGGGGGGGGGGAGATAAATCACATTTTTAGTGAGGGCTGAAAATCTTTTTGCCCTGTGGAAAATTTAGATCTTTTGGCAGAAATTTGAATACCAAAAAATTTGTCAAAATACCAAATATTTTTTTTTGTCAAATATTTTGTCAAAAATATATTAGGACTTTTTTGATTACTCCCCCCCCCCCCCCCAAAAAAAAACAAAACAAAACAGATTAAAAGAAAAACAACCACCAAAGTTTTCTGTGAAGAGCAAACACTTTTCACAAAATCCAGTTTTCCATTTAAATAACAGTTCTGACAGAAAATTTTGAGCTGGCCCTAGTCCTGTTCCTTCATGTTCCAAACACGAATGTTCACATGCCCAAAACTCAGTAGTGGCTGAAAGTAGAAGCTTCAAACTTCACTTTCTTTAGAGACCTTATGGATGGAAGACAGGGTGGTATTTGTAAAGTTGGTGTACATTTATGTTCTCTTGGGCGCTATAACATCCCCTATTCACTTAGAACAGCTTTCTTTTAGAGCAACCCAGAATGTTTAGGATTTGCAGGCCACTTTAATTAAGGACATCTCAGTTTGTCACAAGAGGCTTCAGTTAAGGATGCCCCAGTGTAGAATAAGACAGCTAAGGATGTGTTTGTTAAGGTCTCCTGAATTAATCCATTCATTCCCATACACCACCACCGAGATCAAAAGTTTTAGAATTTTACTGAAGCGTATAAAACTGTGTTTACTTATTTATTTTGACGTAGGCCAAGGAACAGTTCCTTCTCGGCCAGCTGTCAGATTTGCATTCAATATTCCTATTGTTTATGTGAAAAAGCCAGCAATATAGGATCTGAAGGGAAGAACACTGGATAAAGCAAAGCAGGAAGGAAGTAATTTATTTCTTCCATTTCTTGAAATCTATGTATGATTGGACAGAACCATCTGGGCTGGTGGGAGAACAAGTTTTAGAATGATTCTCGCCCTCCACCCCGGCCTCGCCCTCCCTCAAGCAGTAGTACCACATGGCGTCTTCTGCTCCTCGATGTTCCATGGGCTACTACTGAATTAGGTCGTTCATTGCTACTAGACATTTTGCTGATCTAGCGTCTTTTGCAACCAGAAGGAATGTTCCTACCATTCACTCTTAACTGGGAGGATTCTAGTTAAAGTATTACTCATAATAGGCAGAAAACTTGCATTCCTTTCAGAGCACTCATTCAAATTCACCACTCATTTGCCCTGAGGGAACTTTGTGGGCCTAGATACCAGTCCTATTTTTACTGAAGTCAGGGCAAAGCTCACATGAGTTTAAAGGGCTTCAAGAGTAGGCCCCTTAAGGAACTGGCAGACTACACCAAATTCTGTCCTGAGTTATACTCATGCAATCCCATTGCTTTCAATGGCACAAACACCTGCTGCAGTTCCATATGTGAAGCAGCTGAATTGCAAGTGGAAACGCCACTTGGCAGCTTTAACTTGTGATCTTTTTATTTGACGGTCTTAGTACGGATCATCTTATGTATAAGGTATTTGGCCACACCTTTTTAAAAGACCCACTTGTTTGCCCTTGGTGAGTCAGCCAGCCATGTCTGTGCACCAAGGTTATGCCCTCAGTGTTTTCTCCTGGGTTTATAAAACAGCAGTGTGTGTATGGCACACTTTGGAATGTATTAGATGCAACCAAGACCTTTTTGTCTAATGTGCACCATACACCAAATGGGATGTTTGGACCCCTGGAACATCACCACCATTTGGCAGAAGAGAATGAAAACCGAAGATAAAACTAAAAACTGGATGAAAATGTCATGGTTGGCAATTAGTTTTCCTTTTAGATTTCAAGATATTTGCAAATGCAGCCATGAAACTTTGACTGTACTTGCAAAATTACATTATTACCATTAAGAAAATATAAAACGTTGGCTGCTTCATGCTGAAAATGGAGTAGTTACATGAGAACAAAAAATTAAGCTAGCAATATTAGATTCTTGCTACAGTATAGGAGGCAAAGGTCCTCATTTTATGATATCATATAAACTCATTATACAGCATTACTTAATGGATTAAACGTTTTATGAACAAAAGTAATTTGTGTCTGAGAGTTAAATACCTTGTAAGTCAGAATTTAAAGTTAAAAATAGTAAGTGCTGTGAAGAGCACATCTGGATTCTTTAAAGGGTCTATTTATATTCATGTAATGATATCCATTAAATGGCAGTTCCTCCAGAGTTAGCATAAAGCAATTAAGAATCCTTTTGATGGTTTATAACAGGAACTCAAATTAGCCCAGAAGAGCTGGCCACTGCAACCAATTACTTGGTTCTGAGGGTTGTAATTGGATGGGTCAAGAGGAAGTCAAGGTCCAGGACTGGCCCCTGGGCTAGTCACCAAGGAGAAACAGGGCCCAAAGGTGAAGGCGGGGAGAATTCGGGTTACACTTTGTATCTACAGTGGGAAGCATTTGGCCTTTTCCTTCTCACTAGTCTGCCGTGTCACTGATCCAAAGATCTGGTAATGGTGCTCAATGCACAGCTCTTCCTTGCAGGTGGATAACCATGGCAAAGACAGGATCAGACCAGCCAGTGGCCAGTTAATCAAAGCCATCATTCCTGTGTTAGGGGACATTCACAGCTGTAGGGTAAATCCTTTTGAGAGCATGGAAATTCTGTGTTTCGTTACTCCATGAGATGCGCCTGTGGCAGTAAGAAAGTGTGCTGGTCTGGTCATTTTAACGTGGACTAAGGCACAAATGAGCCCATTTCTGAACTCTCGCATTTTACCTAGCTGTCACTCCATTGGTTGCAGTGGACTTGTTTCCACCTCACGCTGATGTAAAGGAGATCAGAATCAGAGCCTTGGCTTTAAACAACTCTACAGTGTAAGGATAGAAAATGCAGCAGAGAAATCAAGGTTACAGACAGTCTCTCATTCTTCCACAAATTGTTCCCTTAGCTGAAACATCCATTTACTTTGTACTGCAGAGCTTTCTTTTTCTTCACTTATACCTCATTTTTATCTTGTTTTCTTCACTTCCAGTGGGACATCCTGAAATTTGATTCCCTGGACTTTCATTGTGCTTTAAAAAAGCACTAGACAAACTAACTAGAGGAGCAAGAAAACATTAGGACAAGATCAGCAAAAATAAACTGGAGAGAGACACTGGATGCATGTTAAACCACAACTGTCTGCTATTAATTAGCACAATGGGGTTTGAAAAACAGTACAAATGTGCACTTCCTCCTGCTGTGAGGGATTCCCCAGTACTGGGGAGACAAAAATAAAATTGCACTACTTCATATTTCACTTAAAAAAGACTCACCGAATTTGGTTGAATATAATGATGCTAATTAGCCCAGGCAGTCTCTGGGGAAGAATTAACCATGCAATACAGGTGACAGGATTAATATATAGGAGATGTACAGCTACTAATCTGTTCTTTGTATTAAAAAGGCCTTTGCATCTGAATGGCAAGTGCAATTACATGTGCTTTAAGAAAGATTGTTATTCCCATTCTTCCAGTTTAAAGTTGCCCGGGACAGGGTGAGAAAAAAAAAATTGGCCATAGCAAACTAATATTCCTTGTTCTTGTAAAAATTCTCTCACAGGGAGCCTGATCTGAGTCTTACAACCGCACCAACACTGAACTTTATGCAGGCTTTCTTATATAGACTCGTCTTAGAAAAGCTTATTATAAATAGACCATCCATAAATAGACTAGTATGAGATACTGGAAAGACACTGCTTTCCAAATGGAATCATACCTCCACATGGTCCTCGGCAATTTATGGGAGATATCGGTATCAAAAGGGGAGTGGCCATACAGTGTATCTGAGGATGCAGCGGATCTGTTTGCAGCCAATTACAGCATCAATTATATCATCTATTAGAGAACAGCATAAACTACTAGCTCTTCCCCCTGTCCCTCATAAAAGACCTCCTGCATTGTTATAGTGGGCAATTAGAATATGAAATGAAAGTTTAGATGAGCAGTTGACATTTTTGCATGTGCCATAAGCCCTATGGAAATGAAAATTTACAATGGTAACATCAAATAATAGACCCTGTAGTCTATTCTCTCTCATTTACTGCATTCATTTTCAAGTATACGTGAGATGACTTTTTAAACGGAGTAGTTGAAAGAGAGATCGGAGAAAGAAAAAAAATCCTTTGTATTGAACATTTGTTGGTAAGCATGCATGACCAGTTTAATGTTTCCCAGATAAGTGGAGAGGTTAGAAATGCCAATGATAACAGAAATGCCTTAGGCAGTGTATCAATAATGAATCACATTTGAAGAGCGTACCTGAAACTCATCTCCAGTATTCAGCCACTGCTTATTGCCGAGACACTAAGCAGTCTGTGGAAGGTATTTGAACTTCGGCAAAGGGGAGAATGGAAGGGTTCTTTCGGGCACTGTATTTGATAGTGTGAATTTTATTTATTTTATAGTTGGCCTCGCTGCACAATATTCCACATACTTTATATTAATTGAGTACCTATCATGTAAATTCCAGCACTGTGTATTCCTTTGGTGGATCTGTGGAAGGTGAAGTAGAGGCACTGTCTGGGTTAAAAGGACAATGTTGTCCTCAAGTGCACCATTGGATTGTTTCTTTTAGGACCCCATTATTGTGGGCAGTATACGGTAACAGGAGATTGCACACCTTATATGCATGGACAATGGGAACAAAGATTTAGATAAGGCAATCAAATGTTTCTTCATGCTCATGTGATAATGTTAGTGGGCAGTACATAAAAGTTTTTGGGTGCATTCATGCGTGCACACTCACTATTTAGCTGCAGCTGGAGGTGACACTAACATATAGATTATCCAGACTTGAGGATGGGGACTTCTTTTTCCAGGAGCCTTGCAAGTAGTGTCAGGCCCTACAGGGACAGCAGATATTTTGGAAATAATATTTGGTAACGATTCAAAAGCAGAGCTAAATCCGAATAAAAAGACAGCCACTTCACAAGCTAAGGAGATGAGGTGGAATGGTCAGAACCTGGGCCTAACAAATAGGTGCCTATTTATACAGGCAAACCGATTAGCAGTCTGTATTTAGGTGGCTTATTTGCATCCTCCCCTCTGGGACTGGTACGTCAGAAACTTTCAGGCAATGCATGTAATTTGGTTAAAAGATGGACTGTAAACTTACCAGTCAAAGAAATGGGATTGGGGGTGAGGTGCCCAGAAGCTTTTAACTTCCATAGGCAGTAGTGAGGAAGGGTCAATGCTTTTTCAGTATTATGGGGCAACGGTCGAGGGAAACAAAATGGAAATTCAGCACTGAAGATCTACTTTTCCCAGTCACTACTCGGCAGGCTCCTTCTCACGTCTCAAGAGCCTAATGGTGTATTTCTCAACTGCTAATTTCTGCATTGGCATTCCAGCACGGAGGCTCTCCGTTTAAGAGAACGCTTTCTGCATGACACTCCCTCAGAACTCCTGATAATGCCAAGAGAAAGGTCCTGCACTGTTTTAGTGGAGCATTATTGTGCCTACATAATAATAATAAAGTTTTGTTAACCAGAGGGATATTAGGAACGTTATGGTGTTCATAGTAAACCATGCGCTAGGTGCTGAACACTCAAGCATCTGTCCCACAAAGCACTTACGCACATCCACAGTCTCACTAACTTCAACTGAACAACACATCTGCTTAAAGTTACGCTGGATCCGGGTCAGAGTGGTCAACATCTTGAAGGACTGAACCCTGGTGGATGAGGATTGTCTAAGAAAAAGATGTTTGAGACATTCAGGGGATGATTATGGAAAGAACCAAGCACTCACCACTGGAGCGGAGGCTGCTTGAAATTCAGGTCCCCCAGTACTGTGCAATAATTTTTCCTTGTCTGCTTTCTGAAAATGTGACTCTCTGGTGTTCAGTGGTAAGAAAACTAGACGTTCTTCTGCTGCACAGCCAAACAGCTACAGATTTTGTTTTTCTCTCATCCACTGAAGTGGATGCAGCAGGGGGGAGGCACTTGCCTGAAATTTCCCTAGAGATTTTCTGTTAATATTGTGATTCTGTACTAGCTACGCTCGTGAAAGCGTGCAGCCTGTTTCCCTGCATGAGAAGCAGCGCCTAGCCTCAAGTATCTGTGTTGCTCTTTGGCATGTTGCAATGGCTAAGAATATCCAAGTAAGTGCTGGGAGATGGCAGATAGCCTGGTGGGAGCGGAAGATGATTTTGAGCTGATTTTCGATTGTTAAAGGCATGCGGACTGGTGTACCTGCCTTAGTTTGTCTCTGTGGTACTATTCTTACTGGAAATGTAGCATTCAGTTTGCATTTAAAGTTTATACACAAACAAACTCTGATTGCAGCAGGGGAACCTTCGATGCATCCCAAGAACACTAAACATTCCAGGACTTCTGGGAACAGTCTGGGCCCACCACCACCTGGGTGCCCTAGGGCCTGCCGCACAGGAAACACCATTTTGACAAGCACCCCGTCACACCTGAGGGATGGCGCAGCATGCTCTATACCAGACGAAACCACCTCCAGTCTTGTCTCAGCACCGGACAGGAGACAAACCTTAGAAAAGCAGGATTGTTGGGCATAAAACCAGATGAATCATTTTTCCAAGGTCCGAGATCTGACCTCTGGGGCCTAAACACCCTTCAGCCTCTGTCTTCCCCTGCCCCCCCGCCCCAGTTTTTGAGCCCCACTAAGTGTTAATGCCAACTTCAGCTTCTGAGTCATTTATGTTTAAGCTATGTTTTGCAAAGTGTATGCTTCAAAACATAAACAAGCCCAGGACTGAAAGCCTGGATTTTCCCCTTCAACTTACAGGTCCTACACTGTCCAGGGCCAACGTTTGTAGCTCAGGAACTTTATAGTCACAGCCTCTCCGATTTTGGGAGGGCAACTTGAAGGAGCTGCTAAAGCAGCCTCTGGCCCCCAGGATTCAGTAGAGACATCAGGTCATCCAGCGGCCTCACAGAGTGAAGTAGCTGCTGCCCCGGTGGGTATTGACTCGGGCGTGATCCCAAGAGGAATTCTGGCTAACTCAGAACAGGCCCTCTGTACGTCCCCCTAGTACTCTTAAGTGCATGAAAGTCTCAATGTATCCCTTTATTTTCAACACTCCTGGGTCAATTAATAGTCAAGACACAAAATGGAAACATAACACATGCCATGTTTTAACGACTCTGGAGAGAAATGGCTACTCATGACCGCAGTGCTTTCTGTGGCCAATCTTGGCAGCTTTTGTTATCCTATAAGAAGTGCTTGCAAATTTAACATTCCTTAATAAACATGCACCTAATTTGAAAAATAAAGCTCCCTGTTTAATTTGAATTAAGTCTCGCTGGTTTGTTTAAGTGTCCACGTCTCTTTTTAGCAAGTGCAATGGAAAATGAAATCAAAGGCTAATCATAAGCGGACGTTTCCTTTGAAAATTTTAAATCAGCCTTGGCAATGCCAACTCTTGCTTTATTTATTGCATGATTTTTCTAGGAGGTAAATACATATTATTTATCAAGTAACAAAACCAGCTTTCATGAGCCAGTCTGATGTGCATTTTATTCTGATAGGGGATATTTTGAAAACTGATATGCTGCTATTTTGAAACTCCAGCTTGGAAAACACATTTCCTAATCTTTTAATACAACATGCTCCTTCGAGAAAGGGAAGTGTACAAGCTCCATGGATGTGTTTGACTCCAGCAATTTTTAAAGAAAGTGCCTTCTCTTCCAGAATTTTAAAAACACTTGGCTGGATGTTTACATACCCAAAACACAATCCTTTCCCAAGAAATTTAACAAGTTTTTGCATGCCCTGGGAAGTGAAAAGAACTGAAAGAAATTCAGCACAGACAACTGCGCAGAGTAAAACAAGCTTAGAACTTAAATGCTGAATTTCAAGGGACAATAATCCCTGAGTCCATAGCAAAGAGGTTTTCTGTCTCTTGTTTTAAAGCTTTCTAATAATGTAATATTTGTGGTAACAAAGGATTGATAGAATATTATAACACCTGATATTACTGGGATGAAGGAAAGTGACATTTCCAACCATAAATTATGCGACCTTTGAAAGAATTATTTTCAGTGGTGAAATGGCACAATACGAGTAATTCTAATCTGGATAAGTGTTGGATCAATGAAAAAAAATTTCCTCAAATGACTGTGCATAAATTCCTCCAACTAATACAGCCAACAGTATATTATAGGGCTGTGTTAACATTTCCATCCTAAATACCTTTAAGATTTTCTCTCCAAAATTTATTAATAGCTCTGTGCTGAAAATTGGCACACAAGCAATCAGGCCATGTTTTTGCAAAGTGTGAAAGATCTACTGGACTGTTCTGTTCTTTAAAACAATTGATTTAAAAGGGTAAAAAGGATTTCTACCAGTTTCAGACCCTCATAGTGCTTTTCTGGCAAATTAAACTGTTTTTAAAAAACCCCAAAATTTGGTTGACAATTATAGGAGAAGGGAATTTGGTTTAATATAGCGCCTTTCTTGTTAAAGGTATAGTGCTACAAAGCCATTTATAGTTTATTATTTGTATTACTGTAGTGCCTAAGCGCCCAAGTTCTGGACCAGGACCCCACGGTGCTATTAATTTACCACCAGGACTGCAATAGTCTTAATTCTAACATTTCTTAATGGATAGAAGGGACCTCGGTTCAATATTTCAGCTGAAGGACAGTCTATATTAGGGCAAAGGCCTAATGCTGTTCCCACTGAAGTCAGAGACGACTGTGCCATCAATTTCTGTGATCACAGAATCAAGTACTGGATCCTTACAATACTTAGCATTGCACAGGGGGTATTAACACTGGGAATGAGCACAAGTTCTGAAACAGTACATGAAACTAAGACCAGCTGGCCCAGAGGCAGGAAAAACATCCACTGAGCCACAGAGGTATTGTTATTTGGGGGGGGGGAAGAAGAGTAACATGAGACTTAAGGAACTTCCATCTGATATTGTCCAGAGACAAAGGGCCTGACCTTTTTGAAGTCAATGGGAGTCTTACCACTGATTTCCACGGGCTCTGGATCTGTTTATACCCGTGCACGGGGGGGGGGGGTGTTAGATATTGCCGAAGCAGAAGGACAACACTTTAGCACCCACTCTGCACTGGTATAAATTATTACAAAGTTGCAAAGTGGAGGATCAAGCCCTAAAAACTTAAGTGGTACACGCATAGCAATCACGTTTTTCCATAATATTTGCTTGACTCATGGACATATCTATGCTAATAGAAAATGGATAAAAGAAGTTATTCCAGCAGATCACATTTTTAAATATATCTACATTGTGCACACACTCAACTCCTACGTGGAATTCTACATTGCTGAAGAACGTTTTTAAAAATTTCCCTGCCCTTTCAATTAAAATTTAAAAAAAATATTCTTAATTTTCTATACTAAACTATTGGGTGGTGTTTCACGATTAAACAGTTTCCAACATTTCAATCCAGTGGTGCATAGGAACATAGGAAATACCAAATTGGATCGCTCTCATAGTGTAAGTCAAACATCCTGTGTCTGATATTGGCCAGTATCAGATCATGTTGCAAAGAACCCCACTCTGAACAATTCTGGAATTCCTCCGTTGAATTTACGTTAGGGAACACATAAAATCCCTGATCACTATGAAAGCCCATGGGTAATGTTTCCACCTCCAACACAAAAAGCGAAGAGATTCAAATGTAAGGTTGGTCTGTGCTATTGACAGACTTCACATGGGAGCACACACATTACTGAAAAATATGAGACCTAAAGTAGTAATGCATACTGCAATAGCTGAACGCAATCAGACACTGAAAGAGGAGAGCTTCAACTCTAACCTCAAATTTCCCTGATTTTAGACGTTGGAGTTACAAGATTTTTTAAAAGGCTAATACAAAGCAGTTGGAGAAGCATTCAGTAATCATGGATTGATGAGCCTGGGACTAATGATGCAGGTTTGTCTGAATACGATTAGTATTTTTTTTCTGTATTTTAATCAGAATTACTAACAAAGCTGCCAATGGATTTGGCAAGAAGTCAGATTATAGCTATTATTTTCAGCCTTAATTATTTAGATTTAGATCACAGTATATTCTTTGCTACTAGCAATGGCCTGCTTTAGTCTCTCATGTCAGAGGAATTTCCCGCTTGCCCCTACAATATCTTTACTGTTCTCTATTAGTTATCTGGATTGCAGTAATACTCAAAATATACTAGAAACTTTCCAAAGACAAATGAAGGCACAGTTCCTGCCCCGAAGAGTATACGCAGGCTTAGTCTAAACTGCCGGCAAAATTCTACATAGCTTGCCTATCTCCCGTTGACTTCCTAACTTCGATCTACCGCGGCATCCCCACTATGCTGTGCCAACGGGAAATGCCCTCCCGTCCTTGCAGCGTTACTCTTTTTGCGGAGGTGGATTAATGGCATTCACTTCTGGATCGATTGAGTGGGTTTCCACTGCTGCTCAATGGATCATGTAGAATCAGTCCAGCGATGCCAACAGTGCTGCCATTAATATAGACATACTCGCAATCTAAATAACAAATAGGGATAGATTTGAGGAAAGAGTACTGGATGAAAATTCTCTGGTCTGTGTTACACAGGACATAAGACTAGATGCTCATAATGGTCCCTTCTGACCTTAAAGTCTATAACCTAATATACAAACAAAATGATCAAGGTAACAAGCACATGCCTTACTCATCGCACTGTTGTTTAAATGAAACATATTCAAACCTTCTCCAGTCCCCTTCCTCCACAATTCAACCGTTGGCTTTCTCCTACACCAGCTTTAGTTGCAGTGTCCCACTCTCCATATAGATGAGCAGATCACTCAGCTACTTACCTATTTCATTTTTTAATGATTGACTGAGTAAAAGAGAGTAAAATGGGCCAAACCCTTAGCTGGTTTAAATTGACATAGTCCAACTGACTTCAATAGAGCTATGCCAATTTATACCTACTCAGGGTTTGACCCAGTAAATGTTGCTGTGAATAACAGACTTCTTTTGAAACTAATGAGATTTTTATTACGTTTACAGAACAAAAGTAATTTTCAATTTCTAGCTTATCTCAATCCAAACACGTAGTGGAAAATAGTTGTGACTTGTTAGTCATTAATTCTAGTGATCGCCTCATTCTGCTACATAACAGAGTCAACTCCCAGTAACTATGAAGTAGAAAGGACATGTGACATAAAATAGTGCCATTTGCTTTAAAATATACATAGTCGAGTAACAGAACACATGCAAATTCTGTTGAAAGCTTTAACCACCAATCCCATATATTGTGAATCCTCTGATCTGTAAACATTCCTATTCCAATTTAGAATTACTCATCCATGTTTTACAATCACACTGTCTAAGAGACAAGAACACAAGCCAGTTTTAACAGGCTCTTAACCATTTTTTTTTCTCCAAGTACCAAAGTGGTTTCCAGAACTTCACAAATAAATATTCAACATACAGTGATCATGTGGAAAATAGATTTGGGTCCTTATTTATCATCGCTCTGCTGCTCTAAGCCAAAAGTGAAGACAGATGTCATTAACAGAATATAAATCTTTCATAATTAATAATTCACCATTATTGTATTTTGATTATCATTCTGCACACATTTAAGAAAACCATGTATGTCCTCAAAAGTTCCACTAACAAGATTGCCCCTGGAGCAAAGCATTTGCAGCTGCACTACCCCGATCCCACAGAAGGCAGAATTTTAGCACGTGACCCAGTACAGGCTAAACGTAAGTGGTTAGAACCCGTGAGGTAAACTCTGCCTCTCTGGAAAAGAGCTTGCAATATCTTTGCATGCAGCTTTTTATGAATGTATTCCTAGATCTTATTGATGGGAGCAGACGATGGTGATAGACACATCCGCTCACTGCTGAAAAGAATATTACACTATGGAAGTTTTCATTTGAAAAAAAGAGAGCTGTAGCGGAAGAAATGTGGATCTAAAAAGGAGGTAATGGTCACAGTTAAAAGGACAGGGATATTTAAGTTCTCAGTTCAGAGCCAATCTGTTGATCACTTTGTACAAACATCTTCTGGTTGAGCACACCGTGGTTTTTGGAGACAAATCAAAAAAATCCATAAAAACAAAAAAAAACCCACACTAAGGAATATATATCACTTCCATTAAAAGCTAAAAGTGTTTTCTCCATTTTAATATGAGGAGCAGAGTTTGGGAGTTTTGTTTGGGTATTACCTCCCACCTTGATGATAATTTCCGGTTACTCTGTCAGATTTAAAAAGGCCAAGCTAATATTTAAACTAGTAGCCACTGGTGTGGATTATATATAGCTTGCAGCACCCCTTTCTTCTGCTAAATTATGCTTCATTATTATTCACCTGCAGACCACTGAAAGTTATATGCCTTAAGGGGAGGTTTAACAATAGAGCTAATGATTATCCACATTTGCCTGCCTGTTGAGAGTTAATATAATAAACACCATCACAAAACCCAACTCTTAAGAAGATTGCAAGGCTTTCAATCTATTTCATTTATTGCCCGAATGTTATGTAATTTTTTTCACTATATAAAAGCTATCTGCATTCACACTTTAAAGGCTTGACTCATCCCTGCTCATACCACACTATGCAAATTGCAGCTTTCCTACAGCAGTGCGGCAGCTGCCTCTAAAGGCGCATTTAAGACAGTCATTTTGCACTGTGGTTCCAGAAGCATATGTGCATCTTCCAGGTGACTACCAGGCTCCCTCTCTGGTCAGGACCATCTACTTCTAGAGTCTGTCAGTGCCTTGGATCTCCATAACTCCTTCCAGCCTGGTATTCCAACATAGGACTGCAGTGTTTCATTTTAGCTACAGACTTGGTAAAAATCCCAATAAATGGAAACTAGAGTTCACCATGCATTGTATAATCCAGGTCAGTGTATCTGTTTATCTTAGTAAAAGAACCAAACAGTGACAGGCAGAGCATAAAGTCTTTCCTTATTCACACTCACGCAACCTCATTGGCTATAACAGGGGTTACATGGGTGAAGACAAGGACAGGTTTTAGATTTTAGAGTGCAGATGCAGTTTCCAAACTGAGCAATGGTTTTACGTAGTAAAAGGATTACAAAAGCCTTCACTCTGCCAGAATTAATCTCCAGTGGGTCCTATTTATAATTTAGGGGGTGTTAGCCCCCGCCAAATGCCACCCGGTCAAAGCCGCAAGCAGACTACAGCCTTAATTTATCTTTCTCCTAAATTTTCACTCAATATTCCTCCAGGAACCCAGCATCCAAATGCTCAAAGATGGTTGGCTTTACGGCCACTGAGCAAAGGCATTCTGCACATTAAGATGTGAGTGTTCAATTAGCCTTCGGGTGCAGGAAGTAACGTCCTTCTGAAACTGGAACAGTTAAAGCAGGATCAGTAGGACGTTGGATTAACATCAGTGAATTCCAGCTCTATAATAATAGAGCGCAACACCACCAATCAATGCCACTCATGGCCATGCTAACTACAGTGGGGATGGTGGCAGTGGAAGACCAAGATGTTAGTTTTGCAGTGTATTCATGGTCTTACATACAGTTAAGGATAGTCTCTTAAAGAGTCAGTAAACTCATTATTGAAAACAGTATTGCAAACCACCCACATCAGAGATCTGCAACCGTCCTCCGAAGGCTTGACCTGCCCTAGCATCCCAGTCAAGGGGAAGCTGGCCTTTCTTTCCGCCCCGCACAGGGCCATCCTGCCCCTCTATCTCCTATTGCTAAGTCTCCTCTGACTGGAGGATGGGATTGTTACTGTAGGAAAGAGCATGTATTGACACTACAGGGAATAGCCAGTGAACTGAATACACAGCGCTCCTTCCTTCTGCAAATCCACCTACCTTTGAAGATCCCATCACAGTATCCAGCAGCCTTTCCATTTTCTCTGCAGAACTATGGCTGCTACACTGAATTCAGATCTCACATAACTGTGGGGCACACAAAGGGCCCCCCCAAAGTCAATGGAATCGTCAAAACCTGCAGGGTATTGAGTGAAGGGGAGAGGGGTGAGAGTCACAGGAACGAGTTCTCCCCAGGAGGCCCTGGAAGGTTGAGGGGCGAGAGGACGAAAACATTGAGACAGATCTAATCCATTCCTTAGAAGATAGCATGGGAAGCCTCAACATTTTCAGGTAATCATAGAAAATGGCTGAGGTTTCTTCACTAACAGATATGTAACAGATTTAGATGCCAGTCCAGCATTATCAGCTTAGCTGCCTATGGCATCTCCCAAGCCAGCAAATGTTGCTGCCAGAGGGATAACTTCCAGAGACAAAGCTCTGAGACTTACGACAGCCAGCTGGATCCTGAGGAAGCTGAACCAACTGCTGCAATATCAATTAGCATGAAGTCTTGCCCATGTGCAGTGCAGGTAGGACACAGAGGTAATGCTAAGAAGAGGAGAGTTCAATATCAAAGGTTTTGGGGTGGTGGGGTGTTGAGAACTTTACTGTACATTTTTCAAGGGGTTTTGCTTTAAATCCACTGGTTAGAGACAAGAATAAATTGGTAGAACAAAAAAAGAAAAAGATGGCTGCTACTCAATATAAGACAAGCAGCAGAAAGAAGGGGAAATCATCCATTTTTCTATAGCACACGAATCCAAAAGCCACCCCCCTCCTTAAATAGAAAAATCTCCAATTAAAAATGATATTCTTCAGTTATTTTATTTTGAAGGCTATGCAGGATCAAAGGGCTGATCCTTTGTGGAACGGATGCAATGTGTTCCACGTATAGCACAGGGTCAAAAGTGATACGAAGGGCAGCATAAATCCAGTCACGCTTTAATGAACATTGCTGTGCACATTCCCTTACGGCTTCCTAATAAAGAAATAAAGCATAGCTGCCAAATTTTGTCCAGCTCCATGTGTAATATTTTATGCAAGTTATCTCTGTATATAACTATAAAAAACTGGATTTAGTGTTTGTTAGTGACACCAGCTAGACATCCCAGATTATTATTTGGATTGCAGCAGCACTTATAAGTGGTCACGAAAAATGGAGCTCGGCGTTGTACACAAAGACAGAACAAAAAAATCCCATGGTCCCTGCCCAAGGAGCTTATAAAATTAAAAATCTTTGTTTAACGAGGCAGTGGCACAGTAACCCTCCCAGACTAACTGTCCTGCCAGCATGCCTCACTGATTGGAAGGTAAAAAAAAAGCAAGGACTTGGGATAGCTCGGTCTCCATTGCGCATGCAATCCTTTGCCTCTCTGCTTAATCTGCTAGTTATCCAAAACATGCTCATGAGTTTGTGATGTGGAAGCTGGTACCGAAAGCCAAACTCATCTGAGAGGCTTCTGAATAGCCACGAGATGGGAAGAACTTTTAAATCCTACTCAGCGAGGCTGGATTCCAACTGAACTACAGATAAAGGCTCTGTAGCTCGTTAGCCGAGTCATCCAGTCCCTCAATCCATGCTAATTTAAGAGGAGAGACCCACAGATATATTCATTAAAAAAGTTCCACTGTGTTAAGGGCAAAAAGTCAAGCAATGGAAAAATAGGAAATGCTAACTTTAGGGCTCAATTCTCCTCCAATTGAAATCCATGAAAGCAGGGATGGGATGGAAGATTTGGCTCTTTATCCAGGCCGATATCTCTGAACTTTAAGTAACAAGTCCCGTATTAGGAATGGACAACCAACAAGATGATCCTGAGCCGCAAACCAAAAGACAAAGAGCTATTTCTCTCTGCCAATCCACCAACCTTGTAAGAGCCCATTATTTTACTCTGTGTTTACCAATTCCTTACTCCAGTAAATTCTTAGTGAAGAATTCTCAGTAGCTCACGCACTGCTTCTCATTTAATTTGAGCCCACTGCTAAAGAAAAAGTACTGCACAAGTTAAATAGAATACCATTCTGCACTTGTCTAAAAAAAGTCTGTTATAGTGGAAGAGCTTTCCTCTGTTCCTCTCTTGAGCTGGAGCAACATTCTTAGGGTTGTTCGTTTTATTCTGAAGCCACAGACAAACCCCCCAAGGTTACACCACACTGTGTAGCCTGGCTACTTTGAAAAAGTTCTTGTTCTTTTGCCCTAGCACTTTAATTAAAGAGGCTACTGGAATTCAATGGCTCCAAGCTATCTCCACATGACAACGACCTTCCCTATGGTCTGCAGAGGAAGGGTTTTTTCCTTCTTAATGCTATCCTCCAATGCTCACATACCCACCTGATTCAAGATTTCAATTGGCAAAAGCAGTTTATCAGCACAGCACTTCAAAGCAGATGCAAAAAAAAGTCTCTTATCAATATAATTGCTAGACGGCAAGCAATACTTTCGTACTCTCGTACATCTCCTCTACCAATTCCCAGAGCTATAATTTACATCAGTCCAATATTTTACCTTGTGTAACATCAAAATCGTGACAAAAGATTCTAATACGTCCCCCGCACAACACTACCAAGTCACTTGCTTTCTGCTTAATACAACAGACAAGAGGAAAATGGGATGAGGACAGAGAAGTCATCATTAAAAAAAAGGGGGGGGGGAAGAGGGGACGACGATACGACTCCATGGGTCAGACTAGCATTTCTCTTACTAATGAAAATGACTGCTCCAAGTCCACACCCAGAAAAGCGCCCTATGGTTGCAGGGGATATACCATGGGTAGGATTTACCTAAAGAACTGCCAATGACTCCCATTGTAGGCAATAGTAAAACTACCACTGACTTCAATAAGAGCGGAGTAGGGCAAAACTGAGTACTTGAGAGATTTCATCCTCCTGTTTTACTGTGACAGTGAATGTACATGACTATCAATAACCATGCCAGCAAAATGCCCTCTGGCAAAGGCAAAAAGCTAACAACCAACGGCAAATCACAACACTAAATGACGACCTATGGGTAGCTCGTTAGAAGAAAACCAAAAACGTCTGCGCTTCTCATACTCCTGCCGTAAACTGCATGGCCTAGAGGCTCAGAGGCTCCTAAGTGATATCATCTGATGAAACCTGAGATGAAGATAGTAGTGTTTGGTACAAAGTATTGTACCAGCTCAGGGATCAAAACCCTCATTTCCTCCCCTCCCTTGGAAAGCTTTACACTTGGGCCACACTTCAGAAACATAGGCTGCCGTCTCAATGTCGTAAGAATGGATGGGAATGTTACCCTCATGCCATACCTTCTGTCAAAATGCAGGTGAGAGGATTATTTCCAATCTAGCTACTGTACTTATAGGGAAGTCGAAGCAGAACTGTGTAGATCCACATAAAAGCTTTGTACATCTATGTGAAATCTTCGCCACTGTCTGACCCACTAGAATCCCCCTTTGAATGCACTGATTGCTCTGGGTGCTGTAAAAAATGGCACATATTATAGCTAAAAGCTACTTGGTTTCTAACCAATCCCCTCTCTACTCCCACCCTCCTGAGAGGTGCAAGTGTGTGTAAGGTCCAGGTATATATACATTCACAAAAGTACTTAATGTCTAGAATGAATTAGAACAGGAAGTCTAATTTTTCTTATCTAAAGCTGTGCAAGAGGAAGTAGGAAGATAGCTCTTCATTCTAAGAGAGAATTCTTGTAGTGGACAAATCTACATGAGTGCCCAGGTGCTTTAGAAGTGTATAGGAACAATAAAACGAGACAAACCATTAGCGCTCTCACTCCTTTTCCTGTCTAGGCCATATCTAACAAGGAAGAACGCATACACTGCTAATTGCAGTAAAGTAAATAATATAGAACGACTCTTCCTAAGTCTCTGCTACAAAGAGCCCAGCCGCTCCTCTGAAATACTGGTGTACAGTTTAATTTAACTGTTCATCCAAGCAGGGAAATGAAAGAAGTCACCGGGTACTCTTAAATAATGCAGCATATCTGCGCTCCAGGCTTGCTCCTAAATTTCTCCTTGTAAGTATGTGATAAATAATCTTTTATGTGACATTTTCAATAGCAAAAAGATCAGTAGGAAGGGCTTTAACCAGACACCAGCCATTCAATTTTAAACCCAAGTCCCTGGGGTCAATGGCAGTGGCAAATGAATGAGCTTTGCTATTGATGAACCGTTACCGTCATGTTGGATTATGCCTCTCTCCCCTGAACAGCAAAGGGGAACCTATCTTCAAATGTGCTAAAGATTCCAGCACACGTGACTACAGGATCAGTCTCTATGGGAAGCCTTGGGAACGAACAATGTGTCTGCATGCAGCTGGGAAACTTTTTTGAGACATCGGGCCAAGTTGTTACATAACAAACCCAAAAGATATCTAACTCTCCCAGCACGTCTACACTGCACGCTCCCTTTGGCAACGTGTAGCTAACACACACTGCATGCCCCTTTAGCACAGGCAGAAATAGCAGAGTAAACGGTGAGAGACTGCTCAGGTGAATACAGACCCGCCAGACAGTTCAGCTATGTACCTGACAGGGCTCTCCACAGGCCCAAGCAGGGCCTCTCCATCTACATTGCTGTTTTTGGCAGCATGGTGTCCCACTGCTTCCTCACTGCTGGAAACTTCCCCCAGCAGGAAAAGGCTCTGGCAAGACGCAGGCATCAGGGAAAGACTGGCCAGCAGGGAGTCACTACAGCTTTTTCCCACTGCCTCCCTACTGCCAGAGCCTTTTGCTGGATTGTGTAGCTACAGATGGACACAACCTGCTTTTTTCACTGCAACGTGTATCTACATATGTAGTGTCTAGGGTTACCAGCTTTGAAATGCAAAATATCCGGCAGCCTCTCCCCCCGCCCTACAAGGCAAGCCTGCCACAACCACAACCCCCAACCGCAAGGCAACACGACAAACCTCCCTCCCCCCCACCGCCACTTATAGTATCTCAAGAGAGAACAGGTGTAGATAAGATTGATAACATCGCACGTCTCCTCACTCTCGTGAGACTCAAACCCTCTCTCGCACGCACGTGGTGCGCGGGCGTGTTGCTGGGGAGACAGCTGCTGTGTTTTCAACCGTTCTGATGTGTTATCGCTTAAAACTGCAGAAGCGGGAACACAGCGGTGTCGTCATCTGGACTTTTAACATTGGATATCCCAGTGTCTGGTGATAACCATTCAAATCCTTAGTCCCGTGTAAAAAACACCCCGGCAGATTAAATTATTTTTCTGGCAATTGGCAAAATCCTTAAAATAACTGGCCAGGCTGGTCAAATACCGGCCAGAGATAACTCTAGTCGTGCCTGTATCCTACATGCCGCTGCTAGAAACAATTAGACTGAGGGTACATCTACGGGGGAATAGTGGGGGGGGGAGACACGACGACACCCCATGGCACTGAGTTTCAGAGCCCAGATCAACAGGCTTGGGCTGGCACTATAGGGCTAAAAATAGCATGGCAGACATTCAGGTGAGGGCTGGAGTCCGTGCTCTGAGACCCTCCCCGGTGCTTGCCAAGTTTCAGAGCCTGGGTTCCAGCCTGAGCAGAACATCTACACTGCTATTTTTAACGCTGTGGCGTGAGCTCTGTAAGCCTAAGTCGGCTTACCCAAGGCTCTGAGGCTCGCTGCCGCGGGGTTGGTTTGGTGGGTTTTTTTGTTTCGTTTTTTTTGCTGTGGAGACGTAACTATTGCGTATGTCAGCAAAACTTACGTCGCTCGGGGGGTGACTATTCCACTCCCCTGAGCAACGTAAGCTACACCGATACGAGCACAAGTGTGCACCGTGCCATGTTGGCAGGAGAGCTTCAGTTTATGCCGCTCACGGGGCTGGGCTTTTTATGAGAGCGCTCCCATTGGCACAGACGCGTCACAGCAGGACAAGTGCCCCGCAGCACTTGTAGACACGGCCTCAGTGGCTTTGCAGCTCTTCCATTAGCAGGAACCACTGGCTGGAAGTTGAAATCAGACAAATTCAAATTAGGAATTAGGCACAATTTAACACTGAGGGTGCTTAATAATTGCAACAAACTACCAAAGGAAGTGATGGATCTCCATCTTTTGATGGCTTCAAATCCAGCCAGGACACCTGTCTGGAAAATGTACTTTAGCCATACAAGTTATTGGGTTCAATGCAGGAATGAGTGGATGAAATGTAATGGCCTGTGATATACAAGAGGTCAGGCTAGATGATCTAATAGTCCCCTCTGGACTTATAATTTAAATGCCACAAAAACCTTTCTTGCCAAGATCCCCGGCAAATCCTAATGAGGAGCCTTTCAAATTTTTAAGATTCAGGTTCCTTATGAAAATAAAACACATGAAGCTGAGTATATGAACAGGTCATCTTACTTGCCAACCTCCGAGTGCGAGTCGAATATACAAAAAGATGTTAGGTTGCAGCGAGGTCAAAAACAGATTTACCTACTACAGTAAGTTAAAAAAATCAGACAGAGGTGTGATTTTTCAGTTTACTGTGTCCTTTTAACATGGGAAAGGACACAACTGAGATTTTTAGGACACCTAAAATCCAGATCAAGAACCACTGTCATTTAGAAGCATATTACCCTCACACATTTTCATCAATTCATGAACAAAACTCTGCATTTTGCCAAACTCAGATTTAACGAGAAAGCCCAAAGCTGGAGCTTACCATACAAACAGTGAACTTCTTGAACCTGTTGTGCCATGTCAAAACTTGTGATTCAAATAACTGTTTGAGAAGAGTAGGATATCTGGATAATCAAGTTTCAAGCAGACCCCCAACTGAGCTTGGACAAAACAAATAAACAAAGAGACAAAGGTCTCCTGGGGAGGACAGTCACCAATCAAGTACAGTAACTTTTTCTCCTCCAGGTAAATACCAATAAAAGTATAGTATTTTCTGCCATATCACCAGTCTAATAGCGTCAGAATAAAAGCTATAAAGCATGGTAGTAACGAGGTTTCTGAGGTCAGGAACAAGCAGAAGTCTTACCCTTAAATTAAACAAACAGAACAGAGGCTGTGTTATTAATCCAGCCTGGAACATGTGTATTTCCTGTTAATACTGCCTTTATGTTTGTTTATTAAGTGTCTTCTATAATACGCTGAAGTTGCCTCATCCAAGAGGTTGGTTACATGAAGATATGTTTCCCCTTCCATCATTTGTATACAGTTGCATTACCAATTATGTTAAAACTCCTCCTCAAACACAGTTGTTTCTCACTCTCTCGAAAATGGACTTCTGTGAAAATCTCAGACAGAAAATACTTTGGTTTCACATCTTGGAACTTCGTAACTGAACCACTGAATAACTGGACTCCCACTGCTCTATGAATTGATAATGTTCTGAAAACGGTCAGGCTTTTTCTGACACAGTGATGGCAGTTTACCACAAAAACCCAAATGTATGTGACTCCCAATCTTTGCTTCTTCAAGTACAAATCACAGCATGGGGGAGAGCACAGATGCAGGCATTAATGAAGCCATAGTGTTTACATTCAAACAACCCAAAACTCAAGTGAGATTGGATTTAGACCTGAATTGTTCACTCACCCCTGTGTTTGGGTCGGTTTATGCTAGTCTACTCACTCTAATATACATATGCACAGCTACAATGGTATACAAGGTCATGGGGATTTTCTCCAAAAGAGTTTTCCATCTTGCAGGTGAAACGCCTTTTGTATACTAACCAAAATAATGTCTCTGAATACATGGGTTATCTAGTTACAAATCAGTCCTTAGATTCTAGTTTTAGGACAAGCTACAAGAGCAAATGGTAGTAGGAAAAATGTCAAATGATCCTAATAATTATAATCCATCCCCATTCACTATTCTGTACTTTCTTTCTAGGAATATGATACAACTGTTATAACGCTGAACAAGATTTCTTGAAATTCCCTCCTTTGCATTTCGTCCTTGCTCTCTGGATAAAGCTACGTTTGTAATTTCATCATTTAAGGTTAGAGGATGGTATAGTTTTAGGAAATACCAAGTAATTTACAAGCCTACATCTCATTTTCAAAATGTCGTCATCTCCTAAATCTCAAAAAAGGTCAATGGGAATTCAGGGCTTCTGAAAATTTTTCTCTGAGCCTTTAAGGCACAGCCCTGTGTGGTGGGCAGGGCAGAGTCAAGCCTCACCCTCTTCAGAACACGATCTCTCCTCTACCTCCCTAGCACAAGCAGGGAATGCAGACTGTACCCATCCTACTCTGTAGCCTCTGGTCCCATCTTCTCAACCCTCTTTGGGGTTCTGTGCAACCCTTGCAACGCACAGAGAAGTAGCCCCTGCACTTCACCAAGCACACCGATTGCAACTGTTGCTGTAAATTACATAGATTGGGTGGGAATCCTCTCGGCCCATCCCCCAAACATACTTGCTTATGGCCCAGATGCAATCTGGCTTTTACAATCCCATTCTGAGTTAACAGGCTGGTTAGATTTTCTCCCTTATCAAATGCTGAAGCCACAATGGTGGAGATAATCTTTATACAGCAGTTAATTTCAAAACATCAGCATTATATATTTGTAAGCCAACTGGCAAGATCCCTTTCCAGACTGCCACATCTAACAGCAGCGGGCCAGGACAGATGATCCCAACCAATCAACCGTCACAGTCCCTGTGAGTTATATCCAGATCCACCATTATTGCTGTCGTAGTTCTTCCAAGACAGCAGAAGACAACGGCAAAACAAAAAAGTATTTACAGCAGCTTGCAGTGGGTGTTATAGCAACTGTCCAGCGATATCCTCTTCACTGCCTCTTAAATGCAGGGTTTTCATTGATCACAGGTAATTCTGTTCTCTGGATATCGTTTTCATTCTACTAAAATACACAGGTTTCCTCAAGGGAATTGTCATTACTCAGACATCAGCAAGTGCCAAAATCTGCTTATCTATCCTGTGATAGAATACACCCCCTGTATTCACATCCTACACAAACACTCCGAATAACCCCGCTTTCTCTCCCTGCCCTCCTCATTTTCTGCACCAGAGAAGAAAAAAGCCATTGGATGCTGGGGGAGGCACCCTGACCTGAAAGTTTGGTCAGTAATCTTCTGGAGCATGTGATGAGAAAGTTTGCTTTGCAACTAACAGTTTCTTAAGTAGACACTAGTAAGCGTTTTATCTTGATTTGTCTTGTAACCATTTCTGACTTTTATGCCTCATTACTTGCACTCACTTAAAATCTCTCTTTGTAGTAATAAACCTCTTTTACTCTTATCTAATCCAGTGTGTTGAAACTGAAGTGTCTGGATGATTCTATTTAAGATAATAAATTAGTATATGATTCTCTTAAAGGATTAACAGATTTAAAATATTTGTATTGCCCAGGGAGAGCTGGGCAATACAGAACATACATTTCTGGGGAAAAATCCAGGACTTCTGGTGTGTTGGAGTCACCCTATGGAACAACCAAGGCTGGTGAAAGCTAGGATGTAGCTGGCAGCCTGCAGTTACACACAGAAACTCAGGGTGTGGCTTGCACGCTAGAAGGCTGTTTGTGAGTGGCCCAGGTGGGAGCTACTATAGCAAAGAATTGGAAGGCACCCAAGGTCGTAGGGCAGGAGTGACAGCCCCCCACAGGTCTGGACTATGCCCTAGTATGTCACATATGTCTTTCATTATTAGTAGTAACTGTAGCGCTCAAACCAAGATCCATCCTGCCAGGCACTGTCCATACGTACAGCAAAAAAATCAGTCCCTTCCCTACAGTGCTCACAGAGAGTCTAAACAGACAAGACAGATAAAGGGGTGGGGGAAAGGAAGTGCTATTTCCCCCATTTTCCAGATGGGGAACCAAGGCATGGAGAGATTAAGTGATTTCCCAACATCACACATGAAGTTTATGGCAGAGCCGGGAACTGAATGTAGAATTTCAGTCCATTTCCTTAACCACAAAATAATCCTTTCCTTCTGCTTAGTTACGCTGGCCCAAGTTCACCCATGCTACAACTCATTAAAGTAACGCTCTGGATAAACACAGCCTTTTGTTTTTAAGCTCAAACTTAGGCAAGTTTCATTTGTTTGGCGTGTTACCTGGTTAGACTAAAGTTTGTTATGCTCTTGTTAGAGTAGACTAATTTTGTAACTCACTTACTGGTAGATGTTTATGGTATTAGATGGCGTTTAAGCAACATAACAATCTATCATCCATATATAATACAAGCAACTGAAACAACATGCTTAATGACGGTAGGATTACCAGCTAATGCAGTTGCAGTAGATTTCACCATTTCTAAAATAATCAGCTAAAGGATTTGCATTTGTGAAATTCACATTCTGGATTCCTCTGGAAGAGCTCACATTTCCTGTTGTGCTTATAAATTTAATGTCTTTTTGACCCTCTTGTGAATTGCTCTCAACATATAATGCCTACCTGCTATTTGCACCAATTAGCCCCCAAATTGGCAACATCGTCAAAATTAGATTAAGAATTAGAATGTTCAACACACTAGAGCCATTATGGCCCACTAGGACGCAGACATTCTCAACCATTTGGTCTTCTGAAATGCTACGCAGTGCTATGTAGAGGTTGGAGCATGAGGCTGGCAGCTAGGACTCCTGGGTTCTACTCCCCCCTCCTGGTTTGCTGTGTGTGACTTCTCTG
The DNA here is from genome assembly GCA_007922155.1 of Mesoclemmys tuberculata. Classification (NCBI taxonomy): domain Eukaryota; kingdom Metazoa; phylum Chordata; order Testudines; family Chelidae; genus Mesoclemmys; species Mesoclemmys tuberculata. The sequence goes on along the minus strand of ML675614.1, from coordinate 8,925,345 downwards.
TTTCCGGGGCTGGGTTTTCTCTTCTATAAAATAGGAGGAATACTGATTGTGGATTAGCTAATTAATATCTGTACTACACACTGAGTTCCTCAGAGGGAATGAAAATATTACTACTCATGGTTTGGTTTTTACTGAGGGTCACTTTATGTGTTTGTACTTCAGTAGCACCAAGAGGTCTGGTAATGGATCTGTGCTAGGCAAGGTACAATCACAGAACAAAAAGATGGGCACTGCTTACAATCCAACTATCACATTTGAGTGAGGTTTGCCCTCATTCCTGCGACCCCTTTTAGTCCTTACTACTCAGGGATTCCAGCCACCCAGACAGTTACACTGGTGCAATACCCCTACTTTTGGCATGATTTATACCTTGCCAGCTCAAATCCCCATGTAGACACAACCTGCACTGCAAACACAAACTGAGGATTCGCACTCCTAAATCAATCATTCGGAATTCGGTCTTTTTGCATTTCCACCTCTACCGTACTTATACGGCCCCCAATTCTTTAGTGTCTAAGCACTCCACAATCTTTCCATAAATTTACCGCGGGAGGTGCTTTTAGCCTTCATTTTACACATAGGGACTGAGGCACAGAAAGACTAGGTGACCTGTCCAAGGTCACACAAGAAGTCTGACTAGGTGTATCGATTTGAACACAGGTACCCCATATCTCAGGCCAGTGCCCCAAGGCCTAAGCGGACTCCTTTCTTCCGCACACACTTTCTAGTTAAGAGATCTATCATTGTGTTAAGAATGGAAGTCCCAGGTCTGTCCTCCCCATAGTTCTTCCAGTAGCTGGACATCCACATGACAACACGGATGATTTCTATCCTCATGTTTCAAATGCATGAGAGCATTGTAGAATGCTGATCCCAATTTACACTGAAGCCTCTTGGACTGGCATTAGGAAGAGAGGATACAATATTTAGGCACTCCACATCTTCACAGCTCATGATGGGTGTACCCCTTGCGGTGTTACTCCAGCCCAAAGCCTTCTCTTCAGTTCATTCCATCCCATTGCTCCACACCAGTTTATCCCCATCACTTTTCTCTTACTCTTCTCTCCTATTCTTGGGGAGGGAGAGCAGAGATAGTTTCCATTATCCTGGCATGGAGCTTTTTCTTTTAAACTGTCTCTCCCATCTTTCTTATCTGTGCGTTTTTCTCCCCAGGACACCACTGAACTGGGTTTAGTGCACAACGTTGGAAATCTGGAGGCTCCAGTCCTAATTTTACCACTGACTTGACGCTCTGGCACTTGGTGATTCAGTTTACCCAGCTGTAAAATTCCTATAACTCTTGCTTACGTCACAAGGTTGTTCTGAAGACTAACTCATTAGTGTTTATAATGTGTTTTGAGACATTCCAATGGAAGGCACCGGTATGTTAAGTAATATTAAAAAGACCTACAAAGATTTGGGTAAGTATTTAGCTAACATGCTTTGTTTAATTATCCTTACAAAAGAAATAGTTCCCAGACTTTGAGAGTCACGATTTTTGGCACTCTAGACCACTGATACTTTTACTAAATGCACTAAATCACCATTTCTCTCTCTCACTGGTCTTAAAATATAATGGAATGCGATAACAAGTGAAAACCATGAAACCACCAAAGGCTTGAATTTAGTTCCAGTAACAGCCATCTTCCTGGCATAAATCCAGAAGAGACATAAGGGTGAACCCAACTGTGCATCTGCATACCTGAGTGTTTGGGGGGAATTTTTTGGTAACATACAACCTAAACTTGCAATTTCCAGGCTAAAAATTATTTTTCTTTAATGAGACAACAATGGTGTCTTAAGGGAGCCGAGGGGAGAGAAGGCGGCTAGGCTAAAGCGAGTGATGATTCTTTCAGTCTTAACTCCAGGCTAACAAATCTTACATAAGAGTTTCTCCAGGTTTAAAAAATGTTGAGTAATTCCTTATGAGGCCCTCAGACTCTGCCACCCCTTGCAATCTGTGCAAGAACAGGCCTCACTTTTAAGGCAGTCTCCCAACTCATCATGTAGTTCTTCCCTCCCATGCCCCATACTGGATCTCTTGTCCTTCATGTGTCAGGTTCTCCCTGCCATTCCTCTAGACTACGTAGGGACATAGAACTGAAAGCTACCTCCTGGATCACCAACTCCAGTCCCCTACAATTACAGACAACCACATCATATAACCCCTTTCATAAACTTATCAAGCTCCATCTTAAAACAAGTTAGATTTCTTGCCCCGGGTTCCAGAACCTCATTCCTCTGATAGATAGTAACCGTCTTCTAATTTCTAGCCTAAGTTTATTCATGACCACTTTATCGCCATCTGTTCCTGTGCCAACATTGTCCTTATCTTAAATCATTCCTCTCTCCTCCTGGTATTTACCCCCTTGATGTATTTATAGACAGCAATTAACCCCCCCTCAGCCTTCTTTTTGCTAGGCTAAACAAGCCAAGCTCTTTTAGTCTCTCCTAAAATAGGTTTTCCATTACACTTTGAGTTTATCTTTCTTGAACACTGGTGACCAGAATTAGATTCCTCCCCTTCCACTCCCTGATCATGGCCATCTACATCTCAATCACTCACACTTTCCAAAGCATGCATCCAGCTGCTGTGTGTCTATATGGCCATCCACATCTCAATAACACACTTTGCAAAGAATGTATCAAACAGCTGTCCCTCTACAACGTATACCTCAAAGTGACGTTTCCAATACAATGCGTGTATTTTTTTAATGCATGTATTTAATGCATATTTAATTCTATATTCTTGTGAAAAATGAATTCGGAGAAAACATGTGCCTGCAGGTAAGACATAGCATGTGAAGTTTCAAATCAGTGGAACTGGGTGTGCTGAGAAGGTAGGCTCAGAATGCGAAACTAACTTCAACTTGAATTATAGACAAGCTAATCCAAAGAATTATGCCAGGGAAGTCCTATGTCTTGTGTTATGCAGGTCACGGTAGATTATCACATTGGTCCCTGGTGGCTTTATGATCTATGAATCTAGTGGTGCTACATAATGGAGAGGAAGGGTGGTTGTGTGCGTGGTCGAGGCCCTGCACTAGGAATTAAGAGATTTGGTATCTAATACCAGCTCCATGACAGGCTTTTTCTATGACATCAGGCAAGTCACTCCACTTCTTTGTGCCACAAGTTCACTAGGTGTGAAAGCGGATCAATACTTCCCTACCTCAGATGGATGCTATGACGTTAAATCCATTCGTGCACGTGAGGTGTATGGATACTATAAAGATGAGCACTGAAGAAAAACCTACAAATCAGTATTTTCTAGAATCACCTCACATTATGTATGTCACTGCTATGAATTTTTATCACACTTTTGATGTATTCAGGAGAAAATATACCACGTCTAACCTTATCCATAAATTAGAGCATCAGCTTGGCTTCCAGTGAATTTCCAAAACCTCTGTGACGTATTTAGGCCCCTCTTGTGCACACTTACTGTATACACACGCTTAACTTTAAGCATACTGTGGTATAGCAAGGGCAGAGGGCAGTAGGAAAGTTCTGGAAGGGCACTACATAAGTGCTAGAATGATCTGGGCTTTATTCCCTATAGACTAGCCAGAGTCAACTAAAGGTAATTAGTGTCACCTGACACCAATTAAGGCCCACCCAGGTGCTTAGAAAAACCCTCTACTCCTGAGAGAGGGTGTGGAGTGGAAGGAGTAGGTGTGTGTGATGAGCAGAGGAGTGTGTGAAGTGGTGGAGGAGAACAGAACCGAGTACAGTGGTGTGTGGAGTCGTGGAGAAGAAAAGAACAGAGTACGGTGGTGTGTGGAGTTGTAGTGGAGAACAGAACGGAGCACAGCGGTGTGTGGAACAGAGGTGGAGTCCTGAAGAAGGTACTGGGCTCAAGAAGCCAGAAAGACAGACGGGGGAGAGTGGCCCAGAGGAAAAGCCTGCAGCTGCAAGTAAGGTACCAGCAGCACATAGCTGCTACTCAGAGGGCCCCTGGGCTGGGACCTGAAGGAGCAGGCAGGCCCGGGTCCCTACCCCCCTCCCTGGGAACACGGGGTAACCGGTGACGCCCTGGCCCACTACGAGAGGCAAAAGTGTGAGACCCACTAGGGAGAGCTGTCCGTCTGTCACAATACAGATAAGTTCCATTAAAGTCAAGCATAGGTAAGTTTACAGGAGTGTGATCTAGATATGGATTTACAGAACTGATACACTACTAACGATACTTATATGGATTGTCAGCAACTGGGTATGTCTGTACATATTCATTAGAAGTTCACTTGTGACAAGGGAAGAGCAATATTTTTCAATTAAAAATAAGTTCAATAGATTTGAACTGAGGATGGAGACTTTTGAAAAAGTGTCTCTCCTTCTGCGAGTTCAACACAACTGTTCAAAGACATACTAAAGTATCACCAGTCTGATGGCTTTAACAAGAAAGTTTTCTCAGGCAACCTTCACCATGAAAGGACCCTCACACATTTCTATCTTAATGAAATATTCTCAAGAATGGAGTACACAGGGCAGGACGTGATGGAGCACAATGCCTTCTCCCAGGCTTTGTTCAAAAGACCCCATCAAGCATCATTAAGTTCCCATCAGGAGCTTTACTCAATAAGTTGGCTTCATCTGCTGAACTATAGATGACAGGCTGCAGGACTTATATACATGTTGTTTTCATGTAAATCAAAACACAAGTAGTACAGCATGGATTTTATGAAACATTGTGTAAATGGTACAGTACAGAGAACGCAGGCATTATCCAATCTGTAACGGTGTGTGTGGAAAATGCAGACAATAGCTACTGTATTTATGTACCTACATTGTAGATGGCATTAAGGTGTACAAGCCATTTAAACCACAATGTGCAAAACTTTAATATTAAAGCATTATTTATATCTAGTATAACAGGCGTGCATGGCACTGCAGATAAACACTGAGGCAAAGTGGCTAATAGGAGGCTAAAATGTACCGATTAGATTGGGACTTTGACTACATGACCCCGCAGTGGAATAAGAAGCCCCCCCCCTTTCACTGCTACATGCGTTACAGGGATCAAGTGCATAGGAATAAAGTGAGGTTATTGACCAGAGCAGCTGGATGGGGAGTCAGCAGAGCAAAATCGGTGCCGGATGATGTCAGAATTTGCTGCCAACACAGACCAATAGCAAAACACTAGTGCCTCCTATCCCACGTCTCCGGGGGAGAATTCTGAACCACTCATACCACCTCCTGGGGTTATGCTGCTCGCATATCACCACACCTACCGTTGCAAGCCAGCCTCACAGTGTGATCCGGAGCTGCTGAAATCAAGGGCAAAATTCCAGATGATTGAAATCAGAGGAGACTTGGATCTAAGCCTGCCAGAAGCAGAAAGCAACCGCCGAGGTCCTGACCACAGTCCACAGACTTTGATTGGAAGCAGAGGGCCCTAAGCATCTCTCACGCGCTCATCTCCCGAAGTTGCAGTGAGTAATGACAGGCTACCGTGGCATGGGAACAGAGGAGCAGGGAAGGAGTTCAGACCTCAGTGATAACCAAGAAAGGGACTGCCCTTGGAAGCAGGGGACTGTTTACAAAGGATGCAGATCAAGTCAGTTTCATCTCCCATCTATTTTGGAGGATTGCTTTTGTTTAAATCGCGAGTGGTCCAGCAGAGGGGTAGGTGGTGATGGAGCAGAGATTTTATACTGGAAGACTAGCCAGCAGAAGTGAGTGGAGGGATCAGATTTGAAGGGAAGCACGATTGTTACCCAGGACAAAGTAGAAATAAGGACCATTTGTTTGACGTTTCAGACAGCCAGTCCTAACTGGCCCTGAGTAAGGTGGTGTACGGAGTTATGCACTTTCATATCTACCCTGGGAAACCCATCTAACAACAGCACCCAATATTAAGCAGGCAGGTTCAAACGCCAGCATAGATACGCAGCCTTTGTAATTTGTTAGATGAATTACAGAACATAGCTGCCTCTTAAAAGACAGTTACACCGTGTATGGTTATGAATAGTCCTACAAACACCAGTCTATTTTTATTGGTAATAAAGCCTCAAAAGGCTAAGCAGCATATAACTGTGTACTGAATAATAAGGATATACACTACATTTACCTTTATTCCGCCTTCTTTCAATCATTATTGGTGCAATTTGTGCAATTTTTATGATGAGAAGCAATTACTTAGGTAGTTCCATTGACGTGAGCACGAGCTGCACAACTGAGCCTGACAACATTAAACAACTTCTGTATGAAAAGCAGAGCCTTAGAGTTTCATTGCTATTTAACGGCTGAGTAAGCCAGCATCACTTATTTCTTGGCACCGAACAAACGCATGCCCATTAATCAATATTTTTGTCACTACTGCCCTGCTTAAGCAGCAGTCACTCACTGCCACTTGTGAACACCAGACAATCCATCCCCTGGGAAATGTTCCTGTAACGCAGCTGTCCCGATTACCCATGTCCCACTTAAGAGGAACAGACTTCAGAGATGGCGTATTGACATATTTTGTACCATCAGCAACACAGCAGACTGGGGCAGTGGGCATGGAAAGACAGTGTTGCAAAACTACAACCTGTGCATAAATTGGGGGTGAGGTCTGACAAGCCCCGAACCTCGTGGAGTCTGTTAACGCTGTAGGGTGGGGAGAGAATGTACCATGAGTTTAACTGTAGCACATTTAAACGGCAATGTCGTGTGCGCCTCCTAAACATAAAAGTTTTATTGTTGGACGTTTCAAAGGCTATAAAAATGCCATGGAGGATCGTAACTTGTAGTATGCTCTTTACCAACCGTTCACAGAGCGTTTCCACAGTTGCACACACTGTTCATCTTACAGTGCAGAGCACATTCTGAATAAAGCCATGCCCCTAAAGAATGCACTGGGGGGGACTTACGCGGAGTGTTGCTTAACTTTTGAAAAAGGGAGTCACAGAAGCCAGCACGCTGAGTGGGGAGCCACCTAAGATAGCCAATAGAAAATGCTGCAGAAAGGGCTGAGGCCTAAGGAGTTAGGCACATAATTCCAACTGGGAGGACACATCTCCCCCTGCTCAGGATTCACAGCCGGGAACCCTGTTCTGGAGTCAGGCACCGCACACCAGCTCAACCCTATTCCAAGAAAAAATGCTGTCATCACGCTGCTGCCCCACTTTTGCCCAAAGAGCCCACTACTTAGGGCACACACCCACGATGTGGCAGACCCAGGTTCAATCCCCCACTCTGCCTAACGTGACAGTGAAGGAACTTGAATGAAGGTCTCTGAACTCCTTAAAGAGCGCCCCAACCAGCGGGCAACGGGGCATGCTGGAGCAAGACTCTCTCAGTCTTTGCCTAACTAGTCACCGATCTGAGACTGACCCCATAGCCCGGTGGTGAAGGCACTCACCTGGGGTGTGAGACCCACATTCGAGTCCGTACTCCAATCAGTATTTAACTATTTTATGCAAATGAACAGCTTCAACAAGAGAGACCCACCTCAAAATACCCCATAGCCCAGGATTTAAGTACATGTTCTACAGCCAGCAGAGGGGGGAACTGAACCCATGTCTCCCCCCTGGTTGAGTGCTCAAACCACTGGCCTACAGCATATAAAGGGGATACCACCTCTTCCAGCTGTGCTTTGCATGGGGCTGTCAGGTAGATGTGCTCTACAGTGGCCTCGAAGCTCGTCTAGTGGACCCACAGGCAGGGCAGACCCTGTTTTATGAATGCTGCCAGGGCTCAAGCATGAGTTGGCTACTGAGCGGGTTAGCAGCATCGGGGGTGAGAGGCTGTGTGCATGCCCAATGGCAAAACATTACGTGCCGATGGAGTTCAGGTATCTACAGGATTAGGCAGCAGCTGAACAGGGATTTTGAGAATCTAAATGTTGTATTTTGGAGCCTTAAAGCATCTGTTAGCCACTTATCTACATCCCCTTGTGAATCCTCCCCTCGGGGGAGTCATTCAAAGAGTTATCGGTGTCAATTTCAGGTGGATGGAGAAGCAAAGGGAAGCCAGTAAACCCTTTTGTGCCCCAAGTGCCACTCCCTCACGCTGGTGTAAATCAGGAGTAACCGCTGGCGTCAGTGGAGTTACACTAACCTAAAACAGAGGCACATGAGATTCAGAGCCGGGGCCTGGGGATTTTTGGGTTTTCTATTAAAAGTGTGTTGCCATCAGGGACCTTCCCAGAAACGGAAGGGGACTTCTTTCCAACAAAGAATTCGCTCTAGAGGGCCTGACAACATCAGGATGTTGACTGGAACAGCTATTCCCGTCGTTTCCCTGCCACGCACACTATGGAAAAAAGCCCTGATTTTGCAGCATCAATAAGGAAGTGTATCTCCTCTAACCAAAGCCCTGTAACCGCAGGGATCTCAAACATTGGTGGCAACTTGGTCTCTCCTGTTCTCTGCCTGTGGCACACAGCAGCCGAGACTCCTGAGGACTGAAATACTTGAGTTTAACCCAAATTATTGGGCTCAATAGAGGGGTCACTGGGAGACATTTAATGGCCGGTGATGTGCCAGTCAGACTAGATGATGTAATGGTCCCTTCTAGCCTCAAACACTATACCATTTTGAAATCTCTGTTTCCGCATAACCCCCCCAGGCCGCCTCTGTGGCTGATGATTCCACAGAGGCCAGTCTCCCTCTGCAGAAGACTCTCTGGAGGAAGAGGACGATATGTGCTGCCCCAGCATAGTTAGAAAACGCTTCAAAAATAATAGCCCAGGCCAAAAGCGTGAAGAACCTACAGCTCCGCAGGCTGCTGGGGGAGGGTGCGTCTGTGTGTCATCCATCATTGAGCGTACGCAGCGGCAGGCCCTGGAGCAGTGGGGGAACATCAAGGAGTAAAGAGCAGGGGCAAGGCTGGAGACAGGACAGAGGGAGCTGCATGATGCTGCTGTCCGCTCTCTAGGAGGACGGCACAGGACACTACTGACCACTTTCTTTGAACAGGTTGTGGTATAGCCCAAAGCATCACTAAGACTATGGGACTAGCTTCACACCCACTTGGGTAGTTGTTTACACCGGTACAAAGTTCCGGCAAAATACTACCAGATCAGCATGACTACACACAGGGTATGTCTACATCCCCTTCCAGGGTCCCAGAGCCCAAGATCCAGCCCAAGCCCGAACAGTTACACTGCAATTTTATAGCCCCGCAGCCTGAGTTTCACGAGCCCAAGTCAGCTGATGCAGGCCAGCTATGGGTCTTTTACTACAGTGTAGACACACTCTGAACAGTTGCAAGACTTGACTGGACTTAAAAAGGTGCAAGTATTTGTTGAAAATGTACGAAATACTCCGATTATTCCAGTTGGTTGTGTGAAGTCCCATATTTCTGCTAAAAACTTTTTTTTTTTTAATTTGCCCAATTTCATATTATTAGCTACAGCTGAAGAGTACATATACACAGGAAGATTATGTGCACAGGGATGGAACAGATCCTACTTGGAGAAAGTTCTTTTGAACGCATATTTGCCCCCCAAAAAAGAATGGAGATTTAAAAGCACAATAGGAAGAATAAATAGCAAGTAGGAAAAGCAAACATTAAAATAGATAAAGTAGTATTTGAACTAGTACAACTGCATGAAGAGAATCTGATTTAACAGACATCAAGAGATTAATTGCTTTTCTCATAGGTACTAAGGCTGATGGAAGAGCAATATCCTTTCCAACCGCACTAGCAATAGCTCGGCTGGCAAAATCAATGCCACCTGTGCTAAAGCACCTGCCTGAAGCGGAGAAGGATATGAACAAGGAAGAGAAGTAAAAAAAAAAGAAATGGAAGTCTGATTTCCAGCTGACCGGCCTGCTGCTGTGTTCAATTATTGCAAGTGTCTCTACACAGCTGGGGGATTTTAGATACAGTAGCATATCTGCTGTCAAATGCTCTGTTTTTTCACAGCACAATGAGGTACCAGTAACACAGATCAAGACAGCCCCTGCCCTGAAGAACTTACAGTCTAAATAGTCAAGACAGACAACAAGCAGGAGTGGAAACGGGCACAGAAGGATGAAGTGGCTTGCCCAAGATCCCACAGCAAAGTTGGGAATATAACCCACATCCATGGGCCCCCTCTCCAATGCATTTACCCACTACTCCATGCTGCTCCTAAAATAGCCAGTGATGATACTCAAGCTAAATGTAGCGACAGAAATAAAGCAACACTGAGAACATCTCACAGATGTATGAATTAACATGGGCTAATCTAGAAATAAGGTGGGTAAGGAAATATCTTTTATTGGACCAACGTCTGTTGGTGACAGAGACAAGCTTTTGAGCTACACAGAGCTCTCCTTCAGATCTGGGAAAGGTACTGAGTGTGTCACAGCGACATACAAGATCAATAGTTTAAGAGATCATATTTGCAGATACCAAGGTCAGAAGGAACCATTGTGATCTAGTCCGTATTTACCAACATATTTACCATTGTGGGCCGCATACGCAGGTCTCCATGTGTTACATGGGCCGCATCCAGACAATATATATACTAGGTGTATGATCCTGAGGATGTCACATGGACTCCAGCTGTGTGCTGATTGGGCCACAAGTGGCTCACGGGCCATAGGTTGAGAACTACTGATCTAGTCTGTCCCCCTGTATCTCACAGGCCACAGAACTTCCCCTGAACAATTCCTGGAGTAGATCTTTCAGAAAAACGGCCAATCTTGATTTAAAAATTGTGAGTGATGGAGAGTCCACCATGACCCTGGGTAAGTTGTCCCCTTGGTTTATTACCCACACTGTTAAACACTTATGCCTTTATTTCCAATCTGAATTTGTCTACCAAACTTCCAGCCATTGGATCATGTACCTTTCTAGTGCAGATGGTCCAAATTTGTTTTTGTTTCTGTCAAAGTTTTTGGCTGAAATATTTTAAAACCTGAAATTTTCTACATCAGAGACATTTAGTGAAAAAAAGTTTGGTTTTTTTGTCAAAAACAAACAGTTTTCCCACCAAAAAAAAAACAGTTACAGTGGAAAACTTGACCAGCCTTAATATTTCTTTCTGAATGGAGATCTACAACTGCATAACCCTCTCTCCAAAAGTAGGACAATCTAGTATGAGAGCACAGCTTATTCTCAGTAAAGCCACTTGGCTGAGATATTCGTGCACACCAAAAGCTACATTAGGACAACTACGATTTTAGAGAGTGAGATGTACTCAGCGCTGCCTGATTGATTAGGCCAATTTTAGAGATCAGATGGGTTCCACAAATTCGGTCACCCCAAAAAAGCACTAATCCCCTTTAAAAGCCATGGTCTTCTCTCATTTTAAGTACAGAAAGATAGGCCCATATTATGTACTAATAATTTCCCACACCTCTTTTACAAAGCCTACATCCAACACAAGAAGAGGTTATATTTAGCAATGGCAAATGCTTGCTAAGGGTCCTCTGCCTTTGATGTAGTCCCATTTCCCTTATAGGTTTTGAACAATTTCCATGTTTTGAAAGTTGAAGGATTTCCTCTTAAAAGTAAAATACAATAGCAAGTGATAGGAAACTGGCCCCCATGGAAAATCTCTCTATTTTCACTTTCTGCTGCAATCCACATCACCTCCCACAACTCCCTTCCACCCCTCCTCCTTTCACATGCAAATTTTTAAGTAGCTTGGAAAAAATTGACATCTGTGACTTCCAGGTGACTACAGATTGTTGCTAGACTGACTCTCCTGTGTTTACAACTGAGCTCGAAAGCTGCCCCGCTTCAAATATACAACAGATTCTTTTCCTCTCAAGTTATCTATATAGCACACATATGGTAAGCAAGGGGGCTCACTTCCTAACTTAAAAGCCAGCAGAGAGGAGAAAGTGAGCCCAGATTCACAGTTTCCAGCTGCAGTTTATAGTACAGCATGAAAGTATCAGTACTGATGTTATTGCCTCTCATTTTTGAGGGCTCTGCTAGGAGCTGAGTCATAAATATGCAGTGTTGTAGCTATGTTGGTCCCAGAATATTAGAGACAAGATGTGTGACGTAATATCTTTTATTGGGCCAACTTCTGTTGGTGAGACACACAAGCTTTCAAGCTTACACAGAGCTCTTCTTCAGGTCTTGGAAACGAACGCAGAGCATCCCTACTAGGTACAAGGTAGAGCAGATTGTTTAGCCTAAGTAGCTAACACACATTTCAAGGGACCATATTTAAGGGCTGACCGCGGCTCTGGCTGTCAAAAGGCCACATCTACACTAGTGAGCTCACAGCAGCACAGCTACACCAATGTGAGGTTGCTTGTGTAGCTGCTCTATGACAACAGGAGAGAGCTCCCCATCGACATAATAAAACCACCTCAACAAGCGGCGGTAGCTATGTCGACAGGAGAAGCTCTCGCACCGACGTAGCGCTGTCCTCAGGTTGCATCCTGGGCCTCTTGCTACGGCCGCAGCCTGAACTTGCTGCTGCTGCTGCTCCTAGTGCGGACATTTCGTGATCTCTCCTACTTGCAGGGAAGCAGGGGGCGTCTTCACCCAGCTCCAAACAACAACTACATATTCAAAGGCACCCCTTCTGGGGTCAGGTTTCTTTGCCGGGGGTAGGTCTAGTTACAAAAAAGGGAGGTTCCAGTGGAACACGATACAATCATTGCCCCAACTGGCAGAGGTAGCAACGGGCTCCTTCCCTCAGGACAGGCCTGCCCCAGGCTTTTGTGCCACCCTCAAAAAGCTATTCCTAGTCTCCTCAGATTCCTGAGTTCCCTGCTGGGTTTCACCACTGCTATCAGCACTGGACAACAGAATCCTGCCACAAGGAGTCAGTCGGGAGGGATGGGAATTGCTTTTATTGAGCAGGTCAGTACGTAAGGCAGGGATGGTCCTGGAGTTAGTTGTCCTGTACTTGTAACTTCTTGGTTTTCCACAGTCAAGCCACCTCTGAGCTGAAAGGCACACAGCATGTCACGTGTCTCTCCCACTTTGCCCTACCTAAAGTGAGGCCATCCCACACCGTCACTGAGCAGGTTGGAGAGGAGATGCCGGAGGCATAGGATTTTCACTAACAGCATCACCCTGCACTGTTGATTTTGCCCATTTTGATCACACCCCATCACCAAGTTGTAGCAGAAGCGGCTTTACTATTACATAGAGCCTCCGGCCAAAAGGTTTGGCAAACTCTTCCAAGACACTAGACCAGTGGTTCCCAACCTTTTTGGCTTGAGGCCCACAAATATCATTTGTATAACCCTGAAGGGCCACCAGTCTACCAACTCATTAAAAAATATTGACATATATATCATTAAGGACTACAAATCTCTGCATATTTAAAGTAAACGTTTTAATGCTACTGTGCTCATTTTTACATTCACCATTTTACACCTACAACTTACCCACGGTATGTCAAACACTCAGACAGAGCACTAGTGTTGATGAGTGACTGTCACTACACGCTGAAGGACATGGCCTGGCAGATAAGTTGCAGTGGGTGGCCTGTGAAATGCAAGCCAAACCGTAAGGCACTGATTTTTAGAGTCATGCCCCTCCTCAAGCATGGTAGGTCTTGGCCGCAGTGCCCCTCACCCCACTGCAGTGAGATGGAGGAAGTTCAACGAGAATGCTGCCTCCCCGCTGATCTCCCGTCCCCCTGGCTGCAGCAGGGAAACCACACGTGTCCTGTAGCCCTGTGCACCCCACCTGGGTCCCTAGGCAGTGGCTCCCTTCTGCATCCAGGGGGACAGGAGATCAGTGCTCCCCTCCCTCTGGGTCCAGCAAGGACCCCAGCGCCTATGGACCCAGAAGTAGCACTTTGCCATGCTCCCTGAAATAGCTGGGGGAGGGGAGCGCTGATCTCCCATGCCCTTAACCGCAGCAAGGCGCCTGCAACGGTCTTGTAGTTATCACAGCAACGTGCTCCATCTGGGTCCTCAGGTGGCAGTTCCCTTCTGCAGCCAGTGGGAGGGGAGCCACGGGCGACTTTGAAAGACCCCGGGAGCCATTGTTGGCCCCCAGGCCACAGGCTGGGAACCACTGCATTAGACTGATTTAAATATACAAACATAAAAATGGGATAAGGAGATTTGGGTTATATGTTATATCCATGTCAACATTGTAACAAAACAAAAAGCCCAACTGATCCAACAATGTTCAAGTCATGTTGAAAGCATGTAACGCACTGACATACTCTTTAGTACATGTCTCGGCTCTCCTGAGTTGTGGGTGGATTATTTCTTGCAATTGCCGCAAAAGGCTATTTGAACAGCACAGAAAATTTGACAGAATGCCTTTGGGACTAAGTCTCGCTACAGATAAGTGGAGATTTGCTGTAAGCGGTTCCGCCTGCTGAAATAGTAAGGCTACTACCAAATATTTACAAAGGGGAAAAATACAATAACTTTTATTTGATTTAGCATGTTAAGATAATCACTTAACAAGAGGGGCATAAGCACAACCTCTTCCCCTTGACTCAACAGTATTTATAATCTTGATTTTACAAAAGCCTTAGTACAAAGGGTTTGTTTGGCCTTCTTTTCAGAAAGGGGGAATGGCAGTCGGCATGTTTATAGACTTCCTGCCAAGACCTTAGCAGCGAAATACACTCCACAGTATACTCACTTTTCAGTAATCTAAACAAAACTATTTGAATGTTGGAGCAGGTTTTTTTAAAAGCTGTACATCCCTTTAAATATTCTGTGTGAAATAAGTGCGATTAAATTATATTAGCTATGGATTATGTGGCTCTAAAATTTACTATACTTTACTAAAACTCTAAAACTTTACTATAGTTTTCTAATCAAATGCACTGTAAAACATATAAGGACTTAACTCAAGGTTCTTGTGCCTGTATGTCACTAAGGAACACAATGCTTTAAAACCAAATTTTAAAATGGACAAAGCACCAGAAAGAGAGAATAGCCCAGATCTCCAGCAGGCGTAAGTGGGCATAGCTCCAATGGAGCTATGGCAATTTAACTAGCTGAAAAGTGACCCACTATTTACAGGAATGCTGAAATTGACCCTGATCCTGCAAGATCCTATATACTCTACTCCTCTCTTCAAATGTGGCACTTGGGCCTCATGACAGGCATCAGATCAGCCCTCTGTCATAGATGTTAGGGTTAGAAGGGACCATAACAATCCCCTAATCTGATCTCCTGGATGACACAGGCCATATAACATCCCCCAGCAATTCCTGCACCACCTAGTGATTCCTGCATCCTTGTAGTTAAGCTGGAGCATCCCTTTTGAAATCCTAGCCCTATTGACGTCAATGGGGGTTTTGTCACTGACTTCAGTGGGGCCAGGATTTTATCCCCAGTTTGATCTAAAGACTTCAAGTGATGGCGAATCCACCACATGCCTAGTTAACGTGTTCCCAGGGTTACCCTCACTGTTAAAAACTTGCAACTTATTTTTAGCCCGAGTTTATCTAGCTTCTGCTTCCCCTCCTAATCACTGGATCTTGTTCAGCTGGTTTGGTAGATTGAAAAGCCCTATAGACAGAAATCTTCTCCACCTGTAGGTGACTTCTAGACCGTGATCAACTCACCGTTTCACCTTCACTTGAATATGCTAAATAGATAGAGTTGTTACTTCCATAAGGTCCATTAGCTCTTGCAGTGGGGACTCATCCACTTTCAATCACTCGGTGGGGGAGTGTTCACATTCCAACCTGCCAGACGCCCTCTCCCATGGATTAGGGATCAATTCACCATCCATGCCAATGGCAAATGGCTCCTTAACTTTAGACCAAGGGGTATGGCTGGCAGTTCAGACCAGAATGGCAGTCCTGTGCAGGACAGAGATTAGATGAAGATATTGAGCCTCAGGATCGGATAACTTTGGTCTTATGGCACCCACTGTTAAACAAGCACAGAAAGGGAGTGAAGAGGTCATGGATGGTAGAAGTCTGTCATCACCTCCACACTTTCCAGCCCCTGCTGTTTAAGTTCTGTATTCAAATTTCAACCTACCTGGCTACTTTAAAAACAGATAGGAATTTGGTACCTGCCCTCAACTAAAAAAACCAAAACAATTAAAGTAGGTCTTCATAAAGGCAGTTAATGAGTTAAAGGGTCTTCTTTTTTATATAAAAAAATTATAGCTAAAAAAGACCCCCAAAACCTCCAGAACAGATGACATGCTGCTTGTAAGTTACCAAGACTCAAAACAGAAAAAATAGACATGGTGGGATTCTGTCAAAAAAGTTAATAAGGAATTGAGATATGCTTAATGCTGCTATAAAAAGCTGCTACAATGCAGAGAATAGCGTCTGACTGATGAAACTGGGCAATGTTACTGAAACAAGAATATGTAACAGACACCCGCTTGTCATTTTCATTAATTTTTACTCTTCTAAACCAAAGCTGGGAACCATTCAAGTACTAGTACGAAATCATAGAGAATGCAAATGAAGTCAATATTTGAAGAAGTGTCTACCTATTCATTCCAGACCCTTAACTGAAAAAGAAATCCATGCTAAAATAACCCTCCAAAACACCACTGTTTTACCATCTGGTTATTATAAAAGAGAATACAATGTAATCTCCAAACAGGGTTTTGGGGGTCATTTTTATTATTGCTACCAAAATATTTTTAAATGTGCAAATATGCAGTAAGTACAAGGATGTCTTCAAATATTACAAGTTAGAAAATAAACATGCAGAAATGCACAATTGCAAATTCAGATTGATTTGACAAAATTAGTTTTTGATGGAAAAATACAGGCAGTGATCTTGTAACCTAAACTAGGATGGGTGACAGTTCCACAATTGACACAGATGACCAAGGTCTTTTTCTGACTAGAACTGCAAGGCCTGGTCTACACTACATGGTTAGGTTGACCCAAGGCAGCTTATGTTGAACTAGCTGTGGAAGTGTCTTCGCTTAAATTTGCTCCGACCAACATAAGTGGTTCCCTATGTCGATTTAATAACACCACCTCTTTGAGCGGCGTAGAGTCACAGTCAATGTAATTAGGTTGACACAGTGTCAGTGTAAACACTTATTTATGTTGACTGTTACTGGCCGTCTGGAGCTGTCCCACAACGATCCACACTGACTGCTCTGGTCACTGTTGTGAAGTCCATTGCCAGGGATCGGGCACACAGGAAGCCGCCCATCCCCTTTAGAGATTGTGAATTTTTGAAATTTCTTTTCTTGGTTGCCTGGCTTGGTGAACACCTAGCAGCTCTCCATTGTTGAGTGCAGTGGCCTATGCTGGGCATCATACATACACACTCCAAACACGCCCCTGCCTGGAGCACACAGGAGGTGTTGGATCTCCTGGGCTTGTAGAGAGAAGAGGCTGTGCAGACACAGCTCTGATGCGGCTGTAGAAACATGGACATCTACAAGCAGATTGCTCTGGGGATGCAAGAGAAGGACTATAACAGGGACCAGCAGCCCTGCCATGTGAAGCCAAGGACCTGTGGCAGGCATGCCAGAGGAGAGGCCAACAATCAATCAATCTGCTGAGGAGCTGCAGCCCTGCTGCTTTTACAAAGAGCTCCAAGCCATCCTTGGTGGAAACCCCACCGCTAACCCTCACAGCACCATGGATACTACTGAGGAGACCGAGTCACAGGCCCCTGTTGTGATCAGCAAGGAGGTGAAGGAGGAAGAGGAGAAGGAGGAGGTGTATGGGCGACAGGCAATCAGGGGATCCAGTTGCACAGCAAGCCAGGACATGTTTTTGACTCTACCACAGAGCAGCTAGTCCTGACAGTTGAGCACAGGTGAATCTGACGCAGGCAGAAGAACCTCACATACATGGGCAGTCTGCTTTGAAATTACAAGGATGGAACCCCCAAAGTAGCAGGACACATCTATTGATTTGCTCTTTTGTACTTGTGCTAGAAGAGGTGGTGGAACAACCAAAAGAGGCAGAGCTACATCTGCTTTTCACTCGCCTGTAGCATTAGGCAGCGGGGGCCAAGCAGAGCAATTTGTTCATGTGCACCAGTAATATCCCTGGGAATCCTCCGTAGAGATCTTGATGGAACTTTCCTGGAGTTACTCTGCAATTCTCTGCCGAAGGTTTCTGAGGAAGGCTGCCTTATTTCTTCCTCTGCAGCAGGACACTTTCCCACGCGAGCCAGCGATTAGTTCAGCAGGCACCATTGCAGCACACAGGCTAGCAGTATGCACGCCTGGGCGGCATCGGGAAGCCAAGTGGGGAAAGAAAGTCCCTGCTTGTAGCTTTCTGAAGAGTCTCGTGTTCTTAAACATGCATATCATGCATTTTCCCTGACCAGCCCACACTGATGTCAGTAAAGCATCCCTGAGTATCCACCAGCACTTGCAATACAATAGAAAAGTAGTGCTTTCTGCTGATGCACTCTGAGGCAAGGTGATCTGCTGCTAACATAGGGATATGTGAGCCCTCTATTTCCTCACTGTAGTTCAGAAATCCCATTCCTGCAAACCATCCAGCATGGCTTGCACATTGCCCAGGGTCATAGTCCCGCATCACAGGAAGCGATTAATGGCCCTGCACACGTGTGACAACAGCTCCTGCGGTGGATTTCCTGACTCCAAACGGATTCTGATTGACTAGTAGCAATCTGGCATTGCAAGTTTCCACATTGCAATTGCCACTTGCTTCTCAACTGTCAGTGCAGCTCTCCTTTTGGTGTTCCTGAGCTGGAGGGCTGGGGCAAGTTTGGCACACAGATCCAGGAATGTGGCCTTATACATCCAAAAGTTCTCCAGCCACTGCTCTTCATCCCAAACCTGCATGACAATGCGATTCCCCTGTAAGTGCTGGATTCTCAGGCCCAGGAACAGCACTCAACCATCTCCAGCTGCTCTGTGAATGCCCCCAGCAACCTTGAATTGTTTCTTTCTACGTCCCACGGCAATCTAGCCTCCAAGGAACCAACATGTTCTCCTCTTGTGGCTCTACAAATATTGCAGGATCATGTGTCCTGTGCTTGCAACGCTCATAATAGCGCAGAGCTGTACAGGTTCCACACTTCTGTCCAAGAAGGCGGACAGCGAGGAGGGGAACACGGGTTTGTGGGACTTTGAAAAGAAGGTGTGAAATATTATGGGCTGCAGATGAAATTATGGGATGGAGAACACTGCTATGGGAAGTCAACCCCATGCTCCCAGTCATCCCTGTGTGATTCGTTTTAGCCCCATCAGGCACTGTGAAATCTTCCCAAAAAGACCCTGTGCTGGCTGATGGTGAGTTGCCAGCAAGATAGCTACCCATGGTGCACTGCGCTCTGCATCGATACAAGTGCTCCTGGTGAGGACACACACCACAGATACAAGAAGCCAAGCAGGCGCACACACAAATGATTTGATAACTCTGGTGGCTGTATGCCAACATCACTTAGGTCTACATCACTTTGCAGCGTAGACACGGGCCCTAAATTTTGACAAGCGATACACTTTACATAGCAGAGTGGAACATTTTTTAGGCCTTTGCCATGGATAGAGCCAGTATTCCAGCTGGCTTTGCATGGACATGCAAAGAGATTTTCCCCTCTACTAAGCACCTCTATGTAGGGGGTCATCCTCACCACGGTGGGAGAGCACAAACACAGCTCGGTAGTAGCAAAGCCAGAGCGTCCACCCTTCCCAAAAGGGGTAGGCGAGGGTTGGGCTCTCCTGTAGTGAACATTGGCCAACAAAGCTGATTAGCTCGGAATATGAAATGAACACGTTCAAAGGTGGCGAGGCTACCACTGCAGCATAAACTGCTCTGGATCCCCAAAGGGAAGTTCTGTCTGCATCTACCACAATTCCTCTCAGAGGTGCCAATGAAGTGCAACACCTCAAACACAGGGCTATATTGTTAAGACCAAAATCTTGCTATTCCCTTCTGCATGGAGGGACGATAATATTAACAGATCTCCATGATTCCTGAAGTACCAGTGTCTATTTTCCTTGTCCGAAAGTTCCAAAAAAGGGCACGCATGTGAAATCGGTTACAGGTAGACGTTTACTTTTCTTTCAGAATAGTACAAAAAGCTCAATTTTTGTGCAACCGTGAAGCCACTGAAGGGCCAGGCTGAGATTTTTCAAAGCTGCCTGGAGCATTTCCACACATTAGGTGGTACTTTTTTCAGAAGCAGCTAAATGACTCGAGAAGACACATGGGACTTGTGCTCCCAAGTCACTTAAGTGCATCTGAAAATCCCACCCATTAATTTCAAAGGGAATTGTGGGCATCTTTGAGGGGAAAAAAAGTCACACTCCGAATTTAAATGCAATTAAGTTATGATTGATTGACTACGAATGATAGCCCAGCTGTAAATCAGCAACAGCAGTGCACTTTGCGCATGGGCATCTCAAACAATTACTACAAGAATTAGAGACAATTAAATTAAATACAGTTTTGTAAAATTGGTATTTTGTAAATGTTCAAATTAAGGTCCAAACCTAAAATGGATGGATCCCCATTCTGTGTCTGACTATAGGATCAGAACGCAGGCAAGCTTTCTGTACGATCCTAGTTAGAAATTGCACGCGTTTTCGCCTGGGACTGCTTTCTCCTCCAGATCATGCTATTCAGAGGAAAATATAGCCGCTCACATGCACAGCATGGTTTTTGAAGAATTTTACAATCATTTACCTCATATGCTGGCTGGACAAGAAAAATACTCCAAAAAACACAAGAGATCTGAAGCTGTTGCCTTTAAGTTAGCTTCTGCCTCTGGCTAGCACAGGAATGAGAACAGGGCCCTATTATAATAGTACTTTGTCAGTTTATCTATCTTCAAGCTCCTTCTGAAAGTAGAAGCATTCAGCTGACCAAGAACTATTGTTAAATATTAATCAATAGGTAACCTGTATCTTGAGTTCTGTTCTGTTCTCCCATTGCACCACAAAGGCTATTCTTCGAGAAAATACTTCACCACTATGACAAAATCCCTGACATCCAAAAATGTATTTTTCACCATCTCATTGTTTATTAGTTATGAATCTAACAAAGTAGAGCAAGGTGGAAAATACCAGCCCAGGGTACAGCAGGTTTCCAAGAGGACAGTCCTTGAAATAATAGCAGCATCGTTTTTATCTCATCTTTTCTTGGATGGTGTCCATTTGTTGCCAATGTTTATGAGCACATCCAACTCCAAGCTGCAGGGAAACACAACAGAGCAGAGATCCTGAAACCAAGGTGGGGGCTCCAAAGGTACGTCCACACTGCAAAAACAAAAAACAAAAAAAAACCACCTGCGGCAGCCAGTCTCAGAGGTCGGGCCAATTACAGGGCTAAAAATAGCAGTGTAGACATTCCTGCTAGGGCTCTGAAGCCCACCTCCCTTGCCGGGTCTCAGAGACTGAGCACCAGTCCAAGCTGGAGTGTCTACACTGCTTTTCTGAGCTCCGGAGCATGAGCTCTGGCAGTCCAAATTAGGCGATCCCGGCTCTCAGACATGCTGCTGCAGGGTTTGGTTTTTTTTTGCAGTGTAATTATACCTCAAGAATGGAAGAAGGCAGAGCCCTAGCCCTATGAGGACAGCACCGAACCATGCCCAACCCTTGAAAGTCACAGCTCGGCAAGTGGACAAGTCACATCCCAAGCTCCTACATCCATGAGCAGGGTCTCAGATTGCCCTGAAACTGATCAATGTCTGCTGTCAGCAGCCATCCAGGAAAGGTCAGCAGGTGACTGCCACTATTTTTGTTCTAATGTTTTTACATTGGGGTGGCACCCAGAGAACCTAATCACAAGCCTGGCCACACTGATAGGCTTTACACACAGACAGTTAGCTTTCCAGGGCCGGGACTAGGCCTTTCTAAGAACCTAAGAGATAATGCCACTGTCCATCTCATTCTGCTCCATTCCTCCACTTCCAAGACCATCCATCAACCCTGACTTTATACCAACTCTTTGATTCTTCCTTTTCAAAAACAGCTGGCATGTACACATCACCTGGCCTACAGGTGAGGCGAATCATAAATTCCCTGTTCCTCATTCTCCATAGTAATCTTAATAGAATAATCCCCTGGAGCTGTAAATTGAGGGTCAGGTTATCAACAACAATCTAGTCTCCCATGCATCTTATTCATATCATCAGAGCTAAACGCATCTAGGTGTAGTTTTAGATTACATGGAATATTACTGAATCCTTGCACTGAGATGTTCCATCTTTTCTCTTCTTAGCTACAGAAGATCTTGTTTTTGTGCCAATGCACTCAGGAGGGAAGGGGGATATCTGCTGGCATTTCTGGACTCTGGTTTGGCTGTGAAGGAGGAACAGATATGACACTAACAGAATCTTGTTCTTTTTTCAGCTTCACATCATCCCTGGTGTATAGGCATCCAAGCTCCAAGGCAATAAACTCAGTTTAGTCTGTTAGCACCATTTTGTACATTTTCCTCATTTGCCTTTACAATGATGTCTCTTTCCCTTGCCCTAAAACCAGCCATCATCTATTAATTAACAGAGCAAGAAAGTTCTTTATTGTAGTTTGCTATACTTAAAGTTGGCTACCCTAATACATCCTGTGTCTTTTATCAAACAGGGTATCAAACCAGCACCATTAAAACTAAAAATAAATATGTACCCCAGAATCTCATTTTAGTGAGATATTTGCTCTACCTCGTACAATCAGAACAGGAAATAATACAGATGCCAGGATAAACCAAACGACTTCTGGTACAAATGCAGTTTATATTTGCACCAACCGGGTAGCATCTCCAAGAAAACACGACAGGAAGTCATGCATGCAGAATTTTCCTTTTGCTATCTCTACCCTTTTCTTCAATTCTTTTGATGAGTGGGCATGAACACACACAAACACATACACACACACGTCTATCTCAAACTACAGTGTAGTTTAAAAAAAATAAATAAAAGAGATGAACAGTGAAGAGATGCGTGTCTCACCGAGGCTTTAATGTTGTCAGATGACTACAACTCTTTCTGAATTTAGACTACAGAGGTTTTGACAAACCTGTCCAAGCTGTAAGGCAGGCTGCACATACATATTTTAATTATCATTGATTATATGGAATGAAACCAAGGAGTGTGTTTGCTTCTTCCAGTACACCAAAGGAGAAGAATGGTTTCAAGTCAGTCCAAAATGCTCTTGAATCCATAATTAATAAACAAACCTCTCTCCTTTCTTGAAGATAGAAGAATGACCCATGATGGTCTACCATCTGTCAGAAACATGACAGCACTGCTGTGAAAAATGTGTCTCTTCGAAGATCTTTCAGTGGTTGTAGGTGTGTCAGCAAGGTTACATTCTTTCTTCGGATTTCCAACCATAAGCCATCACCTTACAATATTTCACCAAATACTTAACCAGAATTTCAATTTTAGATAACCTTCCAGTGGGAAGCTGCCTTTCCCTTCACTGTCGGGTGCTTCCACTCAATTATATAGCACACGTGTTTGAGAGCTTGGTATATAAAAGGTGACATGACCTGAGCTACTCTCACCCTTACAGAACAAGTTGTAAAGAAAAAGGATGATGTAAAGGAGACTGTAGAGCAAAGACAATGAGTGAAGTGAACAACTAGCTATCTGCTACTTGTAGTTGGAAGCTAGTCTTCCAACAGAACCTGGGCTGAAATCCTGACCACACTGATGCCAACGGTACAATTCCCAATGACTTCATTAAGGTTACAATTTCACCCCAGTATATACCAATGACGACAGCAGCATACACGTTCACCAGCAGTTTAGGATACCAGATTTATGTGCATTGTAAACATGGCCACATTAAGCACAGCATGAAGGATGGTACAAATACACCCGACACCTACGATTTTTTTCCTCCCCGGTAGGTACTACTGTATTCAGCAAAGAGCAAATTAAGAAAGCAGGAAGCAACAAGGAAAAAGGAGGGCAGAAAAAGACGACTCATCAGCTTCCAAATCTATGAAAACATCTTAGCTCAGCAGATTAAAGATACCACACTGCAGAACTAGATACCATTTTTCTGAGCCCAGACAGATGTGCTTTCAAAGGCTCCTTTCTAATGATATAAACCAAGGTTTTCTTTAATCAGTATATTTTACGCCTCCAGGTATCACCCATGAGCTACCTTCCCTTTGGGCATGTCTTCCTGCCAACGAGTGGGTCCCTGATTTAAAAGGGCAGGTCTCGACAGAGTGATTTTTGTGTTGTGACTCATGTAGAGCGTTCATACTTTGGGTACATAACCGCAACTGCCATGAGGGGCCAGCAACCAAAGAAAACCAAATCCCTGAGGAAATGAGCCAATAATCATTTGTTACATTATTCTGGTTGGCCAGGCCCATCTTCCTTCTCTGTCTCGAAAATAACAAGCCCATTCTATGAGAAAAGCAGATGACTTGAAAAACAAAAATCACAAAGAGAATGCATTGGCCTGGTATTATTTCTTCAAACAAACGCCTCACTAAATTCTCTCTCTTGCACATATACAGAATGTAGAACATGCAAAATTTAAACTACTTAGAAATTCACTGACAATAATTAAGATTATGGTATTTACATCAAAGAGAAGGATGACAGAGAGAAACAATGTAAACTTTTCTCCATTTGAGCCTTACTTAAAAAAACAAAAAACAAAAAAAACTTCAATAATTTCACAATAAATATAAATCAAAACATACCCTGTGTAAGCAGAAGGTGCTCTTCCCCTACCAGAAATATTTTAAATAAAGAGACCTTTAGGATAGGTTTTGAAAACAAGCTTTACTTAGTTGTCATGAATTATTAACCAGACAAAATCTCTTTTGTTGCCCTTTATAGATATTTGATTTCCAAGTTTAAAAATCAAACTGACACTTGCATCTCTTGTACAAATACCCAACCTTTTAAACAATGCTCTGGGCATTATAAATACATATTTTCATGAATACAGCAACAATTCTATAAATAGTCATTTTACAGAATTGCTTGAAGACATTGTTTTTACAGACAACAGTAGGAAATTGACAGGAATGCCAGTATGCCAAACCTCTTAAAAATGGAATTAACTTGCCAATCAACTCTGGGTCATTTTTTCCTCCAAAGTTACATACATGCTTAAGTGTTTTAAGCAACAACTATACAAAAGGCCTTTTTGCAACTCCAAAGAATTATTTCCAAAGACTTGGGATCGAATCTGACCGAAAAGGAAATATAGTGATTAAAAAAAAAGGTTCTGAAAGTAACCGTAAACTGATTATGGGATATGAATACAGTTAATGGTTGCTCTTCTCCTCAGGCAGTGCCATGTTTTGTAAGCTAAGATCCAGCAACTGGGGTACACCAGCCCTGCATATTCTGAACCCAACAAAATCACCAACAGAAAATGAAACCTGAAACACTGAAGTACACAAACAATTTGATTATTCTAACATTTTCTTTTGTAACAGGCAACAGACACAAGATAAGGTTACTTTATAACAAAGTAATATCATAATCCACCTTTGGGACTAAAAGGAACTATTTTCTTCATAAAACTTTGAGTGGTTTTCCACCACGTCGCTGTGACAGCACATGGACAAGAGATCAAGGGCCTGATTCACCAATGCATTGCTCCACTTTGACCTGGGTGTAATGTCAGGGATGCTGTGTGCTGGAAATATGATAGCACTGACTTCAGAGGAGTGACAGTGCTGTAAAATAGGAGAAATGCAGCAGGCACTGGGGAGGAGCCATCATGCCTGCTCTACATCACAGAGGAGCTCTCTGAACTGTGGTGCTCCTTGTACATCTGCTGTGTCAGAATCAGAGTGCAACGTTGCCTGCCCGCAGCCCTATCACACCAGCTGGCAAGCCTCAAATCATTATGAAAAGAGATGTTTCTTCTCTTACCTTATTCTGATCTGTCCAGTAAAAGAAAAATCCATGTGGATCTGTTCTGAGAATAATTGGAGTCACAACCGCAGAATCCTAGAAAGAAAGGGTAAACAATATGAACATTAACCTTGCATTACACAGATGCTACAATGCTGTCACCTCATCTTCGTTGTTGACAAACAGTCCTAAAAGCCACCCTGAAGGTCCCAATCATAGAATGTCACAGTTTAATGCCACAGCCCAAATCTCCATTTTTGTGTCAGTGAATTTCTAAATAGTTTAAATTTTGCATGTTCTACATTCTATATATGTGCAAGAGAGAATTTGGCCACCCAATAATGCAGTTACACATATTAAATTACTGTAGGGCTCTTGTTAATTCTGTTTTCCATTTAAATACTTCCTATTTTTGTCTAGTATTCATATATGCTGTTTTTATAACTGTATGCATTTTTCTGAAAGCAGTTAAAACTCCAATGGTAAAGTCCCTATGTGGGCTCATTTAAAATGTATTGTATATATAAAAAATTATCCTGAAAGCAGATGTATATTTCTACAGCTCATGTAAAAGCTTTGAAGCTCAGCCATTTCCAAGGCAACAATAAATAAGCCTGGATTCTGGCTCTGATTGAACCAAATTAAAATCAAATGTGCTGAACATTTAAAAAAAAAAACACACCAAAAACAAGATCACAAAACATTTAATCAAGTAAGTTGTAGTTTATGATTACTCAACTTTCTTCTATTCCAAAAACAGATGCATTACGTTTTAAAAATCAGAAAGATAATGTTTATCTATCTTAAAATACTTACAGGGCACTTGTTACTGCAGTATCTGAGCATCTCACAATCTTTAAACGTGTTTATCCTCAACACCCCTAAAGGGCAGTGCTATTATCCCCATTCTGCAGGTGGAGAAACAAGGCACAGAGAGGTTAACTGACTTGCCCAAGGTCACAAAGTCTGTGGCAGAGCAGAGCCTTGAAAGCCAGTATCTCAATTCCTCAAGAGTGCCCTCACCACTGGAGTATCTTTCCTTTCTATAGAAATAGCTTTTAAAGACTGGAAATCCTGTCTGGACTGAAAAGGTACTAAATTTGCTGTGCCAAATACTACCTGAAGAAAAGTGGTCCAATGCTGACCATCCCAGCAAGAGCCATTGGTGTTGAGAAGATAACCAGTGACCTAGCCACCATGGACCACAGAATGGGAGCCAGATGGCAGGCTGGTCCATGCCTTTCCACAGGGTACACGCACATGGTCTGCTTCCTACAGTGTTTACATGAGAGACCAAGTGCAGTGGTGGCAAACTGGTCATGGGAGTACGGGTAGGCCTCATTCAGAAGCTTTCCTCAGGGATGAACTGTGCGTTAGGTTCAAAGATTTGGACTGTCATCACCATTTTTCAACAAGAGGGGGTAGGCGAGTGGTTTCTTCAGACAGCTGCTTGTCTGTAGCAGCTATGTCAGCTTGTCTCCCTTGGCATTCACCCTGTCAAGGACTTATTGCTCAGACAAGGCCCCTCTCCTCATGCAGGATCAGTTTATCATTTGTTCTCACTGACCTTTGTGGGTCAGGACTTAAAGGCTTGTCTTTCTGATTCAGTCCTCACTTGGGCCACCACAAGGGGAGAATGCAGTATGGGCACCGGTTCAACAGCATTTAACTTTCTTTCTGACTTAAATTCAGTTGGGCTTGGACATCCCTTTGCTGATTGAGTTAGCCACTCAGCTTCACAACCAATTTCTTCCCGTTCCTGTGCGACTGGATCAAGGGCAGTGCATATAAAACGTCATGCCCAATACATAATGGAAACAAAGGAGGTTGCCTGATTTAATTAAAACCATCAATTTCAAGTCTAGGCAGCTTCAAAAAAAAGCAGCAAGTAAGGTAGTTTCAAGCACTACACCTTAGCTGTCATTTGTATTGCAGTGGTGCCAAGAAGCACCACCCAGGGATTGGAGCCCCCCCTGCGCTAGGCAGTGTGCTCACATAATAAATAGACAGACTCCATCCCCAAAAACTTACAATCTGAACAAATGAGAAGGCAACAGGTGAAGACAAACTAGCAAAATAACCATAGTTGGTATAATAAGCAAAAGTAATACGTCTCCCGCTTTGCTATTGTCACGCCACATACAGCCATCATAACATCATAACTATGGTGAGACATCCACCCTGAATACCCAAAAGAGGGTTTTTGTGGTTTTAGTCTCTAAAAAACAAGACAAAAAAAACCACACCAAAAAAACACCACACAACTCTCCCCGTTGCTGTGTGAAAGATGCAGCCAAACAGGCAAATTTGACTATCAAGGGAAATAATTAAACTGATTGGCAAACACACAATCAAACAAACTCACTCTAGAAAACTATTTTCTCTAAACGCTTTCAGTTATCTTAACCTTAGCTGTCATTTGTATCAACAGTAGATGGGGTGGAATTCAGAGATGTGTATAGTGTCCCTTTAAAGAAGCTTTTATCTTGGCATAAGATCATATACTTTATAAGATCAAACTCTATGTTTCCTGTGATGCACAAGGAATGCAGGATCAAGCCCTTAATGAGAATTACCTGACAAACTTAGCGGACATGTGACATTATCTCTTTTGGGGACATGATTATTTATGGAGTATTTTAGGTGAACTTTACAAATCACATAATGAAAGATTCAAATACCCATACGGATGGTCAGTAGCACTTTACTGCACAAAACATATTAATTCAACAGACTACATGTAGAAGTATTAGAATCTATGGCTCTTAAAAAAGACTGTCCTTGACCTGAAAGTGTTACAGTTCAACTCGGACAAATACATCACAAGATACCAACAGTTCAGATGTAAGATTAAGGGGAAACGTTGAGGAAAAGAAGCTACAGAAAGATGGACAGTAATAAGGAAAGGATTGCAAAAGAAAATCAAGACACAAAATGTGCTTGCTAGCATTTTGTTAAATGAAAACCAGAAATTCTCTCTCTGAACACTAAAGTCATAGAACACAAGCAGTGGAATCTGTCTTGTAAGTTACTCTAGGTTAAGTGTCCCGAGGCAACTATTTTGACTGTCAACTTAAAAGAAAGCTTGATCCACTAAAAAAACCACTAGTAGTGCCATATTTAAGCAAAAGAGATCATAAAAATCAAAAGTGTGGAGGGAGTTTTAAAATATTTTGCTTTGATTCAGCAGTACACTTAGGCCCGATCTACACTAGAGAGTTTTGTCGACAAAAGTTTAGTTTTTGTCAACAAAACAATGCTGTGTACACACTGCAATCACACCTCACCCCCGGTCAACAAAACTGCCCTATTTTTTCGACAAAATAAAACCACCTCAATGAGATTTGTAGGGCTTTTGTTGGTATAGCTAGGTAATGCAATTTCAGGCCTGGTCTACATAGCTGTTGAAATTCGGCAGCAGCCAACGGGAGTTAGGCAAGCTCCGCAGAGTAGTTTGCATAACTTCTGTCGACTGCATAACTTCTGTTTAGCACGCTGTCCCCGCTGCACTGTGCTGACGAGAAATGTGTACCCGTCGACACAGCGCTACGCTTTTTGGGGAGCTGGTTTTTTTAAATCGACCTCCGGATCGATGGAGCGGGTCCTCACTGCCACTCAATCCAACTGGGGGAAGAAAAAACAGAAAAACAAAACAAAAGTTAACAAACAATCAGAGGGCAGCGAATTCCTGCTCCTGGCTGCTGCAAGCGTGGGGACTTCTCCTTTTCCCACCTCTGAGCCAGGACGTGGGCCGCTGGAGCCCACTCCTGGCTCCGAGCCGGGAAAAGGAGAAGTCCCCACACAGCTGCCCTGGCTAGGATTAGGGAAGGAAGAAGTCCCTGCATGACTGCCCTGGCTCCCAGCTGGGACCAATGGGCAGCCCAGGAGCCTAAAGGCTCTGGGAAGGGAGCTGAGAGATGGGTCTCAGCTCCCCACACTGCCCCTTAGGTTGGTGGAAATGCTCCAGGTGAGGACGCACTCCACCAACCCAAAAAGAGACGTGTGGACATCAGCCACTCTTGAAATCATAGCGGTGGCTTGTAAACCAACATCTCTTATGTTGATTTATTTTTCTAGTCAAACCAAAGCCCGAGGCACATTCTGAACTTTAAATTTCCGGAGAACTTGTGCCTATGCTTAAGTGTTTTGTTGACTAAGAAAAGGCCTAAGAATTTGCTTGAACTTAAACCCACACTGGATTGTTCTCCTGCATTGGCATTTTACCCAGTTAAAGAAGGATCAAGAGTGGTTGCTTGAATTAAATACAATGGAAAATAAGTCTTTGTAAAACAAACCTCATGAAAAAGAGATTGAGTGGATAAATTACTATAAAAGTGTTCTGAAATCTGTGCCATTCAGAAATTATTCACATCACATAACTGCCTTTCTTCAGCCCACCTCCAGACATTTTCTGTGCAATCTGTACGTAAACTGACAGTACAGGAAAAGAGACTCAAGTCGCTCCTCTCTGGGATGAGGCATACACGACATTTGGAGGGGGCGGAAGTGTTGGAAAAGACAGGCATAAAGAGATGATGTCCAAGATTAATCAGTTTTGCTGGTTAATCATTCTAAATCAGCTGCTTAAATCCAAAAGCTGTTTGGATGCATCTGTTGGATGCTGATGACATACAGCTGTCAAAGTATGATATTTCAAGTCACATGCTGTGGGATGCCAGCTATATTCAGCAGATCCTATAGTGCCACAAAAAGAATTGCAGTAAAGCCTCCAATCCTCATAAGGTGACAAAATGGAATTTGTACCAGGCTGTGGATAAAGATGAATTCTACATAGTCTCCTTACTTAAAGCTTCTGAGTATAGCAGACATTTTATTAGAATACAACAATCAAAACCTATGCTGATGCTGCAGACTTGATATTTTTAGTCAGGAAATGCAAGAGCATGAGTTCCTGCAAGAGCATGAGTTCCTACAAGAACAGTATCTCGGCTCCATAACTAGTATGTAATCATTCCTACTCTTGGCTTTTCCTGGGGGGGGGGGACCAATCAAAAGAAACATGAAAACTCCATATAAATTTACTTACAAGAAAATGAGGAACATAAATCAGTGAATCAGGAGTTTGGTCAACCCCATGGTTCCAAATCATAATCGTCTGACTTAGAAGATGTTTTATATATAATTGCTGTATTACATGCACAAGTAAGATGTATACCACATTACCACAAGTCATCCCGAAGAGTATCTTCAAACCAGTTCATTCAGTTTCCTCCCCCACATAAGTGACAGAGCCCAACCTCCCCAGATGGAACTGCTTTCTAGCCACACATACAAAGACAACAGGTAACAAAACGGGAGACACAAAAGCACTTGAAGGAAGGGAATTATATTTTATACACTCTTAAAGATCAATAAGAAGTCCCTACAAAGGAAAAAACACCCATGGACAAACAAAGAGGGAGGGGGAAACTCATTTCTTTCCCACCCAAACTGAATCCAACAAACATAAGAAAAGCCAGAGAATAAAGCAACAGAAGGAAAGAGGAGATTTGGGCCTGGTCTACACTGGTGACTTAGGTCGACTTAAAGTCACTTAAGTTGATTTAATTACACCCGTGTCTACAGTGGCATCACTGTTAATTCAAATTAAGGTGCCTGTAAAATCGACTTAATAAAACCATCTCTGCAAGTGGTGTAGTGCCTAAATTGAATGTGTTAATCCGATTTAGTGCCAGTGTAGACACAAATTCTCTTAATTTGCCTTTACTGGCCTCTGGGACCTATCCCACAATGCCCCGTTTTGACCGCTCTGGACAGTCGCAGTGTACTGCTCTGTGGTCACACTCGCAGGCAAAGTCCCCTCCCCTCAAGCTCCGGGAAGATTAGAATTTTCATTTCCTATGCTGCCATCGTGGAGAGAGCTTTGCCACTGTTCTCCGCATGGCTACTGCAAAGCCCAAACACGCTCCAGCATGGAGTCAACCAGAGGCCTTAGACCTCATCGGGCCGTTCTGGCTCAGCTCAGACCCAGCAAAAGGAATCGGGACATTTATGGGAAGATATTACAGGGCATGTTGGAGAAGGAACACCAGAGGGATGCGCAGCAGTGCTGCATGAAGATCAAGGAGCTGCACCAGTCGTATCAGAAAGCCAGGGAAGCTAACAGCTGCTCTGGCTCCTCTCCCAGAAAATGCCGGTTCTATGATGAGGTGCACGCAATTCTTGGTGGTGATCCCACCACGGTGCCTCCCCACAGCATTGATACTTCTGCTAGTTCAGTCCATGATCAATGATGAGGACTCCATGGTCAAGGAGGAGGGGAGAGCAGGCTGCAAGAGAGTGGGGTCTCTGTTCTCCCCGAAAGTCAGGACTCATTCCTGACCCCCGAGCAGTCCAGCGGCACACAGGACAGCACAAATGATCCTGGGGAAGGCACATCCGATGAGGTTTTTTTTCCTTAACATTTCTGTCCTTTTACTTTGGGTGTGGGGGGCTTAAAGTGGATTTCAGGCATTTTGGTGACTGCATTGTGTGTTTAACCAAGGAACAGTTGATGAATGTGATGGGAAATGCTACATTTATCATCAGCGGATATCATAAGGAAAATTTAATGTATGTAATCTGTTATCCTTTGCAAAACCTTTTATGTGGAGGGCTGCCTTGTTCCTCCCTTCACAGCAGGAGTATTTGCTGCAATCAATGTAGCCAGCATCATGGCGAAACCATGCCGGTACACCGCTGTGTCCAGCAAATCAGTGTTTTAAGCATAGCCTCCCCCTCCCCACGGTATCCGCTGTTCCTCTCTGCGAGGGTTTAAAATACAAGCAGAGTTTCCCCCACCCCACACACCACCACACGGTCCACAGGGCTCGGTGCAAGGGTTAAAGGTAAAGCAGGGATTCTCCCCGCACGCCATCCCCAGTGGCTCTCTGCAAGGGTTTACATTTACAAGCAGAGAGAGGGAATCCTTTGCTACATTGTATCATGGGATCATTACCTAAATAGTTACATTTGTATCATTTCCTTCAGGATGCTAACTGTGACTAGCAATTTTTTTTTTTTATTCCGTAGACACCCCGGCACTGGACCGACCCTTTAAAAATGCTGCGGACAGACTGTCGCAGATTAGAAAAAGGGGGGGGGGGGAGTAGCGATGACATGTTTGCGGAGCTCATGAACGCCTCAGCAGCCACAGAGGCAGAGAAAAGAGCCAGGTGGATGACCTTGTCACAGAATATGGACATGGACAGGGAGAGTAGCCAAGAAAGGATGGAGTATGATCGCAGCACCATGCGGGAAATGCTGTGAATCATGGGGGACCAGGCAGACATGCTCCGTCAAGTTGTGGAGCTTCAGGAGGAGCGGCGGCAGGACAGAGTCCCGCTGCAGCCCCTCCATAATGCTCCTCAACTGAGGGCTTTGCTGCCCCTCTCCACCTCCAAGAGGTCTGGGAGGAGATTGTTCAGGCAGCATTACGGTGGAGACGAGCAGAAAGCTGGGGCAGCCACATTGACTGCTGGCCAGCAAGCTACCACTGTACCGCTTTAGACAGTGAATGACCCCTCCTCCTCCCCCATGACTTGAATGTTAAGAAAAAGTTTTGCATCAATCAAAACTGTTTCTTTATTAAATCATATGTTGCCCAGAAGGGATTTGGTGGGCACAGATATCGAAGGGGAGAAGTCAAACAACATATAGGAACAGAAATCAGTCCTGCATCTTATAGCAGAACCGGGATTTCAAAGCTTTCCTAATGCAAAGTGCTCCACAGTTAACTCTCCGCGCAGGGCTGGCATCTGGCTGCTCATAATTGGCCACCAGTCTGTGTGTTTCCACAGCCCAACCCTGGGGGAACCTCTCACCCTTCGCTTCACACACATTATGAAAAACACAGGACCCAGATATCACAGAAGGGAGGTACTCCTCACTCATGTCCAGCCTAGTGAGGAGGCTCCTCCATCTGCCCTTTAAATGCCCATTCTACAACCATTCTGCAACTGCTTAACCTCTTATCAAAACACTCTTTGTCACTGTCAAGGTGACCGGTGTACGGCTTCATTAGCCAAGGGAGCAAGTGGTAAACAGGATCCCTCAGGATCACTATGGGCATTTCCACACCCCCAATGTTAACTTTTTCATCAGGAAAGAAAGTTCCCACTTGCATCGTAGAGAACAGCCCCAAGTTACAAAACACACGAGTGTCATGCGCCTTCCCAGACCACCCCACCATGGTGTCTGTGAAACGACCCCTATGATCCACAAGCCCCCTTGTGGAGGCGCTAAGATAAGGATGTGCATCCCATCAATGGCCCCCCTGCAGTTTGGGAGTCCCATCATTGCAAGCCCCTCCGCTACGTCCTGCACATGTCCCACAGTCACTACCCTTCATAGCAGAAGTCTCTTTACGGCCCTGCACACTTGCATCATGGTGGTGCCCACTGTAGATTTGCCGACTCCAAATTGATTCCCAATCGAGCAGTAACAGTCGGGGGTTGCCAGCTTCCACAGAGCAATGGCGACTCTTCTCCACTGTCAGAGCTTGTCTCAAACGAGTGTACATGGATGGGGCCAGCTCCGAGCACAGTTCGAGGAAAGTTGCCTTTTGCATATGAAAGTTTTGCAGCCACTGGTCATCTTACAGCTGCATAACAATGCGGTCCCACCGTTTGTGCTTGTTTCCCTGCACCAGAACCGGCGCCCCACGGACTGCAGCTGACTCGTCACATCCTGCAGCAACCGGGAGTTGTTCTGCTTGATGGCTTGTGGCAGGGCAGCCTGGGTGGCATCGGTCTTGACTCTGCTTCCCCTTCTCGCTCTATTTCTAAAATGATGATAAGCCATGACGTATTTGTCGTGCTCACAACTATAGTGCAGAGTTGAGCTGGCTCCACGTCTCTGCAGCAATGGCGATCGTGGGGAGTGGAAAAAAACAGCATGAAAATACTTTTGCTGTTTGTTTGGGGGAGGAGCATTGCATCCTGGGACGATGACACTCATCCCAACAGCCACCGGGGGATGAGCACAGTGGGATAGCTACCCACATTGCACTGCTTTGTAATTCGAATTAAGACTGGTCAGTTTAAACACAAGAGACCAGTGCAAACAGCATAGCGTGTACACTCTGCTGCGACTTCTAAAAATCGACTGCTGAAAGTCGAATTAAACAAAGTCGACTTCCCGCGGCAGTGTAGACATAGCCTCCATTGACCACATCCTCACACAAGTAAACAGAAAGGCTATTCTCAACACCTTCTCTCAGGGCCAGATTTCTAAAGAGCTCAACTCCCTTTTAGGCACCTGATTGTCAAAAAGGTACTCAAAGCCCAGCAGCTCCCATTGGGAATAATGGCGGTGCCCCTTTTGGAAAGCCAAACACACTTAGGTCGCTAAATAAGAGGTTATTTTAAACATCTGGCCCCCAATAAACAAAGAGACCCACCAATATGCCGCATGCTGAAATGTTCGGATCAAGGTGCCAGATGGGGAAGAGAGATGATGAGGATGGATAAGAAGAAAAAAATAAAAGCAGAGAAAAGCATATCAGATCTGCAGTGTCTAGTCAACAAGTCCCTGTCACAAACGACTACAAATTGTTAGCAGCTTCCAATACCACCCTTTGCTACTATTACCAAGCAGAGGTCCAGCTTCTTATGAAGTTCCTCTGCAAACTCACGCAATAAAAAGATCAACAGCAGAGGTGACTGATCTGATAGACCCAGCACATACAACACCAAGAGGGATTTAAAAAAACAAAAAAAAACCCAGAACATTGATTTTTAATTTAAAACAGATTATTTTTATTTATATGTCACTAGTTCTTTACTGTCTTCCAATTTTAAAGCCTTGATTTGCTAAAACAGACATTTTGGACTTTTTTTGTTAAGTAGTTTCCTAATTGGTAGTATACGTTTCATATTTTGCATAGAGATATTTTTGGCTAAGAATTTTCACACTTAAAACGCTCTTCCATACCTGTGCTGTATTGGCAACCAACATCACCTCCTGATATACTGAATTTACACAAATCAAGAAAGATGAAATGCATCATACAGACTACACCGCTCCACCAAGGTTTGCAGTTTGACATTAATGGGCCTTGTGCTCGTAAGTCAATTAGGACAGTGAGTCTCAACATTTCCAGACTACAGTGCCCCTTTCAGGAGTCTGATTTGTCTTGCGTACCCCCAAGTTTCATCTCACTTAAAAATTACTTGCTTATAAAATCAGACATAAAAATACGAAAGGGTCACAGCACACTAGTAATGAAAAATTGCTTACTTTCTCATTTTTACCACATAATCATAGAACAATTGAAATATAAATATTGTACTTACATTTCAGTGTATAGGACGTACACAAGTCATTGTATGAAATTTTAGTTTGTACTGATTTATGGTTCTTAATGTAATGTAGTCTGTTGTAAAACTAGGCAAATATCTAGATGAGCAGTTGTACCCCCGGAAGACCCAGGGTAACATATACTCCTAATTGAGAAGCAATGATTTATGAGACTTGAAAATTTCCTTCTTAGAAGCATAAACTTTAGGCTCCCATTTTGGAAAATTTTGGCTTGTGTTTATAAAAAAAGTTTGCTAACTTTTAGTGTTCTTAAAAATCCTCAGTAACTTCTCATTGTTCTAAAGAGATTGTAATGCCACTGAGGCACAAGTGAGGATGTTGGGATGCTTATCCACCCCGCACCACACTTTTGCCACTATTGCCCAATGTCGTGCGACCTCACTGACGGGCACAAACCATCCAATGTGAGTGCATTCTGTCAAAACATTTTCTGGTGCCACCTCTGTGTTTCAGACACATCCTATGAGAAATGTTTTTAAGAAGCGCAATTTTAGCCCCGATGCTACCCAGGTGTACGGACAGCTTTAAGCACAAGAGCAGCAGCCTGGAGATCCTGAGTAAAATCACACGCCTGTTCAAGAATCTGGAGAATCAGGCCCTTAATCTTCC
Organism: Mesoclemmys tuberculata; assembly: GCA_007922155.1. Classification (NCBI taxonomy): domain Eukaryota; kingdom Metazoa; phylum Chordata; order Testudines; family Chelidae; genus Mesoclemmys; species Mesoclemmys tuberculata. The sequence goes on along the minus strand of ML675614.1, from coordinate 8,888,794 downwards.
AATATTTTGATTTTTGCCTGTGGCGGTTTTGCAAGAGCTGGTCAACGCAGGCTTCCTGGAAAGCTGGAGTGTGAATCTACTTCGCGCTAACCTGCTGTGCTATGTTTGGACGCGGCTGACATCCCCACAGACGACTAGATAAAAGCACTTGAATGAATACCAGCAGGATCCACAAGGACAGTAGGTGCAGCAGGCTAATTCGGATTAAATTCATGCCCCAGCTTGCTGCAAACTAAAAGTTTCTGTAGGCAAGTCCTCAGATTCAGCTAAAGCCTGGCCCACATACAGATTTTGTAGGGTGTGATTTTTTTTTTTAAATCAAAGTAATTATACTAGTGCAACCCCTAAAGTGGGGGCAGTTGTAGCAGTATAAAGGTGGCTTATACCAGTATAATTAACTCCCCTTCCCTTTCAGAAATAAAGTACAGTGGTAAAACCACAGCCACACAGTAGGAGAGCCGTACAGATGTAACTGTAGCAGTACAGTATAGTTAAAAATGGTGCCACTTTGCCATACAGACAAGACCTAGGTTACCACACCAGGAATGGCATTTAAAATATATACGTTTAAAAATAATCCCATTTAGTGCATAATCAATTTTTATCTAAAGTTTGTCTATTGCAACCTTCAAATTACTTTTAAAAGCCTCCACCCAATTTAAATAAATGATAGCTACTTGTGGGGTTTTTTTTTTTTTTTTTAATCAAGTGATTTAAATTCCTCAACCACCTCAATGTTAACATTAGGTTTGAGATTTTGAAACCATAAAAGCCAGGCAATTCAGAGTTACGGTTTTCACTTGCCTTTTAACTCTTCCTAGTGTGCATGTAGAGTCAGCTCCTGCTTCTCTGCAGGACAATGGCAAAACCACCACCACTTCAGCGAGAGAAGGAATGGACCCTACAATAAGGGCTTCCATGACATGGGAAAAGAGGAGCTAATATTTGGCAAAAAAAACCACGTACAGATATGGAGAAACTGAGGGGAGGGAAAGAAATGGAACAAACCTACAATATCAAAGAAATGTGCTTTTTAATTTAAGATTGAGTCGGATTCTCAAAGTTGCTCTGTCCTGGCCCCTCTTTGCTCCTGTGGAGTTCAGTTTCAGTGGGAGGGGGGAACAGAGTTAGGGCACTGCTAAGCCTATCTTTAGGCTATGTCTGTGTTTCTAGTGGGGGGGTGATTCCCAGCTCAAGGAGATCTACTTGCTCTAGTTCGGACAGAGCTAGCCCACTCATAAAGAGAGCGCAGCCATGGCAGTGCAAGTGGCAGGAAGGACTAGCTGCCCTGACTACGTGCCTAGGGTCTCCAATGGGTATTTACTCAGGGCAGCTTGCCACTCCCTCTGCTCGCACCACCACAGCTACATGCTGATTTTAGTGCACTAGCTAGGCCAAGCCAGCTGAGAGCTAGCGCAAGTAGGTCTCCTTGAGCCTGGAATCACCTCACACAGCTCAAAGCGTAGACGTGTCCTTCGCATCACTTCATTTACAAAGAAAAATTGTTGGGGCTGGGACAGAAGGGTCAAAGCTAGGGGCATAGGCAAAAGCATCTACGATCACCACAGAAGGATCCCTTAATAGCCTGGATTAGAACCCAAGATTTCGGAACCTTAACATCTGCTGTCAGCAAGTAACCGTAAAATGGGAATGACACAGCCTCGCCATGCAGAGGTGTTGTGAACTTTACTTCATGAATGTTTGTGAAGCACCCAGATACAACAAGGATGAGTGCCACAGAAAAGCCCAAGAAGAAATGAATAATTCTGTCTTTGGCGCAGGGTTTGAATAATATGCAGTAAATAAGCCATCCATCGAACAGTGAGGAGAAAATAAATCAGCACCATCCATCCTGTGCAATGAATGAGCCAGGAATCCTGTGGAAAAATAGTATGTGATTTTATAATTAAGGACTGTATCATAACGCATACACACAAGAGACCAAATTAAGGTTGGACAGGCAACGTTAATTCTGGCGTTTCCATCTTCTGAATGCTTGATTTTGCAACCTTAAAAATGCTCTTTTAAAGTAGTTTGAGTGTAGTAACAAAAATACATTTTTTTAAAAATAATTAAAAAGCCAAGGTTCATGTGGAAAATAAAGGTCTAAACGTCTTTAACGACAACATTTTTCAATCAAATAAAAACCTTTTTCTCTAAACAGCAATTTATTGAATAAAATGTCAGTGTTATCAAAACTTTTATCAACGTTTTTCATTAAAAACAACCTTGTTTCAGTAAACAAAATATTTTAAAATGGTCACTGAAATTTTTTATCTAACAAAAAGCCAGTTGTTGGTGGCTGATACATTTCAATAACCAGAATGTTTCTCCATTTTTATTTTCAATTCTAAAAGAAAGCATTTTTACAAAATGTATATAATAATAAATCAAATCATGCTGACACATTTTTATTTACTAGATTTAAAAGTGTAAGGATTTCAGTTCTTTCATCATGATTTTGCATAGCTGTTTCATGGGTAGTCTAGTGGTTAAGAAACTAGCATGTGATTTAGAAGACATAACTTCAAGTCCTTGCTCCGTCACAAACTTCCTGCATGATGTTGGGCAATTCACTTTGCTGATCTGTGTCCCGGTTCCTCTCTGTAAAGAGGGTAAAATAGCACTTCCCTACCTCACACAGGTGTTGTGAGACTATATATAATTAGAGATTGTGAAATAGTCAGATACTAAGGTAGTAGATGCTATATATGTACTTTTCATATCCTTTTGGGGTAAAATGCTGCTCATTTTACAAGATGACCTTGGGACCAAATCTCTGTCCCACAGAAGTCAATTGAAGTTTTCCAATGGAGTTCAATAAGATCAGAATTTATCCTGTAATGAAATATTCACTGACTGAAAATTTGAAATATGATTTTTTAAATTCAGTCCCCGATTACCTTCTTGTGTTGCAAGAGAACTGTTATACTACATTTTCCATTAGTTTAGATAAAAGGTGTATCCTTCTCTAGTTGACTTTTGTTCATTATATTGGTCCTATCATTGCAAATTAAATATAATGAAAGAAAAAGAATACAAACTGAACATGTTGGACTCAAAAAAGCTCCAAATCCAGACCGGCTGGAAAAAGAAAGTCATTCAGCTGAGTATGTTTCTCTTCTTTTTTAAGAAAAGGAACAGCCTATTCTCTGAATATATCTAAGAGCAGACCAATACTGGTTAGTTTCTGATGGTCTCAGAAATATTCAGTAATGATAGATGGACAGGATAAAAAATAAATAAATAAAAAGCCAAAATAAAACAAGTTACATGACAGCCAACAATTTAAACCACATCTGAAAGTTTATTCAAGGGCGAAATACGTTCTCAGGCAAGTATTCACAACTAGTTTGTTTTATTTATTTCTATTTATCCATAATGACAATACTTGATACATATTTATTTGGATTTGTATAAAGTATAATAAACACATCCAATGTGTTTGATAATCTTAAAAAGATTCCAAATAAACAAACAGGCCCATGAATTCTCCCAGATCAAAAATCACACAGCACTCAATCACCTATCAAAGTGCAAAAGCATTTTATAAAAACAAGTAAGGAGAGTCCAGCAGATGGATCTTCTGACTTATACTGCAGAACTCTGGGTTCAATTCCTGACTGAGCTATGAACTTCCTGGGTGAGCCTAGGAAGGTCACTTAATATGTCTGCACCTCAGTTCCCCACCTGTAAAACGGCAACAACATTTCCCTGCCTTGCAGGGATACTGTGAGAATAAAAGTCATTAGTGATTTTGCAGGGTGTATACTGTGAGGAAAGCCATAAGCAGATGGGGTGAATATTATCATCCTATTTTACCAGTGGGGATGTGGAGGCAGAGAGTGATTAAGTGACTTACCCAGGGTCATGCAACAAGGAAATGGCAGAGCCCAGGGCCTAGATTTTTAAAAATGACTAGTGATTGTGCATTCCCCACTTGAGACATATTGAAGACCCTCATTTTCAAGGATGAGCACTCAGGCCTTCCTGAAGATAAGGCCCCTTTAAGGTGTCACAATTTGGGCACCCAAAATTCACTAGTCACCCTGGACTATCTTGCCCCAGGTCTCCTGACTTCCTGTATGATGCCCTAGCCACTGGACAATGTTGTGTATGTAAGAGTTCAGTTCTGGTCACCATGAAAACTGGGTTCCAGTTTTGTAGTCAGAAAGTCACCCAATTTAGGGGGCGTTGCTGGTAAATATAATCTATCCATTACTTATAGAATCTACTTGGAAGTGAAAGTAAACAGCATAAGTGGCGGCAAAGACCAGTCAAAGCCTTTATGTAAAGTACATATTAACATTAGGAAAAGTAAGAAAATCAAGTCAGGGTTGAAAACAAACACTTTTTCACATATGCCATCCTGTTAACCTGCCTGGCATGCCAATTACTGCCATTAGATAATAGCAGTTAAACTCTGTCCCGGCTCTGGAGTGGATTGTTACCTTAGCCATGCCTGTCCTGTTCCTGCTGGGGGCCACACAGCAGAAACCATTACACACAAAGCCAGGGCAGATCTCTACCTCCACCAACCATGAGAAAAACTCCTTTATGCTCAAGTTTCATTAACTCACCCAGCTATTAATATCTGCCTTTATTATGCCCCCTCACACACACACACTCACACTATCCCTAAATGAAGCAGACTTTGAAAAGCCTTCCGATGTCATTTTTCAGTGAACATAGATTTTTTGAAGATTGCTTTAAAATGCCCCAACGAAGAACTATTAAAATCTTGAGTTTGATTTACGGTCCACCGTAAATTCAGTTTTTAAGCCTCCTTTTCCTGAAACGGCAACTGTCTGACACCGGGAACAAGAGACACACCAATGTGTCTTCAGCACTGGCAGTCAAACCAGTACTTGAATGACCCAGACTTCTTTCCCCGCTACAAAAGGCTAAGATTTTCAGAAGTGACCAGTGATTCTGGTCACCTAGATTTTTGAAAGCCAAACTTGAGACAGCTTACAAGATCCCAATTTCACAGGGCAGGCCCCTTTAATAAGTCTCAAGCCAAAAAAATCCTTAAATGGGGAGGTGGATGACTCAGGGGATATTATAGTCACCCACAGTCCTGATGTATGAGAACTCCACTTGTCTGGCAAGACAGAAGTGTATTCTTTTATTTAAATAAGATTTTAATGGATTTCAGCATCCAGGAAAGGAAATCCTCTGCAGAGCACATGGAATTTCCAGGCTCTAGGACTGTATAGCTTACATAGATTTAAATTTACCCTAAATTGACAGAAGATTATTACTGCTCAAAGCACAGTCCAATGGAGTCCATGAGAGCCTTTCAATTGAGATCACCTAACGCATTTCACACAGACACAGGATCAGGCATGTGCTGTAGGTGATCTATTTGTACTTACAAGTAGATGGGGGTTCATGTCACAAATTTACCACATGTGTTGTGCTTCTCGGCTGTCTCAGCAAAGTTACAAAGTTAGATGGACACAAAGTAAACTGCTATCTGTACACCTATAATGGCTTCTGCGGGTCAGTTTTCAAGCACACTGCTGGGGCCAATCTGCATTACTCCTGCTTCTGACAGCAATCCAGCATCATTCAAAGTAGTACTAAATTAATTCTTTAAGAGCTATTACACTTTATCAAACACACTGTGCAACTGGGTTATAGCCAGTAAGTGCTACTCTGGGTAAAATCTTTTCAGCACTCCCATTTAAAGAAAGCTATTTTCAATGGCTTATAATTCATCTGGAAAATTTTGCTCTGAGCTGAAACTTGGTACAAATCATAAGGTTTCACTGAGGAAGAGCCTTTGTTTTACGAGATGTGAAAAGAAGTCAGTATATCCATTTTTATATTCGAGAAATAAAACTGAAGGAAAATATGCTGTATAGGGAAAAATGCTGGCTTGACAAAGGAGTGGATCAAAGCTTTTCCAACACAGTTGTACCAAACTCAAAAAGTTTTCATGCGCTTTGGGGGGCCAAAACAACACAAGCTGAAATTCCAGGACCAAGTTCTAGCCACTTCTGAATTCAGTGGGAGCTGTGAGCTTGGCTATGCCAACAAACAGGACTAGGATTTGTGTATGGGAGGAGGAAGGGGGTAAAAGAGAAGAATAGTTAATTATTTGTTTAGGAAGACAGATTTTCAAAAGCACCACAGGGGTTCAGGCACACAAGTTCTGGTGAGAGCCAAAGGGGCTTGTGTTCCTAAACCCTTTAAACACCTTTGAAAAGCTCCTATAAAAGTGTTCCTCCCCCCACCCAACAAATATTTCATAAGGAATTTGAGAAGGTGAGCTTAGCTTTTCTGCACAACCACTACGTTTAGATAATGGATCCAAAGTAGTTGTAATGGTCTATTCTGTTTTAGTGTCACGATCTGGTTTGAAACATATTACATATCATTATGACGGCCTACTGTTTCACAGACGATCTCCTAGACACACATTCAAACTTGAGACCACAAAGGTTCAGGTCAGTGATCCTCATTTTGAAAAGCCCGGAATACAGACAGACAATCGGGATAGATGGCAGAGATTCCAAAGTGGCTGTGGATTGGCTCAGTAATAGATACTTCAAGTTGTCCCTAAAGATGTATTTGCATAAAATACCCCAAACTACAGAGAGCCAAAGTAAGACCACTTCCATGAAAATATTTTTTCCTGGATTGATTACCTTCCTGGAACAAAGCCTTGTGGGTAAAAATATTGAAGAAAAAACCTCTCTCACACACACACTAAGTAAATTGTGATTAGATAAATCAAGAGATTTAAAGTTAAAAAGTGGCTTTAGTTCACAATGTTATGCCCATGGCAGGTATCTCAGTGGCAGATAATCTCAGCCCCAATCCTACATGCATATATGTTCAAGAGAATCCTCCTCACCCAGAAAGCCCCCCACTGACAAAAAAAATGGGGCTGGAGATCCATTCTTGCATAGGAGGTTGTAGGATCAGGGGGCCCAGATTACAATTAATCTTGATTTAGGATTTACATCCTTTGCCAGATTTTCCTCACAAACTTAACATCCGCTAATGTCATGGTTTCATTTAGACTATGTAATATTAAATAAAAACACCCAGTAAGTTGGTTATATAGGAAGACTCCATTTTCATGGAGTGCATCTGTTCACCTATAGACATTTCTGAATACTGACTAAGGCTTCAGTAATAGCCTTCGCAAATAAAAACAAAGGACCAAATTCTCTGCAGACTCAACTCCATTAGCTTGTATTATCTCCAGATAATTTAGCCCTAACTTTCAAGGTAACTATATCCGGGGCACATTACAAAGAGTTGTGTTCTTGTCACAGTTCCACATCAGAAGGCCAGGAAAAATATTAATCATGGATTTCGTATTCTACCTAACTGCTTGGATTCTTCATCTGCAGAGCATAAATCACTGTTAACTTGCCCTCAGCATATATGTTGTTTGTGAATTTACAGGAAAGATTGCTTACAAAAATAATACTAATGCCGAGACTGTATTGTGATCTACAATATGGCAAATCTAAGCAGTGAGAACTCACAGGCGTCAGCTCAACCCGAATAGCAAGTTAATCATTCATTTTAGACCCAAATCTACATCTGGCACTATGCAACCCTGATGTTATCTCACTGTGTATTACAGTAAATTATTGGCAGAGTCATGAAACAGAGTTCATAGGAATCCCTTAATAAATAAATCTGAAATTGCTTCAAGGCTTCCCTCCCTCATTTTTGGGGATTGTATTCCTCACTACACGCGTTTGTCACACGTTGATGAAGATCAGGGTCAGATATTTGGTCTCTTGATAGGCTGAGAGCAATGGTAATGTGATACTGTGCAGCAGAAAAGGAACAGTAAACTGCATTCTCTCTCTCTGCTATCCCACTAGCTGTTCATGTGCATGTCTCTAGAGAAGTAAACTTTACATCAAGAATATTTTTTGAGAGCTGAACTAGTATAAAAGGAGATCTCGAAAACAAGTTCTTCTCAAGGACTCTCTTGCCATTCAAGTGGTGCAGCATAGGTCTTCTCCTTTACGTCCAATCAATATACTTTCATCTCCCGAACAGACTTCAGCACTAACCCTGGTGGGCTGTCCATTTCTTTAGCTGTCTGTGAAGGGAGGGGACACGATGTTTTCCCACAGCAGCAACCACTGAGTGACGGGATTTGCAAGGAACCTGTCCTCTCTGTTTCCTTTCACCCTTTGCTATATCCTCACCACTCATCACTGGTGGCCCAGTGGAGAAGAAAGGGGGTGAAGAGAATGCTATCCACCCAGCCTTTGAAGAATTCCCTGGCACAGCCTACAGGGAGAGAAAAGTCCCAGCTGCTAATCCTCTCCCTTGAAGGTGGCACCATAGAGCTACCCCCTCCCCCACACAAGGTAGCAACTCCCAGATGAAGAGATAGAAGAGGCATCAGAGGTTTCAGGGGGCAAAGGAGGCTTCCTGTGGGTGAGAATTTCTATTGAAAGAGTGGGTGTGGGTGTTTTCTGTTGCAGAAACAAGAATGCACGAGAGATTTGGGGGAATCAGAGAAGAAGAGTGTGTATGAGAGAGGGGGTCTGCTGGGTGGCTTGAATGCCTGTAGATGTTGGGAGGAGTCAAGGACTATGAGAGATGTTTACAGGGAAGGAAGGTGAGTGGGTACAGGTGATGTTCTGCATTTAGGGGGTGCAAGAGGGTCTGTTCACAGGTCATGTGACAGAGGGTGGAGGACAAGGTAGGTAAAGGATCTCTTATTGGACCAACTTTTGCTAGGGAAAGAGACAAGCTTTCAACCTACACAGAGGTCTTCAGGTCGGAAGATAGAGGGGGAAGAGCGGATAAAGAGAGTGGGGCTGGAAAAGACAGAAGCAAGCAGCCAGAGGCTGAGAAAGTCATCCACGCGGAGGGCGAGAACACAGGGAAGGAAAGAGAAAGGAAAGAGAACACACTTTAGATTGCAATCTATGGCAATGCAGGTGAATACAGGGTGACATGGAGGGAACACAACATAACCAAGAGACCCACACAGCGGGGGAAGGAGAACAGGGACCGAAGGGGCGTGGAGAGGCCAGGTGCAAGGGAGACCAAGTAAGTTCCGAAGAGTTTGGGTACTTAGACAGACGGATTTGGGATGCCAAAGGCTTACAACAGACCCCAGGTGGGAAGGGCGCTGGGCCGGGCACGCTCGCACAGAGATGGGCGATACCCCACTCCCCGTCCCCCTGTCCTCCCTCGACCCCCCCTTTCCCTCCCAGCGGGCAAAACTCACCCCTCCCGCCCCCGCCACTTCTTAACACGTCCCTCCCCCCCGGCCCACCCCGTGCAAACCAAGCAAAGCCACCGGTCCGGGGGGCAGGGATCGGCGCCCCCCCACGTGCGTCCCCCCCCATTTAAACACCCCCCATTGCAACATTTGCAGCCAGACCCCGTTCCCCCTTCGCACCCCTGGGGGGGAAAAGGGGGGCGCCCGGGGACTGCGGGGGGCAGGTCCTGCAAGAAGCGCTGGGGGGGAAAGCAGCGCTGGGGGGGGAAGCCGCGCGGGGGGGGGGGGGAAGAAGCGACTCACATCGTCCCACTTGACGAATTTGGTGCCTCTCCGCAGCAGCTCGGAGACGCGGGCGGGTTTGAGCTGCAGCGCGTGGACGCCCGGCTGTGCCCCGGCCATGGGCAGCGCGCGGGAGCGGCTCCCGGCGGCGGCGCGGGGCGAGTCGGCGGCGGGGCGAGCCATGCGGCGGCGCCGGCCCAGCCCTATATAGCCGCGCCGCCCGCCGCGCCTCCGCCTCGCTCGGCCCCCGACTCGCCGCCGCGGGCTCCCCGCCCTCCGCCGGCCGGCAGCGGCACCTAGCGGCGTGCGGGCGGGGAGCGCGGGGCTGCCCCGCGCTGGGTCGAGGAGGAGCCGGGGGGGGGAGATTTTCCCACCCCCCCCGCACATTTTGCCCTGCTGCTCCAGTGTGTCCTGGTCCCCCCCCGGGAGCGGTGTGCGGGGGCGGCCCCGCAGGGCACGCGGGGGCGAGATCCTGGCTTGGCCGGAGGCCAAGCAGGGGGGACGGACGGACGGACGCCCAGCTGCCCAGGGGACCGCGCTGGTAGCACACCCCGCGCCGGAGCCCCCCTCCGTGGCAGCAGCAGTGATGGAAAAGGGTCTGTTCCGGCCCAAACGCCTGGGTTGGTCATTTGCGGGTTGTCCCCCCCCCCCCAAAAAAAATAAACTCTGGGACTTTATATCTGAACAAAAACCATCAGGGACAAGCTGATGGCCCTCACAACGAAGCTGGTCCTCCAGCTGGCCTTTATTTCCTTGCAATGTAGGTGCTCACCCTGCCTGGACACCGCTTCTCTTTCCTGCTCCGCCACTGGCCGGCTGCGTGACTTTGGGCGAGGCATGGCACAGCCCGCTGCCTGTACAAGGGGGATAACTTTGGCTGAAAAGTGCTGGATAAGAGAGAGGGATGATTATTTACGATTACAAGCATTCCTCTTAGTGCCTGACTTACTGTAACTAATGATGTGAGAAGCCAGGGTTAAATTGTATCACACTTGCCATTCAGGTACTGTGTGACGTGGAGGGTTGTTAATGGTTAAAGATACCTCTTCAGAGAGAATAAAGTGCAGAAAAAGCTGAGGATATGTCTGGAAAATGTTATTGGAGTGCTATTCAAAGGGAAATTGACAAATGAGGTGAATAAAAGGTAAAGACAATACCTAAAAAAAGGGATTAGTACACATGAACTCCGTCTGGGTTCTTGATATAATCTCAAAGCACTCGACTCTGGTAAACTACAAAATTGTATAAGAAAGGGGCTTTAGAAAGCTTTATGCTCTCTTCATACTGAGAGGTTTTCTTGGAATAAAAGACATGCGACCTTGACTCCATTTGTGGTATGCTTTTCTCAGTTCATTTAAACACAGGAAGAGGGCAGGATGTCTACTCACATCCTAGTGGCATCCTAAAACAAAGGTTTTTAAGAAAAAGGTTCTTGAAGAACATAATCAAACATGCTGTAGCAGTGACCTCTCTGCTGAAGAGTCACGGCAGAGAGAAACTGTCAGATGACGCAGCACATAAGAGTTCTGATTTTCCTGTAGAGGTTTCTGGTTGACCCTTAAGATTTAAAGGCAGCTGGTCAAACTTGTTCTAACTTGGCCAATGCAAATTATGCAGCGGGAACAGCCTTGGTGGAAAATAAGTTTTGGTGTTGACGATTGTTATTTCAAATAATTCATTTGGTGTAGGTATGTGGATTTAGAGACATTTTTAAAATAAATTACAAAAATGTAATAATTTGCTCATTTGTCTGTTATTGTTAGTTCCTGGGTTATTAAAACGTATTGGGCGTGTTCCAACTGTCATTGACTTCAGTGGGATGTTTTCCACTGACTTCAGTGGGAGTTGAATCTGGCCCTTTGGTGATAGTCTATGAAGACAATAATCAGTGTTCCACTACCAATGAATCTGTTTGATCTATTTTTTATTCTTATCAAGCTTGCATGCAAGAATGGATGTCACATTAGTCAGGATGAAAGTCTGTTCATAGCAATGCTTTAATTTCTGTTGATTTGCCATGACTTAGGAGAGACGATGCCAAATTCTGTTTTCAAATGCACAGCATAAATCCAGAAGAGTTTCATTTATGCTGGAGTGGCTGAGAACAGAATTTGGGTAACAGTTGTCAGGATTGCCTTGTCACCCAAGTATATGCCATTTATCACATAGATAATGAATCTAATGAATTTAGCACCCAAATAAGAGAAACAAAGGAAGTTATAGCATGCTATTTCGATAACTAAGTGATTCGTAAAAGAGATGAGTAAGGAGATGGCATTAAATAGATGTATGGACATAAGTAACATTAGCCTGTGTCTTGGTTCTTTGATACTGTGGATCCAGGATGAGATCCTGGACCAACTGAAGTCAATGGGAGTTTTGCAATTGACTTCAATGGGACCAAGATTTCATCCCCAGTCCACTTGTGTCACTCCATTAACCTTTACACCACCTGAGGATCTGCAATGCTGATTGCAAATAAAATAAAAAGGCACAATTAAAGTCAAACTTTTACAGCCACAAAGGCTAAAATTAAGGTTCTGGGAGAAGGTCAGGATCAGCAGGATCTCTACAGCAAGACGGGGTGAGGTGGTCTGGTCGGAGCAGTTCAGGGAAAATAAGAACCAGACATTTCGCGGCCTCAACTTCTCAGTGTCTTACATTATAATTGGCTTCTGCTTTATACGTTTTGTCACCTTCACCCATGTCTAACCTTCCTAATTCCAGCTGGAAACGGAAGGGACAATGTACTCAGAGCAATTGACTGTGATCTATTAACAGAAATAGCCATGCAAAATGCTGTATCTCAAGTTACATTTGCACCATCACGGAACTGATAGCTTCAGGAGCTCACTTTTGAATGTCTCGATGTTTGCACATTCAAAATCTCACCCTCAGTGGTGTATTAACAGATAGCGTACAGGTATATTAAATGCACACACTGTGAGCAAGTGATGTTTATATTATGTGTGTACATGGACATATATTTAATTTACAGAGAGAATTCAGTATACAGTATGTGTTAGATTCACATACGCATATGTATGTAGACAAATACAGATAGGGGACTCATAAGTGATTTAAATAACAGATGGCATTGTTCTAAGTAAGATCAAATGAAACTATAAGAAAGATATTCGATGACTGTATCATAAAGTGATAAGTAATATGTGTAAAACACAGTTCCTTTATCCTGATTTAAGAAAAATCAATGCAAAATATCTCCCTGAGATGTTACCCTGGGTGTATCAGAATTTTAAAAGATTTATTTTGGTTAAACTCTCTGTAAAACAACAAGTTTAGAGACGGACACATTGAGAAGGATCTGGGAATTGTGGTGGATCACAACCTCAACATGGTCAGCAATTCAATGATGCTGCAAAAAAAAGCAAATGCAATGTAGGTTGCATTAACAGAGGCATAGCATGCAAGTCACGGGAGGTGACAGTACCACTCTGCTCGAGGCTGGTTAGGCCTCAGCTGGAGTACTCTGTCCAGTTTTCATCACCAATGCATAGAAAAGATGTAGAGAAACTGGAAAGGATCCAGAGGTGAGCAACAAAAATGATCAAAGGGATGGAATGCAAGCCGCATTAGCCAAGGCTGAAGGAACTGGGTATGTTTAGTTTGGAAAAGAGGAGATTAAGGGGAGATATGATAGCAGTCTTCAGATACTTGAAAGGCTGCCATAAAAAAGATGAAGAAAAGTTGTTCTCTTTTGCCACAGAGGGCAGGACAAAAGGCAATGGGTTCAAACTACAGTGTAGTAGATATAGATTAAATCTCAGGAAAAACTTCCTAACTGTAAGAATGGTAAAACAATGCAACAGTCTGCCTCTGGGGGTCACGAAAACTTTTTCACTGGAGGTTTTCAAAAGGAGGCTGTATAGCGATCTGTCTTGGATAGTTTAGACACAACAAAGCTTGCATCTTGGCAAGGGGTTAGACTAGATGACCCTAGCAGTCCCTTCTAATCGTATGGTTCTAAGTTATGGCCTCAGTCTTTTACTTTTACACACACACACACACACACACACACACACACACACACACACACACA
>ML675614.1:8722702-8875222 GCA_007922155.1 Mesoclemmys tuberculata | reverse complement strand
AAAAATAAAAATAAAAACTTGCATCATCTTAATTACATTGTGAAATGGGGCAAATTATGTTTTCCTTACTAATACTGGTAGGCCCACTGGATTCAATAGGACAACTTGCAAGATTTGGCTCTCAGTCTCCTAATAAAAACAAAGTAATGCCAAGAAAATAGTCTAATTATTTAATGGATAGGATCCAAATCCTACCAATGTTTACTGCAGTGTGTAGTGAAACCTTTCACAGATGATTGTCTTGTGAAAAATAAACCTGTGAAAGATAAAAATCCCAACAAGAACTCCCTAATAGATCTTTCTTTTCAGTCAATCCCTTTCACTAAAAGTATTCCCACCTGTTAAATTAATAATTTTATGCACCGAGGAACAGTGCATGGTGGAATATATTATATTTAATTTGATCAACTCATTAGATGTCATACATAAATAAGATCTGATGCCTGAAGTCTGATATACCCTTTATCTTTATAAGAGTGAGGCGACAGAGTGGCTGTGCCATTTAAGTTATCAGGTGACTCAAGAGTGAATATAAATTCTGGCACACAAAACAACACCATAGCAACAAAAGACAGCCTGGCAACAGCAGCAGCTGCACAAAGGGAAAATTAGAAGGCGGGAGGAGAGGGGAGTTGAAAAAAAAAAGAGCAATCTTCCACGACATCTATTCCCCGTCAAAAGAATTTAAAACACATTTTTTCTTCATAACGTGTCATAAAACATCTTTAAAAATCCTGGAAAAATATAGACTATTAGAAAGCTTAATGGGCGAGATTATCTGTGACTTCATCAGCATTTTCATGTATATGAAGTGACCCAATAACCCACAAGTGCAGCGAGCCCACCCTTATTCTGGATTGGCTCGCCTGATACGCAGCTGGCACATGTGTATTGCCATACTGCAGAAAGCTGCTCATTTCTTCTGAGCAGGACGCCGGATTAGGCAGATCTAGTCCCCCAGTGATCTTTAGTGCAAGCACTGCCTATCGGAGCTCTTCAGCCAATGTCTTTGGAGCTCCATGGTTCTGTGTGTCCTGGAGATTAACTCATTACACTGGGAAATTGCATAGCACTATGCATGCAGTGTTCTTTTCTCTGTTCCTTATGTGGGGATCAGCAGCTGAACTCAAACAGCTTGATAATTGCCATTTACTCAGAAAAAATAAAGCACATTGACACTCTGCTAAACCCAAAACACTACATTAATGCAATGCTAAGACTGCCCAGTTAGGAACAGAACAAATCAAGAGACTCAAAAGAGAGGGTTCCTACAGTGATGTCATTTCAACCTGATTGCTGTATGTAATATATTCTATTCTTGCTTCTCTGATAAAAGTGTCTTTTAATATATTTCTGTTTATCATTAACTACATACCATCAGAATTGTACAATAATGGCTAAATTAACATTGCTATGAAGTATTGTGCTACACACCATATCCTCAACTGGTGAAAACCAGGCACAACTCCATTGACTTCAACGCTGCTGCATCAGTTTACATCAGATGAATTTCTAGCCCTTTAACATTTGCTTTCAGAGCTTTTTTCCAAATAATTAATTCTCACTCTATCCCTGTGTGCCAATACATTGTGCAGGTGTTGGCAAAATCATTAATGAGAGCACAGCTTCTGTGAGAAAGAAGGAGATCTGCAGAAGCACTTTCATTGTCTGACATTAGACCAGAATTGTTATAACAAGCAAATTCAAAGGAAAATCCCAGATTGAGATTTTCTGCTCTTTCGAAATGGTCTCTGCTACTTTCTTGGCTTTATTTTATTCGTTCTAATCTACTTATCTAGTCACTGGTTACTGAGGAACTCTAAGGAGTCCCGCTAATGCCACAGCTGCCTCATCACAACCTTCCTAATGAACCTCTCTCTCAGAAAGAGAAATTAGAGACAGGCCTCTCATTCAGTCCCCAACATTTTGTGGGGGTTCCACAGGGTGCGGTGCTCAGTCCTGTTCTCTACTCCCTCTACACCTTATCTCTGGGCAATCTCATCTGCAGACACAAATTTAACTACCATTTCTGTATGCTGAACACTTGGTGGCCTACCTCTATACTCCAGACTGGTCTCCTTCTGTCCGGCCTGTCTCGGATAGCTCTTGGATGTTTAGGTTTTAGCTCAAGCTCAACAGAGCTAAATCAGAGCTGTTTTCTTCCCCTCCCCAAGTCCTCCCTGCTACTCCTTTCTTGATCACTGTGGACACCAGCACATTCCTGCTAGTCACTCAGGCCCATAACCTGGTTGTCATTTTCAACTCAGACCTCTCTCTCAGTCCTCACATCCAAGCTATACCTAAGTCTTGCTGATTCTTTCTGCATATCATCTCTAAGATAATTTAAACTCTTGTCCAAACTCTCATCCTCTCATGTCTCATCTTCTGCGACATCCTTTTCTCTGGCCTTGCCCAGTGCAATCTTTCTGCTGAAAAGATAATTTTCCTAGCCCATCACTTTGACCACAATACCGTTCCCTTTGAATCCCGCCACTGGCTCTCCCTTCTCTATCACAACAAATAAAAGCTGCTTGTCCTCACTTTCACAGGCCTTCACAGTCAATTTCCACTCTTCTTGTCATCCCTCATATGCTATCTGTGTTCGCCTCTGATGGGTCCATGATACCAACCTCCACTCCCACTTAGAATCATAGAATATTAGAGTTGGAAGGGACCTCAGGAGGTCATCTAGTCCAACCTCCTGCTCAAAGCAAGACTATCCTCAGCTAAATCATCCTGGCAAGGGTTTTGTCAAGCCGAAGCTTGAAAACCTCTTGTTAAGTTTTTCAAAGAAGCCCCTTTATTCTTTCTCGCTTGTGCCCTATGTGCTTGGGAGGAACTTCCCATAAGTACCTGTAAAGCTACATCAATATCCACTTTCACATCCCTCCTCAAAACTCTATTTTGCCATGATATCTACAAAAATTTGACAACTGCATGGCTGCTGGTGGGCTGAGAATATTGCCTATTGTGCAGACCAATATTGTCTTGTTTCCTTGTAGTTCCCCATCTGTCTGTATCCATCTGTTGTCTCTTGCCTTAAATTTAGATTGTAAGCCACTTGGGGCAGAGACCATCTTTTTGTTCTGTGTTCATACAGCATCTAGAACAATGGGGCTTTTAGGCACTAGGATAATACGAATAATAAATAAAAGGGAAATGACTGATAAGACTGTCAGTGTCAAGAGCTGATCTCTTAAGAACAGTCTTAACAATAATTTTTTTAGAGGTTCTTGTAACCTTGCCGCCTTTCCAAGAGATCTACTGACAATCTCCAAACCCCAGTGTGCCCCAATATGCTTTCACCAGCTTGCAAAGGAATGGCCCACAGTCCAGACCTCCCTAGGCATCATAGTTCATCCAGGACAAATGGCCAAAACTCAGGCAGAGATTACTTCACCCCATCCTTTCCTTGTATGATCCTGCCTCCATTGAAGGGACCGCCCAGTCTGAATCTAGATGATCATATCTGTCACATAGATAGGAAACACATCACGGCAAGTACTTCCATCCTATTTGCTTTATGATTCATCTGTAGCAGGTTGTCTGTATGCCAGTAATCTGTGAGACCAATACAAAATGGAGGTCAGGGGTATCTGGAAGACGCCATATTTAATTAGGGAAAGTGATAATTTCTAATCTGATTATTATATTTTAATAACCAAAAGCAGCTTTGCCTTTTTTGTTCCATGGTGTACTGGTTAAGAGCAAAACACCAAGTCTGGCTTACACAGCCGAAAGAGGAGTTTAAGGTCAGTTAGGCTGTGTATCTGTTTGGCCTATCTTGAGGAGGTGGCCTAGTGACTTTAGGGTTAGGGTGGGGAAGGGGACGGAAGGAACAAGACTTGTACCCACGCCACAGTCAGGAGGTGTGAAGCTGCTCCAAGGACAGAGAACTCATGTAAATGAGCTCTCTGCTGCCTCAGGCAACCCTACGTGTATCCCAGCCTCCCTCTTCATTCCGGGTTGGAATGGGACCACAGGGCTTAATTCAAAGTTAGAGTTGAAAAATGACTCTGATTTCCAGCAAGGGGCTGGAAATAGGTCCCTTACGTCTTTTCATTCCAAGCAGAATCTAACTCGGTGTGGAGAGGGGGTTGATTAGGGGCATCTCAATGCCCTGGGTAGCACCTCTTTTGCGGAGCAGTCAGCCAGATGGCTGTTTTCTGACACCAGAGGAACTCCTGAGTACCTTCCCCCACCAATGGGGAGAACCATCAGGAAGGCAGTACGCACGCCCAGTGAATGCCTTGGTATTATTCCCACAAACCTGGCTGCCATGTGTGTCAGCCAGGCTGGCCATGGTCTATGACTCTACCAGTGGGAAGGGGAATGGGGAGCAGTAAGCCGTGCGTGACCACTTCAAAGGAAGTTCCTTCCTTCTCATTATGTGTGCAGTTCCATGGCTGCAGAGGCCAAGCAGACCAAAGAGCTCCTGCAGGCTTTATCCTATGGATGGGGGGGTGCGCAGGAATTTAAATGTGTCCATTTTGGGGGGGCAAGTTCTGTGACTCAGCTGTGGCCCTGGGGACAGAGGAGCTCTGTGCCCCCTGCTGATTATAGGGGGGCCCATGCCTCGGCTTGCCCCCCCTTGTGCACACCCAGGCCTATGGTAGCTCATGAGTTCAAGCTCAAGCACCAAGTTTCGTGCAATTTTATAAGCACCAACACATCATGACATACAGGGCAAGGTGACCTAGTGGTTAGGGTGTTAGATTGGGACCCTGGAGACCTAGGTTCTATTTCTAGCTCTGCCACTGACCTGCTATGTGAACGTGTTCAAATGGCTTTGTCTCTCTGTGCCTCTCTTCCCCAGTCCCACATCCTTTGGATGGGCTTGTCTATTTAGATTATAAGGGGCTGTGTGTTTGTACAGTGCCTGGCACGACGACGTCCTTATCTTACTCGTGTGTCCTAAGGTGCTACCATAATGCAAATAAGTAAGAAGGACTTGTTGGCTATTGAAAGATGTACAGCATCTCAATTTAATTTCACAAAAATAGTTTGGGGTTTCTTTTAGCTCATTCTGTACTACAGACAAATCTGGGTTTGAACTTCTTGTATTGGCTCTCTGGCACATTGTCTTTTCAAACTTTTAGGAAGTTCCCAGGTGTTTGTGTGTGTTTTAATACTGCTCACAAGCACATACCAATAGATTAAGATTATGCCTCAGCATGGAGCTAAACGTCTGATTTTAAAATGTAAAGTCTTGTTATAATCCCCTCATGATTATTCTCTACTTCCGTTTCAGAAGTATTTACTTCCAATTCCCCAAAACATTTTGAAGTCAGTCCAGCCTTCCTATCTCATTCTGGCTGTCTTACAAAACATAGTTGTAAAGACTGGAATTCCAAGACCAACAAAATATTAGTCACAAAACAACAGAACACCATTTACGTAGTTGAAACTTAAGAGATATTCGAAGGCTTTAATTGTGTTTCTAATGACGTAAACCCTCAACCACAATATCTTACCATGCACCTTCTCACTTTTTTACTCGTTCTTCTAAACCTACAAGCCACTGATAAGTTTCAAAGAACTTTCTTTAAATTTTAAGACCAGATCTTAACATTCTTTAGCATCTATAGACTAGCAATGTTGTGTCTGATCACTTATGACCAGGTGCATGGAGTAGACAACCAGTTAATCTCCTTCCACACTGGCGAGGTACAACATATGTGCAACTGCCAAACTGTATCTCCCCCCTGGATCCAAAAACAGCAGGTCAGCTAAGTAACCTAAAGGCTATTCTTTTCTATTCAGGTTCTTATGCTGATGAACCACTAAGAGCTGTGACAAGTTTTGTGAGTTAGAAATCATTCTGTTGGACACGTACAGACATCTATCAGGCAGGGACTAGCCATAGTGGACTCTGTGACCTAGAAATGAGCCAGGAACTATGAAGCCAGAGAACTGGATCTGAAGAATGGTGCAATCAGTGTCTTGTACCCTGAATCCGTGGAGAGTCAGAGCCCTGCAGAGGTGAAACACTGAACTCTCAGCAGTGCTTAGTTTGTAACGAAAAAGGTGCTGGGGCTCAAGCAATTAGGTTTCCGGGTTCAAGCAATATTTTTAGATTCAAAACGGATGCAGCAAGCCCAGAGGTAATGGGGCTATGAACTGCCAAACCTAGAGGTGCCACGACTCAGCCTTGGCAAGCCCTGGCACAAATTAAGCACTGTTCTCGGGGATGTAACCTGCTCTGTGGGGATCCTTGCTGGGCAATCAGAAGCAACATTCCCTGAGTTCCTGACTGGAAGATAGCATTAGTGACAAGTCATGTTTAGAAGAATGGAGGTGGTTAAATGGGAAGAAAAAAGGCCTTTATGAAGGAGCGGGAGTGCTACAACTTGGTATTTATGACCTAACCACAACGGGCAGTAGGGGGGAAGGAATGAACAGCTGCTGTGTGCCTGTTGTACGAGGTTAGACAGCACTGAGGGATCATTCAGACAATGCAGAACAATTCTCTTATTCCCATCCTCCCCTCACACTGCTCATTAGAGGTTGAGTAAGCCACTTCCACAGCAATCCAATCCCCTTCTAGTTCAGGGAGTGAGAGCCAAAACAAAGCATTATGTCAGACTGAAACGATTGACCAAGGGCCCGATCCAACCCCTGTTGAAGTCATTCCATCAGCTTCAATGGGAGCTGGAATGGGTCCTAGGAAAGCAGACAATACGTGATCTTGTAATTATCTTTTTATGAGATTATGCAAGAGTTTTGATGAAACATCTGATGATTAATTTAGGATTCAAAATTTTCCCAGTAGTCTTGTAAATATATAAAGGTTGTGACATATAATTTGAAACAAAGCAATTGCCATAAAGGAAACTTAGCTTCTCATCAGCAAGCAGAAATAAAACTTTGTGCTAAACAGATCTAAAATGAACTGCACAGAATATAATAAAGGACACATCTTGCTTTCTCTGACCAAGGTGAGATTTGCAGTAGTCATGCGGAATAGCTGGCATATACACTGATTTCATTTGAATGTAACTGATGGTCATCCAGAATGGATCCATGATACACATGAGCATTACTGTTTCCACCAGCAATGTGCCCAGTATTATTTCACAGATCATTATTGATCAGACAGCATACTTCCAGAACTAATCTGAATTAAAGAAAGTATATTTTGCTGTTACTTCATCGGAAAAATCGAGAAAAGTCAATACCTTTCACTTATTTGAAAGCACCCAGAATGTGCTAAGTTATTGTTTATTCATATTACAGTAGTGCCAGGGGGACCCAACAGCAATCAGGCTCCCACGGTGCTAGGTGCTGTACCTACATGTAGCAAGAAACAGGCCCTGTCAAAACAGTTTAAATAGGCAAGATAGGCACAAGAAGAAAGTAAGTGTTTTCATCCACGTTTTACGGGGACGATGGAGAAATGAGGCACAAAGAGACTAAGAGACCAAGGCCACACGGGAGGTCTGTTGCAGAACTGAGAACTGAGCCCAGATCACCAGAATCCCAACTGACGCACTAAGTGTTATTTAATAATAACTAAGTTATTTAATAACAACTAATAACTAATAACGAAGTGTTATTTAATTCTTTTTTTAAACCCAGTTATACTTTTGGCCTTCACAACATCCCCTGGCGATCAGTTCCACAGGTTGACTGTGAAGAAGTACTTCCTTCTGTTTATTTCAAAACTGCTACCTATTCATTTCATCTGGTGGAACCTGGTTCTTGAGTTATGTGAAGGAGTAAACACCACTTCCTTATTCACTTCTTCCATATCACTCAATTTTATAGACCAATTTTATAGACCTCACTGTCTCTTTTCCAAGCTGAACAGTCCCAGTTTTGCTTGTCTCTCCTCTTATGATATCTGTTCCATTCCGCTAATCATTTTTGTTGCCCTTCTCTGTAGCTTTTCCAATTCTAATATATCTCTTTGGAGATGGGGCAACCAGCACGGCACACAGTATTCAAAGTGGGGGTGTACTATGGATTTACATAGTGACATTATGGTAATTTCACTTATCATCTATCCCTTTCCTAATAGATACTAACATTCTGTTTGCACATGTTTAGTGGCAGTCAAAAGCTAATGGTTTTCAAAGAACTATCCACAGTGACTCCAAGAGCTCTTTCTTGAGTGGTAACAGCTAATTTAGACCCCATCATTTTGTATGGATGATAGCAACATGCATTACTTTTCATTTATCAACGTTGAATTTGATTTGTCATTTTGTTCCCCAGTCACCCAGTTCTGTGAGATCCCTTTGTAACTCTTCATTCTGCTTTGGACTTAGCTATATCTTGAGTAATTTTGTATCGCTTGCAAACTCTGCCACCCCACTGTTTACCCCTTTTACTGGATCATTTATGAATGTGTTGAACAGCGCTGCTCCTGGTACATCCTTGGGGGACACAGCTATTTCATTCTTTCCATTCTGAAAATGGACCATTTATTCCTCCTCGGTTTCCTATCTTTTAACCAGTTCCTGATCCATGAGAGGACCTACCCTCTAATCCCATGACTGCTTTGTCTGCTTAAGAGCCTTTGGTGAGGGACTTTGTCAAAATCTTTCTAAAAGTCCAACTATACTATAACCACATGCTCATCCTTGTCCACAAGTTTGTTGACCCACCTCAGAGAATTGTACTAGAATGGTGAAGCATGATTTCCTTTTACTAAACCCTTGTTGACTCTTCTCCAACAATTCATATTAATCTATGTGTCTGATAATTCTTTCCTTACTGGTTCTGTTCTTTGCCTGACACTGAAGTTAGGCTTACCAGCCGATAATTGGCAGGATCACCTCTGGAGCCTTTTTAAAAAAATCATTGTTACATTAGTTATTTTACAGTCATCTGGTACAGAAGTTGATTTAAGTGATAGGTTACATGCCACAGTTAGTAGTTCTGCAATTTCATATGTGAGTTTCTTCAGAACTCTGGGGCAAATACCATATGATCCTGGTGACTTACTGTTTAATTTCTCAATTTGTTCCAAAGTCTACTCAATTTGAGACAGTTTCTCAGATTTGTCACCAGAAAAAGAATGGCTCAGGTGTGAGGGCCTCCCTCACATCCTCTAGTGAAGAGTGGTGCAAAAAACTAATTTAGCTTCTCCATAGAAGCCTTAGTCTTCCATGAGTGGTCCTTTAGATTCTCAATTGGCCAGCTGCCCCACTGATTATTTGGCAGGCTTTCTGCTTCTGATGTAATTAAAACAAATTTATTTTTCTAGTTACTCTATACATTTTGGGCCTGCCCAATTATATTTTTACAAGTGATTTGCCAGTTTATGCTCCTTTCTATTTTCCTTAGTAGGATTTGACTTCCAATACTTTTTTTGCCTTTAACCACCTCTTTTAATCTGTTTAGCCATGGTGACAATATTTTTTGTTTCTTACTGTGGTCCTTTTATTTAGGGGTATACATTTAGTTTGAGCCTCTCTGAAGTTGGTTTTTAAGTAGTTTCCATGCAGCTTGCAGGCATTTCTCTTGTGACTGTTCCTCTTAATTACCATTTTAATTAGCTTTAATTACCATTTTTGTGCAGTTCCCCTTTTTGAAGTTCAGTGCTACTGTGGTGGGTTTCTCTAGTATTCCCCCACCATCACCACCATGGACGTTAAATTTAATTACATTATGGTGGCTATTACTGAGCAGTTCAGCTGTATTCACTTCTTGGACCACAGCCTCTGCACCATTTAGGACTAATCAAGAATTGCCTCTCCCCTTGTGGGTTCCAGGACTAGCTGCTCCAAGAAGCATTAATTAATGGTGACTAGAAATTTTATCTCTGCATTCCGTCCTGAGGTGACATGCACTCTATGGATAGAAATTCCAGGCCTGAATAAGAAGAGTATAGCAGTAGGAATATACTACAGACCACTGATCAGGGTTATTATCATTATTATTAACTGCTCAGGGAGATTAGAGAGGCTATAAAAATAGAAAACTCAGCAGTAATGGGTGATTTCAACGATCTCCATACTGATTGGGTGTATGTCACCTCTGGATGTGATGTAGAAACGCAATTTCTAGACACCATGACGCCAGGCTATAGTATGTGAGGCAGCAGGGAGGAAGCCTGTAGTCTCTCTCCCTAAGGCAAGGGAAGATAGGAATCCCTGAGGAAAGGGATAGGAACCTCGGAGGAAGGGTTTACCTAGCAGACCTAAGAGAAGTGTTTGACTTTGAAGGCTGGAGAATGAAAAGCTTGGAGAGGCACAGTAGGAATTAGTCCAGGGGTGAAAGAAGTAAGGTAGTTGTTGCCACAGACCTTAAGCGCTCTCTGTACAGCGTTGGACTAGAACCTAGAGTAGAGAGCTGGCCTGGGTTTCCCTACCAACCTCTGCAGAGTGGTACTGCTAGGGTTGGTGAATAGAAAGACTGCTGGCGTCACTGCAGGAGTGACATCCTCAAAGCAGCGGGGGTGAGGACTCTTGACACTGCCGCTGCAGAAGGACTTTGAAAGACTCTCCTGAAAGGGGATCACAGTGTGAGTTGGCTAGGGGGCGGAGTCATGAAGTAGCCATCCTGTGCCTCTCTGGGTGGAAAAAGAGCTGCAGTGGTGGACGAGAAGAAAGGGGTTGCTAAACTGAGCAGAGCTATTCCCCAGAATTGCCCGAAGAAGGCACCGCTCAGGGATGAGCAGAGCACCCCATGATAGACACACAGCATTAAAATTACAGTAAAATAATTTGCATAAAAAAATGTAACCATGACTAATTTATAATGGCTGAATAAACTGACAGACATACCATTTGTCATCAGAATGAGCAGGGAGTGAGACTGCACTTCAGTTGTGACAAGAGATCAAAAATATTGTCAAAAGTCTTTCATAAATAAAGTGCTAGTACAAAAGATACCCTCAGATGTATTCTGATTTTCCTAGTGCAACAATGACAAATTTAAGTGTAAAATGAAAGAAAGCAGAATACAGTGATCCCTCACTTATCGCGGGTATTACGTGCCTAGACCCCCCGCGATAGGTGAAAATCCGCGAAGTAGGAACCTTACATTTATTTTAGTATTTATATATATTTTAAGGCTTTATAAACCCTTCTCCTGTCGCGCTCTGCGGGGCGCCGGTGGGGTTTCGAATATGACAGGGGAGAGCGAGTTTCACAGTGGGGATTCTCCGCTGCGATGCCAAGTCTCCCCTTCCGCCGCCGAAATTGACAAGGCAGAGTCAATTTCACGGCGGAGAGTGTGCCCTGCTCCACGGTGGAGTGTAGTCTGAAGTTCAGAATAGGTAATAAATATTTAAATAATTAAACATAATATTTTTAAAAATCCCGCGATACAGTGAGGCCGCGATAAGTGAACTGCGATATAGAGAGGGACTACTGTATCCATAGTACAAAATAATCTTATTAGATGCAAAATTTTCTTCTAGTAAACTATCTTGCTTTTATCAAAGGGGTGCTGTATAAAAGATATCAAATGATTGTGCCAGTACATCCTTCTTTCAAGACTACAATGCCTCAATGTAAATATTAACACACTAGTCACTGACCAATCCTATGGGAGGTTATTCCTCTTCAGCATTGTTTCAGCATAACTAGGAAGAAAGGCACAGATGTTCACATTCCTGTTACGTTGCCATTAGCTAACGAGAATATTCATTTTCACTCTCTGCTTTATAATCCTGTGCTAATCAACATGAAGAAGAGACACATTCCAGTGCATAACACACAACTTTAGTTTAAGGTTATTGACTTTGTCTTTAAATGAGAATGCATCTTATCCACATTATTGCATTTATGGATTATTTGATTTGAACCAAAACTTTGATTCTGTCAGGCCACCTGACTAGTATGTAATAGGATGCAGGAAATTTTAAAAATATAAATAAAAATTAAGCTATCTCGCATAGGTTAATCAAGCACACAATCAATCATAAATACTCGAGGACAAGTAACAGTTATTCACTCATGAGTTATTCACGGTTATTCACTCATGTGAGGACAGATTTTAAAGAGAGCTCTGGGGCACATTGTCACAAGAGCTCTAGCACTTACCTAGGTACCTTAAAAAGGCCAAATTTTCGAGAGTGCTTAGCACCCAATATATAATGTACTCTTTTCAAAAGATGGCCACTTATTTAAGTGCCTGAATGGGAATTGAGCTCTCCTGAAAATCTAGTTTTGATTCTCAATGCTGAATTCTTTTGAAAACGTGGCCCATAAACTATGTATTTCTTGTCTGTTTTTTAAGCCTTGGCTCTATAAATCCTGAGACTGGAAGTTTGTAGCCATGGTACAGTTATGTTTAAACATGGCGGGTACCAGAGTAATGGGGTTCTAGAACAATTTCTCTCCCCCACCTGTGCTTGACAGAGCCAATTAGTTTAATCTCCTCCTATGTCAAAGAGGGTTTATGTACAGCAGTCTTACATTTTCTGTTTTCCAGTTCAAACATTTCAATCCCTTACTCTATTTAATGTTGGGGAGAGGAAGGAAGGAGAAAATACTTAAATAAAACCAAACTCTTCTACATGACTAATTTTCTCTGACCTATTCCAGTCTGTAATATCATTGTGATCAATGTAACCACCTGCATAACACAGGCTAGAGAGTTCACCCAGGGATTCCTGCATCTAGCCCAGATTTTAGAACCACTTCCTTATACTGCTCAAGGAATACTTGCCATACTGCTGCATCATATCAAATAAAAGGCTTTACTCCCCCTCCCAAAAAAACCCCAAACAAGTGACATCTACAAACACCTGCACCCACTCCTGTAGAGTTACAATATGCAAGGATTCGAATTATTGGATCTGGTTGCAATGTCAGGCCTTTGGTTACCCATTTGTCAGGGAAAGTTACTAGTTACGTTACGACTTTACCAGTAAATATGCCTTTTCTTCTGTAGGAATTGTGGCAAAGTCCGATGTAACTCTGGAAGAGTGCTTGAAGGCAGGTGTCTGTCTTAGAATGATTTCCTATGAACTGAAAGGGTTGTGTGCAGTGAGGGGAAAAGACTTCTCCTAGGTAAAGAGCTGTTTTACCCTATAAGAGGAATTCTTGTGTTTTTCTGTTGGGCAGGGGTCCTTGGTTCCCAATGTAGCTGAGCCCAGAGTGTGTCAGAGAGTGTCCTGGACATAAGAAGAGACAATACTCCAGTGGATGTCAGGATTTCCAATATTTGTTTAAAGAAGTCCTCAGGCCAACTCTAAG
Organism: Mesoclemmys tuberculata; assembly: GCA_007922155.1. Taxonomy (NCBI): domain Eukaryota; kingdom Metazoa; phylum Chordata; order Testudines; family Chelidae; genus Mesoclemmys; species Mesoclemmys tuberculata. Next base: position 8,862,068 of record ML675614.1, on the reverse strand, counting down.
ACCTACACTGTGAATAAGCCACCATGAAGTATTGAACCTCTTGAGCGGGACTGATTTACTCAAGCCACCGCAGTGCCAGACGGAGAAATGCCGAATCCTGACATGACAAGAGGTACGTTGTCACACCATGTGTGACAAGTGGGATTTTGGTGCAGAAATGGAGTGAGAGAAACCATTCCAGAGAACGGACAAGATGGTGAAGGCACTTGTGCAGGCCAGTGCAGTAGAGCAGGAGACTACTAACATCCAGATGGCTTCTCAACAAGAGTCTCCATGAATACAGCAGGAGACAAATCAACTGCTGATAAACCAGGAGTAAGAATGGAATACTCTCCATTTTGGGTTGTCTCCTTGGTGTCCTTTAGAATTGAATTTGGCGCCCTTTTAGTAGAAAGGGTCTCTGATTCGACATCTGTAGCACTGCTGATGTCACCATCAGGAACCGAGGACTCACCTGAGTGGTAGGTCCTGAGTTCCTGCCAGTGATTCCTGGTTGGAGAACTCTACGGTCCGGCATTCTGGTTTCCTGCTCAGAGACAATACAATAGTAGCCTTTCTGTATAGTTACTGCCGATTTACTGTTACACTTGATTGTTGGGTCTGGGCCTCAAGCCTTATAAGTTAAACCACTGTGTTGTTTTATAATAAATAACCTTTGTTTAAAGGAATACTGTAATATATCGTTTGTAGGGAAAGTTGGTAGAGGTGGGAGGCCAACCAGATGATAGGTGCTGGATAAGGGAACAAATCATAACACGGAAGGAGTCCTGTTTTGGATTTGTAGAGAGGCCTGTGAGCAGTTCTAGGGAGAATTGTGTAACACAGGTAGTGCAGTTATGTACCACATTACGGAAAATAGTGAGGCAACTAAAAGCCTTGATTTCTGTGGGAGGTAGCCACAAAAGAACTCAATCCCTAAAGGATAGCAGTTATCTACAAAAGGTGAGACAGAGGAATACATCAAGACATATCCCCTCACATTTGAAAGAACAGCCTTCCATGAGGCCTGGCCCCAATACTAGTGGGCCAGTAACCTTGTCCAATTTCTGTGTGGGAGGCCCAGAAGGCCTACTATGGCATGGCAGTAGAAACTTCTACAGATTACTTCCAGTTAAAAACAGATATTTGTAGATTTGAGTGATTCCAATGGTAAGTGACCAGAGAGTCCATGAGTAGATACTGTGAGAACAAAGCACCAAAATTACAACTGTCTGACCTGATTCATCGAACATGGAAGTGGCTACATAGGGTAGGTTGGCCAAAATGACCTTACTTCTTATGACAATTTGGTTGCCTTTGTAGAGAGACACTTAAATGGCCAGAAGGCTCTCTCAGACTACTGCAGAAGAGATGTATTGGACCAGGAGGCCAGTCCCAGTTGTTACCAGATTTGCCTGTCACCTTGGGGGGGCGCTCATTTATTACAGTTATGTTCCTGGGTGGGGGGATGTTTCTGTAATTCTATCAATGTGCTGCTCGTGTCACTTCATTTCTATACGGAGTGCTGCAGGCCCCCCGCCCAATGGAGCTAACCTGCAGGACCTAGGTTTCCAAGGGCTGGGTTCCTCCAGCCCCAGAATCAGATGAACACATACGTAAACATACACAGATTAACAGAGCACATCTGAGCAGATTGGGTCGATCAGCACTCCCAAACTGACCTCTTATACGTCCCTGGACTCAGCGGGCTGGGTCAAGCAGCACTTTTAAGCTGCCACCCTCATATGCCACTGGCCCTGCTCAAGAATAGGGTATGTCTGAGCAGACTGGGTCAAACAGCACATCCAGGCTGAAACCCTCATATGCCCCTGGACTCAGCAGGCTGGTTTGAGCAGCAACTTCAAGCTGCCACCCTTCTATGCCACAGGTTCAGCACGTCCCTATCCCCACTATCACGTTACAATTGTTCTGGTAGTAACCCCCTTGATAAGCAAACCCCACAGGATTTTTGGGCATTACAGGGATCTTTGGCTTAGGTAAGAAGAGCGTTGCTGCAGAGCAAAATAGAGAAACCAAGAACACACAAGAGTAAACAAAGTTCGGAGAGAGTCTGGCAACCAGCTTGATTCTAAAAGTTATTTTATTGCCAGGTATATAAAACTTATGCTCCTGCTAGTAATAGCCATACAAGGAGAGACCAACAAACCAAACAGTTACAGTATTACAAGATTTCAACTGGGGCATTGGGGAAATCTAGCTCAAATTTGATTACAAAAGTCAGGTTTAGAAAGCTATACCTGGAGAAAAGAAAGAGGGATGGGGAGAGAGAGAGAGAGAGAGTTGGGGATCTCACCACTCTATGAAGCTTCAACTGATTGAGGTTCCCAGGTGATTTTTGTAGCTGAGGGTACAGGGTGCTGGAGACAGGCAGAACCCCCAGCACAATTAGTCAGGAAAGGGTGAACTCCCAGTGGAACTGATGCAGCTTTTGAATCCAGGCATTAGAACAGAGTTTTGAACTTGGGTAGGGGGTTTTATAGACAAGCAACAATGGTTCAAGGGAGAACACTAGATTTGTTAATGGGTACACAATGACTCAAAGAAGTATACCAGAGTTGTTTTATTTAGGCTGGATAAAAGGAACTGATCATTCCTGGCTATGGGCAATGTTACTCCAAGGGAGCTCACAATGCAATCAGGCAGATTCAGTATTTTGGCTACCAATAAAAGATTCATTACTAGAAATGGTCTGATAACTACTGAGCTGGGTGTGTGCAAGCGTGGGTTCATTAACATCGGGAGTAGAGATCCCCCATCATGCAGTGCTTCTCTGTGTCTCTGGTCCCAGAGTTCAGTGCAGTCCGTGTCTTGGAATCTCTGCTCTTCATTCTGTATGCAAATGGAGATCCCTCTCTGTCCCATCGTCAATGCAAATGAAGCTAGGGGAGTTGCCTTAATCCTGTCACCCTTGTCCAGAGGGGTTTACGTGTTTCTCCCACTGCCTTTTCATTGCTTTTTGTAAGTCTTTCTTCTGATCAGTTCTGGTTCAAGCAGAGGCTGATGGGGGTGGTGGGAGGCCTTCATGAGTCAAACAGGCTGGGTACTGTGCCCTGGTTCCCCAAGAACACAGAGCTGAGAGGTAACACAGTCCGGAAGGCCCAGACTGCCAAAAGTTCTGACAGATTATGTTGAAAAGATGGAAGAAGGAAGGGTGCCTGAGGCCACAAAGGGATTTGGGGAACTAGGAAGAGCAGGCCATAAGATCAGATTTAGTAGTCCAAGGAATAGGAGGAATATCCAGAGCTTTGTATAGGTGGATTGCATGGGCTCCTCAAGGCTAGGCCATTGAAATGCTATATGCCCTAGTTCCCCACAAGCATAACCATCTGGGTAATAGTGAGTCTGTGGCTTAATCAACCTTGTAGAAATAGCTACGACTCCACACAGATATATGTGGCTGGTCAGAATGAATGGTATAGAGACCATCACTTTAGCAGACTCAGGAAGTACAGTCATGCTGTAACTGGGAAACTGGGGCAGAGCCTGTTGCCTCAAGCCAAATGCATAAGAATAACCTGCATACATGGTACAGTTAGTTTCTACATGGCCATTCCTATACAAATAGGTCTAGGGAAGCACCACAAGGATGATGGTGAGGGTAATCCCTAAACTTCTGTACCCTGCACTCTTAGGACAAGCCTTCCCTGGGTTTAGGAAATCTACTTCTTGTGGAAGGTTTGGGGGAAACCAGTAACACCGAGGCCAATATCATGGCCTCCATGATTAGCCTTCCTCTCATTTTCTTTGAATTAGCCCCAGACTTGTTTTCAAAGAACAGGTGAAATGCCAGAAGACTAAACAGGGCAGAGAAAAGACTGGGGATCAAAATCTTGGCCCAGAATCAAAAAAGGGGCATTTGTGGGTGAGTGGTCTCATTCAGCTGGTAGGGAAGCAACTCAAGTAGCTGCCAAATCTGAGTCTAGGCCAAGTTTCACAGAGATGTGGGGGTGAAGTTTGGCAAGAACAGGCCAATGAGCCTCTGTAATCCAATATTAGAAAAGTAGTCACTGAAGTAAGTGGGGTTCTCAAAAGGAGAGACACACAGATCAGTGCCTTTATTATATAGAATAGTCTGGTTACAGGAGCCAAAACTGGAGCAGCTTCTAGTACCCTGGGGGGCACAGAAAGGCTGTATTAGATCTAGCCCATAGTCATGTGTTCAGGAGACATTTGGGGGTGGATAAAACACTAGACAGAATTCTACAAAGAATTCTATTCTTTTGGCCAGGAATATATATGGAAGTTTGGCACTATTGTGCCTCCTGCCCTGAATTTCATTGTCCACAGTCTCAGTTAAGGCCCCTTTAATACATCTACCAATTATTGAAGTTCTGTTTGAGAAGATAGCGATGGACCTGATAGGTCTGCTGGAGAAGTTGGCCTGAGGTCAGAGCGTGCTTGTGGCATGGGTCTGTGCTACCCTGTATCCAAAGCCATACCCCCTATGAAACACATGATCTAAGACAACAGAAAGGAGTTACTCCGGATTTTCTAAAGGAGATTTGTAGATCATGGGACTCCCTTAATATCAAAGGGAACGAAGGACCTGTGTGTGATGCTTCAAATACAGGTCCTATATACCTTGGTTTAGCATCCACAGATGGTTGGCCTTGATCACATCAACAGAACACAGAAGACCATGACACAGAAAGTCATGAGTCAAGATGGGGAAAAAACTGGATGCCTTGCTACCCTATCTGATGGTTGCTATACTGGTTTTCAGCCCAAGTAGCCCAATTCCTTGGAGTTGAACTGAGGAAGAAAATGGGACAAAGTCAGACTTGAGTTCTGGAAGGGTGCTTGAAGGCAGGTATATTGGTATTGAAGTGATTAAAGCCCTTTTTCCTATGAACAGAGATTGTTTCAGGTTAATTATGGACAACTGAGTCTAATTAAGGACAACCCAAGCCCTTGAAAAACCTCTTCCAATGAGAGAGAAGATGGAGGAGGATGAGAAGCAAGCTGCCGAAGGGAAAGTCTTCTCCTAAGTAAAGAGCTGTTTTATCCTATAAGCCTTGTGTTTCGGAACGGGGTCCTTTGGTCTCAGCATAGCTGGGCCAAGTGTGATTAGGCAGAGTGGCTGATGATTGGTCACTGGCATCAGAGCCAGCGCTCCAGTGGGAGTTAGGAAATCTAAATATTTACATTTATGTTTAAAGAAGCCCTTGGGCAAATCCTAACACCCACCCTGTAAAATATTGTAAATAAACAAATGTGAAACATTAAACCTCCAGAGTGGGAATGATTTACCCCAGATCCTCTCAATGCTGAATCCTGTCCTGATGAAAGAGGAGCATTGCCATCATATGAGAATCGATAAAATTGAGAAGCCAATCAGCTCTTTCCTCCTCCTACCAAACTTTGTTCTAAAACCTTATGCTATTGTGTGTGTCATCCCCAGAGTACTTGCTTTATCACACAAAAGCACATGAAAATTGTTGTTAAAACTAAATGGCATCTGAGATCATCTTTGACTGAATCAGAAATCTCTTCAGATGATCACAGCCTTATATATATAGGAACAGATATGAAATACGTCAACCCACTCCACAATGACCACTCATTCATGCTAACTGACTGATTTCTCAACTCTTTTAAAAATGCATCTTTACAGTGTTTCAGATGCATTATATGCCTAACAGCGTGAGTGTACCTAAAGATGTCGAGATGAGCTATGCTTTAAATTTATACTGTAATTCTTCATATCTTAAAGATATCCCAAAATGCACTTAGGGATAGCGTGAGCTCAAGTGCAAATCAACTTCTAAGTCATTTCATGATTCCATTAGCTTTCATTTTAACTTTGTTTATTCTGTAAACAGATTTTAAAGTTTACTCAATAATGAAACCAGGATTAGACGTTTATGTGAATATCCTCGGTTATAGCAGCTCAAGTACGACATTTCTAAGGGACAGATCTCCTCTTCCTTTGGGACATAAACTAATCACTGACTTCCCAAGATTGGGAAGAAGCTTGAAATGTTGAGATGGATTCTCTTCCTTCGCCCTACCAGAATAGCATTAATTGGCTGTACCAGGTATGAGTAAAGAGGGAAGGATGGCTCCTTGGATAATTCCCAATTGCATGTGGCACACAAGAAGTTTAGGGCCAAAACAGGCAGTTCTAAACTAACATGCCAGGGGGTCGCTCGGGCACTCTGGCTATTCTGGGCTTTTGAGTAGCCCATTGGCAGTTGCTCAAGGAGGCTGTAAGTTACAGCAGCCTCCAGTACTGCTCTAACTTACACCAGGGCTGGAGCAGCCCCAAATTAGGGAGAATAAGTGATTTAATGCCACCTTTCTAGTCCCTTGGCCTGGGCTCCTACACCTGTTGCAGCATAGAATCTGCTCCCTTATTCGTAACAGGCCACAAAAGGTTCTCCCACCACCCCCTTTTCCTCTGGTGTGTCTGCCACTGAAGATGGCATATGGGACTGAAAACTGAGGCACCCAACATCTTTATCAAAGGCTATAGCTGCTTTTTAGAATTTAGATTCTTCAGTATAGGTACAGAGAAAGTTATTGCTACATGTCACAAAATCATAGTAGCTTTTTAAAAAAAGGAAAAGATGGACTGAGCTAAAGGTAGTCTGTAAAAATACATTCTTTGAAGGGTTTGGCAAACCAGGACCACAATGACTCATAGAAACTGGCTTTATTTCAGTGGGGTTACTAATACGCCCTCAATCCAGCTGCTCTTTTTTTAAAAATCCAGAGTGGCTAAAAGCTTGGCCAGCTTAGATTGCGGGGCTTTAGGCGGTGTGTCACGTGGACATGGAGCTTGAGGATCCAAAGTTTTACAGGGGGACTATAAGTGCCCAAGAAATAACTGTGGCATGTGATACCCATCGAATTTACAGACCCTGGGAGATTGCTAGCCAACAGCATCAAGCCCTCACCATTGGTTCTGATGATGTGATACTTCCATTTATTGTTTCTTTACTCTATGTCCTCTCACTACAACTTCCCTGAGGAAGCAGGAATAAGTTCTGAAATAACCCAGAAGACTCCAGCATCCGCAAGGCCAGTCATTTTTATAAAGTCCTAATTGGAGTTATATGAAGTGGCATGGCACAATTTAGTGGCTGGCTCACAGGGCCTGGAGCCAGCATCTTGCATTCTAATCCTGGCTCTGACACAGACTTGTGAAGTCAGAAAAGTCACCCAGGCTCCAATCCTCAAGCCTTGACTTCAGTCAATGGAAGTTAGGAGCCTAAATACCTTTCAGGATCTGGGCCTAAACCTCTAAAATTCAGCTTCTTATGTGTAAAATGGTGATAAAACTCAAGTGCGTGCGAGCGTTGTGAGGGCTATAGTTAAAATTCCCCTTGAAAATGGAAAGAGCTTTATATGAATGCTAAATACTATCACTTTAATCAGTAATAAACTGGCATAATTCCTGGTCCTGATCACAATTCGTTCAGAGAGCATGCCTATTGCACAGACACTCAAAAGGATAGATCATTCATTGTGATGACTTTGTCCAGGCCAGAGAAAGGATATTAGTCAGTACAAAGTATTCGTGCTATCTCCAGAACTGCCCACAATTAGCACACTGTGAAATACATATCCTTCTCCCTATTAGGTTTGTTAGCAATTTGTATTCTGCTGTGAAAGCTGCTCCTTTTAATACAATATGACTTATGGGAAGATAGAAAATAGCAGCAGTAAGCTGAATTGACTTTGGCTCTTTTGGGACAAGAATTATAGCTAACAAAGTTACAGCGCTTCTCTGAGTTTATTTAAAAAGAAGTTCTATCCCTGTAGTTTTCGAGTGCCTGTCACAGGGCTTATTACTCACCCGTGGGGTGCCCATTTATGGCTGCATCTGGGGATTAGCTCCTTTCAGGTCAGACAACCCCCCTTCGACAGTTGCTCACACCACATCTCCCCCTTGCTACGCCAAGACGCATGATGATCCCTCTTCATGACTCAGCCCTCCAGCCCATTCACTGAATAGTCCTCCCCTTCCAGGGTAACAAAATCCCACTGCGTCCCCGGCTTTACACAGTCTTCTGGTCCCACGCTAGGTCCTGTCCCACTTTCTCAGTGGCTGGTATGGGAATCAGGCCTGATGTTTACTGTGGGTTCCAACCCAGTGTAGACAGACGTTCCCTCATGTTAGCCTTTGTATTCCAGTTCTCTGCACGACAGTGCTGTGGTGTGAACTCTAGTTACCTCTCTTGCCCTCAAATCTGCCGAGCAACTATCTCGGAGCATGGGTTTTGGCGCCCAGTGCATCAGACTTGGGGGCCGCGCGTGCCCTTTGTAGGACCGTGTGCACAAATAGTGGTGCTGAGTGCACCGTTCCAAGGATGGGCGCAAAGAAAAGAGCGGTGGTGGGGGAGGGGAAATCAGTAACCGACCCTGGTCACCGGCATCAATAAATAGACGCCCCGCCACGGCGCCCGGCAGCGACACAGACGCCCACTTACTCTCTCTGAGGATAGTGTACGCGGAGGCCGTCCGTCGCCTAATCAGCAGTCCAGTGTTTGCAGTTCAGTGTTTGCCTGAAGACCCTAGCCTGTGGAGAAGAGAAAACAAGACATGCTTTACCCAATCGTAGTCCCAGTCCCGGAAAGGTGTGGTTGTTCCTGTCCCGTCCATTTTGTCCTACCTGGACCGTCACCACCCGAGGAGGACGAGGGGTGACGTTTCAAGTTTGTTTATCTACTTACCTTTATGTTGGGGGTCTAGTTGACTGGCAACGAGTTTTTCTTTGGGATTAGTTAGAGAGTGTCCTTATGTTTTTCAATAAGTGTTATTGTTTTGCACCTTTATCATTCGTACGCCTACTATTTGTAGTAAGCCTGTGGTACATGAGGTGATTAAAGAACCTATAGTGTTCTGCGGCCCTGCTCCTTAGCCAACCCCAGAGACCCCATCCAGGTCACTGTTAGTAGCTGATGTATTCTACCTGTTATGATGATGGTCACGAGATTGCCAAGCCAACCTGGAAGAGCCCTTGTGCATGGACAATTGGATCACCTCCAAATATGAAAGGCTGGTAACCACCGTCAGAACAGACATAGACTCTGTACAGCAAGGAGTTCAGCATATTTCCTGGGTGTTTAAATTGATTTATGAGTGGTGGAATTTAAAGGGAATAGGGGAACTATTTAGTTTATCCTGCACCTTCTGTCTACAATATGCAATAAAGGACTCTTTGTTCTTATAGTACACACATAAGAGATCACTAAGACATTTTCTAGAGTTTTGTATAGTTAAGTGCCAGGTTGTGGCTCAGACTATGCCCACACAAGGGAATATGAGGGAGTAAGACCCCCTTGGTATGCCCCTATATGGACTACCTTCACCGTGGATTCACGCATATAAAATTAAGTGAGGCTCACCTTTGCCCACTTACTGTCCTAGGAGCAGATGGGCGGAGAATGACCCCTTCTACCTTGGCTTCCCATTCCACCTCACTGGTTCCAGTAGTTGAGCCAGCATTAGGGTGGAAGGACAGTCAATCACGGCTGCTATTGTCCAGGAGTAAATTTCTATCCCTTGGGAGCAGGTGTAATTTTGACACAGGCGTATCTGAGTGACAGCACTACCCAGGGCTGATCCTGGGGCAGGGCAGTTTAGACCATGCTCCTTGTTTGGAGCTGTGCCTCGAGTCAGAATGTAGCAGGTGAGCCTTTTCCACAGCTATCAGTGCATTGCAACGGTGCTGGTCTAGAGAAGTGTTTCTCCAGCAGAAATTCTACTGCAGAGGGGCGGGGAGGAATTCAGTGTCAGTGCTGGGGGAAGTTGCCACATGCACAGAACAAATACTTGCAGAGCAGTGGCACAAGTTTCCCCCACTTTTTTTGGCAACATTTGGTCTGAGTGGTAGTGTGTTCTGCATGTTCATTTGATCTTTGTCCTCTCTGCGAGAAGTACCCAGAGGGTAGCAGTTAGTGCCAACTCTCATGGTGTTCTTTTGTGACATGGATACTTATCAGCTAGGACAGTGACTTCAATGCAACCAATTTCAGAAAAACCAGATAAAGAGTTTCATTCACTTGACTTGTTTTCAGATTAAATGACCTAGAGGGGGGAAAAAATCTCCCTCAACCATTGTCAGCCCTGAGTGTCAGACTGCTATAAACCCACTTCAGACATAATTATAAATTCCCTCTTTATTTATGTGAATCTGGTGAGAACCTGGCATGCAATTTCTTTATCTAGTCACAAAGCTGTATTTAATCCTTAGAACATTTGCAGTTTCTAGACTGCTGGCCAAACAAGCGATTAACAGGACATGCTGCATATGCATTCGTTTGCTGTTTCCAAAGGGTTAAGGGCAAGATCTCACTGCTATTAAAGTCAGTAGAAATAGTCTCATTGACATCAGGGGGAATTGATTCAGGCCCTAACTCAGTTTTTAATTAAACAGCATTTAATAAATAGCAGTTTGGTTGTTTAAGACGTTGGCAATAACAAAAGCTTCATTTTTTAATGAAATTTCACAGGTTCTTTGCACACTGTATGGCGTAAGTTAGACCTTGGCTTACATTAGACATACAGAATCCACCTTATTGGGACATTGGCTTTGGTGTGATAAGACTGAGGTTCCTGGAGCGCCAGTGTAGCAGATCTGAATCCAGCCCAATATTTTTCCCATTTCTAAAATGTAGTATTGCAGTCAGTTGATCTCAGAGCCATGAAGTTAAGGATTTCTTTTCATGCCATCTGTTTCAGTATATTTCAGAATTCAGTATAAGAAGTGGTAACTGCTGTCCATGTTACAAACAGCCTGCTGTCTTTCTCACGTAGTAGAAGCCGTATGATGTGTTTCTGACTCAGGCTAACTACACTGCGGTTCAAGGTGTGATTTCAGCACAGGTAGACATACCGGCATTAGCGCAGCTGAAAGTGGTTGTGGCACAGGCTAGCATCATGAGTAGCTACCCAGGGGATCTACACTGCTATTTTTAGCCACACCTGCATCAGCATGTCTACCCATTCTGCAGTCACACCTCAGATTGCAGTGCCGAGAAACCCTTCGTGTTAAAGGTAGCCAATCCCGCAGACATCTACCTAGCAATTTCAGGCTTGTCACAAGACAGGGTGCTCTTAGATCTGCCTGAAAATACATTTGTCATAAACAATAGTGTGGCCTAAAACATGATATAATCTTCCTGAAAGGGTGTAAAGAGCTTAATGTCTGTGTAGAGCCAGATTTGGATCCTCCCCGGGATGCTAAGTAGTACCTTTTCTCGGGAGAGTCCCACTGGAGTCAGTGGTGTTACTTTGACAGTAAGGGGGTCAACAATCTGATCCTTTCATTTGTTAACTATCTCAGTCCCTACGAGGACATAAACCCTCCCTGCCCACCTACACCCTGGTCACAGCTCCTGCTATCAGTTGTGAGTCATTGCCTTTGTGGGCTCTGTGAGGACCACATCCCTAAAGGAAACAGATCGCTGTTTCTGATATCAGCCTGCAGCCAGGCCACCAAAGCTGACATCTCTGTTTGGCATCCATAAGTACCCAATTAGCTCAATGAACAGCAAGCATCCCAAGGGGATGATAATATTTTAGTACATAATACCAGCAACCAACTACAAATCAGACATCCCTGAGATGTCCATTTCATGTGTATGGTGTTAAATGGGCCACAGCATCCTTTTAGAATTAGCAAGGAAATAGGCTGTGTTGGGTTAGCCATGTCAGTTGCAGGTTATGAGATGGACAAGGTGAATGAGGCAACATATTTTATTGGACTAACTTCTGTCGGTGAGGGAGACGAGCTTTTGAGCTGCACAGAGCTCTTCTTCCTTGTCTCTCACCATCAGAACCTGATCCAACAAAAGACATTACCTCACCCATCTTGTCTCTCTACATACTGGGACCAACACAGCTACAACTCTACATACAACACAGGAAGATATTGCATTTTTCTTTTTAAAAAGCATTTATTCAGCGCTGTTAAAATTCAGAACATTAAATTCAAAAGCTACCTTAACTACTGCTAATGGATTTTATTAGGCCAAGTAAAACAATGATGCTCAAACATCAAACCTATATTATGTGGACTGGCTGTATATTTGTTGGATCAGCTACTGCTCTGACCTCCCTGAAACAACTAGGCACATAGTGGCTTAAAAGCACAGTGGCCTTCTATAGATTGTCTGCCTTTTCCCCTTTCAAAAAAAAAAGAGTTTTGGTATTAAAATACGTCAGAACTTCTGCTAAGTACTAGGAAAAGGTACATTTTAAACTATCTCCAGAAAAAAATTAGATGAAAGCAAGAAAGCTAATTAAAAAGAGCCGCAGGCAGTGTTGCGTAGTTTCCTAAGGAGCAATGGGTTTCTTTATTAAAAAAAGAAGCTGCTTTAAACTGAAAGACACTATTACTGACCCATTTCCAAGCCTTCGTATCTCAATAATTTGATTTATTTGAAGAATTAAGAGTTATTTCCCCTCTTTCTTATGTGATACAGACAAATATTGTGGTTTGAATTTATGGGATTTGGCCCAGCTCTATATTTGCAGATGAAACAGCTATTCTGGAATTACCATCTTCACTCCAGGCAGAACAGATTCTGTTCTGGAGATAATCATCTTTATTTTCGCCTTTGGTGAAAAGGTGCTGAGGCACACTCAAGAGAATTGTGCTTGTTTTGATTCCATGGGGTCACAGCAGGGCCTTTCAAAATGGACATGACAATAATTGGCCAGTTCTGCCTGCCTTACTAACACTGAAAACTTTCCTTATGCATGTTCTCTATGAGAAAATCAAGGAAGGTTTGGCCCAACGTCAGCAGCAAAATGTTCCCAGCTAACAGTTTCAGGTTAAGAGCCTGTGACTTACCTGAATTATTTATACACCTGAAATAAGCATGGGAATTGTACCTGTCCTGTATCTAGAACTAGATAGGCAAGCCTAAGGAAGAATCAGTGATGAAAACTGCAGCTGCAGAATTTGCAAATCGTCAATTAACGAGAGAGCTGCCTAGAACTGCTACAATGCTGTTTAACTCACTTTGGAAATTGTAGTGCTTAATCACAGCTGAAGTGGTTCAATAAATGTAGAGTCCTTTAAAGAGCACATGCCAAAATCACGTACATGTTTTCTACACTTCAATACTAAATGTAGATCTATTTATTATTTAGCTAAAATCACGTAGCGACAATTTCTTTAAAACAGGCCAAAGGTTTCAGTTTGTATGCCTCAGAATAATGCTTAGCTTTTACGTAGCACTGTTCAGCTACACATCGCAAAGTGCTTAACAAAAGGAGAAATCCACTTCACTTTACAGATGGGGAAACTGAGGCACAGAGCAGCAATGCAACTTGCCCAACGTCACTTAATAGGCCAGTGGCAGAACCAGGAACAAAAGCCAGGTTTCCTGAGTCCCACACCAGCGCTGTATCCACTCAGCTGTGATGCTTCCACTAAAACAATATATAGGCAACTCTGCTGGGGCAGATAACCTTCTAGCTGGCAGTGTGGGGCACATTGTGAACTTATAGACTTCTGAGGATTCCCACAGGAGACAATTGCCACTACCAGTTACTCCTTTGGCTTAAGTGGTAGAAGTTTGTGCTATGCATCTGAAGGGCCTGGGTGGAAGTCTTCTTGATGACAGATTGATATTGTTCCACACGATAGAATTAGGATTTTCAGTTTTTCAAATAAGATACAGGAAGCTATACTTTATTTTAAAAAAGAAATTTAAAAATTTTATATTATAAGAATGTTAACATTATAAAGTCAAGCACTCTAAATTCAGAAAGGGACGCACACCCGCGTAAAGTGCGTATTACATATACATGCATACACACAGAATACAAACATGTTTAAAAAGACTTCAGTTCCACATCTGGCAGCTAATAAAGGACATGTGAAAAACACCAAGTATTCAGTTCTACATTTAGAAGAACTTTTTAGAAGACTCATTTATCAGGATGACATTAATACCCACTGAAAGCAGACAGACAAGCCAATGTCACAGATATATCAGGAAAACATCATTTTTTTCAAATGCTGTCAGTGCTGTACAGTTCTGTTTGACAAAGAGATTTGGTTACTACAGAGCCACTTGGGCATTTGTGATTAGCCTCTAAACATGCTGTACCTCAGAATTTTTTTTCACTTTGTAAGAGGGCTAGTTCTACAATGAATCTTAGCCAGCTATTTATTCATCCATTATAGAATTATATTTTGATTTTTCCCTCTCTAACTTAAAAAACCCCACACCTAATTATACTAAGAAGATGACATACAGGCACACAATGTTACAGAAGTTGTTTTAAAAGCAAGTTATGCTGGCACATGCATTTATTTTTCAGAGAGTTCCTGTACAGTTGTTTATCCTTCCATAGGTCCTCTAAAAATTCTTTGAAAACGTTTTTTCCAAAGAACTTAAAATCCAATGAAACCTAATTGCATATAAATATCTGATGCAAATCCAAGGCTTCTCTCAACCCACTCGTGTTCAGCTGCAGAAGACTTCCTCCCCCTCACCTCCAACTTCTAAGAAGTCAGGAAATTAGTTCAAAGCCTGCTGCTTATGGTTCAATTGGGATTTTCGGATTTCAAGACAGCTAGTGAGTCTTGATAAACCAAGCAGGGGACCTGACTTACTGAAGTGATTAAAAGTGTCCATCAAAGCAGCCCTAAGTGTTGAAACTGAGCTTTAAAACTTGGGAGAGCTGAGAGCCAGAATAGGATGAAATATTTAGTGCACCTATATGTTCATACAAATAATTTATTAATGTATTGCCAGCATAAGATTTTTAATCAACACAGCTGCTTGCATACTGTGTTTTGAGATATAGTTTTACAAGATGCGCTGGCCTTCAGATCCTTGAGTATCAAGGATAACAGAGGGCAGGCTAAAGCCACCGGCACCTGAAAAAGGATATTATTAGAGAAAGCTAGGCAAAGCTTTGCAGTTGTGTTGGTACAGTCCAATTTACTATGTTAGTAATTGCATTATTGTTCAGCAGTCATGAGCTTCTTGGAAGAAACTCTACAGGGATATGGTAGCAAAGAGGATAGGTAGGATTAATTTAAAATGCACACTATCTTTTCACACAGGAAGAACATCTGTTCTCAAATAATAAAGTATTTGCTTAAAAGATAAAGGTAAAGCAGCAGAGAAGAGTCAAAATCCATCAGTACAAGGAGTACTTCCAATTTTAGTAATAAGAAGCACAGCTAGTTCATACAGAGGTTAGCTAAACAGTTATTTTAAGGACTCACTGTCCTCACTGGAAAATTAATAGCGCAAGTGTCAAAAGCCTTCCATGATTTTAAAAATTAGAACAGTCAGTCTCCATTGGGTATTTGTCCTGCATAAACAGCCTTCACCTACTGAAATTTAGAGTGTGAAGTTTATTCAGGTTCTAGCACTTCGAGAAGTCCTGAAATCATAATAGTCACTTAGCTCAATGACACATGGCATTTGATGAGCATACTGGTTACCTAGAGCAATTCAGTTTGTCTGCTCAAATCATTCATATCAGTGAGAAAACTGAAATAGAAAACAGAATGGCTAGGAGACATTAAAACACTTTATTAAAAAAAATAAGAGGTAAGAGCATAAGCAGTTATTGCAAGGGCAGAATAAAAATCTAAGGAAAAACACTGATGCTTTGCCTGATTTGACTTAAATACAAAGAAAACCAGGACTAACTTCTCCACTAATATGGGCATGCACAACTTCCCTTGGGATCATACAGTGTACGGGAAGGCAGCACTAGACCTGTAGTATTTAGAGAGAAAAACAATCATCTGGAGCTTGCTCCTATGCAAGTCAGTGGTAGGTTTGACTTGAGAAGGGAGCTAAACGGGTCATAGTTTGCTATCATGCACTCAGCTGTATTTCTGGATTGCAACTATATTTTGGAGCTTGAACTCATGTCTGTGAACATCTCCAACTCTTCAGTTCCACATACCAATATCTGTGATGGGGCCTTTCCTGGCATCTAATGTAAGCCTTTTCTTGTGCAGCCTCCAATAAGGAAAACATGGGGGAAGATTCTCTTTACAGAGATCAAAGGCAGAGGAGATTTGAAAGGGATGGAGAGAGGGTGAGAGGAGGAACAATTGGGGATATGGTTCCCTCCAACAGTAGCTTCCCTGGTGTCCCAAGGGACCATATGATAGCTGAGAATTTGTGGATAGGTGAAAGATTAATTCCTCCTACAAGTAACTCCTGCCACATTGTTGCAAGTATCTGAGTAATATTTCCAAATACAGAGAGGGGCTATGCTATCAGGACAATGGAGTGGAGAGGAAAGGGAGGAAGAAAGTGGCTATTTAGATGATCATGGAAGGCAGCCCCTTTCTGTGGAGACTCAAAGGAGTCAGAAGTTCAATTCCTTGAAGATCCGTGTGCTCAAGAGATTTGGAGGCCCATGTCCACAGTGTGGCTCCCCAAATCCATTCCTAAAAGCATTAGATATAGGCCAAATCTTTCAGTGTGCCAACCACTCTAAACATCCACAGCAAACTGTAAGGATTAGGGCACTTAACCCCTTGCAAAATCAAGCCCAAGGTGAATTGCTAAATATACCCATAAAGTGTTGTCTCTGCTGTTTGCAAATCCCATTCTTTTACAATGGGAGTTTTAGCAGACCCCTGAATGTTACAGTTAAGTGCTTAGCCCGCAGGAGCAGCACTGTTGGTTTCCCAGTTGGGGTTACAAGAATCCCATCATTTCTCTAAAATTACATTCAGCAGGCTTGCCCTCTGATAGCCATTCAGCTTTGCTGCTGAGAACCTCTGACTGCAAATTATTTATCTGCTGCCTAAGTTAAGCTTGTTGCATTATAATGAGAGAGACTGTGGACCAGATCCAGACCTGTGACAATGGAACAATACCACTGAAGTCTGTGGCGTTTGCACCAAGTGTGTTACTGAGAGTAAACTCTTGCACAGTCTGTTTTGTGACAGAGTTTGCTTCTCTGAAAATGGTCATTCAGAAGTTCATTCTGGATGGACTACAGTTTAAATCGAATAAAATATAAAAACCCATTAATAATGATAATTTTGCTTTTCTGGCAGAACTGATGAGAGTATTTGACATCCTTCTCCCTTGATAGTGGTTAGAGAGTGGATCAACACTGCTTAGTTTACTAAAAGAATCAGAGTAATTTTTAATCCCTCAGTCTAAGTTTAAAGTCAACATTTTAGTGAATGTTCTTGATGGGTTTTTCCCTTCTTTGATTTTATGCTCTCATACATGTTAAATGGTAAGACGTATCTGAAACTGAGTGAGACAAACATATGAAAGCAAGGTATACTGACAGCATGCTTAACTTAGCCTGGATGAGCTGAGAGTAGTGTGGCGTGCTTATGGATATGAATTAGAAGATCTTGCTATACTTTGCAATAGACTATTATTTGTGGTCACTTGTCCACCTCTCTTCCCATCCTGCAGGAGACACCCCCTCCTATTTCAATCTACTTCAACTAAAGTGACGTGGCACAAGTCAGTAACCTCCAACCCGAGGGGATATATTCTGGAGTGCAATCTAGACCCGCAAGGGCTTCTGTCACCACCTGCCCCATAACCCTGGTTGCCTCACAATGCTTTGTTGTTGTAGCTCCAAACCAGGGCTGCTCACAAACAGCCTAACAGCATGCAGGTCACACCCTGAGTATTTCTGTATAGCTGCCACCCTGGTCCAGCAACTCTGATCCCAGCAGCATGTCAGAAACTCTCCAGTCAAACTCTGGCTTCTAACAGCTTTGGTTACCTCTTGCAGGGTGACCTCAACACACTCCCAGTCCTGAGTTTTCCTAAAATGTGTTCTGTACTGTCCAGCCCTCTCCTGGACAGTTCAAATAGTAAAGATCCATTGCCCTATAAAAGGTCAATATTCAATAGTTTGCTACTTTAACTGGAGTTACCAAACAGTTCAGTTTAAATACAGCACTGGATTAGTTTAGATTAAAAATAAAACAAGTTTATTTAACTACAAAAAGATAGGTTTTAAGTGAGTTCAAGTATAAGGTATTAAAGTCAGAAATGGTTACAAGAGAATTAAAGATACATTCTAGCAACTAGGAAGCAATTTAACAAGCTAGACTCGGTTTGAGGTAAAATCCTTACCACAGGTTCCCAGCAATGTGGCTGACCAAATTCCCAGGTCAGGCTCTCTCCCAAAGTTGAAGGTCTGGTTCCTTTGTCTTTTTAGGTGAAAAAAGAGAAAGAGACAGCATGAGATCCTGGGGTGTTTTTGTCCCTCATTTTATAGTTCAGTCACCATTTGACATGTATTTTCCTGAGGGTTACACTTGGATAAAGTCTATTCAAGCTGTGAGGCATCAACTTGTCCTTTGTCTTTCAGAAACTGGTTTACCCTCTCCCCCAGACTTGTCCGGTAAACATATTGTATCATTTCAGCTTGTGTTCATAACTCTTAATATTCATTTTGTACGACTTTACACAACAATATTGATGATTGGTGTTATTAGTTTTTAAATGATGCCCCCCAAGGCATATTTTACACAAAGATTACTACAACCATGTGTAGGTTGTGAGTACATGGGTGCTTTTGATCACAATTGCATCTCAGGATTTTTACTCACAGGTTGACATTACTCTGTTTCATTTTGCTATTCTCTCCGTGGGCTTCTGTTGACGTTGTTTCATAGCATTTTGACTTTGCTTCACCATCTCCAGAGATATGTAATCATTTTGTTGGAGTTTTGACATTCTCATATCAACTCCAGAGATCACTAATAACAGTTTTACAATTGTAATTTGATATTCCATTGCTGGCGCAAGAACATTTAAAGTTAGTTTTCACATCTGACTGAAATAATTACTTTGAATATTCAGGATCCAAGTTTCAATGTTATGCATATTGCCACTTCAACCAAAAATATCACAACAACTTTGAAGTTACTCAAAGGCTTTAAGTCCACTTTCAGCCTTTGTTTGTCTCAAACTCAGCATAAAATTGATTTAAAAAGTTGGTCCAGAAAATCGTTTTAAACCTGATTTTGAAGAAACTATTCCTGCTTAACAAATAAAAATCATCTCCTGGATGTGATGATATAGGAAGTGTGGCATTGCACTGGCAGAGAAATCTTGATTGAAATGTGAAATGAGAGTGCCTCAGGAAGGCTGTAGTGCCAAATGGCTCTGGGGGAGCAAGTAACTTATTACAGAAGGGAAAATAGAACAAACTTATTTCTAGCTGAAGAAGAGCAATAGCTTTGCCTTTTTCCAATAGAAAGGAGATTCTTTATATCACCCATTCCCTCTGCATTTTGAAAAATGGACTGCACAAGCATGTGCACACTTAACACAGAAGAACAGTGCACATATTCATTGGGCTTTTAAAATAATCTCCCGGAGGAATGTTATGGCATGTCTTCAGGACTAAATACGGAAGGAACTCCAAATAAATACTCCATATACTGACTAATCCATTAGCTGGCCTGTCACTATGCAGGTTTGCTTCTAATTCCATCTCCTCCTCAGTTTTCTTGGCCCGAATAACCACTTAGTGTCTTCTGTGCTGTTGAAATACATTCACTGAAGGTAACAGCTTTGCTCCTGGGGATTCCTCTACCACGGGGAATTCTGAAGTGGCCCTTTAAGCTAGGTTTAAGGCATTCCCACAGCACAAGGCAGCCTTAACAAGACTATGATTCTGTCCCTGGTATTTTTAATGAGAATTTCTGCGAAGCATGAGGTTCCGGACTTACTCAGCCTAATTCTCTGCTGCCCTTCATCTCGTGTAGTCATTTATACCTGTGCAAAGTGAATGCAAGATGCACCGTGCACGCAAGGCCCTGCTATTAGAATTTAGACTACGTTTCTAATGATGCAGAAGCCAGAAGAAAATCCACTTCATTCTCTCACTTCTGGGTTAGCTCTGTAGGACTTAGAATGGGTTAAAAATAAACCATACTTTTCCTACAATCACGCAGCTTTGACTCTGACTGTACGTAGGAAGCAGATACACAAAGGTGCCTTTTTCACCAAGTGACTCTTCTCGATGGCTGGTTGAAAGTTTTACATCAAGACTGTTTTCCCAATGGAAAGCCAGATTTTCAACAACACACAGACTTTCATGAGAAGTGTCTGCTTTCTGGAGAACTTTTCAACTTTTCAATCAAAAAGCCGAGCATCTGAAAACTGAAAAATACCCTCTGAAATAAAACCGAAGATTTAATCTGAGCAGGGAGCCAAGACTATAGGAGATACTAGGAAAATAAGGTATTCAAACTACAAACACTCCCATAAGGCACCTGGACAGCATTTCAGAATCAAAATAGGTCCTTTTTCATAAAATATGTTAACTTTTTCATTAAAAACTTGGTGTTTACTTCCACTTCATTTGCTGACCAGTTCTACATGTCACAGTGGAACTGTGTTTTAAATTATTGAAACCTTGGCCTTCACATCTCCCCTACAGCTACTTTTCCACTATTCATTCCTCCAATTGTTTAAAACAAAAGCTATTTTAGAAAGTCTTTCCTAGAATAAGTCTAACAAGACAAGTCTAACAAGATGATGCTTTTGGCCACAACAATTTTAGGTATGGTACTGAGCTTGATAAATTTATGGAAGGGATGGTATGATGGGACACCCTAATTTGTCGATTGACTGATCTTTGTCTATTGTGGTAGCTATGCCAATGACCTGTGAAGGGATGTTAGATGGGGTGGGTTCTGAGTTATTACAGATAATTCTTTCTTGGGTGACTGGCTGATGAGTCTTGTCCACATGCTCAGGGTTTAACTGATTGCCATACTTGGGGTCGGAAAGGAATTTCTCCCCAGGGCAGATTGGCAAAGGCTCTGGGGCTTTCACCTTCCTCTGTAGCATGGGGCACAGCTCACTTGCTCATGGGTTCTCTGTACCTTAAAGTCTTTAAACCATGATTTGAGGACTTTAATAACTCAGTCATAGGTTAGAGGTTTATTACAGGAGTGGATGGGTGACATTCTGTGGCCTGCGTTGTGCAGGAGGTCAGACTAGATGATCATATCGGTCCCCTCTGCCCTTTGAGTCTATGAGTCTATCCCTAGTATCAGGGCTAGACTTTTTGCCTCCAGCCCCAGTAGGGATGGACAGGGGAACCCAGGCCAACCCTCTCCAGCAGGCTGTGATCCAGGGCCTAAAGGTAAGCAGCTGAGACCTGCACACTGGATTGCTGTGCAACGCCCTCCCTGGATCACCTTCCTACTAGCCTCCTAACACAAGAGGGAAAAGCAAGGACATGTAAACAAAATCAAAGAAAATGTCTCTAGCCTTGCAAGTGTCCAGAGTCCTTTTTCCTCAGCAGGTCAGGTCATCAATCATCAGTGACCCCGGCAGCTTGGCCTCCTTCTGCGCTCCTTTTGCAGAGCTTAAGAGCATAGGGTCGGACTACCTCCACTGGGTGCTTGTATGTGAGCTTCTCTGCTCCCCTTTAAAGCTCCCCTGTTACCCACACGCTAGGGCGCCCCACCTTGACCCCAATCCATCGGGCTCCAGGTGTAATTCTCTGAGATTTTGCAGGATCTCTTAATAGTGAAGGAGCCTTACACAGTAATATCCTTATTCTCTATTTATTAACAAATACCAAAACAGAATACACACGCTAAGCATATGAGTGCTTCCACTCCCAAGAAGGCAGACAGACTTCTCCTGTTGGCAAGGTGTTAAGGTGTTAAGGTCTTTCAGCCCTGATCTTCTTGGGCTGTGTTCTGGAGTTAGGTTCCAGAAAACTTCCTTTTGGACCTCAGTTTATGTAGTTAAAACGTGGGCCCTGCTTAGCTGTACCTGAACCAATTATTTTTAAACTAAAGTACTACAAAACACGAATCCTAGCCCATTACGAAACAGTTCTTTAACCAATCAAATCCCAGCACATTAACTGATTGAAATAGTGCACACTTAGTTATGCAACAGACAGAAACAATCAAAGAACGAGCTGGAAATCATTCAGATAAACAATAGAGAATTGGGGACCATAAAGACAGAACAATACGAAGTGTAGATTTTACAAGTGGATAAGTGATTCTAGGCAGAGTGCCATCAAACAAAGTTTTCTTTAAGCATTTCAAGATTTGTTTCTCTATCTGGTGGTGGTAGGTACTATTAGGACAGTATCACCTTCTGAACAGCCTGATAATACATTGTCTTGAAGTCATTTCAGGAATGTGAAGATGTGACTGCCTGCTACTTAGCATATGGCTGCTGCCTCTCCTGAGATGGCTGCTTAGCCCAAGAACAAGGCCTAAGTTTAGCCAAAAAAAACCCCAGGTTTAGCCTGGGCCTACCTCCTTCTTCTTGTGATGGGGTGAAAAAAAACCCCTCTAAAGACCCCAAGACAAAAGCAGTGCCTGGGCTTTGTTCAGATCCTTAAAACACAAGGGTCCAGCATTTGGATTCCCTCAGCACTCTGGTGAGTGGCCAAGGGGGAAGTATATACCTGACCAGAGCTCTGACACCCATCTATGAAGATGGTCACTCGTTTCAGATGAGGTGCATTAATTATGCAATTTCTCTCTTTTGTATCAATAGCTGCTCAGTTAGAAAAATGCTATTCTGACCCCACCTGCTTGGATATTGCTGTGTCTCTTTTACTCAGTGCTGGTAAGGCCCAATCCAAATCCCAGTGATATTAATAGGAGTATTTGCATTTATTTCAGCGGGCTTTGGATCAGATCCCATGTGAATGGTATCTACAGTGAGGAATATTAAGAATAATGAGTGGGTAGAGAAAAAGGAAGTACTGTGCTAGGTAGATTAATCTGATTTCATTCAGCATTACTCTTGTTCTGCATTCATGGCAAAACAAGCCTAATGGTAGAATAGATGTGATTTAGAAAG
Organism: Mesoclemmys tuberculata; assembly: GCA_007922155.1. Lineage (NCBI taxonomy): Eukaryota > Metazoa > Chordata > Testudines > Chelidae > Mesoclemmys > Mesoclemmys tuberculata. The sequence goes on along the minus strand of ML675614.1, from coordinate 8,839,284 downwards.
GAGTGACCCATTTTGAAAAGTCAGACTTGGACTACTTTAAAGTGCTTTCACACTGAAAAGTGCATCAAATGATAGTGATTTTTGTTCTCCCATGGTATTTGCCAACACTTTTTTCTTCCCTGTCAATGTTAAAGTGATTCTGCGTGCGAGGAAGGTGCTAGCTAATGCATCCCAAGTGTAAATAAGAAACTGGAGATTCCTATTGCAGAAAATCAGTAAGTCCAACAACTGGAAAGGAAAAATCTTTAAGTGCTGAACAATTTCAACTTGTCTGTGCTAATTCATTTTAAACTATATTAACTTCTAGGGTTACATTTTGAGAAGAATACAAGTTTTAAGTTGTCATCTCATTTTTCTTTCCATTTACGTAAACCGGGTAAATCTTCAACTGCCTCCCACGTCCAGCAATGAATTCCAGGATGGCTGACCCATAGAGCCCAGCTTTAAAATGGTCTCCAATTTTGCCCATGCAAATTCTGAGCCTTCACTGAAATCAGTGGGACCTTGACCAGATCAGGCCCTTCTTACCAAATCAAGTATTGGCTCATTTAAACCTGGCAGTGATTTATATTTGCAAATGCCCATAGGCCAATGCTGATTTTGTGCATGCAAATGAATATATGTAAGATTAGAATAAGAAACTACTTCTGATAATTTACGTTTACATGGTGCAATATTCTGGAGAGTGTGTTTATGTTCCACTGCCATCTACTAAGCAGAATCAGATCTGCTTACCTGGGATTGTTGATCACTACTGAACAACCTAGGACAGGTAAGACAGATTTTCATTGTTGGCCTCCATTTTGCCCTGCATATTCATGAACAAATTTCTTCTGATATTCATTATATGTATACATATTAGTAGTTTAGCATATAAAATCCATGTATATCATCAAGTCAGTTATAATTGCTAATATTTGCATCTGCACTGAAAGTTGCAGACAAAAGTGAGGACACAAGCATTTGCAGGACCAAAGTTGCATGCACAAAAGAGATTAAATTGAGCCCTGCCTGAGAGTTTGGCTCTAAAATGGATTATTTTAGAGTGGACAGAGAATCAGGGAGATCTTGAACTGTATTCTGCCTTCAAATATATTGATGCAACTCCCACTGAGGTCAATGGGAGCTAAGGCCTGGGGTACACTAGAAAATTAGTCTGTTTAACTGCATTAGTCGGGTTGTGAAAAATCTACATCCCCTGGGCAACATAGTTAGGCCAACCTACATCCATATGTAGACAGGTCAACAGAAAAATTCTTTCATCAACCTAGCTAACATCTCTCGGAGAGGTCAATTACTTATACCAAAAGAAGAATCACTCCTGTTGGCCCAGGTAGTATGTACACCGAAGCGCTATAGCTGTGCCACCGTAACATCTTAAGTGTTGAGAAGCCAAAAGTGTGTATACCCGAGAGTAAAAAATTGTTTCCCTCCCTTTAAGTCATCCCAACTCTATTTGCCCTTACTCACTCATTCCAAGCAGTATTTTCCTGCAACACTACTTAGGTCAGAAAGGCCTGGATCCTCAAAAGGCATTTAGATGCCCACCTCCCATGGGGTCTTTGAAGATCTGGCCTGAAGAGATTAGAGTTTTTACTGTCCTTTTCATTTTCAACATCTACATGACATTTTACTAGATTAGACCCCTCAATTTTCCTACTGCAGACACGGTCATTCTGCCTAGTGATGCCATAGCTAACAGGTCTACATTGCTGGTGGGAGAACAGCTAAGTAGCGGAGCCGGAGACAACCGTATTTTTATTTATTTGATGGTGGTGAAAACTGGATACTGTGAGACAGTAGAAGATGAATTGTGATGTCTATTTCTCATGCATTACATATGATCCCTGACCAGCATGACTGTGGTGCGACTTTTAAAAAAGAGAAAAAAAATTCTGATTAAGGTCAGAATGTCAAAGGTCAGGTGTCAAAAAATGACCACAAGAAGGAACACTAGGAATCTGTTCACACAACAGTCAAGCTACTTGGTTGAAAAATAAATTGTGTGTTTAGTCTGAAAATGCTGTTGCAATGAGAAACTAGAAGTCATCTTTACCTTCTCCTGACTCTCCATTTATTGAACTGCCCCTCTACCCCCTGAACTTGAGTAAGGCTACATGTACAGTGGCAGTGAAACATATCTATATTATAAAACCTAGCTCTGATTAGTAAATCTCAAAGCACTGTCTCAAAGAAGCTGGTATCATTATCCCCATGTTACAGATGGGGAAAACTGAGGCACAGAGCAATGAAGTGACCTATCAAGGTATCCAGGCAGAGCTGGGACTAGAAGCCAGGTTTCCAGAGTCTCAGGGTGCCATGCTAGCGACTAGGCAACAATGCCTCCATAGGGGATGGTCCAGATAAAGTAACTTCTAACATCAGTGGGCCAAACTCAGTCCAATCTCTTTCTTTCTTTTAATGTACATTCTTTTGAAGGTTTTACCCTTTTCTTTGTAGATTATTTGTAGGATTAGTTCAGTCAACAGTGACTAATTGCATAGTGAGACTGACTGTACAACAACTATAGCATGTTGTGTTCATGTTTGTTTCCTAGCTGTAAGTAACTAGTCTTAAATGAAAAACCAGGAAGGGTCAAAAGTTCCAGAGGGGTAGCCATTTTAGTTTGTATACAGCAAAAACGAGAGTCCTATAGCACCTTAAAGACCAACAAATAGTCTTTAAGTCTTTGTTAGTCTTTAAGGTGCTACAGGACTCTTGTTTTTGCAGGAAGGGTCAGATTCTGCTATTACTACCTTTTGTAATAACACTAAACAGCTTACTCTATGAGTTGTCCCACTGTATTCAATGGGACTCCTCGAGGGGTAAGGTGCTACTCAACGTAACGTTGGCATAATGTGGCACAATGAACCTAGTATTTCACTCCTTTGTGTCAATTCTACACCAGTGAAACTCCACTGATTTCAGCACATTGCACTGGCATAAAAGTGGAGTGGCAAAGTGGAAAATATAGCACATAATCTGTAACTTCTCTGTACATATTTTCAGAGGTTTTCTCTTATGAGAGAATCTTATAAAACTTAACAAGGATGAAGCCAATAAAAATGAGAATATGCTCTTAAATTGCTTTGGGTGCAAATTCTAAACCTTTGTGTAGATTTTTGGGGTCTATCCTGGGGGATTCTATAACAGGGACAGAATTCTGTCTGAAATTCTAAAGGCTAGTTTAAAAAAATATAGAAAGGTTCTTGCTTTCTATTTAATTTTCTGAGCCAGATTGAGATTTTAGGCTCAGCCCTGAGCAAGGTGTGGTGCATAAAATGCACTACCTCAGGAATAGCTCCTGGAAGCTATCTGGCTTAGATCCCACACTCTTAGACTTAGTATCTCCCTGCCTTCTTCTTGGAGTTACAGGATAAAATTCTCAAAATGTGCATAAGACCCATTCTCAAAAGTGACTTAGGCGGGTAGACTCTTAAGTCTCACCAACTTTCAATGAAATCACTTTTGAAATTTTACCCATAGGAATTTACTACTGATTCATCTACTTTAGCACCAAGGGGCAAAGGGTTGAGTCCTACGAAAATCCTACCCACTGCCCAGTTGTTCCAGGAGAGGGACTAAGCAGGGCTATTTCCCTGTTTATTACCATGCTCCCAAGATGTAAGGTCTTTGTAGCTAAATCAGAGCCTAAGGGGAAGCTTTTAATCACCTTGCAGGAATGTCCAATTCACAGTCTAGCCTCTCGGACTTTGGGTTTTAAATGCTGCTCTTTCTAGGTTGCACTCATCTTTGTGTTTATTTTTATGGAAGATCAAATGCAGATTTTGCATTTAAATATAAAATCTTTCCACAATAAAACTAGAGACACCGGTGGGCCTGCTTCTACTAAAGTAATGGGCAAAATTCCAATTCACTCCATTGGGACCAAATAAGGTCATATCCTGATAATTAATTTAGATTAATGTGGCAATTTAGATTTATTTCTGAGGAAATGGGATGATAGAACTTGTTTTCCATAAAGCAGTCAAGAGAAAGCTACTGAGTTTTCTGCTAAATTTCAGCCAGCTTGCTCTCTGAAATTTCGGACACTGAGACTTTGGAGATGTAATTTCATTTCCTATCTTTATGTGCAACTGAATTTTCCCCAGGGCACAGAAACAAACTGACTGTCAAAGGACAGCAGTTCTGAAATCCAGACAGTACATTTTGCCATTTTCAGTTTTATTTCCTTTCTTTCTAAAAAATGAGAAAATGTTGCTGAAGGCAACATCAGGGGCTCTTATAAGGGTGCCATTTTGCTTCCGTTCCTTTTATTGAGATCCTCATTTATCTCCTACATCCGCAGAAAGATGCGATGGTGACACAAGTTCCTACACAAGATAGTAGTATGAACATTAAATATCATTGGTTTGGACCAATACTCACCAAGAGTGCAATAAAAGGTCAGAAGGCAGATGTTTAAAGGGTACTGTCAGATTCTTTACACCTCACATTTGTAGAATTAACAGGATTCTTGTCATGTTTTCATTTAAGATTAAATGTAGATAAGATTTTGATATCTCTCATGTACACTGGAACTTTTCTCTGCAGGTTTTCCGACCCAGTTCTTTTATACAGCGTTCCCCGCTGTGAGGTCGCCTAGCATCCCTCAGAATTACGTGTCAGAATGCTTTCGTTCTTCCATTCAAAGGCCACCGTGCCCTGTGAGAATCACCTTGTTTTTAAACTTCACACACATTCTCTGCACTGCTGTGCCCAATGCCCACCAAAGTGAAATTCAAGTCTGACCAGGTGAGTGAAGTACAAAAGCAAAGAACACACATGGTGACAAGATGCATTGAGATTTTAATTTTTTTTCTGCATTAATCCTCTAGGCTCAGAATTTGCAAAGTGTTGGTGGTGAGTTTTTTGTGCTGCACCTCTGAGAAGTGTAGCACAGAATCTGCTGCCTGAGGGGCTTTAAGACACCTTTGTGCCCTCCTAGTTCTGGAGACTGGAGAGTCCTTTGGTATAATTACCACAGTCCTTGAGGACTGATTTGTACTGCCTGGAATCTCTGAAATGCTGCCTGCTGCAACGTCACCTTTCATCAGCGCCCCAGAGAGCAGTCTTATGGCTGTCTACCACCACATGTGCCCCAAGGCAAATTCTCCCTGGCCAAATATGGGGATTTTAGGCCCCTTTATGCCACTCCAACCCTTTCCCCCATGTTAAGGGGCCGGAGCAGAAGGAGAGACGCTCACCCTGTGTCTGAGCACTTAAGCAGGTGATAATACACCCTCTAACCAGATGCTATTTTCCATAGGCCTTTCAAATGGAGTTTTAGGCAGGCATCTTTTTCTGAACACCTGATCAGGCAGTTATGTGCCTCAATGGCCTACTGCTCCACACCTTGTGCAGTTAATCACACAAGTGTAAAATGTTGCCCTTCTGATTTGATAGTATTTATTCCCACTTCGCACTGGTGTGAATTACTGCCCATGTGATGAGCAATGAAGAACTAGGTTGATCATCTGGGAATTGTGCAGGCCAAGGCTAAGTGGGAAATAGAAACTCCAAAAAGAGTTTATGACCCGTCTATTCTTTAAGACAAATTATGCATCCTTTTGTCTCTTCTACTTGTTATACATTCTCTTAGCACAGAACCTTGTCCACGTGTACCCGGCAAAGAATGGAATCAGTTAGTGCACACCTGAAATATTGCAAACAACAAGAAGGTGCTAGCAAATAGTTTGACCATCCTGGACTCCAAACGGATTGAAAAATATGCCATATTACTGCTGGTCAAATAGAGAGAAGGTAGAACAAAATTGAATCCCTTTTAAACTTTTCTCTCATCATTGACGCATTGCTGAACATGGGGCTTTGGAAAGATGGTTTATGATGGAGGAAAGAACCTAGTAAGGGCTTGAGCTACAGCTATATTTCAGTTGCACTCCTAGGGAACATCTATACAGCAGTCACAGGTGTGATTTGCAGCTTGCGTAAAAGTACTTGTGCTAGCTGCACTCTAATTATCTCAGTAAAAAAAGAAGCAAGGACGTGATGTGAGCATCGATCCAGCTGCCCGAGGGAATATGTACCGCAACAGAGAGAGAGCGTGTGCGCACCAATGCGTGGGGTCACGCAGGCTTGGACAGTCCATGCTGAAACCTGCACCGCAGCATCTATTTTTAGTGAGCCAGCTAGGATACAACTAGTGCTCTTCGTGATCAGCAACTCACACCTGGGGCTGCAGTGAAACATGCCAAGAGACCGGGCTGCCATCCTCTTTTAAGGGTTTCCCCCACACACACACCTGTGCTGGGGAACGTTTGGGACTGGCTCTGTGTTGAGAAGACATCCAGGGGAAGTGGGAGCATGTCACACTTGAGAAGAGAGCCCATCATTCCAATTCTCCAGTCAAAAGCAAACAGGCCGACCCCAGCCATATCGTATATGCTGTGTTGTTATGGCCGTGTTGGTCCCAGGATAGACAAAGGTTTGTTGTCTCCCTTGGCAACAGAAGTTGGTTCAATAAAAGATATTGCCTCACCTGCCTTTCTCTCTAACATCCATGTGGCCAGTCTGCATCACCCGCAAACCCACAGCACAAGCAGATGAAGTTCAAATCAGATGAATATAGGCCTGTCATGGGATTCGCTCACAGTGTCTCCTCCTGCTCATTCTGGGGATTAGCTCTTCTAGGTGTCGCACCCTGCTCTGGCCGCGTCTCTCCTGGCGTTCTCTCACTCTGCGGACCCCTCTCACTCCCGGAACTGTGCTCCCCTCTTTGTGACTCAGCCCTACAGTGAGGTCAGGCCAAGGTTCTCCCTTCCGGGGGCGTTCAGGGAGTCTTTCCGGAACAAATCATCCCAGATTCTCCACTGTCCTTTGCCTGGTCTATGCCACACCCTCAGTTGCTGGTGGAGGAACCCAGCCCTGCCTTCTACTCTGGGTTCCAGCTCAGGGGCCCTCTAGTCAGCAGCCACGGCTTGAACTGTCCTACCTTGCTGCTTTCCTCTGGAGCCTTTTCCCACCTTCCCCCCTCTCTGGGTTTGCGTACCTCTTTCCTCCCAGGGAGTGACTGTAGACTATTCCCCTGAAGCCCCCTTCTGGTGAGAGCTCCCTGGTTTAATACAGGCACCTCTTGTTCCTGTCCAGCTGAGTCTCATATCTGATTAATCAATCCCTGCTCCCTGGCGCCTCCTCCAAGTGCCACCTATAGGTTAATTGGGCCCAATTTACCTGCTCAGGGCCCGTATGGGGAGCATACCCCATCACAAACTTCTTTTGCCTTTTGGGAAACTGTCTTTTTCTGCCCTATCTTATGGGGAGTCGAGGCTTGATTGGCTGTGAGGACTCGTTCGGCAGTGCCAGCTTCCTGTCATCATTCAAGCTAAAATACCATAGAGAAACGCTTCAGAGACTCAGCGGGGAGCAAAGCTGCTTTTTCACATGGCGTGCTGCTATGAAAGGGTTTAGGCTCAGGATGGCACAGCGAGAGAGGAGCAACAAGGGGGGAGCTTGCTCAGCCTAGCGGCCATGTTTTGATCAAGGTTCTGGGACGGGCATCCTGACACACTCTGAATCCACTAACAGGAATGTTCTCCCTCAGTTTGCTATGCTGCAACCAGCTGCGGACAACCAGTGCATTGACGGAGGGTGGCATCCATCAATGCAAACTGAGTGGTGGTTCCCGTAGGTAGGCAGCGGGGGTGTCGAACTCCATGGGTACCCAATCAGCTGCAGCATTTTTGAAAGAGAAAGCACATGACTGGCTCCAGGCACAGTTTCTGGACACTACGCCTTCCCCAAACTGTCTTTAGCATAGGATAGCCCCAATTAGCTAGTCTATGGTACAGGAAAGAGGTCAATGGAGCTACAACAAAGTGACTCTGGCCCCATGGGTTTAGTGGAATATAACATGGGGGCCACTGCTTAGTTTTTCAGAAATGGGTTAAGCTCCTAAATCCATAATTAGAGAGTTAAATAAGGGCTTAGGATTCGATCCTCAAAGATTGTTAGGCACCTAACTCCCATTGAAATGGCCCAGGATTTTACTCTCAGCTCATTGGACACACAGGGTGACTTACGTCACTTAAGATAGCTGTCTCAGTTTTCTATTTGTAGAAAGGTTATAATAATTCTAAATTCCTTCAGCCCTCCCCCTGAAACTAGCTAATACAACAAAACTCTGTTCAAACGTCACTGTCTCCTTGATGCTGAAAGTAACAGTTAAAAACCTGGCTGTGGAATGGAAACTTAATAGGATGCAAACAATTCAGTGGTGTAAAGTATTGCAAGGCAAAAAAAGGTATTTGCAACACTCAAAAAGGAAGAAAATCTGATCTGATGAGACATTTTAACTCTGGCAGCTGTCCTCTGTTGTGGGAGTGAAAGACTTCATGTTCCATCCTTTTCTAAAGCCTCAGGAAAGAGCCCAAACAATCCCCCTCTAATCTTCTTTTCTGCTCCCAGCTTGTATTTTAACAAACACTTTTCCCCTTTCTTCACTGTGAAAGTAGGTTGACACTTATAACTGTGAAAGCAGCATGCCAGCATTATTAAGTACATCAGGTTTCCATACTGGAGAAAGAGAAAACATATCACCCTTTGAAAGATAGAGAGCAGCACTGCAAAGTGAATGCTTTCCTGAGAAAGATAAGTGAGAATGTTGCTATGAATTTAAGAGATAAGTGAATAAACTCAAGACTTTCAAAACAAAGCAGGCCAAAATACTGACAAACTTAAAAACAGAAAAGTTTTCATTTTCTTTACTTTAAATTAGTCCTAGTCTCCTTTTTCCCCTCTTGTAATTTATTCTTAGTTCACAACTGTAAAAAATAATCTTACTGGTCATTTGCTATAGCACAACCCCATGGACATCAGTGAGATTGCACTGGTATAGGTGGCAGGAGAATTTGATCCACAGAATATACCCTAGTTTTATAGCGGTGGTTAAAGATATTCTGAAAAAATTACTGATTAAAATTTACTCCTTGCACTGAATCAAACAGTACTTGTTATTTATCAGTTGTGTTCTGGTAGGTCCTGGAGGATTCAACTGAGATCAAGTTTCCATTGTGTGGGTACTGTATACAAAGAGTAGAAGACAGTCTTTGCCTCAAAGAACTTACAGTTGACATAGATAGGAGAGACAAAAGGTGGGGGAATGGTAGTATTATTATCCCTGTTTTACAGATTGGGAAATGAGGCACAGAGATATAGAGTGGGATTTTCAGAAGCACTAAACTTTGACTTAATTCTGCTCCCATTGAAGTCAATGATAAAACCAACAATGAATTCAGAATTAGGCCAATGCTGAGAGCACATTTGAAAAATCCCACCCTACGTGATTTGCCCAAGTTCACACAGTAAATCTGTGGCAAAGGTGGGAAACGAACCCACCTCTTCTGATGACCCGTTCTGTGTCTTAACCACAAACCACCCTTCCTCAGTTACACAGTGATGATCACTTCCTCAGAGCAATAAATTGTCAATTACTTTTCTGTTGTGCATCTGAGTTCCCCAGAATGATTCTTGTCACACAAACTACCATTAATAAAATCACACTTGGGATAGGATCGCCAAGAAAAGTACCTGGAAGTACTCTCTAGGTAGTAACCAGGTGTCTTCAGAAGATTATTTTTGCCTTGAGTAATCTGTTACTCTAGTCAGCCTGCTTTAACAACCAAATCCTGCTCTCCATAGTCATGTTAATTTCTGTGATGAGCATGCATGTTATCATACCAAAATACTGTGCAACATCTGCCATTTAGGGAATTTTACCTCGTCCCAACCCACAGGTGACTGGGATATCTTTTGAATTTTCCAAATCAAGACTGGGTGCCTTTCTGGAAGACATACAAGTTTTGGGACTCAATACAAGAGTAATTGGATGGAATTCTATGGTCTGTTGCACAGGAAGACAGACTACTTGATCTAATAGTCCCTTCTGGGTTTATAATCTATGAATATAGTGGACTTTAGCTACTTATTGAAGTATTTTCAATCAACGATGTTCCCATTTCCTTCTTGCTTCATTTGTTGTTTCCCATTTTTTTAAAAAGAAATACAATCATTTGTATAGCCTTGGGGGTTTTGTAGTAAGTGTTTTTCATAATTGTCTCCTAAGGCTGATGCTAAGGATCTGCAGCAGCTTTTCACCTTCGCACACATGGATGGAAGCACTCAAAGCCTAATAAAACTGCACAGATTTCTTTTGAGCTCTGCATAGTTTGTTTCTGTGGGTGTGAGAGGCTTGGATGCATGAACCAGTGTTTTCTCATCTTACAGAAACACTGATCTTCCCTTATTTAGATTTATCTGCTAGTAGCCAGACTTTGCATGCAGTATGTGAAAACAAAAAAACCCAACCCCAATAACCCAGCCATCAGCTAATTCACTCACTACATCATCAGACAGAGGCAGCTGGTAATGTTTTCACCTGATTTCCTTGTTCAGCACTCATGACCATAGGTAACACTGCCAGAGACCTCTGCAGGCAGTTTCCAATCTCAAAATCTCATCAGTCAAGCAGCCTCACAGGGCACCTGAGAATTTTGAGAGCTACTTCTGAGTATCTCTATTGGTGTTCATTTTTTATCTCGCATTCCCAGCACCCAATCCATGAAGTGCATCTGGATATTCCTTTTACTAGGTCATCTGCCATAGCTTGGCCCTGTGCCTGAGATGTTTACTGCTGTTGATACCAATTGGATCCATTGAAGATCTAGGCATCCTTTGAGACCATGTTTCTATGATGTAAAATTGTAGACCTTTTGCATCATTTTACATTTACATGTTGCGGTACCTGTCTCTCCATGGTTCACTTCCATAACCACACAACTTCTGGGTAAAGGAAGAGAAGGATTTGAGAGCTATAGCAGTTTGTATTCTTCAGCGGATACTGCGTTAACCTGTATACCACAGTCCAATTTAAATGTAACCTGTCAATTTCTCCCCCTCAATGTTAACTGCAGAATTGCTAACTCTCATGATTTTAATGTGAGCCTCATTATACCTGGTGGGTTTCTTAAAGCCCTAATTACTGGTGTCAAGTGAAAATGTAAGTCTCTGATTTCATTTTTTAAAAGTTAAGTTTCATCCTTCATAGTTGCCTAGGGAAGCTTGGAAACTGTGACCTAAGTGCATACTAAATCTGAAAAATTTCATCTATGTCAGTAAATACAAACTGGTGGTTTTCTTGCACTTTTCTGTGTGTTCACTTGGACCTTGAACTCTGTGATAAAATTGCGTGGAAATGCTGGGTTACACAATTCATCATACCTACTCTAATATGCCCTCAGTTCTTTTTTTCTCTTTGCTGACATTTATCCAAGCATTAGAAAGCTTTCCATCTTCTTCTATAACCCAAATTAGCAGATGATATTTCTCTCATTTTTAGATTTCATGGGTGTGACACTCTATACCTCAAAGCAGCATCTTGGAACTCCCCCCTGTCATATAATTGTGATATGTTTTGTACAAAGTATGCCTTGTGAGGTAACATTTTAAAAGTTGTGACCTACTGAACGTCAATATCCTGTTGGACTGTATGTGAAGTTATGAAGTTTTGCTATGTGCGTGTTATTGAAATATGCTGTGAGATTGGTCATAGCCACAACCAGCTTTTCTGCAGGTACAACAATGGAGTAGCCAGACATGCCGATTGCCCATTAAAGGAAATCCACTCTCCCAATGGTCATCCAAGAAGACTTCTCAAAGAGAGCACGTAGACAGTGGAGGCGGACCCCGTCACAAACATAGATCTTTTCAGCAAACTGGAAGTTATATAAAAAAGGGGAAGTGACATCATCACTTGGTCTTTCTCTCTCTCCCCCCCCAAGTCAACACCTGTAAGAAAGGTGTGGAGGACAAAGACTTTGAACTGGGGGAAGGGTGGGCCTGGGCTGTAAGGCGGTTCCAGTCTGTGTACTGAGGAACTATACCATCTTTCAGGGTGAGACACTGCTTGATTCAAATCCTGTTTAGTTTATAGAACTTAGACAGTGAATTTATTTTTATTCTTAGGTAACCAACCTTGATCTCTATGCTTGCTATTTATAACCACTTAAAACCTATCCATCAGTAGTTAATAAATCTGTTTTAGACTTTATCTAAAACAGTTTGTTTTGGTTGAAGTGCTTGGGAAATCTCAGCTAGCGTGTGTCCTCTCCACATCAAGGGGTGGACTGGCTAATGAACTTCTGGCCAGGCTTCTGACCAGTGCAAGATGGTACATTCTAGGATCCAAGACCGGAGAGCTCAGGGGAATTGACTGGAGCTTCTCTGTGCTGATGGTTGATGAGTGGCTGCAAAAGCATTCATGCATCTCAGTGTCCCTGCCTGCAGATGTCTGTGTAAGTGAAGAAACAACAATAGGCACAGGCATCAAAATCCCTCCTCAGATAGGAGCTCTGGCTGCCTGAGGCAGTCCTTGGGAAACAAACAGAACTTTTGAGGGCATGCCTGAGGATGGCGTAGCATCCGCTTTTCTGGATCCACCCCTATTGTTTTTGCATTGTTTATCCCGTTTTCACAGTGCCTGGTCCCAAATCACCTCAGATCAGTGGGTCCTTCGCATGGTGAAACTGGGATATTTTCTCCAATTTTCCTCTCACCCATCCTTCTATTCCCTCCCCTTTCCGTCCTTCTTCAGGGACACCTCTCATGAAAAACTCCTGCAGAAGGAGTTGCAGGCGATCCTGGATGTTGGAGCAGTGGAAGAGGTCCCTCGGGATCTTGGCGGGCGGAGGGGGGTTACTCACGGTATTTCCTAATCCCAAAGACCAAGGGATGACTCCGCCCTATCCTCGACCTCTGGAACTTCAACAAGAACATGAAGAAGTTGAGATTTCGAATGGTTACCCTTGCCAGATTGTCCCATCTCTGGATCCGGGCGATTGGTACACCACCCTTGACTTGAAGGACGCATACGTCCCTGTGGCTATTTTTCCGGGCCACAGGAAATTTCTTTGGTTCATCATTGGTCAAGTGCACTACCAGTTCACTGTCCTCTTCAGCCTCTCTGCGGCTCCCTGCATCTTCACCAAATGCCTGGCAGTGGTAGCAGCTTTCCTGATGAGGAAAGGAGTGCAAGTATTTCCCCACCTCGATGACTGGTTAATCAACGGTTGACAGAGTGGAGCTCAATCTTCCCCCCTATGTCCACAGGCCCTCAAGCTTTGGGACTTCTGCATCACTTGATCGATATACTTAGAGGCTTTGTACCTGCCAGGGGCCCAAAATACATTGGCAGACAACCACAGCAGATATTTTCTCATGTACGGACTTGTTGAACATCATCTTCCAGAAGTGGGGAATACCCAGGTAGACCTGTCTGACACAAAGTCCAACAGGAAATGCCTATGGTTTTGCTGTTTTCAGAAATGCAGCCCGGGGTCGATAGTGGATGCCCTCCTCATCCAGTGGACCGTCTAGTTATTCTATGCCTTCCTGCTGACCCCACTTATTCTGCTGAAGATCAAATGGGACAGGGTGTTGGTGATCCTCATAGCCCCAGCCTAGCCTAGGCAGCCTTGGTACACCTTGCTACTCAGCCTCTCAGTGGAGAATCAAATCACCCTGCCGCTGCTCCCAGACCTCATCTTGCAGGATCACAGGACTTTGCTCCATCTCAACCTCAAATCTCTTCACCTCATGGCCTGGAAGCTCCATGATTAAATCCCATGAAACTTTCATGCTCGGAACAGGTAAGGGAGGTGATCCTGGGTAGTAGAAAGCCATCCACAAGGGCAACTCATCTATCCAAGTGGAGAAGGTTCTCTACGCAGGCTACCCAAAGGGGCATCCAGGCTCAGTGGGCCCCAATTTCTGTTATCCTGGACTATTTACTGTGTCTAAAGCAGTCTGGCCTGGATAGACTGTCCCCTTCTTCTCACCAACCGGTCCCTCCATGAAATCTCAATCTCGTCCTCTCAAAACTGACAGGAACCCCATTTGAGCCTCTTGCGTCATGCTCCCTATTATATTTGTCATGGAAGGTGTCTTTCCTTGTAGCTGTCACTTTGGCCAGGAGGATCTTCAGGGCATTCCCATCGGAGCCACAGTACACTGTATTTATTAAAGACAAGGTTCAACTACATCCCCACCCAGCATTCCTGCCGAAGGTGGTGTGCCATTTCCACGTAAGTCAGATATCTTTCTTCTGGTTTTCTATCCTAAACCACATATCAATGACTCTCTGGACGTTAGGAGGGTGTTGGCAGTCTACATAGAAAGAACCAAACCATTCAGGAAAATCACCCAGCTCTTTGCTGTGCTGGCAGAAAGGATGAAAGGCCTTCTGGTTTCTTCTCAGAGAATTTCCACACGGATTACATCGTGCATCAGAGCCTTTATGAATTAGTGAAAATGCCAACTCCAAAGCTAATAGCCCATTTGACGAGAGCCCAAGCTTTGTCAGCAGCCTATCTGGCTCAAGTTTCTATTCAGGACATCTGCAGAGCAGCTACGTGGTCCATTATCCATACTTTTGCAGCTCATTATGTGATCACGCAGCAAGGCAGAGACGACGCTGCCTTCAGTAAAGCAGTTCTCTAGTCCGCAGTTCCCTGAGCTCCGACCCACCACCTAAGTTTAGCTGGGGAATCATCCGCTTGGAATGGACACGAGCAAGCACTCAAAGAAGTAAAGCTGGTTACTTACCTGTAACTGGTGTTCTTCGACATGTGTTGCTCATGTCCATTCCAAAATCCACCCGCCTATCCCTCTGTCGGAGCCCTCTGGCAAGAAGGAACTGAGGGGCTGGAGGGCTGACAAGCCCCTAAATAGAGCACCTTGGAGGCATGACTCCAGGAGCACTAGAGCCGACCCTACAGGTACTTCTGAGTAAAAGCTTTCCAGTGAAATGTGCATGCTGCGCGCGCACACCTGCTTGGAATGGACATGAGCAACACATCTCAAAGAACAACCATTACGGAAGGTAGGTACCGTTTTGTGGCAGGGCAAGAGCACCCAGCATGGCATGAATCTACAGTCTGCTTGCCTGCCCTGGTGATGGATGGGAGCCACAGAGGACTATTTCAGTCACCTGGCTTCTGCTTAGCAGCTCTCTAGCCAGCTGACGGTGTGGCTGAGAAATTTCTCTTCCCCAGCCTGTGGAGACACCCAGTGTATAGCCCATTATCGGATTGCACATGGATCCTGGAATTTGGCAGTCAGTGATTTGGGACTCAAAGAATTTTATATGCATACATAATACTATTCAGGTTTCCCTGACAGGAAGACCGGGTTGAGGCCAATGTTTCATAGAGAGAGAAAAATAAACTACAATCCTAATTTGTTACACTGGCAGTAAAAAAGAAAGGGAGTCCAAGCTTGAGAGCTAATAGATACAGATGGAAGGCCATCAGCAATTAATATGAAACTATCCATGCAGAAGGCCCTTTAACGACCAGCTAGGAAATAACCTCTGGGATAAACAAAAATGAACCTTAAATACTGAATTCTTCTAGGATGTGCCATTGAAGATTGCATACCTGCATCTGTTAATGTGCTACCCAAATGGACCCTTCACTATGCGTAATGCATTTATTGATTATATCTATTTGAGATTATTGTGACCCTGGTGGACCAGGTGCCAGATCCTGTAGGGATCAGCTGAGCACTGACAAATTCATAGCTGGAAACCAGACCAGCTCACCTGCATGTTAGTATTGTTCAAGATAACGGTTAGACTTTTACAGATGCTTTTTTTACAGACTTTTAGAAATGCTTATAAGCTACTGCATGCATTACATCATGCTGTCTGGAGTGGCTCACAACTGTGAGTACCGACCCCGGGGAGGCTGTCAGAACCAGGGAGGCATCCCAAACTAGTGGTGTGTTCTAGAATTAGATTTCACCAAGCCATTACCAAATGTGAAATCCTGGATCACTGGAACAGCTTTACCATGGAGTCACAGACAGTCCCTTTAAACTGTCTGTGATTCTCTAGTTAATGCCCCAGAAGACTACACAACAATGAAACAGCCCCACAGCCTGAGTACGCTAGCACAGGACAGCCGTGGGTTCTTCTTTGCGGTGTAGATATCCGTCGAATCTCAATGGATATTTGCTCAAAGAAACACAGGGTTACTTGCCCAGATCAATCATGAGTTAATGGGTAGGAAAAGCCTGCCAGATGAGATGAAAGGTCCAGCATTCATACTCTTTTCTCAGAATATTATAAACTCATTCCCCAGGGTGCTTGCTAATGCTGCCTTTGGCAGAACGAGCTCCATTTCAGTGATACTGTTTATTTTTTATATAAATTCTGAGAATTGTGTTTCCTCTTTGCTCTCCCGTCTTTAATTTCAGGGGGGGGTTGGATTGGGCCTATGATAGGCTAACAATCTCTGCCGTAACTCTGCTCATGACTGTGCAGTTATAACAGGATGAAACTAGTCCAACATCTTTAAAGAAAAAATTCTGTTAAAATATGTGCTTGTTTCTGGCACAGTTGTTTCCCTTATTTCATGAGGCTAGATTCTGCCAGCCCTGCACCTATGAAACTAGAGAAGTCAATCAGTGTTATCCATGTGGAGAGCATCCAGGACTGGGCCCTTAGTTTGACAATGCACAACTCTATTTGTCAAATATTTCCAAAATAGTGTGTAGTGATTACAGTATGTTTCCTTGCAGGGTGATACAGAGTCACTAGATGTCCCTGTTTACTGTAGAGTTCCATGCAAGCTATGGCCTCTAGTTAGTTTTTGGTTTTTATAAAAAACCCTAAAAAATGAAACCAGCTCAAAGCTAGATGGGAGGTTGCCTGTTTGCTTGTGTACCTGGACTAGCTGTCTCCCTCACTCCCCCTCATGGCCTATGAGACAGCAGCCTGCCTCATCGTCCCATCTCAGACTGTTCAATAAACTTAAAATATTTTCTGTCCCTTTCAATCCCCTTTCAGTTTCTTCCTTTAATAAATTAACAAACATTCAAAATTAAAAGTCTGCCCAAAACAAAGGTTTCTCTTTTTCCTCCTTGACCTTCCCGTCTGGGGTCTTTGTTGCTCTGGCAGGCCACACCCAGGCCCTACCTAGCTGGAGTCTCAGTTTTAATTGCTAGGACCTGCTCATACCTACCAGTATGGCACAATGCAACTTCCTATTGCTATAGGGCAATCACACTGATCTGTATCCTAGATATGGCTTTTTCTGTGCTCAGGGTTGACTGATTCTAGCCTTTAAGGGGTGAGCTAGCCTGTTATAGGCTTGCCGTAGTTTTTGTTTTTTAAACACCTTCTGTTTATGAAGATCCATGCCTCAGTAGAACACACCAGTCAGAAATGGTTTCACAATACAACATTCTACAGTCTGATCCAGCCCCAGCTATTCAGTCAAAATTCCCATTGACGTCAAAAGGACTTTGCCTTACTCTTTGTCTGAGCAAGGACAGGAAGATTGGGCTCTTATCCCTGTTCCATTTACCATTTGAATGGCAGGTGAAAGCCCCAGAGGCCAAGTGGTTGAAAAGCTTCTTCCAACAGCGGCAGCCCTGTCTTGACCCCTGGCAAACATCATGAGCAAACAACCTTGGAGATGCTTATGCATCAGATGTGTGACCAAGCTATGAGCAGGGTTATCTACAGCAGTGTTTTTGAACGACCGGTCTGTGGATCGGTGCCAGTCCCTGAGATCTCCCTGACACAGTTTAGGAAGGCAGCAAGCCGGTCCCGGGTATCAAAATGATTGAAAAACACTGATCTAGGCAGCTCATTCCCTTTGCATGCTGAAGTCTTTGCAACTCTCTGGGTTCTGAGGACTCTTAACCCTTTCTGCCCACCCTAAATTTTTTTCTTGCATGAACCTCTTGAAAGATTAGCGCACCGTCCCCTTTATGGTGTAAAAAGGAATAGTTCCATGGTTGCATAAATTACTATGTAACCTAAGCACCGTCCCATTCCATTTTGCATTCCTCTGGGAGAGAAAATCCAGTCTCACTCTCTCTCTTTCTAGCAATAAAAATCCCCGTTTCTTGGCATGCTGCTCACTTCTGTGGTTTTTGTTGATGAGAAGGATGTTCTCAGGAGTCAGAACCATACACTCACCATACTTTGCATTTCAATGTGAACTGAACAGAGCGAGCATTTGGGGCCAGACCCTGTTCACTTCACTCACCTGAGTAGCTCCCTTACAATCAGTGGGGCTAGTTGTGTGAGTAAAGCGAACATGATTTTGCCCTGTAATAGTCCCCTCCTCTCTGTTCATACAATGAAGTGAGCAGACACTTGCCAAGGGAGAAGACGCTTGGTAAGCAAAGCTGTTATTCTCTGGAAAGGGACTGTTTCATTACAACAGCGTTTTTCTTCTTGAACATTCATTTTTGGTTGACTTGCTGCTTTGGTGGAATGGGGTTGGCAGGAAAGGCTGATCATCACATGAAAGAGAAATGGGTTGACGTTTTTATTTCCCAGTGTGGTGGCGTAAGGTGAGTAATATGATAATGAACTCTTGGTCTGGGTAACCAAGAGGAACGAGGAATTGGATTAGATCAGATCTTATTGCTTCCAGCACTGATCTAAAAGTACTGAAAGCATCACCAATAGACTTCAAATTGGACAAGGCAATTAGCCTTCTGCAAAATAAACAGGTCTTCCATCTGAAAGAAACTAACAGTTCTAAGGGTAAAAAGCAACTGTATCAAATCTCAAGGCTTGACTACAGGAAGATATTGACCAGCAGAACTATAGCAGTATCATTATGCTACAAAACTATGCCAGCATAACTTCCCCCATGGACACTTTATTCTGGTGTAGTGACCGTATGGGGAGCTATTCTAGCATAGCTTATTTATATCACCCTTGTTCTGCCAGTCACTTTCTCCATGTGAAAAAGCTATCAGGTTCTGATTCTCCACCGCCTTGCACCTCATGCAGTCATTTACTCAAATCTTAAGTGGATGTAAAAGGCTACCAGATCAGAATGATGGTGTTACACTCACTTTGGCCTGATGTGAATGCCTACACAAAATGCAGAGCAATGGAAAAATCAGGCTCCATCTTTTAGTTGGCCACTAGTTAAATAAATACTCCAGAACAAGGATTACATGTTTGCTTGACAGCAGTGATGATGAGGATGAGCAGCAGAAGTCTAACACAGTAGTCTTTTTGGCACAACCGGCAGAATATCCATCCAGCAAAGCTCTAGTTGCACAGGTGTGGGTTCCGGGGCATTAGCTCTCACTGCATGTGGATGAGGGTGTAATTTCTTGCTATGGATGTGACAGACTGACAGCCATCAGGAAGGTGCGTACACACAGTGGTGGGGTAGGAACTGGTTTGTTTTCTGCTGTTTATCTTGTTCTTTTCTTCCTTCAGGAGTGTCTGGATTTGGGGATTTAATTGGGCCTGTCATACAGATGGCCAGCTGCAAAGTTTGTGGGAATCTGGATTGGGACCACTCTCCAAAGGCTAAGAATGTTTGCTTCTGAGGTTTCGGTTCAGTCCCATTCCTAATACTTATACATCCAGATGCAGATTGTGAGCAAGAACACTGCTTAAGGTACCTCAGTTTCCATGATTAAAAAATGCACTTTTTCAGATGAGTATTTAGCTTTTCTATTAATATGAAGTCTTGAGGCGTTAGGTGACCTTTTTTTTAAAAAAATCGAATTTATAGAAGTACAGTATGTCTGGTGTATATTGCTGAGGGCACTGCAGACATGCTGCTTTGCAGTTATACCTGTGAAATCAGTGAATATACGACAGATTTACACCAGCACCATTGAAAGTAGCATTTGGTCCAGTATCCTTTACCAGTGACCTTCCTGGGGAGTATAAATATAGATCCCTGAGGATGTAAAATATGTATAGCTGGCTGTTGCTAGAAACAATGTGATGGGTAGGTCTCCCCGTATGACTCAGAGGGCATAGTTGCTGAACCTCTAGTGTTTGATTCTGTCCTCACATACCTGACCTCTAGGTAATTACTACTAAAGTCAGTAAGAACTGTCCATGCAAATCTGGGCCCACAGCTGGGTTTTGCTTCCCTGAAACACAATCTTTCCCCCTCAGAGTCTCTAGCAGCAGAATGTCTCTGAAATGGCAAAGTATTTAAGGAGGGCTGATGGGAAAACTTTCACACTATAGGAGATGCTAATTTCAGCTTCTGTTGATACAAAGAGCCAGAATCTGGACCCTTTTTGCACCAGATTTACATTGGCATAACTTCATTGGCATTAATGGAATGGAAATTTTTTTTTTACTGCAGAAAAGAAGTATTTTCCTAGGAATACATTCTCACCTGGGGAGAGCGCCTCCTTCTTGAAAAACTGAAGCAATACAAATGCGCACTTCTTGTCAGTGCTGTTCTGATCTGCTGCACTCAAAGTGGAGAGCTTGCTCTGACCTCCCCTGCAATGTCATCTTTCGTTACGATCTGCAGAGGCTCGACAGGCATGCTGAGCAGACTGTGAAAGTGAACAGCAGCAGTTGGAGGGGTGGGGGCTGATCATGGAAGGGCCCTGAATCCTGCAAAGACAGACAGCTACAGGGGTCTGCCTGCACATAGACTTTGCTGGGTCACAGGCGTCGTCGTTCCCCCCCCCCCCCCCCGCATGCCTCTCATATCAGGAATGGATCCTCAGTAAGGTGCATGTAGCGATTAGTTTATTTTTCTGGGGCATGCACCTCTGTATACCATGAGATCAATTGGCATAGCCCCAGTGGCTTCAGTGAAGATATGCTGAAAGCTGCCAGCTGCGGACCTGCCCCAGCATGTGTGCCTGCTTGTCTGCTAGGGGCAGGGTGACGAGGAGGCAATTCTAAATGGAGGATCTGGCACTATAGGACATGCTGCCTTCCCTCTAGTGGGGATTTTACATTGCTTGTTTCCCTTAATATAAAGCACGTCGCCTAGACCCAAGTTCTATTCAGTTGTACCCAAGCGCACGGGGGGGAGTGGCTGGGAGTGCTGTGGGCTCTGCTGGTAGAGCACTGGGTGCATGATGCAATTGGAGGCAAGCATGGTAGGCGCTCCACGTACTCAGACGTTCAGATTCTGGCACAGGGTGAGCTCCCCATAAACACCCAGAGGCTGATGAATAACCAAGGACGGCTGCACTAGGACTTGCCAGCCCGGAACAATCAGTGCCATTGCCCTGTGCAAGGTGGCTTTAAGACACAGATAACGAACCTGTAGTGGGTCTCTTCTAGCCTAGTGACAGGATATGCACTCCAGTCCACCCCTTTCCTGGGGGCAATAACGTATTGCTCTGAAGAGCCATGTTTCTGCCAGCCAGAATTCAGTCCTCTTGTCTGAACCCATATGTACAGCCCCCTTGTTTGTAGGCCGTTTTCAAACATCTGCCTGTCATTGCACCAGTGGCCCCCCTGCTAGCAACAAGTGGCTTCCCAGCCTGGGTCTCCTCAGCCTGTCATCCTCCGCTCTTCAACTACCTTCCCCCTGCAGCCAGCTCCCAGCCTGCTGCCTCCAGTGTGCTACTCCAGCTCCCACCTCAGCCTGGCTCCTCCATCCATACTTTCCTTTCCTGTGCTCTGGAGGCTATGGAATCTTCTACTGGCGGGATGTTGCATTGCAGTACAAGTACACGATGTGGTTTTTCTATTACACCCGCTCACCCTGGAAGCCACTTGCCTTCTGTAGTTTGACATTCAAGGAAGGCAAGAGGGTATGTTATTTACACTTTGTCTATGAAAAGACATCGGTTCTGTGCACCCTTACCTCCCGCTTAGTCACCAAAGGAGTAATCATATTTTCAAAAGAGCTCAGAATGTTACGTGCCGTGGGTAACAACCACTTGAAAATCTAGACCTAATTCCTTAGTGTACATATATACAGGATGGCATATACTGGAGCTTCTCAGATATACATTCTTAGTACCATATTAAATGAAGTGTAGTTTATTAATGTAGCAACTTCCCTCTAGCCCTGTATGTATTACAGGTGCAAAATGTCACCCTACAACGTCCTCTTACAATTTTAATGCATATAAACAATGAAATGCTTTCCAAGTTTATTGCTGTAAAGAAGTAAGTAGTTGGACTTATTCAGGACAAAAACAAATACTGTCTATTTGTCATCCCGTGCCAAAATGGGAACTCTGCTTTTTGTGGAAAAAAGTTTTGGTTTGGTTTAAATAGATACCAACATTCAGTGCAACAGAAAATTGCTAACCAAGCACTTGTTAGTATTATAGAAAGTGGTAATACTAATTTAACAGCAGGACAGTGTTAATGTTTAGAAACTAAACATTCTGTTTAAAATATGACATTTTATGGTTTTCAAATCACTATTAAAACAGGTTTTAAACAGCATCTTGTAAGTTGTTACTTAGGTAATAGCACAAATGTTATTACTTTCTACCAAAAAGTCTGCCTCTATGACTAGGACTGGAAATTTGTCATTTATATATGGTGAAATATACTTCTTACCATGTATTTTACCATACAGTTGGGTTGACCAAAGTGGGTCTAGTTTTGTCCAGCAAAGTGTCAGAAGTGCTGTTGTCCATGTGACAGTGAGGTAACCATTACTTTTCGTCTAACTTGAACATTAATCCACGAAAATGGAAATATTTTGCTATTGTACTTTAGTTCCCAGACATGTTGTTAAGATATGATTTTGAAAAACAGCATCAACAGACCAAAGCAAATCTTGAAACTTTAAAATGATCACTCTGGATAGCACTATTGACCTGATAAAATTATACAGCTGATACAGTTAGGTGTATTTTAGGAAAATGAGTCTTACAGTGATCTATTCTGCTCTAGGCAGTGTCATGAACCTGTCGTGGAATGTAGTGAAAGAAGGCACTCACATTATACACTCCTTAACATCGGACATCCACCCCGCCTAACAGGACAGCATTTAACAGTGTAGAAAATAAACTTGACAGAAGGAAAGTTACATAAGGGAGATTCCAGACACAGTTGCATCTAGAACTGAATATTCTATTAACCCTTTATTTGGCAACAGCCAGGCAGAAGTGAGCACAGAAATTCAAACTCAATGAACAAAGCATAAGTAAAAAGCTTTACCGATGGCAAAGACATTCAATGCTCTAATACGTTAACACAGTTTTCTATACAGTGGACTAGAAGTGATCTATTACTTTAAATTGTCAGGTATTCTCTTGCTTCTTCTTGTAGCCTGGGGGTCTCCGCAAGTCTGTAGAGAAGCATGTGATCTGGATGGGACAGCAGTCAATCAGCAGACAGGCTAGAATAAGAAGGGGTGAATTGTGTCACTCTGGTTGAAGAAACAACCTGCACTGTGTGTCAGTTTTTGGGTTCTTGGGTGATATTGTTCTGAATTCTAAGAGATAAGGTATTGTTACGCTGCAACCTCCCAGCAAGAGTATTTTGTTTGTATCTAACTTCTGTGTGTATGCCATGACCATAGAAGACACAGAGGGCAATCTTCCTCACTCACATCCCTCAAATAGGTCCTGGGAACTAATGCAAATAGGTCATTACTGCTGCAGCAGTTTATGAAAAATAGGAGGCTGTCTGCAGCTGTCCTCTTTGCAGGTTAGTGGTTAAGCTGCATATACGTACACTGGTCAAATACTGATATGAAAGGATTATATGTACCTAGTTGAATCGGCCTCTGCGTGGTGGGAGTCATATTTGTTTATGTCAATGAATCTTTGTATCATAAATGTTACTATTGTATATGCTTGTTCATGCCAAATGTATCAATTTGTTATAATAAGGTTACTATGTTTAACAGGTGAAAGAAGCCTCTCCCTCTGCTGCTAGAGTGAGAGTGTTTTAACATATAAGAAGGGTCTTTCCCTTTGTTGTTAAAGTAAGAAGTTTCTGTTTGTAAGGAGTTTCTACCTTTTCCTTTGTTGCTTTTGGAAGGAGTTTCTATCTGTTATTGAAGCCCTAAAAAGATTAGAAAGGAATGTGCAGGGTCTGGGATGGGAACCCTGGCCAGGTTCCCATCACAGCCCCCTGCATGAGAACCAGATATCCATCAGGTGATCTGCACACAGTCACATATACTTGTTTGTTCCACTCTATAAAAGCTGGACCCACTTGCAGTGACTTTGGAGACCTCTCCTATGGGTGGACGCACCACGTAGGGCTTCCCAATGGCCGGAACAGGCTCTCCAAATCCTCACTGCAACCGGGGCTCCCCAGCGACTGTGGATCTGGATGATGGTAATGTATTAATAGGGCAAGTGGTGATGTATCTTTCTTAATCACTATAGTTGGTTTTATGTAGTAATGATCAGATGCATTACCTTACTTATTCTTTCTATTGCTTATGTATATATATCATTTCATTTCCTGTAATATTTAGAAAGAGATAGTACAGCAACCTTGTCTTTCTACTGGTGTCTGTGTTCTTTCTGGCAACCCTGTCAATTAGCAGAACAAATACCCAGCACACGAATAATCTCCTCTCTGTTCCAGTGCAGAGACACACTGCAGAGCTCTGTACTGTGTATAGGGGTTGCAGGTTCTTACAGCGCAGGCTGTTCAATGTCCTACACTAGAAGCAAAGCACTTCTGCTGTGTTTAGGAAACTTATGTGTACCTGTAACTAGAGACGCGGGATTTGCTCCATATTGTCCACCAGCACCATGCCTATGCATGCATGTGGCTTACTATGGACCAGATTCTCAGCCCATGTAAATTGGTGGAGCTTTGTTGAAGTCAATGGAGCTGCACCCACTTAGAGCAGCTGAGGATCTAATCCAGTGACTTCAGTGGGCATCATATGTGGATGTCTGCTGGTTACACCAAATTAATATTGTTATTGCTTTCATTTTACAAATTATTTCAATGTTGAAGCGGTCTTCACAGTTGAATCCCTTATATGTTTCAATTTTGCCTTTGAAACTATGTTATTGCAATAATGCCTAAAACTACCTGTGCCTAGAAGGTAGATCCTGCCACAGAAGAGTGTACAGGAAAAGATAGATTTATAGGAGCAACTTTGTCTTGATTTTTGCTGAATGATGAGCCTAAGATATTTCTTATAATGTAATGATTTCGCATGTATAAGCTTTCTTTATATTGTAAACAGCTCTGTTTTTTAATTACAAGTCTCAGAAATAAAGTGCTCTTTGGATTTCACATGGGAAATCCTGAGCCCTGTATAAAAATCTTAAGCATGATTTCTGCCATTTGACAAGAATAAATTTAAAAGCCCTGTTTATAAAGAGCACACACATTAGAACATAAGAACAGCCATACTGGATCAGACCAATGGTTCATCTAGTCCAGTATCTGGTCTTTCAACAGTGGCCAGTGCCAGATGTTTCAAAGGGTAAGAACAGAACAGGACAATTTGGAGTGAACTATCCCCTGTCGTCCAGTTCCAGCTTCTGGCAGTCAGAGGCTTAACTGACACCTGGAACATGAGATTTCATCCCTGATCACCTTGGCTAATGGCCATTGATTAACTTATTCTTCATTAATTTATCTAATTCTTTTTTGAACCCAGTTATACTTTTGGCCTTCACAACATCCCCAGCAAAGAGTTCCACAGGCTGACTATATGTTGTCTAAAGATGTACTTCCTTATGTTTGTTTTAAACCTGCTGCTTATTAATTTTGTTAGGCGATCCCTGGTTTTTGCATAATGTGAAGGGGTAAGTAACTCTTCCCTATTATCTTTCTCCACAAAATTCATGATTCTGCACACCTCTCTCATAACTCCCCCATACCTTAGTCATCTCTTTTCTAAGATGAACAGTCTCAATCTTTTTAATTTCTCCTCATATTGAAACTGTTCCATAACCTTAATCATTTTTGTTGCCCTTCTCGGTACATTTTCCAATTCTAAAATATCTTTTTGAGATAGGGTGACCAGAACGGCATGGTGTGGGCATTCCATAGGTTTATATAGTGGTATATGATATTTTTGTCATCTTATCGATTCCTTTCCTAACGGCTCCTAACATTCTGTTAGCTTTTTTGACTGCCACTGCACACTGAGTAGATATTTTCAGAGAGCTATCTAGGATGACTCCAAGATCTGTATAGTTGGGATTATGTTTTCCAATGTGCATTACTTTGCATTTATCAGCATTGAATTTCAGCTGCCATTCTGATGCCCAGTCGCCCAGTTTTGGGAGATCTCTTTGTAACTCTTCACAGTCTGCTTTGGATGTAACTATTTTGAGTAATTTTGTATCATCTGCAAATTTTGCCACCTTACTGTTTACCCCTTTTTCCAGATCACTTATGAAAAACATCACATCCACAATGAACACAACTATGTCAGCAAACACTGAAGTTTAGACCAGGCCTCAGATACCATGGTCATCTGAGCCATATAAGAACCTAAATAGTAACAGCCACCCATAGCTTCATGAGAACAGCAGATATAGAACTCTACACTTCTTGCCCAAAAGCCCAGGCCCTACCACTTGAGCTAAAGGAATTTTGTAGAACATTGTTTTGCAACCTTTTTTCATTTGCAGACCCCTAAAAGATTTCAAATGGAGGTGCAGATGACACTGGAAATCTTAGAGATGGGACCACAGACCACAGGTTGAAAACCACTGCTCTGTGGGAATGAGAACCTTTTGCAGACCCCTTAGATGTAGTCTGTGGACGCCCGGGGTCCATGGACCATGGGTTGAAAGCCACTGTTGTAGAAGTATAGGGCTATAACATGGAATTCAGCAGTCCTAGCTTTTTCAGTGGAGGCCATTGGTGGCACTTGCCCTTATCAATGTGTTGCACTAGGTAATTGTAATTGACTTGAATCCATTGTGTTAGTTATCCCATTTGGAAAGTGGACCCTGTGGCATTATGGAACATTTCTTATAGAATGTGATAAAATTGTATGCCCTCTGTTCCTAGGTTTTACAATTGTATTTGTAGTAGAGCCTGTAGTTGCAACAGATAATTACTGTAGTATAGGAAATGTTTTTCAGATGTTATTTTACTCACAGTGTAAGGATTGCTTGGGAATCAAATTCAAATGAGATCTCAGCCCAATTCTACTGGAAAGTCAGAGAGTCAATTTATAATCATAGCACGCTTACTCTGAACCACCTGACAATTGTTGATTTGTGTTGGAAGGTCTGGGTCTCTGTCCCTAAATCATAGCTTATGACAAAGAAAAATAGTGTTGGGGGGGTGGGGGTGGGGAGAATAGACTCATAGACTCTAAGGTCAGAAGGGACCATTATGATCATGTAGTCTGACCTCCTGCACAATGCAGGCCACACAACGTCACCCATCCACTCCTGCCATAGACCCCTGACCTATGACTGAGTTATTAAAGTCCTCAAATCATGGTTTAAAGACTTTAAGGTACAGAGACTCCACCAGCAAGTGACCCGTGTCCCATGCTACGGAGGTAGGTGAAAAGCCCGCAGAGCCTTTGCCAATCTGCCCTGGGGGAAAATTCCTTCCCGGCCTCAAATATGGCGATCAGTTAAACCTTAAGCATGTGGGCAAGGCTCACCAGCCAAAGAAAGAATTCTCTGTAATAACTTAGAACCCAACCCATCTAACAACCCTTCATGGGTCACTGGCATATCTACCACCAGTAGTCAAAGATCAGTCAATTGCCAAATTAGGCTATCCCATCATACCATCCCCTCCATAAATTTATCAAGCTCAGTTTTGAAGCCAGCTAGGTTTTTTACCCCCACTGCTCCCCTTGGAAGGCTATTCCAGAACTTCACTCCTGATGGTTAGAAACCTGCATCTAATTTCAAGTCTAAACTTCCTGATGACCAGTTTATATCCATTAGTTCTTGTGTCCATATTGGGGCTGAACTTAAATAATTGCTTTCCATCTCGGGTATTTATGCCTCTGACGAATTTATAGAGAGCAATTTTTGGTCAGGCTAAACAAGGCAAACTCTTTAAGTCTTCTCTCATAAGGCAGGCTTTCCATTCCATGGATCATCCTAGTAGCCCTTCTCTGCACCTGTTCCAGTTCGAATTCATCTTTCTTAAACATGGGGGACCAGAACTGCACACAGTGTTCCAGAGGAGGTCTCACCAGAGCTTTGTGTAATGGTACTCACACTTTGCTATCTCTACTGGAAATACCTCATCTGATGCATCCATGGACTGCCTTAGCTTTTTTCCACAGCCACATCACATTGGCGGCTCATAGTCATCCTGTGATCAACCACTATGCCCAGGCCTTCTCCTCCTCTGTCACTTCCAACTGATGTGTCCCCAGCTTATAGTGGAAATTCTTGTTATTAGTCCCCAAATGCATGACCTTGCACTTTCCTATCCAGATCTTCCTGTATGATATCCTGATCTTCTCTGTACTGGCAGTACCTTCCAACTTTGTGTCATCCGCAAACTTTATTAGCACATTCCCACTTTTTGTGCCAAGGTCAGTAATAAAAAGATTAAATAAGATTGGTTCCAAGACTGATCCCTGAGAAACTTCATCAGTAACCTCCCTCCAACCTGATAGTTCACCTTTCAGCATGACCCATTATAGTCTCCCCTTTAACCAGTTTCTTATCCATCTTTTTCAATTTAACTAATAATTTCCTATGTGGAACCATATCAAATGCATTCCTGAAATCTAGGTAAATTAGATCCACTGCATTCCCTTTGTCTAAAAAATTAGTTATCTTCTCAAAAAAGGAGATCAGGTTAGTCTGTCATGATTTACCATTTGTAAAGCTATGTTGTATTTTATCTCACTTACTGTTATCGATGTCCTCAACTACTTTCTCTTTCAAAATTTTTTCCAACACCTTGCCTACTACTGAAGTGAAACTAACAGGTCTCTAGTTACCTGAATTACATTTTTTCCCTTTCTTAAAAATAGGAACTATGTTAGCAATTCTCCAGTCATGTGGTACAGCCCCTACATTTACAGATTCATTAAAAATCCTTGCTAATGGGCTTGCAATTTCATGTGCTAGTTCCATTAATATCCTTTAGATAGAGATTATCCGCCTCCCCCCCCAGTTTAGTCCCATTAAACTGTTCGAGTTTGCCTTCGGATGTGGTAATTTCTACTCCATATCCACATTCACATTAGTCACCCTACCGCTATCCCCGAGATCATCATTAGCCTCATTGAAAATGGAGGCAAAGTATTTGTTTAGGTATTAGGCCATGCTTAGATTATCCTTAACCTCCACCCCATCCTCAGTGCTTAGCAGTCCCGCTTCTTCTTTCTCGGTGTTCTTCCTATTATATGGCTCTAGAACCTTTCACCATTCATTTTAATTCCCTTTGCAAGGTCCAACTCCACTTGATTTTTCTCACTTTATCTCTACATGTTCTGACCTCCAAGAGGTAGCCTTCCTTGCTGATCCCCCCCATCTTCCACTCCTTGTAGGCTTTCTGCTTTCTCTTAATCACCTGTCTGAGATGCTTACTCATACAGCTTTGTCTACAACCCTTGCCTATGAATTTTTCCCCTTCCTTGGGATGCAGACTTCAGATACTTCCTGCAACTTTGACTTGAAGTAATTCCAAGCCTCCTCCACCTTTAGATCCATGACTTCTTTGGTCTATTCACTTCCCCAACTAAGTCCCTTAATTTTTTTAATTCAGCCCTTTTAAAGTCACAGACTCTAGTCAAATAATGGGGAGGAAGGAGTTGTATTGAGGAAATTGCCCATTTTGCCTATTTATAAAGGCAATATAGAAATTGGCTGGTCAGAAGCATGTAGAAGGGTCTGTGAGTTGCATAGCTAGACTAGGTCATTAAGCCTGTGGGAAAAACAGCTCATAATCATTATTAAAGGTCTTATATAATCAGTGGACTATCTTAGAGAAAGCAGCAAGCCCAAATCTGTGTAAAGAAACCAGTTTTGGAACGTGAGTGTCACGGGATGCTCCACTCACCGCTGCGCTGACACTGACTCCTGCTCACTCTGGGGATTAGCTCTAGAGACTGAAGCTCAATTCTGTGGTTTGCATGCCATCAATCTGACACATTCTGTTTCTTTCTCTGATTTGCAGCTCCTCTCTCGCTCCAGGAACCACAGCATCTTCTTCATGACTTAGCCCTCCAGCTAAGTCACTCAGTGTTTCTTCCTTCTTGGGTATAGTCCATCAATAGTCCTAAGCCGTTTTCCCATTCACTGCCTTAGGTCTATGCCATGCCCTTGGTTGCTGGTAGGGGAATCTGGGCCCACTCTCTACTCTGGGTTCCAGTCCAGGGACACTCAACCCAACAGTTCTGGGCTTTCCTTTCTCTATCCCTACTACTACTTCCCACTTCTTCGGTTGTTCTCCTCCTCTCTCTGGATGTACCAGCTCCAAATCCTCCACTCAGGAAGTAACTGCTTTTTCCCCAACAGCAGCCCCTTTCTGTTGCCAGCTACCTAGTTTTATAGGACTCTCTTCTTCCTGCCCAGCTGAACCTGCTTTCAGTTAGTTCCCTGCTCCCTGGTTCCTCCTCCAGGTGCAGCCTGTGGAGTTAACTGGTCATCTGAACCCGTCAGTCCTGTGTGGGATAGACACCCCACCACAGGGGATAATAGCCCTGGACCTGGGCAGATGTATCTGGATACACAAGTTGATACAGTCATAGGGGCTTGATACAGGAGATCTCTGGACACAGTAGGGAAGCTGGTACCTGGACAGTAATCATTGCAGGCTGACTGAAGAGTGAGCAGAGGAGAGACTTGCCTTCAGAAAATGTAAATATTCAAATGCCTTGCCTACTATAATTTATGTGAAGTGTAAAGGTAGATATGTTAAGCAAACAATTCATTTTGTCCTAATTCCATTTTGCTTTTTAAATCTTTTCAGTTCAGATTACTATCGTATGGGTAACTTCTCAGAGAAATCACCAAAGAGAAAAGAACCCGATACTCTCTAAGAAGTAATAACTAACAAAGAGTTCTTGGAACCTACACCCGGGTCAGAGGGCCTTGGATGAAGGGTCCTGTAGTTGCGAGTTATGTTGCTGTCTGATTACAGCGGTTGAACACAAAGGAGAGAGACCATGGAGGAGATGAGTGTTGGTCACTTTCTTATTTTATCAAGCTTATACATGTGAGGAGGGAATTATAACTAACTGCTTTCCAGACTTTCCCTTTGGTGATGAAAATTTTGCACGGAAAGCTTGACATCATTGAAATGAAACCCATTATCTTTCACTTCTAGATCTGTGTGTGGCCATTATAGTGGCATTAGGTCATTATTTAGTGCATGCTATTTACTTACAATACTTCAAAGGCACATTAAGCAGAAATCTAATCACTGAGCAATAATAGAATGATCAGTATTTTAATATTGTATAATCAGCCACAATTGAAGGATATGGGAAAAGGGCAATTCCAATAGCCTTCAAACCACCCCACGAGCCAAAATTAATTCCCAATTAATGCCAAACCTGGTAAGGAAAGACTAACAGATATAAAAAAAGTAGTGAATCCAAAGGAGCCATTGGCAGTTCCCCAACCAAAATAAACAAATAAGATTAGAGCTCCTAATATTATGCATAATAAATATGTTGTGCTTGAATGATGCACTCCAGTGAAGATTAGTGAAAACCATTGTCTCTTGGAGGGAGAAGAGAACAGCCTCCACACCAGAAGATCTATTACTTACCTGCAGTGTTCCTGTGTTGGAGTTCTTGTATCCTGGTCCATTCCTTGATAGCGCGATCGAGATCAGCACTTCAGAGAGAGAGAGAGAGAAGAAAAACTCTAAAATACTAAAGTTCTGGACTTTGGGGCCAAAGGTTGTTTTATGGTACAGGTCCTAGAGTTAATCTCTGATCCCAGTTACTTAACTCCGGGTGAACTTTATTATTGTGTTATCCCATAATAAATAGTTATTTTAGTTTACTTTATAATTGGTTCAGAGTGGTTACTCATAAAATCAACCAGTGAGAGATACAGGATGGGGACCACTAACTGAAGGACACAAGCAATATTTAATTACAGAGAGGGTTTGGTATCACCCAGTGATTTCTCCAGTAACACAGGAAAGTGTTCTATAATGTAAAACCCTGGAGTTCTACCACTAGCACTGATTGTGGCTGTCTCTGAGGACTGTGAGCTGATTTGCTGTGGCTTCACAGTTGCCAGTCAGTTAGAGGCAAGCGATCAAGTATTTAATGCCTAGATTAGGAAGGGCTTTATATATCAAGTCTGTGATTCTATCCTTTGTTCTTGCAACCAGATTGTTGAAGCTGGGCATAACTGACTCTCTCATTCCTTCTAAGGATCGAACAGCCTATAGACAGGTTTTGCAATTGTTGTAGTTCCTAAATCAACTTAAAAGAAAGCACCATCAAGAAGTGCAATACATTAATCAGGCATGGATGTGACAAAGGCATGGATAAGTAAGGACAGGACTGATTAAGGGCTTGTCTACACAAGAAAATAGGCTGGAATAGCTATTGCAGAAAGGCTTCTTGGGTGGACAGTCTTATTCTGCAATAAGAGTGCCTACGTGCAGCTCAGATTAATTCACATCAAGGAAGATGGCAATCTTATTCCAGTATAAGAGTGTCCACACATGGAGGCCTCAGGAATAGCTGTTGTGCTTTAGGGCTGGTCTACACTACAGAATTTTGTCAGCAAAGGTCAGCTTTTGTCAACCAAATAGTGGAGGTGTAAACACTGAAATTCTCCTGCCGTGCCAACGTAATAAAACCACCTCCAAGAGAGGTGTAGGGCTTATGATGGCATAGATAGGGCAACGCAGTGTCAGTCTAGACACTGTGTTCCTTATATCGGCTGTTGGCTGCTACTCTTGCCAATGTCACAGCTGAAGTGGAGCCATGAAATTGACAAGAAAACCAGGCAGCTAGAGCCCAGTTGCTGCCTCACTCTCCTGGAGAGCCGAGCGGCTAGACCCTGCTCCTGACTGAAGCTGGGTTAAGAAGCCCAGGCAGCTGGACCCTGCTCCCGGCTGGAAATGGGGAGGTAAGGGGAGGAGGGGCAGCCCACCAGCAGCCTTTGGGGCAGCCAAGCTCCTGGAAGGGAGCTGCCAGCAGAGCTGAGAGATCATGCTCTCAGTGCTCTTGGTGAGAATGCACACCACCGACCCAAGGAGGGTAGTGTGGACATCAGCCACCACAGTAATTAATATGGTGGCTGTAAGTCAACCTAACATAGGTCAACTTATCTTTGTAGTGTAGACAAGTTCTTAAAGTCTCTCCCTGCCTTAATCCAAATTAACTTTGAGGTGTATATAAACCCTAAGAGTAATGGACTAAGGGCTTGTGAATTTAAAGTGCAATAGCTATTCTGGAATAGGTCTTGTCTCCAAATGGAGTTAAGTACCTGAGTCAAAGCCCACAAAAGTCAATTAAAACACTCCACAAACCTCCAGTGACTTCAGTGGGCTTTGAAAAGGCCTTAAACTTCCAGATAAGGTAGATGATAGCTATTCTTGACCTCTGTCACAACACAGGGCTCATGCAGGACATGAGTTACCCCAAATTCGGCAGCTTTCTCACCAGAGGCGCCATATTCCCTGGATAGAGGGCACAGACAGATTAGCAATTTCACAAAAGGAAAATACATTCATTTTGGGTGAAACTGAATTTACAATGACGCTGTGAAATAAACATTGTTCTGTACTATATTCAAAGCATGATTATCAATTAGTCTTTCAACTGTATAATTAAACAAATCATAGAAACAGATCTATGCTTCTGAAGAGGTTTATATGCTGAAGCATCATGAACAAAGTTCTTGCAAGCACTCAGCAAAGGAGAAACATGGAGTATGCACGTGTGACCCAAGAACCCCTTAATGCCAACAAGTAAATGGGAGCAAGGAGCTTACTGAAATCTCATCAGGCTGGTGTGTACATTCTAGTTCACCATATATATATACACATATAAAGTCTGTATCATGGTATTCGTCATCAGGAAAAATTAATAACAATTTTCCTCCAGATAGGAGGCAAGAAATGTATCTCTCTCTTTCAGAATGTAAATTAAGCATTGTAAAGCTAACACAGCGGATGCCCACTTACATACGAAATCAAATGCTAAGAGAGACGTGAAATCAACAGGGAAGGAACACAGGAAGAAAACTTGCTGTGGTGGTGGAGTTATCCTATCTATGAGTAAAAACAAAGATCTTTGAGGATATTTCTAGAAGACCCCCCTTCATCATGCACCTAAGAAGTAAACAATGTGTTTGCATTCATGAAAGTGGGGTCTCAGCCAGCCTTGGCTGAAACCCTAGTTAGTTAGCTCAACTGGTTAATGCATGGTACTAATAATGGTAAGGCTGCGGGTTTAATCCCTGCTTAAGCCCCAGTGATTGGGCACGTAATGTAGGTGCTGAACTGGTTCCTCTGGAGGATAGCTCGATTAATAGTTATTAGCCAAGATGTTCAGGGATGCAACTCCATGCTCTGTGCATCCTTAAGCCTCTAGACGATGGGATGTATCACTTGATAATTGCCCTGTTCTGTTAATTCCCTCTGAAGCATCCAGCACTTGCTGCTGTTGTGGGACAAGATACTAAACTAGATGAACTATTGGTCTGACCCAACCTGGTTATTTTTATGTAAAATGCTGCAGAGTACTTTGGGCGAGAGAAACTTTCTACTTAACAGAAAGTTTTGTGGTTTTGTTTTAGATGTAGCCATTCGTTTCCAATATTTGTTCTCACAATTATTTGAATTTTGAATCTTCGATAAGACTTATGCTTGCTGTCACTGTCACTATATTCAAGTGTTGTGATGTTAAGCAAAGTGCTGGTCCTGACCTCAAATTTACAAAGGGGTGTGTCTGTCTGGTAGTGGCGCTAAGGTTCACTGGCTTAGGGGCTGGGCTGAATACGCAGAGAGGGTTTGATGCCTGTCACTAATCTGCGCAGGGGGAGCACGGGCCCCATCTACAGCCACGTCTCAGGTTGCCAGAAATGCAGCTGGTTAACACAGCTGTGCTGCCCCACGTTGCCCCTGGGGGGAATGGTGAGATTTTAAAAACATGGTGTGACAAAGGCAAAGCACGCGCGTGCAAACCTTACTTGCTCGTGCTGCTTTGCGCACACGCGTGCTCGCACGGGGCCACGCTCCCAGCCATGACACGCGGCTGCCGCGGAGCACGAGGGCAAACGAGCCAAGCGAACGCGCCGCACCTGGGCCACGGGGAGGTGCACGCGGGCCGGGCCGTGCGCGCGGGGGCACCCGCAGCGGGGCGCAGGTGTGAACACCGCCCCCCCCCCGCAGGGGGCACGTCGCCACAGAGCCCGCAGGGGGCGGGGCCTCAACCTGGGGGCGGGGCCAGGCCTCACGTTCGCGACTAACGCTGCCTTCGGCCTCCGCCCCGCCCCTTCCTCGCCGGCCCCGCCCCTTCGGCCCAGGCCCCGCCCCTTTGCCGTCCCGCGGCGGGAGGCCCCGCCCCGCCCCTGGCCCGGGCCGCTTCCTGCGCGCCTCAGCCAGGCCGGGCGGGGATTCGAACATGGCGGAGGGCGCGCGGCGGCCCGGGGCCGGCCCCGCGCTGAGCGCGCTGCTGGCCGCCTGGCTGGCGCTCGCGCCGGGTCCCGCCGCCGCCGAGCTGGGCAGCCCCGGCGAGCTGCGGAGCCGCGTGCGGGTCCTGAGCGCCGCCAACTGGAGCCTGGCGCTGCAGGGCCAGTGGATGGTGCAATTGTGAGTAACGGCCCCGGGGGCGGGGGGACCGGGGGGGGGGCGCGTGGGGGCGGCGCGTCGGTCGGGGGGGCTGCCGGCGCAGCCCGGTCTCTGTCCCCCCCTCCCCCCCCCCTCTCCGCTCCTCCCGGGACAGTCCGTCCTCCATCGCCCGCCCCCTCATCCTCCACAGTGACCTCCCCCCCGACAGTCCAGCCCCTCCCCCCACAGCCTGGGGACCACCAGTGCCCCATGTCCTCCTGCCTGTGCCAGTCCATCCTCCCCAGGGACCCCCCGACCCCCAGCTGCCCGGGGACAGTGCGTTCACCCCCTCCCCTAGCCACTTCCCTGGGGACAGCCCAGCCCCTCTCACAGCCCCCCCAGCAATCCCATATGGCGATCCCTAGTTCTTGCCTTCTGAGGAATAAATAACTCTTCCTGATTTACTTTTTCCACACCCGCCATGATTTTGTAGCGCTCCAGCACATCCCCCTTTAGTCGTCTTTTCTCCAAGCTGAAGAGGCCCCGTCTTGGTCATCTCTCGTCCTATGGAAGCTTTTCCATAACCCTCATCATTTTTGCTGCCCTTTTCTGTACCTTTTCCAATTCTAATGCGTCTCTTTTGAGATGGGGTGACCTGATCTCCACGCAGTATTCAAGATGTGGGCGTGCCATGGATTTATATAGTGGCATTATTATATTTACTATCTTGTTATCTATCCCTTTCCTAATGGTTCCCAACATTGTTCGCTTTTTTGACTGCTGCTAGACACTGAGTGGATGTTTTCAGAGAACTACCCACAAAGACTCCAAGATCTCTTTCTGGAGTGTTAACAGCTAATTTAGACCTCATCATTTTATATGTGTAGTTAGGATTATGTTTTCCAATGTGTATTACTTTCCATTTATCAACACTGAATTTCATCTTCCATTTGGTTGCCCAGTCACCCAGTTTTGTGCGATCTCCTTGTAACTCTTTGCAGTCTCTTTTGGACTTAACTATCTTGCGTAATTTTGTATCATCTGCCAATTTTGCCATCTCACTGTTTACCCCTTTTTCCAGATCATTTATGAATATGTTGAACAGTACGGTCCCAGTACAGACCTTGGGGGGACAACACTATTTATCTCTCTCCATTCTGAAAACTGACCATTTATTCCTACTCTTTGTTTCCTGTCTTTTAACCAGTTCCTGATCCATGAGAGGGCCTTCCTTCCCTCTTATCCCATGGCTGCTTACTTTGCTTAAAAGCCTTTGATGAGGGACCTTGTCAAACACTTTCTGAAGGTATCCACTGGTTCACTCTTGTCCACAGTTTATTGACCCCCTCAGTGAATTCTACTAGAGTGGTGAGGCATGCTTTCCCTTTACAAAAGCTGTATTGACTCTTCTCCAACAAATAGTGTTCAGCTGTGTGTCTGATAATTCCGTTTTTCACTATCGTTTCAACCAATTTGCCTGATATGGAAGTTAGGCTTACTGGCGTGTAATTGCCAGGTTCACCTCTGGAGCCTTTTTAAAAAATTGGCATCATGTGAGCTATCTTCCAGTCATCTGGTACATAAGCTGATTTAAGTGATAGGTTACATACCACAGTTAGTAGTTCTGTAGTTTCATATTTGAGTTCCTTCATAACTCTTGGGTGAATCTCATCTGGTCTTGGAGACTTATTACTGTTTAATTTGTCAGTTTGTTCCAAAAACCTACTCTAATGCCGCCTCAATCTGGGACAGTGCCTTAGATTTTTCACCTAAAAAGAATGGCTCAGGTTGGGAAATCTTCCTCACATCATATGCAGTGAAAATAGATAAAGAAATCATTTAGTTTCTCTGCAATAGCCTTAGCTTGAGTGCTCCTTTACCATCTCGGTCAGCAAGTGGCCCCATCGGTTGTTTAATAGGCTTCCTGCTTTTGTGTTCTTAAAATTTTTTTGCTGTTACTTTTTTGAGTCTTTGACTAGTTGTTCTTCAAATTCTTTTTTGGCCTTCCTAATTATATTTTTTCAGTTGACTTGCCAGAGTTTATGCTCCTTTCTATTTTCCTCAGTAGGTTTTAACTTCTACTGTTTAAGGACGCCTTTTTGCCTCTAACTTCTTTTATTTTGTTTAGCCAGAGTGGTACCTTTTTGCTCTTATTATGTTTTTTAATTTAGGGAATATATTTAAATTGAGCCACTAATACGACGTTTTTAAAAAGTTTATGAAGCTTGCAGGGATTTCCCTTTTTCACTGTACCTTTTAATTTCTGTTTAACTAAATTCCTCATTTTGTGTAGCTCCCCTTTCTGAAATTAAATGCTACTGTGGTGGGCTGCTTTAGTGTCCCCCTCCCACTCCAAGGAATGTTAAATTTTATTATGTTATGGTCATTATTACCAAGCGGTTCAACTATATTCACCTCTTGTACGAGATCCTGCGCTCCCTTTAGGACTAAATCACGAATTTCCTCTCCTTCCTGAACTAGTTGCTCCAAGAAGCAGTTAGATAAGGTGTCAGGTAACTTTATTGCTGCATCCTGTCCTGAGGTGATATGTACCCAGTCAACATGGAGATAGTTAAAATCCCCCATTATTATTGATTTTTTAATTTTTGTAGCCTCTCTATTCTCCCTGAGCATTTCACAGTCCCTATCACCATTCTGGTCAGGTGGTTGGTAGTATATCCCTACTGCTATATTTTATTCAAGCGTGGAATTACTATCCATAGTGATACTATAGTACAGTTTGGATCATTTCAGATTTTTACTTCATTTGACTCTGTGCTTTCTTTCACATATAATGCCACTCCTCCATCAGTAGGAGCTGTTCTGTCTTTCCAATATATTTTGTATCCCAGTATTACTGTATTCAATTGATTATCCTAATTCCACCAAGTTTCTGTGATGCCTGTTATATCAGTATCCTCATTAAATACGAGGTACTTAAGTTCACCCATCTTAGTATTTAGACTTCTAACATCTGTATATAAACAGTTAAAATTTTTTTCACTTTTTAGCTGTCTGCCATTATGTAGTGTAACTGGACATGGTAACAAACTCTACATAATAGTAAAATTATAAAACAAAGCTATATGTTGTATATGTACCAGAGCAGGATTAGAATTAAAATCCTTGAAGATTTCAATATCTGCACAGAGGATAAAATGCACAATATCCAGTAACAATAGAAAAGTCATGTCTAATGTTCTTCTCACTGCACTGAAAAAGGTGGGTTCTTCTTTCTTTTTCTTTCTTTCTTTCGCCTTCATCTATCACTATTCCTTAATTTCTGCTTTGGGATCTATTAATTCTGAAAACATTGAGAGAAGTCAAAATACCTTGACACTGTGCCAGGTTGCATATTGTGCTAGCTATATAAAAGGAATCTTTAAAATACAAAAATAGAATGATGAGCTAAAGAGTTCCTTTATGAATTCACTATGGCAATTTCAATCTGCATTTGGATCAAATTGAGACCCATTTCAGCAAGAGGAAATTAGCTGTCTAAGAAGCTGGCAAAGGTTACAAAAGTTCAGCTAATACTAGCTGGAACTGTAGCATTCTGAATTTACTAGGGTTATTCCTGACGTATGCCTTTAATGGGTTGTGTTTGTTCTTTCTTGCAATCTGAGTTACATAAATTGCTATGCAAGCACAAAATAATGTTTTCAAATAGACTCATTGGCTCGTTTATCTATAGCACTATAATCTTCTAGAAGATTGGAAAAAACCTTGATTAAGATGTGAATGGAAGCTCCTTTG
The DNA here is from genome assembly GCA_007922155.1 of Mesoclemmys tuberculata. NCBI lineage: Eukaryota > Metazoa > Chordata > Testudines > Chelidae > Mesoclemmys > Mesoclemmys tuberculata. Next base: position 8,800,118 of record ML675614.1, on the reverse strand, counting down.
AGAATGCAAGGTGTCATCCGCTCAGTACTAGCTTTGCTGACTCATACAAAATCTACATTTGGAAACATTAATTTTTTTAGCGAGGCCAGCGGCAAGAACACAGCAGGGTGGTGGGCCTGAGGGGGAGGACCGGGGGTGCTGTCGTAGAGCAAGACGGGCTGGGGGCAAGCACCCAGGGGGGGGGGGAGGCGGCAACCCCCCTCCCTGCGCACAACTTAGGGCTGCTGCACTCTCCCTGCCCCACCACAGTTACCTGTGGGGGACTCTTTCCTTCTTCCGCTGTGTCTCCCCCTGGCAGATTTCCAAGTCGCTCGTCCACTCTCCCTGGCAATGAGGCCCAGGCGGGGAGTCAAGGGGGTGGGACAGAGCCCTTTTCATGCTGGCTAATGGTGGCCGCTTAGGGTTGCCTGGCTGCCTGGGACAGGGGCCGAGCGAGCTGGCAACATGCCGTGGGAGAAAGGGAACTCCGGTTTGCTTGGTCCCTGCCCCGACAGCCAGGTCTGGGCAGGGGGATGACCTGCCACCTCCACCTCCCAAGCTGGGCTCTCCCAGGCAACCACCGTGCTGCACAAAGCAGTGACTTGGAGTGGCCAGTGGTATACATTGTGGCTGGTCCTGCCTCTTCCGCTCCCTGAGTGGGCCCGGCTGCCGTAGACGGGCTGGGCATGCCGGGAGTCAGGCGCAGCGGAAAAAGGCCAAGAAGAAATGGGTGAGGGGAAGAGGCTGAGCAGGGGCGGAGTCTTGGGTCAGAATGCGGGCGGAGTCACAGTCCAGGCTCTGGGGCCCCTTTCTGAGTGTGGGTCCAGGGCCATGGCACCATTGTAAACCTGGCCCTAAGTATGCATCATAATAACAACCTCCTCCCCACTCCCTTCTTTCTTCCCCGCAGGGAGTGTCCGTTTCTCCTTGTCTTTGGAAGGTATGAAGCACACACAAATGCCCCATGAGCCTGTTCGTTCTCCCATTGACATCCATAGGAGTTCTGCCATTGACTTCATAGGGTGGAGTCCACTTAAGTCAATGGAAAAGCTCCCATTGGCTGAAAAGGTGCTAGGTTATCAGACTATTCAAGTTTGTAAAATACAGATATTTTGGACTTATAGGTTAGCCCAGCTGTATTTGTTTAGAAACAACAATTTTATATTTTTGCAAACCTTTTAAAAAAACAAAAGTTAAAAAGGGATTATAATATTCCCCTGGTTTTGTGTGCAAGGGTGCTGTAAAGTACAATTTTTATCTTGGCATTGTTTGCTGCCTTCCTGTAAAAGTGCTTTGACACCTTGTATATCCAAGCAGTTAAAAGCAAACTATGAACTATTAGTGATGTCCTTTGCAACAATGTTATGAGGGGAACTTGTTTCTTAGATTTTGTTTTCTAAAAAATGCTCCTCCTAATAGAGAAAGAGCTTAGTCCTAGCTGAAGCAGTGAGTTAGTTCAGGTGATCTAATTTTGTATGAACAGACTTTCTAAGAATAAAGCCTGTTTAAATAACCTGAATCAAGGTTGATGGTAGTGGATGTTAAACTTCAGTAAATCCTTGGGTACATTTAGGATGTAAACTAGCATTGAGTCTATGAAAGCTGCAGTCATGTGTATTTTTAGTATATTTCCCTAGGCTTGTTTTTGCCTTGTTGTTTTTCTTCTGCTTGGATTGAGTCATCTTTCATGGTGATTAGAGGGAGGGACCGTCCAGCTCCACCTAAGAATTTTATGTTTCAGAAGCCTATTGGACTCTTAGTGATACCAGAAAGTAGTCTGAATAGATGACATCCGTGACCATTTTGAAGCTGCTGCCTTAGAGATACTCACTCATTATTGTGAGTAAGGTTTTGTAGGATCAGGGCTTGATTTTTCATTGATTTATTGTATATTCTTGTCTATCCTAAATGCAAAACTGTGATATGAAAATGAAAGGAGAGTTTCTGATGTAAATAGAGGGGGAAAAAAGAAAATAGAGTTGAGGTTATCAGGTTGCTAGTGTCTTGCCTGATTGCTGCAGTATGAAAGATATTATGAGCCACTAGTAATCAAATTTATATATTAATGATTTCCTAGTTCCTTTTCAGAAACTGTAAGTCACGAGTATTTAATTATTTGGAGACAATCTGTTAGTTTAGGCCTAAAATGTAGGATTTAAATAGAAGAGGTTTTGTACAATGTAATAGCTTTTCATTCATTTAAACCATTTAAGATTTAACCAATTTTAGACTCTTTCTGTGAGGGTATATAAATTAAGGATTTTATATGAAGACAAAAGAAACTTCAGTAGCCTGTGTATGAATAATAACTTTATACTAAAATCAAGTTGGTGGTTCATGGTGGTGGTTGCTCACTTTCTCTTGGCCATAGAAAGTAAGGTGGAAAATATTTTAAGCAATGTGCCTCCTCTCCTCCCCCCGACCCACACATATCCCCCCATAAAAGGGGTGGAAGGAGAGAGGGAGCATGCAATGATTGATGGCGAATGTCTAAAATGAAAAAATAGTGGAGCCAAAGAATTATTAGGTTTGTTTCCATTCCATAAGAGCTCATTTTGTCAGAGCTGATTAGACCTCAGAGCTTGTTTCAGTCAGATGTGCTTTTATTCTGAAAACTGGTGCTTAATTTAAGGGGTGACACAATCACCTGAATTATGTGATACTGGGACTGTTAAAGTCAAATTAATATACTTCCTATGGTATTTTAAAATTTAAAATGAAAGTTCCTGATTTTTTTTATAACAGACTGATGTCTGCGATGACTTTTTTTTTTTTGCCCTTCCACTGACTTAATGAATTTATTAATTGTATTTCTCATGCTACAACTGTAGTGTTACCATGCTTAGAAGTAATGAAAATAGATGACATAGTGACTCTGGAGATGGTAGCATGGGAATCCTATCAGCCCAGCTATTACCACTAGCTGAGCATGGGAGACAGGACTTGACTTGCATAAGTCCTTTTCCCTTATGGTTTGTGTACTCTATTTATACGTAAATACCGTATGTGATGTGAAGTAGCTGTTTAAGCTTCCCCATGCACTCTTCCCTTGCACCTCCTAATGTGCCTCTAACTGGGGTCACCTCAAGAGGTCACCTTTATAAGTGAACTTCAATCTCTGTACACATTTTGTGCTTGCCCTCTGAGGGAGCAAATCCACTGGTGCTAGATTTGTGATCAGGAGTCTTGACATCTTTCTACTAGTAATTAGTCTGAGGTCCACTGGTATTCGTAGAACAAATGCATGAGATGATGACATCAAATTATGACAGCTGTTGGTCATTGCTTACCTTGGCTGGATTTGAACTGGTGACCTAGAGATGAGATTCCCATCCAGATACCAGTCTCCTGATCCAGAATTTATTCCAATATACTCTTCTGTAATTGTTGCAGTTTTGATGTACAAATCCTAGCAAGTTGGGAGGCATGGCATTTTTCAAAGTTCTTTGATGTCTCCAGAGTTTTCTTTGTACGCTAACACAAGATGAGTTCTCTGGGCATCTCCGTTTCAGCCATAACTACACTGGAGATTTAAAGGCTGTAAGTTGTCGGTCATATAGTAAGGGCTGATGTCTAGTCCATGTCAACCTGCATATCTGTAAAATGCTGTCATTTGTGCAAAGTGATACAACAGTAAATTCCTAGGGATTAATGTAAAATAACTGGTCTCATGCTGACATTTATAAGCAGCAAATAGAAAACAGACAAATCTTGAATATCAGCATTTCAATTTTAACTTATTCTGCACAACACCAGTTGTGAAGAGTCAAGTTTTTTCCAGAATAGTACTGTTTATCACTGCAAAACACATCAATAAAAGAAAATTAGTTCTTGGATGGCTTCTTCTAACTGTTCTTCCATTCACAGCTAGAAAAATTGCAGGATCTGGGAATAATCCTTCTGCATTTCATTGATAAAATGTTCAGGATAACTGTCTTTGAAAGAAATTGTAGCTTTTTATGGTTTTTTTTGTTTGCATCAATTAATGTGACAAGGAGTGTGCTAAAGTGTGTGAAGTCCAAATATATGCAAAAAAAATGGTAATAGCAGGAGGCTAGCATGAACAAAGTTGTGAAGGCTTTTTAATTGGCTTCTATTTTTTGTCACCTTACTGAGTACAAAAGATACGTTCCACAATATTTGAGAAGACTTCTTTTGTTGTTTTTATATTATGGGAATACATTGCTGACATATTGTCTGTGGAAACTTGAACCACTGTATTTTGTTCTTCTGGGAGGAATGACTTGAGAGTCAGAAGGTTGTCCCTCAGTTCTAATGCATTTATGTGCAAGTGTGACTGTTGACAATTGCAGAGGCCTTGAATGAATAGTGCCAAGAACACTATTCCAGGTTTAGCTGTGAATTGAATGCCCTGACAGTGCCTGGTTTACCTGTTTGTTGGCCATGAATTCCATCAGAGTGGAGCATTAGTTTCAGGCTAGGCTCCAGTCAGACTAATGGTGTGTGTTGATGAGAGTAATGGTCAAAGAACTATCAGAAGAGGAGGAAGGGCTTTAGCCTGGCATCAGTGCTATCCAGACAAATGCTTCACTCCCTGTATACGAAAGAATACCTATTATTTTGGGGATACTGGCTGTAGATATTGAGTATCCCTCATTTGTCCTCCCTATATAGTATAGGCAAGTCTACTGTTCAAGCCATTGTGCTAACGGTATATACAGCAATAGAATGCAGAGTGTTTACTGTTCAGGGTTTGAGCGTAGTTAGGGTATGTCTACACTGCAATTAAAAAACCCTGGCTGGCTCAGGCTTGCAGGACTCGGACTAAAGGTGTAGGACCATGTGAGGTGGGAGGGTCCCAGAGCTCATGCTGGAGCCCATGTCTACACTGCAGTTAAACAGCCCTTTAGCCCAAGCCCTGCAAGTCAGAGTCAGCTGGTATGGGCCAGCCACTGAGTTGAGTTGCAGTGTAGGCATACCATCTAGGGCAGGGGTCGGCAACCTTTACTATCAAAAGAGCCGCGGCTGAAGAGCCGCATGCGGCTCCGGAGCCGCGGGTTGCCGACCTCTGATCTAGGGCTTCTGCAGCTATAGTGGACAGATTGATGGAACTCGTGTGTCTTTTATGCTCATCACAAAAAGCATTAATATATCAATCTTAAATCTTGTGAAGTGGGGTGTTGACAGAGGTTAATTCCTGGATCTTTATGTCGACTGGTCAGGTACAATGCACTCGAGACTTACTGCGTTTTGTGAGAGGTGACACTCATTTCATCTAGTTATAGAAATCAGGTCTCTAGTCCTGCAGAATCTTGGTAAATCTACTTATCTTTTGTTCCCTTGGCGAATGCTGCCTGTCTTGGATTAACCAACACAGAAGAGTGTTGAGGCAGCTGTTGTAAAAACAAGATTTGAATGGTCCTAAGATAACTGCTGTAGAGCAGTGATAACACTACCTACAGCCCTGGTATTATGGATTTGTACTATGCCTCTCCTTTGCTTGCCAGGATTCAGGAACTAAAAAAACCTCTGCTTCATCGGCCTGAAACTCCTGGAATGCCAGGCTATCAGTAGTGTTGTGCATGTTAAGAAACCTAAATCAAGGGGAACTCTTTGCAGTGCTTTTCCGCTGCAGCCGCAGAAGAGGAAAACAGTGCTAAAAGTAGTTGTGTGCGTGACAAACCGAACAGTGTATTAGCACCATTAGTCACCAGCTTCCTGCTTAAGTGAAATGCTTGATTATTTTATCATACTCGGCTGTAAAGGGTAGGAGATGCTTTTAAGAGCATGTTTATCAATTCTTTTTATGTACTTCTGTTTTTGACTTCCTCAAAGATGTAAGAGGTGATTTTCTCAGTATAAATGGTGCCACAACTTGTAACAGATGTATTAATAAAAATAGCTCTTACATACATACTTTGAGTGGAGTTCACTGAAGGAATAGACTATAGGTTCATGTAAAGAGGAACTCTAATGTGAGATTAATCTGTGGCAAGTGTGTTACAGGAATGGAGAGGGTGCAGAAGATGATGGGAAGAAGAGCAGTACATAGGATATGAAGGGGAGATGCTAGCCTGGAAAGTATTTGGAGCTGATGGAAAACAGGGATAGGTTCCTGTGGCAACGAATGCCACAATTTGACTGTGTGTTGTGTGAGATAGTGCTTCCTCTTGTTTGTTGTAAACCTGCTGCTTATTAATTTCATTGGGTGACCCCTGGTACTTGTGTTATGTGAAGGGGATAACATTTTCCTATTCGCTTTCTCCATACTATTCATGATTTTATACACCTCTATCATATCCCCCCATATTCATCTCTCTTCCAAGCTGAATAGTCCCAGTCTTTTTAGTCTCTCCTCATATTAAAGTTATTCCATTCCCTTAATCATTTCTGTTGCCCTATGTACCTTTTCCATTTCTAATAGATATTTTTAGAGATGGGGAGATCAGGATTGCAGGTGATATTCAAGCTGTGGGCGTATCATGGATTTATATAGTGGCATTATTATATTTACTATCTTATTATCTATCCCTTTCCTAGTGGTTCCTTACATAGTTAGCTTTTTGACCATAGTTGCACATTGAGTGGATGTTTTCAGAAAACTATTCATAATGACTCCACAATCCTTCTGAATGGTAACAGCTAATGTAGACCTCATCATTTTGTACGTATAGTTGAGATTGTGTTCCAATGTGTATTACTTTGCATTTATCAACACTGAATTTCATCTTCCATTTTGTTGCCCAGTCACCCAGTTTTGTGAGATCCCTTTGTAACTCTTTGCAGTCTTCTTTGGACTTAACTATCTTGAGTAATTTTGTATCCTCTGCAAATTTTACTGCCTTACTGTTTACCCCTTTTTCCAGATTCTTTATGAATATGTTGAACAGCAGTGGTCCCAGTACAGATCCCTAGGGGAGACTACTATTTACCTTTTTCCATTCTGAAAACTGACCATTTATCCCTATTCTTTGTTTCCTGTCTTTTAACCAGTTCCTGATCCATTAGAGTGCCTTCCCTTTTATCCCATGGCTGCTTACTTTGCTTAAAAGCCTTTGATGAGGGACCTTGTCAAACACTTTCTGAAGGTATCCACTGGTTCCCTCTTGTCCACAGTTTATTGATCCCCTCAGTGAATTCTACGAGATTGGTGAGGCATGCTTTCCCTTTACAAAAGCTGTATTGGCTCTTCTCCAACAAATAGTGTTCAGCTGTGTAGCTGATCATTCTGTTTTTCACTATCGTTTCAACCAATTTGCCTGATATGGAAGTTAGGCTTATTGGCCTGTGATTGCCAGGTTCACCTCTGGAGCCTTTTTAAAAAATTGGCATCATGTGAGCTATCTTCCAATCATCTGGTACAAAAGCTAATTTAAGTAATAGGTTACATACCACAGTTTACATCTGTTCTGTAGTTTCATATTTGAGTTCCTTCATAACTCTTGGGTGAATCTCATCTGGTCCTGGTGAATTATTACTGTTTAATTTGTCAGTTTGTTCCAAAACCGCCTTTATTGACACCTCGGTCTGGGACAGTTCTTCAGATTTATCATCTAAAAAGAATTACTCTGGTGTGAGAATCTCCCTCACATCCTATGCACTGAAAATCAATGCAAAGAATTCATTTTTGCTGCTATGCAATGGCCTTGTCTTCCTTAAGTGCTGTTTTAACATCTTTGTCTAGTGGCCCCACTGATTTTTTGGCAGGCTTCCTATGTCTGCTGTATTTAACTTTTTTTTTTTTTTTTTTTTTTGCTGTTACTTTTTGAGTCTTTGGCTAGTTGCTCTTCAAATTTTTTTTTGGCCTGCCTAATTATATTTTAACATTTGACTTGCCAGAGTTTATGCTTCTTTCTATTTTCTTCAGTAGGATTTGACTTCCAATTTTTAAAGGATGCCTTTTTGCCTCTAACCTTCTCTTTTACTCTATTTATCCATGGTGACATTGTTTTGGCCTTTTTACTTTTCTTTTTAATTTGGGGTATACATTTAATTTGAGCCTCTATTTTGGTGTTTTGAAATAGTTTCCATGCTGCTTGCAGGCATTTCGCTTTTACGACTGTTCCTTTTAATTTCTATTTAACTAGCTTCCTCATTGTTGTGAAGTTCCCTTTTCTGCAGCTAAATGCTACTGTGATGGGCTCCTTTGGTATTTCTCCCACACAAGGATGTTTAAAATTAATTAAATTATGGTCGTTATTACTGAGTCGTTCAGCAGTATTCACTTCTTGGACCAGATTCTGTGCTTCACTTAGGACTAAATCAAGAATTGTCTCTCCCTTTTTGTGTTCCAGGACTAGCTGCTCCAAGAAGCATTCATTAATGATGTCTAGAAACTTTATTTCTGCAGCCTGTCCTGAGGTGACATGTATTCCATCAATATGAGAGTAGTTGATATCACTCATTATTGTTGAGTTTTCTTGTTTTATAGCCTCAGTAATCTCCCTGAGCATTTCAGTCGTCATGACTGTCCTGGTCAGGTGATAGTATAGTCTGTCTGCTATACTCTTATTATTCAAGCATGAAATTTCTATCCATAGAGGCTCTGTGGTAAAGTTTGAGTCATTTAAGGTTTTAAATATATATTTGACTCTGCTTTCTTTCACCTATGGTGCCACTCCCCCACTAGCATGACCTATTCTGTCATTCCTATATATTTTGTATCCTGGTATTACTGTGTCCCATTAATTGTCATCATTCCACCAAGTTAAATCTGTGATGCCTATTATAGGAATATCCTCATTTAATAACAGGCACTCAAGTTCACCCATCTGAGTATTTAGACTTCTAGTTTTTGCATATAAGCACTTATAACATTTTTCCCTTTTTAGTTGTCTGCCTTCACGTGATGTAATTGAATGCAACTCTTTCATTTGTGTGTTTCTCTTCAGTTTCTACCTGTGCTTTATCAACTTCTGTCCTTTCCTCTTTACTCAGATATAGACAATCCACATTAATAGATCCTCCCCATGGCATGTCTCTGTCTGAACCATGTACTCCTCTGCCCTGTCGACTTTTCTCCAGCCCTTAATTTAAAAACTCCTCTACAACTTTTTTAATTTTAGATGCCAGCAATCTGGTTCTGTTTTGGTTTAGGTGGAGCCTATCCTTCCGGTGTAGGCCCTTCCTTTCCCAAAAGGTTTCCCAGGTCCTAATAAACCTAAAACCCTCCTCCCCACAACATCATCTCATCACACCTTGAGACCCTACAGTTCTGCCTGTCTAACTGGCCCTACTGGAAGTAGTTCAGAGTGCGCAACTGTGGAAATCCTGGACTTTAATCTCTTATCTAGCAACTTAAATTTGGCCACCAGGACCTGTCTCCTACCTTATTCTCCAGGTACCATGACCACTGGCTCCTCCCCAGCACTGCACATAAGTCTGTGTAGATGTTTCAAAGGATCCGTAACCTTGGTACCTGGCAGGTAATTCACCGTGCAGTTCTCCCGATCGTCACAAACCTGGGTATTGCCAATGATCCAATCCCCCCCTTTCTGTTATCTGACTCTGATTATAACTGTGATTTGCACCTATGGAGAGGTAACCTCAGTTCCAGATTATACAATGTCATCATCTGGAAGGAGGATCCCAACTATGGGGTCAAGTTTCTCACTCCAGTTTGATGATCTCATACCACGAGACTTTCGTCGTCCTCAGCAGCCCAAAGGCTCTCAGACTGGGGGTGGGCCTGCTCTACTTTGTTCCAGAAGTCTCTTTTATGTATCTCTGTCTCCTTAGCTCCTCCAGGTCAGCCACTCTGGTCTCAAGAGCCCGCATTTGGTCTCTGAGGGCCATGAGCTCCTTGCACCGAATGCACACATACAACAGCTGCCCACAAGGCAGGTAATCATACATGCTGCATTCAGTATAATATATTGGATACCCCCTTCTGCTGCTGTACTTCTGCCTGCGTTCTCTGTACTTCTGCATCTTTTTTTGGTTTTTGTTTCTTTGTGTTACATCACGTGTTATGTTCAATTATATCACAGATACGCAGCAACTTCCTTATGTGATTCATTCACTGTTGCCAGGACCTAATGTAAAAGAAATATATCCTATAGTTGCTTCTGGGCTTTGATGTTCTCAGGTTTGAATACACAACTGTTCAGTGCATGGATAAAGCTTTAGAAAGCCCATTGTTAAGTGCAGTCTCTGAGAAAGTCAAGATAGAGATTTCTTTTCCTGAAACCATTAATAACTTTTAAAACAAGGTGAAATATTTTTGCCTAGATCACTTGAAAGGAGGAGGACCAGGGAACCAGAATAGACCATTATATTAAATATACTTTTCAAAATATTTGAGACTCTGTCAGTTTGTACCCTGAAAGACTAAGAAATTACAGACTAAACGAGGGTAATAGGCCACAGGTATTCCTTCCTCCTCCTTGGAGAGAAACTTTTGCATATGGTCTGAGGCTGCCGTGTCAAATTTGGATTTGAACTTCAAAAATAAATCATAGCGGATACCCTGGTGCTGTAAAAAGGCATGTCAATTTTGATAGGACAAAAGGGAAGGACATTCTATCTCAGCCTTGTCATTAAGCTGGATGAGTGAGTGTATAATAGGGAGTCACTGCAGTGGAAGATGCAGGGATCTCACCATTGGGCTCCTGCCTGTGAGCCCTCTCACCGTGCTCCCCCCTCCCCCCATGCACCATCTGAGCCAACTGCAAGACTTGGAGCTAGTCCGCCTCCGAACTGTGCCCAGGAAACAGCTGTATGCGCTTGTGCTCTGCACCCCTCATTTCCTTACCTTGTGTCCCACCCCAACAGCAAATGGTGAGATCTTTTACCACGCAAGGAGGGAGAGGACCAGTCCATATTCCATTCTGGTCCTACAGTCTGCTGGGAATGTTAGTTGGTGGCTCCCTCATGGAGCCATAAGCATGGGCATGTACCTGGCATGGTTCATGACCTCCCTGACACTTGCCCTCTCTGCAGTGAGAGGGAGGCCCTGATGCACACTTACATTGAGTGTGCCAGGTTACAGCCCCTCTTCCAGCGCCTCCAAAACCTTCTCCTTAAGTTCTGGCTGCACTTTTCCTCATAATTCCTGATTTACGCACACCCTATCCATGGTCCCATGAAGTCGTGTGACCTCCTCATCAACTTCCTCCTGGTGCTGGCCAAGGTGGCCATCCACTGTACCAGGAGGAAGTTACATGTTGTTGGTGGGGTGCTCTGCAAATACAGGGCCTATTTCCAGTCCTCCTTCAAGTCATGACTCTGAGCAGAGTAGCTCTGGGCCATGTCTACTGGCTCCCTGAACATCTTCAAGGAGCAGTGGGTGCTGTCCATGGTTCCCTGCTTGGTGTCCCCCTCTGAATCCCTGCTTTTGGACCTGTGACCCTCATTTCCATCCCTGTTTTTTTCCATTTTTTTGTCCCCCGTAATCTTTTGATGCCTGGGTTCAGTGGCTCCTCTCCATAGGCTGTGCGGGAGGGGGCTTTTAGATGTAGGTGGGCTTGTGCCCCGCCATCCCCAGGGCCTCAGAAGGTGTAGTAGAAGATGAAAGCTAAGATAAAACTTACCTGTGTTAAATATATGTCCTGCTCCCAACTGCCACTGTTGATAGGTTCACTGTTTGGATTAGCTTCTGTCCACCCCTGGACCATTTGTCCACTTGTAAAAATACAAAAAATAGTATAGCTTTAATAAAGTTTAACTCACTCCTTTTAAGCTAATTTTGTTGCCATATTTGGTCCCATCTAGAGTATGTTTCTCTGTGGTTATGTGCTTGGATGTGGGGCTGTGAAGAGTATTCTAAGAATTTGTCCTCACTGATGGCCTTTTCCACCCTTACAATCACCTTAATATCAGCTGGAAGCTGGCTATACTGAGAGTGAATGCAGAGACAGTAGGGTTGCAGTTGTTAAGATTCATTTGGAGGGTCTTATTGTGTCTAAACAGTGCTTAACCCAACTGGGTATCAAATCTGGCTTTGGCTTTTGGGTGCTACTGCAGTAGAAATAACAAAAACAATTTATAATTTTATTTTTAGTAGGGGAGTTACCACAGGAGGTCATGTGTGCTTTGTGTATGGGGTGTCCAGAACTGCCGGTTCCTGTGCTCTCTGTAAATCCAACTTGTTCCCCATGTGCTCATAGCAAAATACAATAATTTGATAATACAATAAAATAAGTAACTTGGGTTTTCTGATATGCCCCCTTCACTGTTGGCTTTCTCTCCCTGCTGTTTTTCTGCCTCTGGCTCTCTCCTCAATGGCATGATAGAGAAGAGCTGTCCAAAATAGGGCAGGTGACTTGAGTGTCCCCACAATGCAATTTATTCTGGGCTAATTTCATCAATCCCTCACAACCTCTGTCTTTCTGCTGCACTGTGGTCAGAGCACTATTTGGCAAGTTTCTGTGCACCTGTTGTCTGTGAACCTTAAGAGACCAGCTTTCCTTGAATTGCCTTGTCTCCAGGTCTTTTGGAAACTGGCACTGGAGTAAATTGCTCCAACTAATATACTGGGGCAGGTATTCAAAGTCAGATGTAGGTAGCAAACAAAAGAGTGCATGCATTTCACATAACAGAAGCTGATAAGCAGGCATTCACTATTCTGACCTGCAAATAAGTGCCAGCCATTATGTTGGTGGAGGATTTCCCCTGTCCCTGGTGAGGTGGCCGATTGGATGGTTGAGGCTGGTGGCACAAAGTATAGGGTGCAAAATATCAGCCCAATGCATTTTAGGGTGGAGGTAAGATGCCTTCCTTAATCAATACATCTTCCATTCTTGTGGTTTCCTATCCACTGTGGAGAGAAACTGTTGCATAGTACACGCGTTCAGCTGAGCTGGACTAGAGCTACAGCTCAGCATTCTTCCTAGGCTTTGTGACCAGTGATACAATCTGTACCTTTAAAATGCAACTGTTGTGTGGGCACCCAGGACTGTACAGTCCTTGCAAGATTGACAGTCACTGTCAGTGGACCCTGATCCAGTGTCTTTTTTGCCGGTTGCAAACTAGGCCCTAAAGACTCAGGCATGTTCTAATTTCTTGAACTCCTCTGTTAGGACTTCATTTCCCTCCTCTATGAGGAAGTGGGATTGTTTTTTTGCATTCTCCCATGGAAATCCTGCTCTCACTAACTCTAATAGTCACCGGTGAGGTGACTGGGAAGGAAAAACGTAGGGACCTCTGGCTTTTTTGGAGCAATGATTTTAATACCATCCTTACCAGAAACTCTGTGGTCCATTGCAAGCACCTGGGGGGTACAGGAAACTTAATAATGTTACTTACATTGCTTAAGTTACCTACATTACATATATCAGGCGGGGTGTATATTATATACATTACCTGGATCTTGCCTCAGAAGAATAACATTTTGTACTCTAGGAATTGCAATAAATCTGCAAATTCTGAATATGCAAACAGTTAAATATCCTGTAAAATATTTGTTTGGCTTAGATAAATTGAGATGCTGTTTCTAGAATTTAGAAACATAGTGTTTACACTGCTGACTGATCAGAAGTGTTGGAGATTAATATATTTTTATTCATACAGCACCAGTGCCCTTGTTATCTGTGCATAATAAAATATGACTAAAACATAGCTCATCTTTTTTGAAAGCCCATTAAATGCCAGTGGAAACTGCAGCGTCCTGTCACTTTGTCATTTTCTTATATTGTATCAGGGGTCCTTTGTGGTCTGCCGTGCAAATTCAAGCTGTTTTTGTGAACTCATTGGACCTGACAACTATGTTTATTAAAGACGAAATGTTTTGTGCAATGGTGCATGCACTGGCAAGTAACAGAATGAAAGACTTAAGGTTGGTGGACCAGATAAATAACAGGACAGCTAAGGTGTTGCTGGCTTATATCCTTCTCATCAACTAGTGGCAATCTTTACGGAAGGTCTTGCAGAGGAAATGTAAATTGTAGGGACTAAGCTGTGGACGTATCTGCAACATACATGACGGGTGCATAGGCCAGGTATAACAAGACAAGGTGGCAGAGACTTCACGGTAGCACTGGCAGTTGACTTCTTCGTTCCCACTTCTGCTGATTTGCTGTGTGAACTTGAGAATTGGAGTTGTGCCCTAATTTTCAGAGATGTGGTGCACCCACTATCTTCAGTGACTGCAGTGGGAGCTGTGGATGCTTAGCATGTCTACAGATCAGGTCTTTTACCTCTTTAAAGTGTTATCCTCCATTTTATGAATAGATATTAATCACAAGCTTTTTGCGATGCTTAACGAATATTGAAAGCACTTTGAGACCCTTAAATAAAAAGTTGCTTTATATGTGCAAAGTATTTTACTCTTAAATTAGCTGGCATTTGCTAAATTTCAGTAGTTGTATAACTGCTTGCAGTTTTCAGTTTCAGATTCTGAGGTATACAGAATAACTTCTTTGATGAAGTTCTGGGATTCGAACAGTTTATTAAACTGCTTTGTATTGTGATTGCATTCCCAAATTCTTATCTGATTATATGTGTGCAAATATTTTATGGGCAACCACGTTTTGGAAAGTATGGCCACCAAATTTTGAAGCAAGTAATGGAAATAATAACAATAATACTTTACAGAACCGAGATCTTCCCTATTCTGTAATATATGTATTGTTTAAAAAAAATTCAGATATAGGTAGAACAAATGTTATGGATAATGTTTCAGTCTTTAGGCTCGATGTCAGTGTGCCAGCATGCAGCCTGAGTGACTTGGTATTAGAGTATTACATATTAAATATGAATACCCTAATATAGCATTGGTACAGAAAAGGACTTGCGGGTTAAAGTGGACAAGAAGCTGGATATGAGTCAACATTGTGCCCTTGTTGCCAAGAAGGCAACCGGCATATTGGGCTGTATTAGTAAGAGCATTGCCAGCAGATCACAGGAAGTGATTATTCCCCTCTATTTGTCAATGGTGAGGTCTCATCTGGAGTATTGGGCCCCCCACTTCAGAAAAGATGTGAACAAATTGGAGAGAGTCCAGTGGAGGACAACAGAAATGATTAAGGGGCTGGGGCACATAATTTACGAGGAGAGGCTGAGGGAACTAGGCTTGTTTAGTCTGCAGAAGAGTGAGGGGGGGGGGATTTGATAGCAGCTTTCAACTGTGAAAGGTGTGGCAGAAGACAGAACAAGGAGCAAAGATCTCAAGTTGCAGTGGGGGAGGTCTAGATTGGATATTAGGAAAAACATTTTCACTGAGAGGGAGTGAAACACTGACATGGGTTACATGAAGGAATCTCCATCCTTAGAGGTTTTGAAGACCTGGCTGGCCAAAGCCCTGCCTGGGATGATTTAGTTGGGGTTGGTCCTGCTTTGAGCAGAGGGTTGGACTAGATGATCTTCTGCCATCCTGTCCATCCCTAATATTCTATGATTCTATTATTAATAAATATAGCAATAAATGCAAATGAGGACACTCAAAACTAAGGTTCTTACAGCAATTATGTAGGCTAGGAGTTGCCTTATTTTTGTTATAGGACTATTGCTGCCAGTCTTTAATATAGGTTCAGTGTGGCTTTTAACAATTATTTTAGCAACCACAATTTTTAATTTCCTGAGTTTTTGTGCATTTAAAATGTCAAGTTTAACATTGCATTAAATGTTTCATTTAATTTTCTTTTGAAGAGTGATGTGCCCAGTGGCGCATTGAATGAATGTTTGATTGTCATATAGACTCAAACCAAATTATTATACATAATGATTTAAAACTAGGCATCGAAACTTGAAACTTTGACCTCAGTGATTTCCCCTTTCTGATTCAAAGAGCGTATTGCAGATAAGGTTTGAAAATATTTTGTTTGTAACAAGACTGTAAATGTGTGTTTTTTCAGTGACTAAAACAATTCTGTATTCTTCAATCAGTGGTAGTTTTAAAAAAATATAAATAAATACACTTCTACCATATCTGTTTGTGATTGCACTAGGATATATGTTTTTGGTCCTGTTGACAGCCTACAGATGTCAGTGTGACATTGACCTGTGCTAAAGGAGCAAATGCTGTCTGAGCGGTGAGCTACAATTCTAGTGCAAAGTATTTCAATGGGTATTTCTTTTTTTCCTGGGTGGCTCTCACATTTTTTGCACTGATCTGAAAAATTCTTTACTGCATTGGTAAAATATTTGAATATTTTCTATTTTAGCATCTACATTTTTTTTAAACATAATCTGTTATTTTGAGATTACGTATAATTTAATAGACTCACAGGAAATCAGTTATCTGGCTCATATCTTCAAATGTTTTTTGTAGCTTTACTTTTATAATTGGTAGGCAAGAAAAACTTCCTTATTTGGGCATCTTATTTTAAGGCCAGATTGTGACATTTTGATTTTAAAAAATCCCCACTAAACTTTTGATCTTGTAAATATTGGAAATCTCGTGATTATCTTCTCAGGTAACACATCTGTAGTGCAGCTGGGTTTATAAAACTCCCATCAGTTTGTCTAGTTATTAGATTTTAGGGACATAGGCTGGATTCAACTTCTTTATAAAACTATTACCCATCCCACTGTTATGTAACTTGATAAAACCTAAATTCTTTCAAGAGATCAGTCTATGCTTTCCCCTAAGCCTCATATCTTCTGTTTTTTTTATTTAAAACCATTGTTATTTTTAAGAGGAAGATGTGTAGGCAGCAGGAAATAGGAGACAGGAGAAAGAAAATAGTTTTTTGTCCTTCTCCCTTCCATCCTTAACTTCCATTCTGCACATACCTTCTTAATACTCCTTTCCTCTATGCCTCATTTATTTTTTCTTTCCTGTAGTTCTTAAACTTTACATTTTCAACTCTCAGCAAACAGGGCATTTAGAATTTTAAAAGGGTAGCACATAATTAATTCTCTTCCTGTTCTGAATGTAGAATGCTTTAGGCATAGTCTTGAATCCCAGTCTTGCTCGCCTGGATGTAGGCCTATGGATTTTCTTTCTTTCAATACTCTTGCTATATTTATCAGAGCTGTCACATCAGCTTTCTGTAGTGGCTTTCTTATCTCTCACCTCTTGCCTTCTCATTAAATAGTTTTTCTTCATGCCTTTTTTATTTTCTGACTGCTCTCTGATTTCTGAATGTACCTCAAATGATTTATTCTTTTCTTCATAGAGCACAGGGCTATTTTATGGAATTTTTTATTTTAATATTGTCTGCTTGATTTGTCAGAAGCTCTTTCTCTTAAGGAATCTGAAATATAATGTGCAAAAATGTTTTGCTTCTCTGTTAGGAAATGCATTCCTACAATATTATCTGTAAAGGTTTGTTCCCTTTCAGGATATGCTATATATTTATATTTTTAAAATGGTCTCATACGTATGCCATTGATCATAAGTCCACTATATTAGCTTTCAAGCTAAGACTTCCATTTCTAATCATCACAAGCAATACTAAGTTTATTTCTAATCACAATTTCCCTTTTAATTTCTAAAATGACCTGAAATTCTCACAGTTGGGATATTAGTGGCATTGAAACATCTATAAGACAAATTTCTAAGCACTCAAACTAGGCAAAATTAATAGCTTTTCTATGAAACTGCCTCAGTCACCCATTCGTTGTGTTCCAGTCCCATAGTTATACCAGATCAGAACAAATCAGATTTAAGGATAGAAAAGACAGCATCTTTCTAGAAATATTGTGTATGCCTTATTAGCTCAGTAAGGGAGTCTAGTTTCTTGATAATCTAAAAAGAAAAGGCTTAAGAAATATACCTAACACCTGCTAACCTAAGGGCTAAGACTACTTAGAAAGATAAAAAGTAACTGTTCTTCATTTGTGCTATCCACAAATCTGTTACAATCCTGCTTATATTATAGCTTGGGGGCAGAACCAGACCTGTCAGTCACTGCCAGTAAGGGGGATGCCCTGCCCCCTGGATTGCACCTGGGTTTTATCTGCCTCCACAGTTGCTGTAAGTCCAACCAGACCTCTGAGCTGAGGAAAATGTCAACCTTTTATTTCAAATTTCTAACTAGCATTTTAAACTTGGCATTTGTCCCCTAAGCTCCTCATCGTCTTTGGAAACATTTTCAGTGGATGGTGCCCTTTCAGGCTTCATGAAGAGAGCCAGGCTAAGGAAAACCTGTGGCAAAAGGGAAGGGGTGAAGCCAGGAACAAAGACCTTACTGAATGCCTCATTGGGAGACTTGGCTGGTTTGTGAGCAGGATGCAATTTGCTCCTCAGGACCTATTCTGAGGGGGTGTCACCTTGGCCTGCCTCCCTTGGGGCAGGAAAGGAGCCAGGCAGGATTGGAAAAAGCAGTTCCAGTAACAAACTGCTTCTCCATCTCCATAAGGGGAGCGGAGCCAGAAGGGCAGTGTGCCAAATGAAAGTCTTAGTCCGTACAGCCCATATCAGCAGCTACACTCTTGACTGTAGAGCTCAGCATCTTTCTCTCACTCCAGTTCTATGTCAGTCATGGATGGAGGGCACCAGCCACAGCACACACGTTGTTAATGCCAGAGAGTGCATCAACAGAGCATTTGAGCACAGCTCCTTCTCCCTGCTGTGTCCTCTATAACCGCCCCCTCCTCACCCTCCAGGAGATGCCTACTCATATCCCTGGCTGAGACTTGAAGGGGATCACAGACCCATCTGGCCCATGTGATTTCCCCTGGAGCAGAAAGGGGGTAGAGCTTCTGGGGAGCCCTTCGTTGAGACCCAAAAGGGACCCATGTGAAGGAGAGGAAACAATAAACCCATCTTCCTAAAAGACATTGGGAGCACTAGTCACTTCTAAATATTTTTAAAACAGAGTCCAATTCTGTGCTCCTCTCCCAACCCCCACTCCCACCCCAAAACAGGATCATGGTAACTGTGAAAGTGGAAGTAAATAAAGTAACACTTTCCCTTTCTGACCTAAAGAAAACAGCATGGTGGTTTTTCATCAGCACTTTGTTCTACCACTGTCCTTCTCAGATTGGAGTCTGGGGGGATCAATGCAAAAAGCTCAGGCCACAGATGTTGTGATTCAGTTTGGGTGTGTGCACGCTCTCACACCACAGGGAGTCTTCCTCCTTTAGAGGAGGAAGGCCAGCTGTTCATGGACAGGATTAAATACATATATATTTAAAAACAAACATAACTTTCAGACACAGAGTACTGTGAAACTCTCTTTAGGTCAACAGCTGCCCCAGGCAAGCTATTGCTGTATATTCCCCTCACTTTTCCTGGGAGGATATAATAGAGAGGATTTCCTGCCACATGTTAAAAAACAAAGTAATCCTGCTGCTGTTGCCAGCTGCCACTACAGGTTGCCATGTCCTAATGTCCAGGTTGTTGTTCCTACCTTCTGCAGGTTGCTGTGCTTCTACACTTTCTCCATCTCCTTCCTCTCTACCAGTTGATATGGAAATTTACTGTTTCCACTTCTGCTTAAGTTTCCCACTTTTTCATGTCAAACTCCTTTATGTAGTCTTTACAGGTTCTTGTTTGATTTTTTTCCTGTTTTACGAGCTTTATTTCGTCTGTGTGCATCTGTAAAGAATGTTGTAAAGCAAGTATGTCTTGACAGCATTGGTGCATTGCCTTGATAATATCAAGTAACAAATTAGAGTAAATGTAATTTAGAGGAGGTCCTGAGGTGTACGAAGATGATGTAGAATGTTGTCTTTAGGACATAAATTTTGAAGAGATACCTCTCTTCAGTAACTCTTGACAGCTTCTATGAAAATTAATCTATTTTGTGTGTAAATGGGTTGTTTTGTGTTGGATTGTGAAGAATTTAGAAAAGATGAACTTTTCAGACTTGTGAATTGTTTAAACAACTTAAAACAATCCCTATGCGTTTAGAGAAAATTGGTTGGGATTTCATGATTTTTTGCTAATCCAGTAGTTTTTAATAAGAAAAAATTAGAAAAAAACTGCTTACTTCTCTGTGATCAGTAGTTTTATATTTCTTTTGTATCAGATGTGCATTTTCTTGAAAGTGTGCATAGATTAATGTAATACATTTTTCTCTATTCTTAGTTATGCCCCATGGTGTCCAGCCTGCCAGCAGATTGAAGAAGCATGGGAAAATTTTGCAAAGGAAAGTGAACATCTAGATACCACTGTGGGAAAAGTGGACGTCACTCAAGAACCAGGTACAGCGTGAAATGAGCACTATATAAATATTTAAAAGGAACAATGCAATCTATGTAGCTCTTAACTACTGAGAAAATGCTTCATTTTACTGGGCACCTGGAAAATTGGCCAGCTCTGAAAAATGAGATTATTTAATGAAAATAAATGTTATTTCCTCCCATTTCTATGTGCTGTTCACAGTGGTGAATTTAACAGCATAGTGTTTCTATCTTCCAAATGAAGGATCTGCTCTAGTGCCCTCTGAACCTCCCATAAGAGTGTCTGTCTACAGTGTTGATCTACCTCTGCCATGGAGGCTGTCACTTGACATCTCTTGGTAGTAATGGTGGTGGGGAACAAGAAGACTGAAAACCATGTTTTTTTTTCTAGTTGGGAATACGATTTTGTAGTCTGCTTGAGCTAAATGGAAATTTTTATAAACCGTTTCTGTTAGCTGGCTGCTTTATTGCCTTATTGTATTATCTAACTATAGCAATGCTTTTAAGTACTTTAAAGGGGCCAGTTTAATTTCTGGTTCTTGTAAATGAAGCATGTATAGAAAAAAGATTTTACAAAACTTTTTCTATAAGTTATACTTGCAAAAGGCTATTTCATGCATTATTTGTTTTTTTTAAATGTCTGACTGACACACACACACACACACACACACACACACACACACACACACACACACTTTTGAAACAAAGAAAGCTTTGTTACATTTATAAGCCTGTGCAGATAGAATTGTAAACATATTGCATTTATCCTAGCTGTAAAAGGATGAAGTTTATTATAGTTAGGCTTGGAAGGATTAGGTTTTTATTGGTAAATGTCAGTAAACTTCAAACCTAGACATGCAAACATATAAAATATATTTCAAAAACTTTAAAGATGGGCAAAGTCAGAAAAATGCTGCTTGACAACTTATTAGCATTTGATTTAAGGATACCTTGTGATTTAATGGTTATACAGCTTCAACTTTTTGAATCTCAACATCTACTTTTAAATAATTCCTGTCTGCCCCCTCCCGACATTTCCCACAACTGTGAAAGTATATATCGATGACAATTAAAAATACTTTAAAATAAACACCAGTAGTAGCTGTTGAAATTAAAAAAAAAAAAAAAAATCTGCCAAGCATAATTATAGTACTGTTTTGTGATAAAAGTGGAAGTTCCAGTGACGTCTGAATCAGAACTCCAAAGGTGATGGTTTTGCTTTATCAGAACACAGAAATGCACACACACTTTATGGGTTTATTTCTCAAGTGCAGGTGATGCTCCAATTAAGTTAACCCCATACTGTTAATTTCAACAAGTTCAGACTTCATTTTCTGTTCCTGTGAAGCTGAACTCTGATCTCAAGGACAAAGAATACCAGGTGTTCTAGAGGCTCAGTGTGTGCTTGTGAGTTGTATTATTAGAAAATTGGAGGAACACCAAAATTCTCTGAAACGGAAAGGCTACCAGTGTGGGTCCTTGAGTTAGCAAATGCACAGATCATTACCAGATTAATAAATGGATGAGTTTGAAAACAATCCTTTTTTTCACAGGCTAAACCTTAATTAAATCAAACCTCTGCTTTCTCATATTAAAGAAACAATGACCTCCTTACTATGGCAATATCAACAGTCTCTTTCTAGTTAAGATTGCAACCAGTGTTCCATTGTAAACTTCATCTTTCAATCCCCCTTAAATTTTAAGGTCTTTTGTGTTTTTACTGTGCTAAAACAATGGGGCTTTGATCTTTATTTGGACCTACAGCCACTATTCACTTTCAAAAATAAGGCTGTGACAAGCAGAATTGTTTGGGAAAACTTCAAAAAATTAGTCTTTCCAATAAATAACTTACAGATTACTGGCAGCATTTGCAAAAGAGCCTAAGCGGATTTGGCTGTCTATGGGATGTGCGCTCCTATGGAACTTGTGTGCCTATGTTGCTCTAGGCCCCTTGGAACTCTACTTCTCAGAAATTTTTGAAGTGATTTAAGGCAGTGTTTCTCAACCTTTTAAGTAGCAAGTACCTCCTAACTTCTGAAAATTTTAATAAGTACCCCAACACTCAATTTTCCACTCTGAGAAATAATCTTTCCCCCTTTACCGCTGGACGACTGTATTTCTCGTAAAGCAGGAGAGTTCTGCAGTGCTGTGTGGCTGTGGCAGATCACAAAACCCCTGCTGTTTCTCCCCTCCTTCTTCCTCCCCTTCCTCCATATAGGAGCAAAGGTCAATGCCAGCCAAGCATTATGGCCTGATGGCGACCACGTGGTGTTCACCTCCCAAAGGTGGGAGCTTATGAGGTATGAGCAGGCACTAGCGGCCCACCAGAGTGGATAGCAGTGCTCCCCATGGCCATTACTAGGGGTGTGTGGCCCTGGGGCAAATCACACTGTGTGGGCCCTTCTTAATATTTTTATACTGGTAAAATCTGGGGCCGTCAGAGATGTCAATTTCACTGCTCAGCTAGAGCAGTGAAATTGACAAGTAAGCCTGTGGGTAGAGCCCGGTTCGAGGACTGGGCAAGCCGCTGGGCTCTCCACATGGCTTTCTGGGCACCGGGGCTTTGAGCTGGGGAGGGAAGCTGCCACCTGGGCAAGTTGCAGGCGGCTGCCATTTGGCTGCCAGCCTGGGAGGTGGGTGACTGCCACCCAGTCTGAGCTGGGGCAGAGGAGGCTTCTACACAGGCTGGTACCCGGGGATTTGGGCAGGCGGCAGGCAGCTGCTGCCCATCTTCAAGCCAGGGCGTGGAAAGCTGTCTCTCGGCTCAGAGCTGGGGCACAAGTGGCAGCCGCCCCAAGGCGCAGGAGGCTGCTGCTGGCTCCCACCTGGGAGCTGGGACCAGGCAGGATGCGGGCAGCTGCTGCCCAGCTTTCCAAAAACCCAGCGGCTGCCACCCAGCTTTCCAGGACTGGGGTGGCTGCTGTCTACTTCCCAGCTAGGCGGTGGGACCAGGCAGGAAACCAGCAGCTGCTGCCCGCCTCCCCTAGAAGCTGGCAGCTACCACCTGCTTCCCTTCACTGGGTTTTTTGCTGTGTACCCCCTGCCTGTGTCTCACGTACCCCCAGAGGTACACATACCACAGGTTGAGAAACTATGATTTAAAGTTTCTGTCTCTTTACATAGTAAATGGATTTTTCCCTCCTAATCTATATATTAATGCCTTACATTTTTTCTGCATCTATTTTCCAAAAGTTTAATTTAAAAAAAAAAAGTCCACTACTTCAAATGTTTTTCCCATTATTGTTTTCTCTAAGACAAATCTTTTTTCATTTTCACACTGACTAGTCTTTCCCCTCCTTCCTTCCCCCCAAAGCAGGTTCCAGAGAGCCTTCTTGGTTAACTTTCGTCTGAGATTTTGCTTTCTGGTGTTTATTGTATTTCTTGTTTATGGTGTTGTTGTAACTGTATTGACAAGTTTGTATGTCCTCTTTTGATTTGGACATGCAAATACCAGAGGGCTTTTTCTTGGTTTTATAGCTTGCTTTTGGCCTGTGGTCTAAAGTGCCTTCCATAACTGGATTCTGGTCTACTTCTATCTGTAGTTCAGTGTCTCTTTGTGTTGTAATATTTCTGTCCCTGTTGGTTTCAGATCAGCTTGCTGTCTGCTCCCACTAGTTGACTCCCTGCAACTAACTCATTTATTGCTTAGATACAGTCAGTTGCATCAGGCTGGCAGGAAGCTATCTTATTTCAGGTTGGCTTAATGGCCAGTAGTGGCTTGGTTAGTTTGGTTTTTGTTTCTTAAATGCATCTTGGCTGATAAATACCACTTTTGCAGAGTTCTGTTTAAAATTCATTCTGAGGCTAATGGTAGCTTCTTTGTGACAGAAGACTACTCTCAACTGAGATCTAAAATTACTAATAACCTCAGTCTGTTTGTCTGACTTGATTCTTCATTATAGCTATTCAAAGCCTTTCTTTCAGCTCCTCTGCATCTTCTCTCTGTTCTCTATTGTAATGCTTTCTTTGCCCTTTTTTGGTCCAATGCTGTTCTTTTCCCAGGTACATAGTGCTGTTACAGCATAAACAAAATTCACATTGCCTTGTAGGCTAAGTAAGGTACCCAAGAGTGGTAACTGTGTGTTTTTGGAATGTTGAATAAATGATTGACAACTGTCCAGTCTCACCTTTCACCATGTCAGGATTGTCTCTATACTCACATTCCTTATCTCCTGCATATGCAGTAGTGGTGCTTGGGTTCCCACAGGAGTTACACACTGTGATAACTTGAAGGATTGTTTTTGAACTTTTAATGACTATCCACATGTTTCATTCAGATTAAAAACCTTAACTCTAGTGCATGAATTTAATAAAGTTTTAGTCCATCAGTCCATATGTGAAAATTTATAAAGTTAGAATTTTATTGTTATATCTTGAATTGCTATAAAACATGGTTTTCAGCTGTGCATGTATGTAAAGGAAATATACAGCCAGATATGCCTATGGGTGTGTCTCTGTTTTTTAATCTTAACATTTTTTATGGACACCAACCAGTGAAAGAAGTCCTAAACTAGATCCACTGCCCTGGACAGAAATTGTAATTTGTGCGTGGTATTGTTCAATCTAACTGAATGACAGAAGAATTTCTCTTTAAGGTGGCTTCTACACCTCCAATCTCTCTGCTTTTGTGGAGGAGAGCAAATGCTTCCTCCTCTTCTGAGTGAGATGCATTTCCATGGGGAAACAAGATTCTGTCTATTCTCCCCTTCCTCCCAGGAAGTTTGCATTGTGGAATGGGGGGGCAGCTATTGTGAGTGGTTCCCCTAGCACCAGAGGGTCCCTCAAGTGCAGACTCTCCCCTCAGAAATGTTTAGCAGATCCTCCCCAGTTCCTGTAGGCAGGAGCTTAGGAGTCTTCTCCTGCTTTGCTGCACAACAGACTGGGGGTATGCCAGAGGGTTCAGCAAAGTGGCTAGTAGTTGCATAGTAGCCTTCCCTTCACCCTGTCCAAAGCAAGGATAACAGGCCTGCCTCTGATATACACAAGACCTCCACTTTGTTGGCAGTTTATTTGAGATCATGTTGGGGATAGCAGCAGAGTAGTTCTAAAGCTAACGTTGCCAGTCTTTTTCCCTACCAAAATATGCATCAGTGGCCCAAAACCTGTAAGCATGTTCAAGTGGGAAGAAGCAAAGTTCATTCAGGAGAGTGGCACCCAGAGAGTCATCATTCAGGTTTGCCTTTCTTCCCAGGGAAGACCTTTGAACTAGCACCAGCTTTTAACTCTGCATGCACCCTCTTCATGTGCTGTTTTGGGGATTAGTAACTCAGATCTGCTCTCTGCGAAGTTTCTCAGAGCTGTCGGCTCTCACAGTTTCACACCACTTGTTCTCCACATTGGATTGGTAGATCACTAACTAGCTTTAATCCATTCAACAGAGGGGAATGCTGCTACACATAAGCAACATTCCAGGGTCCTCTTAAAGCCTCAGGTGACCTCATGAATCTGTGTGCCATTGGACTCAAAGCAGTTTGTTAAGAAAGCAAGCCTGTAGTTAGCAACCCTTTCTTCCTATGATCTCTGCCTTAGCATACAAAAGCAAGATGAGTTGCAGGGGGGTGAACATAGCTTGATGTTGCAATGGTGTGTGTTCTCTGATCTCAGAGAGGGTGTCTTCACAAGCCCCCTTCTCTCTTGCTGAACTCCAATTACCTCTGCCCAGCGCAGACTCAGCTCAGTCCTGAAACGATAATCTGATTTAATTATAATGGGAGAATATTATAATTTATTTCTCCTTACAGCTCCTCTGTGCATTCCTAAGGTAACCTCATTTTTCCTACCCATTTTTGGCACCTGATGATCATTCAAATATTAATTTTGATCTCAAGGACAGATACTCTCTGGGTCTTGGGAAAATCAGTAAATTTATGATACTTGAATATTCCTGAGCTCTAGGCTGTATGTGATTGTTTTCCCCCAAAGGTACTTTGCAGCAGTTGTTTGGGGTTTCACTAATGTTAAAGTCCTGTGAGAACAGTGATGAATTAGGAAATTATCTGAGTTTTCTTCTAGTAGACAAGTTTACCATTCCAGCGTGCCCCTTGTCTGAATTTAATAGACCATAAGCTTTCATGTTTTTTGTGCTCTAGAAAGATTTTTTGCAAAGGGCCTGGTAAGGTTACTTTTAGTTCAGTCAGCTTTTGTTTGTAAGTCTAAGTATTTTTCAACCATATACTGGGGCCTTCTAGAGCCGACTCCCTACTGATAGTGACACAGCCCCAGAGCAAGCTGACCACCATGGTGACCAGGGAAGCTCTGGTTCCAATGGCTCTGCCAATGGACTCTCCTCATACCCCAGGGAGATCTGAGATCTACATGTCTTTGGAGGACAGCTTTGCTCTTCCTTGTCTGCATTTATCCCTCTTTTTGGGACTATATTTATTCCAGGATGTTGTTACACCAGAGGAAGAGACTATCCCAACAGGGCAGTCATTCTCCCATCCCATCTGCCAGCCATGAGACACAACGACTGGTACAGTTGGTTCTGCCAGAGATAAAGGATCTGGCTTCCTTTTCTTTTCATGAGTCTGAGGCCCCACAGGACTCCCTGTTGCATCAGGTGGAGGTGGTCTGACACTGGACCCCAGGATATTGGGGTTCCAGCCTCTATCCAGATACAATGGATCAAGAGACAGGTGGTACCCTGTGCCTCTGACAGTTCATCTGTCCTACTGGCAATATTGGGAACCCTGGAAGCCCAACCCCAGACAGCCAGGATTGGATTGGAGCAAGAGTCCTATTTGCCATGTCTTGGACAGTCGCAACCAGCCCTGTCGTAATAATCAGAAGGGGAAGCCCAGATGGTCCTGCCGGTTCCAGGAGCAATCTTGTCATCTTCACTGGATGAAGCTGTTACTCCATCTTCTCAGTCTCTGCCCAGATGGCTTTAAACAGTATTAAGAGCTATGGACAGGGTGGCTATGGAGTTACAGATTCAGCTTGAAGTAGTCCAGGAGCCTCAGCGTAGATTATTAGACATTCTTCAGCCTTCTGGTCCCAGTTGAGTGGCCCTTACTATCAGTGAGGTCATCATCGACCCAGAAAAGACAGTTTGACACAGTCCTGTTTCATAAGTCTTTGTGTCTTGTGCTCAGTTGTTCTTTATAAGTGCATATAGCAGCGATCCATCTTCTGGTGGATAACTGTACAATGTTCATTCATCCTGTCGCACCTGAATTTCTGAAGGGGTTATCAGATCCTTTCACCATTGGTGAAGTTTGCATCTCAGTGGGATCTCAGTTTTTCACTTAACCCCTTTTTTAGCCTCTAGCTGCATGCTCTGTAGTCCATCTGTCTATGGAGGTGGCCTTTCTAATAGCTATAACATCATCCAGATGATTCAGAGAGTTGGAAGTTTCCAGCTTGGGCCCACTGTGTCATGTTCTGTGAAGAAAAGATTTTGTGACCCACCCCAGATCCATATCTAAAGTAGTTTCCAAGTTTCATATGAACCAGGTCATCCACTTACTAGTATTTTTTTCCAGACACCACATGCCTCAGTTGAGGAGAGATGGCTGCATTCTCTGGACATCCAAAGGGCTTCGGGCTTTTATCTGCAGAGAACAAAGGACTTTAGAAAGACATCTAAACTATTTCTTTGCATAGCTGAGTGATCAAGCTATATCAGCCAAGAGGCTTTCAAAATGGATCTTTATTGCTCTTTGTTACCAACTAACTTGTGTTCCCCCTCTGGAGGGGATGAGGGCTCATTCCACTAGAGGACAAGCTACTTCAGCTGCATCTCTGAGAGACGTACCCTTCCTAGAGATATGTAAGAGGTACTTGGAGCTCTTTGCATACCTTCACAAGACATTATCTCTAGTCCAGTCATCATCTGGATGCAACTGTGGGGACAGCTATCAATTCTACATCCTCACTCCCACCTCTTCTGGCTACAGTTTGTTTATCTCCCACATGTGGAATGCACAGAGATCATCACTCAATGAAATGGAGGTTACTTACCTGTAACTAGAGGTTCTTTAAGATGTGTAGTCCCTATCTGTATTTTACTACCTGCCCTCCATCCTCTGTGCTGCATTTTGTTTGGACTGCAGTAAGAAGGGGAAACTGGAAATGTCTGTCTATGCCATCTTTTATGCCTTTGGTTTGGAGCACGGGGAGAGCTACTTATAGGTGTGGGCCAGGAGACACTGCTTGCAAAAATTCCAGACTGAAGCACATGGTGTGCATGGGGTACACATTGGCTACAGATAGGGACTATACATCTCTAAGAACCTCCTGTTACAGGTAAGTAACCTCCATTTATTTAACTTCTAGTAATGGATAGCGTGGGGTGTTGTCATCACCGTGGCTCTCCCTCCTCCAAACCTCCCCATCTACTTTTTTTGGAGTGTTCCTTAACTGGGATTCTGAATTAGCAAGTGAACTGAGGGACAGTTTCAGCCACTATGCCATTTATGCCCTTGGGTGGGAGTGGGAAGGGAACAAGAACATGCATGCCACAGGCGTAGCTCAGATACTGCTATTTAAAGATTCTGATCTCCCAAGAGGCATGTGCACACCTAGAGTAGGATCCACACAGATAAAGAATCATTTACCATTAGGTAACTGGTTTTTTACATTTTTTGCAATTACACTAGACCATATTTTATATTAAATAGTGTTGTTATGGATTTACTGCTGTGTTCTCTAGAACAGAGCTAAATGTATTTTATTAAAGATGTGGTAACCACATTGAATGTTCACATTTTGTTCTGAAAAGACACATGTTTATAGGTATCTTTAGAAAAGCAAAATAGAAATTTATTTTTCAGAAGTTGAGCTGAACAAATGTGTTTTGTATTTCTTCTCTCTACCAGGTTTGAGTGGCCGTTTCTTTGTCACAACGCTGCCTACTATTTACCAGTAAGTCTGTATCATAAGGGAATCAAAGCTGTCACTTGCCATACAGATGCAAGCATCATGCAGAGCCTGAGAACAGATGCAAATTAAAATGAATCCTCACATACTGTTCTTGATAGCCACCACCTGTTGAGCATAGTTCTGGTATATTATATGTTACATAACATAATTCTCCTCATCTCCCCCAAATAGCCTTGATCTGCATTTGTAACTCAGATTAGACTAAGAAATAACTGATGTAAAATATATTAAAGACAATTTTAATTACATTTTAGTAGCTAAAACTATAGTTAAATTTGCAAGATGATCTGTTCTCACTTGCTCGTAATTTTCTTAGAAATTTTCATTTTGAGTTAAGGTTTATTGTGACAGTATCATCTCAAAGTGAGAATTTTCTTGGAAAGTTTATGTAATTGTGAAGTCTAAAGGCAGAAGCAGGAAAAATTTTCTATTTAAAAATTAATGCAAAAAATAAGAAGGTTAATGTAAGAATAAGGTTGCAAATTTAAACATGTCAGGAAACTGAAGTCTGGGTTTTCATCTCAACAATAATTTGTCCATACTGCATATTTGGAGTATTGGATTTTTTATTATTAGATTATTTTTAAATGTATGGACCTTAAAAATAAATACAGCTAATGTGTGCATATGCTCATACACTCAGTGTCCCTAATTCTGCTCATAACTCTAGTCTTAAAACTGCTATAATTGAAAGCAAAAGGGGTATATGAATGGACAAGGGGAACGCTCTAATTTTCTGAAATTTAATACAAGCTTTTGACTAAAACTGTTATCTGTGAAATACAGGTAAATTTCGCACCTGATTTTTTTGTTTCCAAGAAAAACAGTGTTTGTAAATGCTCTTGTTTATGCAGAACATAGTTAAAAATGTTCAGGAGATTAATTGTAAGGTGTTCACTCCCTCATCCTTCCACTCCATTATGTTGTAAGAATCCTTGAAATAAATGCACATAAATAGTATGCCCCGCAGTTAGGTCTGTAAAGTAACTTTAAATAAATTAAAAAGCTAAAGCTATTTCAGAAGAGCTGGAAAAAATCAGGTGCCTGAATTATACTGAATTTTAATGGGATTTGGGATCCCAACTATTTGAGGTTTCTCAGAAAATCACTCCCATAATGGTATACAGATGTGGGTATAATTCTTGTAAAAATGTGTTTAATCCTTCAGGATTGTTCAATTTGTAAAAGTTCATGAAGTGAAGCATTCATCATTTGTTTGGAACCATAATTCACCATAGAGAGTCTTTTTGTTGGAGTGCACTTTAAGCTTCATAAGTAGCACCAATACCTGTTATGATGGGCACTGTGGCTACAGAGGCAGTCTCTTATAAGGGGCATTATTGTAATTACTGTGTATCTGTGCTCCTTAGTGCGAAGGATGGAGTATTTCGCAGATACCGTGGCTCACGGACATCAGAGGACCTTCAAGGCTATATCCAAGAGAGAAAATGGGAAGCTGTAGAGCCCGTAGCTGGATGGAAATCCCCATCTTCTATAATGTAACTACAGTATAATTTTTATCTGAAAATAATTGTTATTGATGTTACTAATAAACGGTGCTAGATAGCATTAAAGACTGAAGACCTTGTCCACTGAACAAGTATAGCATAGGCATTGGCAGTCTAAGCTTCTGCAAGCTACCCTGCTGTGGTGCCTCTGCCCTGACCTTTTGGGATATGAGCGCTTTATTTTCCATGCGTATTCAGTCCCTAGCATCTCTAATATCGGTCCATTTAATGCACACAAAGTTCTTTGGTGATGAAAAACATAAGTGCTCAGCTTTATTATTAAGACGAATGTCTGTTTTTATCTCCACTGAGTACTGGAATGAAACAGCTTTGTTATGCAGGTCACTGTCAGTCATATGACGACTTATGGTCACAGAGACCATTTTGACTCACTAAAAAATTCCTATAGTTAAGTGACTAGCAAGTATATCAAAGTGCAGTTTTCTTTTCTTTGTTGCTGAATGGTGGGAGATAACACTTAGTGCTAGAATAAGGTATTTTCCTATAAGTTGCTATATTTATATGGGGTTTGCGTTAAGTGAAAATCACACTTTTACTGTTAGAGGTGATGATGAAACAAGGAATCAGAATTTGTGTGTTGGACTCCCTTTTTACGTTAGTGTAAGAGAGACCTTTAGTCATCATGAGTGAAATTCATATGCGGTAAATGGGGTCCTAGCATAATTGCTTTTGTATGGCTTAAGAGCTGGGAAGGCAATGGGAATTCTACAAGTGCGAGGACGCTCTCCTCCAAATAGGCTAGTGTGTGTTTGAGGATGAGTTGGTGAAGAACCACGGGATCCTTGACTATGCCCTGCCTGAGGGTTACAAAAAGGCAGTAGTGGCTGTTCTGGCCTATTGGATGAAGTAGTGGCTGTGGACAGTGACCCTGCAGGTTATCTTTTGCTTTTTGGTCTGTTTGACTTTCTTCTTCCAAAGTCTCTACTTAGTGCCCTATACAAAGCTTGGCTTAATGCAGGCATAGTGCAGGAGGGATGAATTTCACCATTTGTTCACTAATTTGCAATATAAATTTCTTTTTGAAGCTGTGAAAGGCTGAATGTGATGGATGTTGGAAATTTTACATCCGTCTCTGCCGTCACTTTTCATCCAATTTGTACAATATGTCATGCATCCAACTCTTAATCTTATCTAGAGTACGTCCCTTTCTTTCTTAGGATGCATGGAATGGCAGGCCTTTTTCATCTGTCTGCATGGATCAGGGTAAGTAACCCTATTCACTGTTACATTATCCTCCAGTTTAGCATTTAAGATCTGAAAAAACAATGTTTTAATGGATTTTTGACAGCCTCATACATAACTTACATTTTTCTTATTATAGCTGACTCTGCCCTTGATGTATTCCTATGTCCTTGTAACTGAAGACAGAAATCATGCCCAGCTAATGAATAGTTTGCCAAAAATTACATTTTAAGGTTATAGATAAGATTACGATCACTGCCAAAGGTACTCAGTGTTCAAAGTTATCCTAATGTTGGTTAGCAGTTCTAATAGAATGAACCAGCCTAAAATTAATTCTGTACTGGTCCTGGGAATTGTTATAGCCTGATTGCAGCCATATTGGGGACTATATCTTGCATTCACAATGGAACTAGGCTGCCAACAGATTCTGCAGATTATTCTCTTTATATTTTAAGTATTTGTCATTAGAGTTCAGTAATACCAAGTCACTGTCAGGTTGTAAATTGTATTATATAGATAAAAATTCATAAGTCTATGCATATGGAATAGGAATGCCTATACCTGTGACTTAAAATCACAAGTGTCCCGTATATTGTGTGCAACAGCTAAGGGTGTTGCAACTGGGATGTGGACGGTCTTACCAAGGGTTGGAGCAGGAGTCAGGCTGGTCAGATAGCAGGAGGTCAGAATCTGGGACAGGCCAGAGCACAAACTGAGATTCAGGTGCGAGGCAGGGTTGCGTTACCAGGAGATCAGCAGCAGGCAGTAAGAGCAGATATTGCAGGGGAAGCAGTCTCGAGCAGGGAAAACCAAGTTGCGTGGACAACTTCCTGTTCCTGTGTTAAGTTTATATAGAAGCTGTGAACCAGTTAGGACCTTCAACATTCTGTCATTTGGATTCTTGCACTGGAGTCCTCTGTTGTGTTTCAGTTTCTATTCGAGCAACTTTTAGCAGGTCCCTGGGTGGTAGGTTGGAATTTATTGGCTTCTGAGAACCCTGTGGATCTGGGTTCAAGACCTGCAGACCCTGACAAAGGTTAAACGGAATTTTTGCAACTTTTTTACCCAGGTTTTTTGTGTGAAATGTATTGAATTTCTTGAAAATAGTGTTACGCAAATGTTCAAAACTGTTTTCTTTAAGGAGACATACAATTACTTCATGAAAAGCCTCTTTGGTGAACATTTCAGTTGATTAATATTCAGGCAGTGAAATGATTTTTTTAGAGGAATTAAACTTTGGAAGAACCAGAGGCAAGTGGTGTTGAAACATTTTTATTTTTAACCTTTTTTATAAATGTAAAAAAGGTAAAAGCAAAGGGTCAGTGTGAGTGATGTTACTATACGCCGAAAGACTGTGGTATGGTAATTCATATGTTACAATGCAATAGGTAATGGGGGCAGAGTAAAAGCTATGCACCTTAGCTCAATATTGCTGCACATCAGAAGTTTTTCTCTGACTGAAAAGTTAACGTGTGCTCGCTTACCACCACAACTATCCGAATTAAATTTCTTTGTCTATGGCTATAAATAGTATGATTAGATGTCACCTTTTTCTAATAGGCTGGTGTAAAGCAGCTGCTCCAGTTGCATAAAGTATTGAGGCCACTGGATCTGTGTAAATATGGATTTATGGCTG
Organism: Mesoclemmys tuberculata; assembly: GCA_007922155.1. Taxonomy (NCBI): domain Eukaryota; kingdom Metazoa; phylum Chordata; order Testudines; family Chelidae; genus Mesoclemmys; species Mesoclemmys tuberculata. The sequence continues at coordinate 8,766,938 of ML675614.1, read as the reverse complement.
TGTCCTCCGTGGACTAGCTTGCAGACCTTTTCTGCAGAATATAGAGGGTGTGTTGCTTTTCTTTGGAGGGCCTTGTGTTGGTCCTCTGCAGCCAGAAAGAATTATTTTATGCATGAGCTCATTTTAGTGTCATATCTTTCTCTAACCATACAAAGCTGGGGGAGTATCACTTCCATATGACTATGAGAGAAGACCTAAGTTCAAATTTAGAATTTCTTGTCCTTTTTTCTGTTGTAATGTATTGCCTTTTTTATAACCATTTAAATTTGTCCAGTCTAATTACTAAGCCATTTTAAACATTCTGGCTGTCCCGTACTGCATTTTCTCCAATTCTGTAATGCTCTTTTTAAAATAAGGTGATTAGAAGTAAGCATAATATTCTAAATGTGGCCTCAGTAATTTCTATGTTGCTAAAATAATTTCCTTTTATTTGTCTCAAAAAGGCATTGAAACATTCCAGAATTGTACTATCTTTCTGAAGGGTATCACATGTTGTGTGCAAGACATTCTCTTGATCCTTCAGTTGCTATGTATTTCTAGTATTTAATTTGTTGTGGATATGGAGCCTTTTGCTTCTTTTTCCCTCTGTTCATTGCCTCACATTTGTTTATACTGAATACACAGCTACCTCCTAGTGCTCCTGGTCTATCAGTCATTCTGAGCAGGGCTGCTTTTTCTTTATTGGATTCCCACTCTTATTAATATTCCAGCAGTACATTCCATCAATCTATTTAATATAGCTTTCTTTTATTCTTATTTATACAAGTAAAAAACCTTGACAAAGAAAATAGAAATGAATTTGGAATTACAGTGGAGACACTTCTGTTGATTTTGGAAATTGTTTTCTAGGATAAGCCTATTTTAGACAGTTCCATCTTTCTAGTGTCATTTAAAAAAAGATTTCCACCTAGAATTTCTCATGCTTAGTGCCTAACCAGACGAATTTTTTTCCTTAGATTAGGTTACTTAAATCTGACTTCTTGCAGGTACAGATTTCACTTTTGTCGAAGTCATAACATTTATTTTTGGAATATCTCCTCTGAAAGGATTTAGTTTAGGAACTTTGAATGTCTAATCAGTTGTCCAGAGCAGTGCCTTTATGTACTTTTAGGAAATGGGTGGCTCATTTAACAGAAGGGGCTATATCAATGTCCTCCACAATGAGGGCTCCTCAGATTTGGATTTCATTCCCTCACTTACATCCCTGGCCATTGAAATAGCCTGAATTTGGTGGTGATCAAGGCGTGTGGTAAGGTCCATCTGTTTGGGCCTTTGAGGACAATTACGTATGGTTTAGATATATAGGGGTAGGATTAATTACTCATTGTGGAACTATTGAGCTGGATTTGAAGTTTTGAGGACTCCAGGTTTATTTGCAAATTGATGAAAACTTTTATAATGCTAAATAGTGGCAAGGAATCTAGAGTCTTGGATTGGGCACCCTTTTTATGTCCTTTGAATAAATGCAAATGAAGAAATGGGCTAGACATATTTTTTAAAATTAACATTTTATACTTCTTTGAATATAGTCTTGGAAAATATAAATTAAATGATACAAGACTGCACAGTTCATCCATGGTCCTTCCCACAGTCATCCCCATACATTGGCTATGTTCTTTACTCCCCTTCCTGATCAGCCACTGGTTCCCAGAGCCCCATCCTTAGTTTTTGCTTCTGTCCATTGGCATCTACATAAGTAACTCGTTCACCAGAAAGGACAGTGGGGTGGAATATTTGCACACTCACATGCTCTCCAAAGGCTCTTCCCTCGCGCAGCTAGTTGGAGAAATTCTGAGCCTCTACTTGTCCCCATGCCCCACCAATTTGGTAGGCCGATAAGGAGGTGGCAGATTCTTAATCCTGCATGTGGATAGGAAGGCAGGTGATGACAGATGGGAATATTGCTTAAAGAACAGCCTTTCAGACATGGGATGGCAGCATGTAGTACACAAAATACACGCACCTCCAGCAGTGAGTAGACACACACATCTCTTGCCTCCGTGTGAGTCTCATGCAGATGGTATTGTGAACAAATGAGGGTTTTAAAAACATTTTTGGAAGATAACAAAATCCTTGATTTCCCTAACTCCCATGGTACTTGCTTTCTATTAATCAGGCAAAAATAGATTGATCAGAATGCTCTATCAAGCATGCAGTTGGAGTGATGTATAGAGCTGCTCATAGTCAGGAGAGCCCAGGCAGTGGGCTTCCGTTTCCTGTGATGAAGTGGCCACATATCGAAGGGCAGCTTGTGACCCCAAAGGGTAAAGGGAGGCAGAAAAGTGGGCACTGCAGTAAATTAAAAGAGCAAACGGAAGGGATGGGAGGCCAACCAACTGAATTCCAGGAAGGTAGGCTGAGCTGTTCTTCAGTTGTGCCTTTTGCAGGGATAGTGAACGGCATAGCTTATTTCTCCTTCTCGTTCCTTTCTGAGCTGGTGCAAATCTTTTCTATGCCATTTTACAGGAGGGCACTTTGAAGACTCACTGGTAAAATGACTTGTATGCCGTTCTTGTGCATTAGTGCAGTATGCAAGGGGAACTGGACACTTGGAGGGATAACAAGAAAATCCAGAGTTATAATACCGAATTATTTTTTTTAAAGAGGTTTTAGAAAAAACCTAAAACCTTTTATTTCCTGCCTTAAAGCCAGTCTCAGCTATTAGGGATTAGGAAGAGTCTTTCTCTTGTGGGCAGCAAATCATCCTACATCTGCCTACTGTAATGGTTTATTGTAATTTCCTCTGAAGTATCTGCTGCTGAGCAGTGTTTGACAGGGTAATGACATGGGTCTGAAGCAGTGTGGCAATTCCTGTGCTGATTAGAAATTGTGGTGGAAACCCCCTTCATTGTAAATTTCATTGTGATGCCAATTGCTGCATGATTATGGGCAGATCACATCATGACATTTTATTTTTTTACTAGGGCCCCAATATTGCTAGCACTAATAGATCTGCAGGATAGTGCTAAGCACAGGGATCAGACCATTTGAATAATCTGAAGCCTTTTGTTTAATATTGCCCTCTTTTGCTACCCGGTTTCTGAGCAAAAATTGGTGTCACCACACTGTATGCTACAAGACCCAGGGAAGAGAGTGAAAAAGATTCAAGTCAATAATGTGAGGATCACTATACATAATTAAGGCTAAGATTTAGTCGGTATTTTTAGTAAAAGTCTTGGACAGGTCACAGATAACAAATAAAAATTCACAGCCTGTGACCTGTCCATGACTTTTACTATAAATACCCCTGATTAAATCTTAGTTGCTCCCTGGGTGCTGCTGTCTTGCCCCTGCTCTGGTAGCAGGGGCTAACTGCCCTTGGCTTCTCACTGTTTTGATGGCCTCTGGGGTTGCTGCTCCAGCCACTACACAGGATGTTCCCAGGACCGCTGCTGCTCTGGCAGCCCTCAGGGCCACTCCTGGGATGGCTGCTTGGGCAGCTCGTGGTGGCTCAGGTGACCCATGGGCCAGCTGCTCAGGCAGCCTTGAGATCAGCTGCACGGGCCAGTGTAGCTGTGGAAGTCTCAGCCTTATACATAATTATTTCCTTACGTGACTTTTTCTTTTCGTTACTATAAAGGATTGCGGCTTAGAAGTGCATGCACAACTTGAGTACATGTTTTTGAGCATATGCTCTCTTACAAGTGTCTCTCTCCTTCTCAGTATGATGACTGGAGTGTGGAAATTACATTGTAAATTAGTGATGGAGCCAATATGAAATTTCAATTTGGGAAGATTTGATATCACTAGTCATTGTGAATATTACAGGAAGGAAAAATGGCAGTTTCCTTCCTTAAACAGCTTTTACATGTAGAATTATTAAATAAGGAAAATAAATGGTTTGATTTTATTACTATCATATGTCTTATAAGAATTACATTATCAGTAAGCTTAAGCATAGTGTGGAAGAGCATGAGGAGAATGGGAGAAGATTTGTTTGATATAAATAGTGGCTGTTGAATGAAAGGTCTCAACTGGGAAATAACTTGAGAAAGGCAGTTTACAGAACCAGTGGCTTCAGGATAAGTAATTAGCCTTCTTTTCTTACAGCCCAGAATACTAAGTATATGTAACACAAGCATATTAAATCTGTTTCTTTTTCCATTTGCAGCAAATTCACAGCTACTTCACAGGCACTCTTGGAATTCATGTCTGGGGTTCTTATGCAATCTTCATTTTAGCCACCCTGTTGATTGGCCTAATGCTGGGTTTGGTAAGAAAGCAATATTACATTTTAATTTTCCTCTTTATAGCCAAATGTGAACTCATAGTTTTTTAAAGCAATCTAGAGATTTTGCTTTTTGTTTTTAATTTGTTTTTAATAAATGGCTATAAGGAGACTCTTTTTTAATATTTTAAATTAAATGTGTGTTTCATTGCATACATAGTATATATAATGATTCTAACCTGTCTTCCTAGGTCTGCAGGGAAAAAAACATGTCCTTTTAATGGCTGTATCTGGTGTCACAGTAAGGTCTTGATATTAAATAGCATCAAGGCACTTCTGTGAATATTCCTTACCTCTGTGGTGTTGGTAGCAGCTGTTTTGTGGGATATTTTGCAAACTGACCTTACCCCCGACATCCAGACTTTCTGAATTGGAGGAATAAGAGGCAGTCTACCACCAGCCCCTGAACTAGCTCCCGTTCCCTAGCTGGTTGCATGCGTGAACAAGATGCTACTGTCCTGTTACCTGGTATGATAGTGGAATTCTCTTTTAAAGATAAAATGTAGTTTTATAGTAGGTGGAGATCAGACACTCCTTCCTCTCTTCTATTCCTCTTACAGGCTTAAATGTTATCCATTCTAGAATAGAGTCTTCTTTTGGCTTCAGTCATTATCTTAGGCATGGATCAGGGCTTATAGGTTCAGTCATTTTAGGTTTTTCTTTGTTCTTTTTGCCTTCGTGGATGGAGTAAAAATATACTTTTAAATTGACTAAAATGAAGTAATAGTAAATCATTTCACAAGGTGGACCACTATATTGAAAGTTTCCATATTTATAGGTAAATATTTTGATCTTTGATATCCATCTGATTCAGTTTTTATGACAGCACAACTACTGTGGTAAAGATCCTGTACAATAGATGGAAAGGAGATGGGTGTAGCATTACAGTGTTTGCAGTGCCAGTATCCATCCACACTGTTGCTCAAAAAGCATAAACAGCAAAAAACAATTTTGTATTAATGATCAGCGATGGTGAAAGCACAAGTTCACTTTGATTCATTCTGTGATTCACTTTTATGTGATTCACTTTTATGATTCATTAAATGTCAAGGTCTGACTTTTGATCTTTTTTGGGGGGAAGGTACCTAGATTTAAAGAGGTTTTCTGTAATTTCATTGTGAATGAAGATATTTGTTCATAATTTCTCTGTTTTTATAATATTTTAGCCTATATCAGAATTTAATTTTCCTTTGTTTACTCAGTGTGTTCTGTCCTGGTTTAAGTCCCCTTAGTGAATCAAAATCAAGCATCTGTGACATTGCCATCTGTTGTCGCTGAGCAGAACTGAGACCCAGGAGTATTCTGAAATCCCCAGATAGTGACAGAACTACAGTTGCTGAAAAAGCTACTTACAGTAGAGACTCAGACAACTTTGGTGCCCTGCTGTATGCTGAGGACCAGATCCTGGGGCCTCTTGTCATAACTGGATCTACGTATTCACCTTAATTGTGAGCTCAATTGTAAAAAGTATCTGAAAGTTCGTAAGATGTCACAGTAACCTATAATAACAAATATTGGTGGGGAAAGGCACAAAAGGGAGACAAACTGAATTAGTCCAAATAAATAGGCCTTCTGAGATAACTCAAGGACTGTGTTAAGATCATGCCTGGAAACAAGAAAATGGGGGACCAGAAATTAATCAAAATCGGTGTGTTGGATATTAGGCCTAATTGGTGGACAAAAGAATGAGGGAATGGGCAGTTCCACCCATCACTCTCTTTTGAGGTATCTCCTGGGATCCAGGCCTTCGTCATCCTGATTCTAACAGATGTTCTGACTAGACCAGGCCAGAGGGAGGAACCCAGATAAGGCTGCCACTTCTACTGGCTCCAGCTGAATTCTCATCACCTTCTAGGAAGAAATAGGATTGGACATTAACAGCAACAGCTCCATGCCATCTCAACTAACTTCTTTTCTCTTCTATAAAAGGAAGTTACTTTATCGTCTTTGATATCATCTAAGAGGCTGTTAAACAAGTGGTTTTTCCTTCTAAAAACTCTCTCCAGGTCTCTGTATACCAAAACCCCGAACCTTGTTTAACACTGTTCAGCGTTAGACAGTCATTGGTTATGTTACAACTTTGGCTTATACATTCCATCTAAAGTAATACAACAAGCCTTTGCAATGCTGCAGCAGTGTAAAGGGGCCATATTAATCTGCCTTTACAGGACAGCTGAGGATTCATTTGTCATCCCCAAGATGGTGTAGCCAACATCATACATACTCACTTCACAGCCCCTGGCATGGGGAGTGTGGCTGGAGCTGGAGGCATGGATTTAGTGTTGCTGTACTCTGGTGATCCACTGGCATAATAAACTTTGTGGGTGAGCTGCCAAGCAGCATCGGAGCTCTTCTGACTCATGCCAGGGCAGAGCAGGACCCCTGTCTACCTAAGAGATGGTTTAAAGCCACCTTTTGGACCTTCCCTTAGATTCTGAGGACAGATTGCTGGGATTAGACAAAGGATCCTGAGAATTTGATTGTAAACAACAGGACAGTAATTGTATCAGAATGGTGTATGTAATGTGTGTGTTTCTTTATCCTTTAATTTATACAGCATATTGTGGGCACCAGTGTATAACCTGTGCACAGATGAATGTCCTATATTATAATTTTTATAACTTTGAGATATCTCTGCCAGTTCTTCTAAGTGGTAAATGTACCCTTCCTAAATGGATGTGAATCAAATGGGTGTTTTATTAGATCATAGTTAGCAAGAAATAGAATACATTTATTACTCAAAAATGGAAACTGTAAACTGAAAAATTGTAAAACTATCACCTGGTGGATTCATTTGTTTGCCATTGCTTCTAGAAAAACTGTATTTTATGACTACTTGGATGATCTGTTCCTTGAAATAATATGGTACCATTTTCTTGTTGTTCTTTTTCTACCATTTATGTATACATTTTGATTTTAGAACTTACATGATACGCTTTTACCATGAATCTTAAGAGAAAAAAAAGAGACCATTTAGATAGAGGAGGAGGGAGAAGAGGCTACCAAAAAACCACCCATTTTCCTTGGGAATCACCTCTTTTGCTTCAGATTCCCAGCAATAGAAGACAGCTGTCTGAGTCATGACCTTACTGTTCATGTTCCTTTCATGGAACATGGATTAAAGTTTCATGCTGAGATTCACTATTTTTCAGCTTGGAAATTTTGCTTGCCTCTCAGGATCTGTAGCCTTGTATGTTAAATTTACATCTGTTCTCCCTCCAGCAAATTTACTGAAATAATTACTGAGAAAACACTGCAATGATTTGATTATGGGAATCTCCATTAATGTCGCACTTGAAATTTTGTCTGAGGGGGGACTTGCCATCATTCTTGAAATGTAGCCACAATAATTACGTAAGTTCTCAGTGCCTTCTAGCAGTGCATCAATGTCATTGAAGAGCCTTCTCAGTGCATGTTTGACATCCAAAAATAGTAAAGAACAATTAGCAATTGTCATAAAAACAGAATGGCAAAGCAGTGAATTTGATGAAAATGTTGCAACCTTCACTTCTGCTAACTTGACCTTCAGTGTAGCACAAAATGAGTGATTGAAAGACATGACTGAAGTATTCATTATGGGATATACTTCTCCAGACAGATTTAAACTTGTAAATCCATTGCTAGATGCTGCAGGTGAAGAAATAAAGGGAAAATGAAAGGATTAAACTAATCAACATGGTATTATTGTAAGATGGCTGGTTGAATGTGAGAATTGATCCAATAATGGCTACAAGGAGACATGTGTTCCTACTTACTGCTATTTATTCTATGTCTGAAAAGAAACCTGCAGAATTTTGTGTCCAAATTGCGGAATGTCACCCAGGAATGCAGAGAAGTATAACGAGGTCTTTGCTCAAACAACAAAAAGAAAATGATAAAGTTGGTAACTTCTTTGATGCAAGCAACCTAAACTTTTAATGTATTCAGCCCACTACTCAAACCTCTTTGAGAAAAAAAGTAACATTTAAACACTGCCCTCTACAGTGCATTGTGGAAGTTGAGTCATTGGCCACCACTCATCAGCCTCGTTGGCTTATTGGAGGAGGAGGATAAATGCAACAGCTAATCAGAAATACTCGATAACAATCACAGGAAGCTGTCTGTATCTGTAGCCAATAAATATGCACAGACCATGAGGAGATCTTTGATCAAAATGTAACATGCATTTTATACCCAGCATCTTCACAGAGAGGCAGTGAATTTACTAAAGCAATTGAAGACCAGAAAATAGCTTTTTGTATCTTGAAAGCTTGTCTATTTCACCAACAGAAGTTGGTCCAATAAAAGATATTACTTCACCCACCTTGTCTCTGTAATATCCTGGGACCAACATGTCAACAACACTGCCAAAAGCAACTGAAAGAAGTTTGAGAGGGAGTTGACAGATTACAGGCTGATATGACTGTTGCCTTGTCAGTGGAAAGTTGACTTGATTCACCAAGAGCCTTCATCTTCTGAGATCACAAGTTTTTGTATCTTAAGTCCCTCTTCCTGCTCTGGAGCTCATATGTCTGTCTTTGAAGGATGATAGTGGTGTACCATGTAATAGGCAAATGTAACAGTCATGCTGTTGTAGCTTATACAAGTGTGCCACTGTTAAAAGATAATTCAGCTGCTCTGATAATCAGTGAGTTTATGCTCTTGGATGGAATGTCTGCTTTTCTGCATCAAGGATAGAAAAAACCCTGAACACTCAGACTGATTCAATCTGCAAGACATTTGTTCTGGGGAAACGGGGTCTTGACCAAAGAAGTGGGCCTTTAGATTTGCCATTGGAGTGTTTGTTTCTACACATGCACATATTTCATTCTTGAATGAAGATTTCTTGCCTGCAGTGTCCAAATGTCTGCTAATAGCAGATGATGAGCCACTTTGCTTCCTTTAAAACTTTTACCCTAAGTAAGTGAAGACACCCTTAGTCTCACTGAAAGTCTATAGGACTTGGCCTCCTAAGTCACTTAAACCCCCTTGAAAATTTTACTCTTTTTTTAAAGGTTTACAGTTTGCTTTTAAAACAAGATCTTGATTTTTATTTTAACAGGGTTTAAAGTTCTTGTCTACTGTAGGTAATTTCTTATCCATTTTTCTACACTGGTGTTAATAATGCAAGCTCTCCAGCAGACATGATGCAGGAGTCTTTTGATATTGTCATGTGGTGTTGATGCATCGTAAGCATCTTGGTCTTATCACTAATTGTTCACTGCTACTATTTCTGCTATTTGGCATTTCATAGGGGAATGTACCTTTTGGTTCACAAAACTTTCCTATTGTTTTTTCCCCCAAAACTTAATGATTTGCACATTTATTTTCCCTCAATGGGGCCAGCTTTTTGTTTAAACTTGTTATTTTATGGGTTGTCTTTTTAAGACTTTGGTAAAGGTATCCTTTCATTTTCTTTCTGCCCAGTTAGCCTTCTTAAGTAGAGCTTGTCATGAATTTTTCAACAAAACATGTTTCTATTACAAGGCAGATTTGTCAAAATCAAAACTCTTCACTAGAAAGTAAATTCTGATGAATTTCCCATGTCAAAATATTTTTGAAAAGTTTCAAAATTGTCAACATCCATGTTTGGCATTTTCTAAGTGAAAAGGCTACTTTTTTGGTTTGAAATGACATATTTCAGAATGCAAGTTTATATATAGAATCGTAGAACTCAAAGGCACCTCACATCAAAATCTAACTAGTAAAAATCTAAACAAAACATTTCAAAATTGTTGAAACAAAATGTTTAGATTGACCCAAACTGATTTTCTAGATTATCAGTTCACAAAAATTTGAGTTCTGGACTGTCTAGATTTGGTATAAGAAAATGTTTTGAAATCTCAAGTTTTCTTGGTACAGGAAAAATATTTCATGTCCAGCTGTATTTAAGTTGTGATCTTTATTGTAAGAGGAGAGAGAACTATGTATTGGACCACCTTACCTACAAGTGATTTGAATAAACTTCTTGCATACTTTTCATGTCAATGTTGGCAGCACATGAATTGTCCATTTCTCTCTGAACTATTTACTTCAATGGGCAGACGAAATTCCATAGCTTAAATTGTAAGGGAAATCACATTGGATTTAGCATGGATAAAGCTTCTCTGTAAGTCTCTCAAATTTTATTCCATGGAAAAATGTTGGGATTTTTAATTAGCTTTTTAAAGCTACTGTTATTCGGTGGATAGAAGGCAGTAAGGCCTGTTAATTAATTTCTTCATTCCCTGCTTATTCAAAGGCACTTAAAAGAGTGCTGGTTTTTAGGAAGGGAGGATATGCTTCAACACTTGATACAGACATGTCTGCTGTGTAATTTTCTATTCAGTCCTATGTAACTATTAACAGCTGGACCTGCTATTGTCCTTTGAGGCTGGTCTTGGTTGTAGTTTTTCTAGGCTGCTACCTAGGTCAAGGCTAAATCTCATTTTTTTTGCATAGTCATACACTCTGCTTGCGTGTATTGGAATTATTGTCAGTTGAGAGAAGCTGAATATACAGCAATAGAAAGCCAGTAACTTTGCCATAACTGTCTTCTATTCTGCTTCCTTCCCGCTTGTATATTTAATATTAAGGGTTTCCCAGTCTTCGTCCTCTTCATAAATTAAGGCATGTGACTTAAGCATGGATATTTATCCTACCAGTCATAGATAGTTTCGTGTCTTCTGCTACTTGGTAAGCAAGGCTATTGGAATTCTTATTGCAGAATAAGGAAGAGGGAAATGATCCACAGAATTATTTGTGAGTAGCAATTCCTTTCTGAAAGTGGTGCTGCGTATGGGAGCTGTCGTTAAACCTGTCTGAGCCTGTCCACTGCTATTACTGTTTTTCTTTAGAAGAAATGAATCTGTTGCATTTGCATTTAACTTTTGTGTAGTTATTTGCTAGGAACAGATGCAGAGTAATACGAATTCCAAATATTGAAATAATACTTTAATGGTCACACTTGATATTCAGGGTATATTTGCATTTATGAATGGTTAATTAATGATTAATACGTGTTCTAAGCATGCTAGGTATGAATAATATGTGTTATAGAACATTACTATAAGGTGTATTATAGGGGGCTATAAGCAACCCTAATGATGGTTAATTATTAGACTTAAAAAATAACGGAGTAATCATTTATTAACCTTTTATAAACATAATATATTACAATATATATAATAGTATAAAGTGTGACCAATTTCATAATGTAGAATTAATTAGTTATATAGAGAAAATATTAAAACTATACCCCTGAACTGTTGGGGACCAGCACAGAAGTTGCCATCTTCTTCAAAAAGTCCTCTAGTTACAGCTTTGCCAGTTAAATTGATTGCAAGCCCAGAAACCCAGTTCAGTAGTGCAAATGGGCTGATATCTCACAGCTGCTGCAATAAGAAATGGATGCTGGTTAAGTCACCGAACTATATATTTTCTTCTTCTACTCAGATACTGGTTTTGATTGCAGACTGCCTTTGCCCTGCCAAGCCGAAGTACGTAGCAGAAACATCTGGTAAGCACTCTATATGCATGGATATTATATTTTTTTGGAATAATTTATACCGACTGATGTACATTGTTTTTCATAAAAAAGCTTTTCTCCAAGATTATTGATGGCAACTGACTACTCTTGACAACAATTATTTCCTTCATAGATGTTTGACAAGGGTCTGTATTTGCTGTTGTAAATAATACTGTGATTTTCATGTCCTTCCATCTGAGGAACTCAAAGCATTTTACAAATACCAAAGTGTTTAGCCTTATTAGGAAAAATAGTAATACCATTTTACAGACATAGAAACTGGTGCACAGAGAGGCTAAAAAATATCCAAAATCCAACAGAATAATAATAATAATAATAGAGCCAGAAATAGAAATAGTTCTGCTGATTCCCAGTTTTTGCTTATCCACAAAATCTTTTAATTTAAAGGTACAAGCACTACCACGCAGACAAGATTTTTCTAGTTCTTAATCACATGCTGTATACAGGCAGACATTACACAGACAAAACTTTGGACCCACATGAACCTCCCTCTGCAACGCTTCAGTGGAAGTTATGGTCACATATGGATACAGGATTGTGTATTGTGACACTTAAAGTCACATAGAGTGTAGATAAGTTGGCATAATGCAGTTTTTATCATTATTATTTACTTCCATATCCAGTGTGTTCAGTTTACAAGTTGGGACATTTTCTGCCTCTTGCATCATTACCAGAACTAAATATTTTGCTATTGCATCTTAGCTGACAATTTTTTGTTGATGCTTAGTCTTAGTCGGCTTAATCTTCCTTACATGGAAAGACTTCTCATGGCTAAAATGGAGAGAAAATACTTTTTTTTTTTTTTTTTGGTCTCCAAAGTAGGCAGCTATAACTCCAAAACGCAGTTGGAGCAGATTACCCATGTAAGATTTTCTGAAAGGCAAACAGTGAGTCGATGGCAGAAGGAAGACTAGAACTACGGAGTCTGGCTCCAAGTCCCTTAAACAATCCAGTAGACCAAGTTGCCTCTTACTGCGCAAAATGCCCTTTTAATAACCTATTATTATTTCATTCTCTGTCTGTAGTCTTGGCACATTTTAAGGTTGAATTATCCCCTCCAATATATTTAGATGGCTCCATTGACTTTAATGGAAGCAATATGTGCATCTGAGGGTCAACACTGCCCTTTAGAAAGGTCCATACATTTTATACGGTAGATTCCACTTAACAGCAACCCAGATATTAACTTCTGGTTAATAACATTTGCTGCAAACCAATCCTGTCCCATTGACTTTAATATTAAGGGTTTTTCAGATATAGGCAATGGCATGCAGCTTATTAAGAACATTTTATTGAAGGAAGGCCCCAGCTGCGGGCAGGTTTGCAGGCCTGCAGTCGGAGAAGGAAGTGCTGGGACATGCCTTCCCTGGCTGCAACCCCACAAACTTGCCTGTGTGCAGGGCAGTAGCACGGAGGGAGGCAGCTTCAGGTTACTTCTCCCTGGGCTTTCTGGCCTGTATCTTGCTGGAGGACTGCATCCAGGGAAGGAAGTGCTGGAATGTGCTGAGCCCTGACCTCCAGAGTGGCCAGGAGTGGTACCATGCAACTCGGATGGGCTCCCAGAATACCCTGCCCCCTGTGGAAGGCCCCAGCATCCAGGCTGAAGCCCTTCTCCCCTCTGCTTCCCTGCCCAGGGCTTACTTCCCTGTTTATAGCCTCGCAAACTTATTTGACAAATGCCAGATAACAGCAAGTCTTTGCTAGCAACCGAGGAGTTGCTAATAAGCAGAATCTATGATATATGATTTATAAAGAAGACAGTCCTGCCACCTTTTCAGTGTGTAAGACTCTTACAGTGAGGTTCCACGCTATAAAAATAATGGAGATAGCAATTGGCGCAAAGCAAAAATCTCAACCCCTGGTTGATATTTAATCAGAAATGGGGTCTAGGTTTAGATTTGATTCTGGAACTCCATATTCCATGAATGTTATCTCGACATAGTTGTACTGAAACCTGGCAGTAAGGAATTGATTTGTGTATATGTGTATGTTTGCTGGTAGGTTTTTGGGTCTGGTTCAGTAGTATTGAAAATAACGAGCTGTCTCAAAGGCATCCTTTAAAGTGACATTGCCAAGTAATTAGGCCTCACTTTGTCCAAATTTAAAACTGGTGGAGAATATACTTCATGTAATATTAAGACATGCATCACAATGGGAAGAGTATATTTATGACAAATTTACACAAATATGCTTCCTGTGTTTGGTGGATTGCCTTTATAGCTGCAATTACATAACAAAAAGCATTCCCAGAGCTTATGTTTCTGCTAACGCTTCTAGGATGATGGTGTACAAGGAACTAGATACAATGAAACTACTGTTACCTTGTAATCCATTAGGAACAAAATGAAAACAAATATTTTCCTACCAATAAAACAAACAAATTTTGTGGGGTAGAAATTATGCCTAGGTTTGCGAGTATAGTGTTAACAGAGTAAAATAAAATGAGAAGATCATAATGCTACATTAGAATTACGCCAAGGACTTTTTCATAAAGAACATTTTATAATTTTGCACTCTTGTGTCAGTGCAGTAACTAGAAAAGATACTTCAGCTGATGAGCAGCCCTTACGGTTTAAACATTTTCATTCTTTATTTTGTTTTAGTAGAGTTAATTGAAAAGGAGACTGCAGAGCTTACAGCAGTAGAAGAAGTGGAAGAAGCTGACGAGTTTTCAGCAAATGAGTTAGAAGAGGCTGCAGAGGAAAAGGACATTTCAGATGGGGAAGATGGAGCCACATCAAGTGAAGAGGCCAATGCAAGTGAGAATGGCTCAGAAGAGGACTCTGCTGTTGATGAAGGCTCAGGGACAGAAGAGACAGAAGACATCTGTGAACAACCTCCATCTGATTCGGAGACTCAGAGCTCTCTAAGGCAACGTAAAAGCCAGGTGGCTGACAATGGACTATAGTTTCCTTGGTGTTTTTCATAAACTTGGACCAAAGAAATATCAGGGGCCCTTCTGGTCTGCAGCTGAAGCCAAACACGTGATTTGTAATTTTTGTTTACGTAAAGCAAAACTTCTGTTCTGCATCAGCTGGCTTCTTTCTTCTGACCTTTTTTTAAGCCAATATTTGCTCACGGACTTCCATTTTTATAAGCATGCCTTTTTATATTACATTAGCCATGACAATCAAAATCATAAGTATGATTTGATCTGCTGAGAGGCTTGAGGGGAAGGGGACGTGACCACTGGAATGAAAAACTTGGTAATGAGATGCTTGTTGTTTGTGCTTGTGCCCCTTTATAGACACTGCTCTAAGCAAGATGAGACGGATGAATTTGAATTCACAAACCTGCATTAACAAGTATAGCTTAGCAGGAGTCTGACTTCCTTTTCTTTCTGTCTGATTATTTTCTTTCAATGCCATAAAAACATGAGGCACATCATAAAACAGCAGATGGAGGCACCTTAATTGTCTTCCATTAAAACAACTTTGTGTTTGGTGGTTTTGCTTTCATCAGCTCAACTGAAGCACCTTCATTATGTTGTTTTTCTTGTTTTTTTCCCTACTGAATAGTTATTTTGAAACTTATACCATAATGTTATAACTCTGACTAGTTTTATTCTGTGCTTGAAGTGGACTCAAACTGTTGTGCACCATGCCTTTGAATAATCAAGTCAGACTTATATCAGCTGATGATTTTAATCACTTAAGGGGTTTAGGTCATCAAAAACCTTAGGCTACGGAACATAAGCAACCTGATGCTTAAAATGGCATGTTTGAACCTCAGAGATTCGAAAGGAAATAGTTTAGTGAGAAGAGGGATTGTTTGCCAAAGTTTAACCTTTTTCCTTTAAGATGTTGAAGTGAGAAATATTCCTTTCTAAGCCAATAAATGCAATACAAGGTAGTCATATACAGAGAACTGCTCTCGCGCTCTCTCTCTCTTTTTTTTTCTGTTTTCAGCACAGAGTAGTTGGCAATCAAAACTGCTTTAGTAATATTAACTGAAAAACCACTTACGTTTTCACCTCTAATGTGCTGGCTTTAATGACAGAAATAGTGGAAAAAACACACCAGGAAATGAAAGAAATAGTTTTTGGTTACACTGCTGTCTTTTATCTACGTAGTCATGTATCTTTCGAATTGCATAAAGTGGAAATGGCTCACTAGCTAATCTGCTGACAACACGCAATGCTGTCCAGTTTATTCAGGAAATCAGCCTTTTATTCATTCTAGTTGGCATGATTTATATTAAGAAACTTTTTTAAGAACCACTTCCCATTAAGTGAATGAATATCTGAAGAATAATGCTATACATTCCCACCTGGGTAGCATGCTGATCCAGATTGCATAATAAGAAGCAGAAAGGTTGTTTAAATCTTAATTAAATAGGCAATACAAAAGTTACCAAATTGCATAAACCTGGCTGTATAACGTCAGACTTTTGATTTTGTTTTTTGAGAAAGAGGAGTATTCTATGCATTCAGATGCTTGCCCTCTAGTGTTAGAAAAGGGATGTTACAAGTGCACAAAGGTGATTTCTTATGAGATTGTAAGTCCTAACATGGCCAGTTGACATCTGTCTTGGTAGTTGTTTTACTGTTAATGCACAAATGTTATTTAGCAGAAAGCAATCTAATTTAATGTGTCTCGCTTCTTTTTGAAAATGTTTCCAATTTAGAACATTTGCTAATTATAAATCCGACAGTCATGTGGCCTGATTCTGGTGTAAAGCAGGTATAACTTTCCTGATCTCTTGAGCGTAAAGGAGATCAGAATAGGGGCTGTTCTTAAATTCCTTCTGAATATACTCAGATATTTAGAGTGTTCATACAGCTGCAAAGATTATATTCTTTGCCCCAGCCCTGCGATTTTGTACATAGATGCAGAGAAAATTCTTAAACAGATGTGATGGACATAAAATTGTGGCAGTGCACTAGAAGGAGAACAGATGGCTTGGCTTTTACCTGGACGCAAAAGTGTACATTCAAAAGTGGTGCTAGGGGCTTCAGCTGTGCAGCTGAGGCCCACTGTTCTTAAAGGGACAAAGTCAATGTAAAAAATTACTTTTTGCCATCATCTGGTGCAAGATTACTGTAAATGGAAGTGATTATAGGTTTTATTTCAAAAAAACCCAAAACCTACCACCCTTGGTTGTGTTTCACTGTTTCCTCTGTGTAGTCAGTTTTCCTTGTTTGTATGGGTAAGTCATACAGTGAGAGAGGAGAATATTTTTAAGACTAGGCAAATGAAATACTTAAATCACCAAAACTGACTGGGGCATGTGGACCAAGTGTCATATCTTCAGTGACTTGACTTCTTTTTCACCTGACTAGGATTCAAATGAGATGACATCTCTTCAATGAGTTATGGATCTAAAACTCTGCTTGACACTGAAAATATAGGGGATTGTGTCCGTCATGAATTCATTGAAAACATTGACCTGTGTTGTATAAAAATGAAAAGGATATTTCCTACAGAGTAAAGTCCTGAGTTGTTCCAAAAAATGAAAGCTTTGGGGGCAATGTCCATATTAAAAATGTCAAAAAGTTATGGCCAAGATTTAAAAAAATAAGAGCTTAAATTTAGCTTCATAAAGTCATCTTGAGGCACCTAGATTAGAGATCTACCTTTCAAAAGAACAGAGCATTTAGCTCTTCCCAGTGACTTCAGTGCAAGATATTAGGTTTAAAAATCTTCATCTAGTTTAGGTGCCTAAGAATTAAGTGAGGAGGAATTTTATAGGCATCTGTTTTTGAAATCTAGACATACTGGTGTTGAAAAATCTGTTAATTTTACAAAGGGTTACACCTCTGTTTGCATTAACTGAATGATCTGAGCAAATGACATAACAAGGTTATTTCCATACAAACTGCAGGGATTACAAAACGTTCTGAGAAACAACAAAACTTTAATTACAGAAACTATTTTCTGAAGTCTCTTTATGTTCAAATAACTCCCGTTGTAGTGAAGAAGCACGTCATATATCAAAACTTTAATTACAGAAACTATTTTCTGAAGTCCCTTTATGTTCAAATAACTCCCATTGTAGTGAAGAAGCACATCATATATTTCAGGCTTGAGCTTTTTAAAGTGTTTAGTGATAATCAAAGTCTAAAGAAGACATGAAATCTCAGTTCTGTTGTAGATGAAGGGACAGAAAGCAAGTGGGACTCAGGCCTGAACAGCAAACTTTTAGGCACATAGCAAATGACAACTGTTCATTTCCCACTAGTTATGTCTCTTGTGAATCTGACATTGTTTGAGTGATGCTAGGCTCATTTTAAGGTGTCTCAAATATCATACTCCATATATGGGGGCCCCTTTATTTCCATACTTCCACTAATAGGGAAAATTAGTGCTAATTTTGGTTTGATAGTGGATCTCTTACGTTGCAAGTGGACTGTTTTAAGTACAGTGGGTTTGATTATTGTATTTATAGGACACTTGCCTTCTCAAAGGGCTGTACAAACATTAACAACACCCCTCAGCTTTAAGAATGTCAGTTTCCTTTGTCAGATAGACTTGTAACAAAACAGTAGTGACTCTTGGGTTTTGGAGAAAATCCACTGTTTGGTTTAAGTGGCAGGTGCTATTCAAGGAGCATTCTAAAGGGCAAATTTCTTCTTGACGACTAATGTGGTAACCGTGCAATAATAGCTGTGTCTGTCCTGAATAATATATGGAGGATTTATACCTTTCCAAAAAAAGTATGTTGTCTTAACCTTGTTAAGTCATGTTAGTATAGTACTGAAATGTTTACAGCAGTATTAGGCTTGCAATTTTAGCATTTTCTGTATTTCTGTGTTAGTTAAAGGAGCAATACTGCTCCTTTGTGCCAACTAAGCCCCCGTTTGTCATCTCATCAGCTCCGTCCTCTCTTTTGATTCACTTTGCAGAAGTAGAATTTGACTTTGCATTGGAATATAGACAAAATGTCTTTGAAAAGAAGCTGTTCTTCACACAATTGGCTGAAATGGTTTAAGTAAATGTAGTACTGTTAACTCTGTTAAGATCTATGGATGTGGAGTGCAGACTTTCAAAGGTGACTAGTGATTTTGGGTGCCCAACTTACTTTCAGATGCTGGTGCTCAGCACAGTCTTGAAATCAGACCTGCCCCAGAGTATCTCAGCATGAACATCCAAAGTGTGAGGCATCCAGAAACCAATAAGTCACTCTTGAAATTTTAAGCCTATGTTTCTAAAGAGGGCACAAATGAAGCTTTGCCTTTTCTAATTGTACTTCTGATAAAGTTTCAAGTGAAATATAAATCATTGTAAATCTTAGTGTACTCTCTGTATAGACTATAATTCGGTTGGACAGCATTTTTTGTTACATGGCTTTTTCACTGAAATGTATGCAAAATTACTTTTTATACTAAAATTCTGCAAATTTAAGCCATGGGTATTTGTACTAGAATTCCATATAAATTTTTTTTATTTATAATCTGGTTGTGACTAGTTTTTATTTTTCAGCAAAGCCACATTTGATTGAAGGATCACACTGTATATCAAGGGTGCATTTGTAAATAGTTTATAAAGGGTTAATAAATTAAGATGTTTTAAAAATGTTTAATCACTTGTTAGTCTTGCAACACCTGCTGGTCTATAACACACAGTGGTAGCTATAACATGCTTGTAACATTTATACATCATTTATTAACCCTTTGTAAATGTACCCTTGATATGAAGTGTGATCAATTGAATGCTATATTCTACTTACAATTATCTCTACAAAGCCAGTTATGAAGCTGATACAAATTTTTTCCTTAACCAACTTCAGGTACGGAAATAAGTCCAAGATTCAGTTGTTTTGGTAATTATGTTTAAAGCAACAGAATTTCTAATCCCAAATGGCTCGGTATATTGAGACATAAAATTTGTTTTTATATTCAGTAAGGGAACAGATGATGGAAAATCACTTGAAATTCTCTGAAATGCTGAGTTTATTTATTCACTGTGGTTGAAGTTTGTAGTTTCATGTTTTGTTACAAAGTTAAAGCTCACTCTATTCTTTCCAAGAGTTGCTAGTGTGGGCTGAAATGTCAAGTGAAACTGGGACAGCTGATGACTTTGCATTCTAATCTTAATACAAAAGGTTTCAGCTAAGTTTCTCTTTAAGGTTTTCCATTTTTCTAATCCAAAACACAGTGAAACATGAGATCTTGCATATCAAAAGGAGATATTCTCAAATGCCCTTTGAGTGAAGCCACTGAGTTTTGTGTACCTGTCACTTTTTCACTTGCTGTACATCAGCAATCTTTCTTTTTATATCTGGGCTGCATGCATGTTTCTCAAAGTAGACCCATATGGCCTTTGGGAAGGGTTTGCTGGCTTATCTAAATTTGGTTTGAAGGATCTCAAATTCAAATGAAGCGTCTCAAAGTCAGTGTGTATGTTTGGTTATAAATCTGAGTTCAAGAAACTGACATCCAACTCCTCTCCTTCATTTTTTCCCACCAAGCCATGCTCCTATCCTCTTTGACTTAATTGACTTCCAGAAAGACTTTCAAATCCAGGTCTTGAGGCTAAAACTCAGTCTGCATTTGAATTTCAGTGTGAATATTTTGTACAGCTCCACGGTTTGAATCTCAACATCAAATATAGAATCTTGTTCTTCACTATAATAAAAATGTGATTAGCTGCAATACCAAAGGCCAGTGTGGAATTAGCGAGCATTTACCATCCTAGAAATTAATAGAGAGCCATTACCATGTATTCAGAGTCTAAACTCTGAGCCTAAGTGAAATAAGGAGGACAGAGATCTTCTCAGTCTGGTAAGTGGCTCAACAGTTCAGGAAAGTAGGGATTTCCTCACTCTTCTTTATCATTGCTCACCACAGCTTCTAAGGTACTCATGAAGCTAGCTGTGGCCCAAGAGAGAATACTTGCTGAGTAACTGAAGCACTCTCAAATCTTTATCAACACTTATGAAATATTAATTCAGTATTCCCTCGGCGTTTCATTACACAAGCCTGCTTCGTGGAATGGAGAAGGCAGCATTTTTTTTAAATAACCTTTTTAGTAGCTGGTTCTTTGATATATGATTAAGTGGCTTTAAAGACACTTAAAATATCACAGGGTCTCTTGGACAGTTGGAATAGCAGATTACAAATTCCTATCAAATGCTTTAATTTTCCTCTTCGGGAATTATGTGGGGTTTTTAGTGGATAGAAATTAAACCAGTAATGATTCTCTTTAGAAAGTGTCTGTTGGAAATAAACCTGCCAGTAGAAGCTTAGTTCTCCACAGGCATCTGCCTTTCTCCTAAATATTTAGACGAGGACCGAGTCAAGAAAAATGAGAACAAGAAAGAGTAGGAATAAAAGTCAAATCCATCCGAGGTGGGGATGGAAGGTGGGTGAGGGACTTGCTGTGTGAATGAGGAGGGAGTGGGGCAAGTTAGGGGATAACCAGATGGGAGAAAGTGGAACAGTTGGCCCCACCTGTCTGCTGTTGCTGACTCAGTTACAACTTCATCTGCCTGAAGTGCTGGCCTTCCTCAGTCATGTCAAGACAAACGTTATGAACACAGACCGCACTTACATTAGTTTAAAAAAAAAAAAAAAAAGCACCAAAGCGAGGGTAGAGCGAGGGATACAGATGATTGAAAGGTGGAAAGTTACAATAGGGGTCACTGCTCTTACATGTTACCCTGCCATCGTGATGTCAGCTCTGCCTTGGCACATGTTACTGGTCCTCACTGCAACCTCCATGTAATTTTGCATCCTGCCTTGTCACATACATGCATAGGCACCCACCCTTCCCCAGGCATCTTACATAGAAGGTTGCAGCCCCCTCCCACGCTCCCATATTGAGCTGCTGTTCACACAAGATCACATCTCCACGGTCCTGCATGCCCACTGCTACTGCATTCGTCGGCATCCTCACAACATGGTGCTGATAGCGCTGGGTTTGTCCCTCTCCTCCCCCTTCCCGCCCACCCCAAGTGCACACACTGCTGTCCCGGAGTCCTAAATATAAGAGTGGGCAGTATTGTTAGTCCCAAGAGGCCAGAGGCAAACCTCCCAAATATTGGGACATCTTAGAAAACTGTAACTCCTTTAATCTAGGTACACCGATGGGCCTCCATGCTGTGGATGGCCTCTCAGAATTCTTGGCTAGCCATCTGCGTTTGAACTCTTGGAGGGGAGACCTCATTTTGTGAGATTCTTTCTCTCTAAATTCAGACTGAAATGCAGACCCATAAAAGGAAGCTTCCCCTTAGTAACTGCCGTAGACGGCATTCCTCTTTGTCATTACTGATTTTCAGGAAAAGACATGCCACCTCTTTATGCCATAGTCCCCCACTTGTCTCTCTCCTGCCTGTATTCCTTTCCTCAGTCTCCTGCCTCCATGGTGCACCCATCAGTTCTTGTCATTGCACTCTTTCCATACTTCTCTGCAGCTCATGTTACTGCCTCCTTCTCATCTGAACTCTCTTTAGTCTCCTGATGCTGCCTTCACATCTACATGGCCCACTGCGTTAGCAGGCGAGAGGCACTCGGAAGTGGGTGTATCCATGCAAGGCTGCTTGCCTGCTAAAGCAGGCCACCTTTATGATGATGACAGTGTCCACTCCAATCAGGAAGGAGACATTTTCCTGTTGTCCTAGCTCAGCAGTCACCTGTTTGTCATTATGACCTCAGTGGTTCTGTTGCCCTGCTGGTGGGGAATTGCTCACATGCTCGGCACAGACACCAGTCACTGCAGAATTTATTCCTTCTCTGGTTCCTTTCAGAGTCTGTGGTTTAGTAACGTTATACTACGTAGGGACTCCAGGGATAGTCTGACTTGCTGCTGACGACTCCACATGTGTTTGCCAGGTATTTTTATAAGCTGGTCACCGATCAACAAGAAGCAAGCTATTTGAAGAAACCTCCATCCTTCCAAGAGAGATTCTCTTTCCAGAAACCCTTTGGTTTCCGCTCTGAGATAAGGGCCGTATTTCCAAGTGTGCTCAAAATGCTGTATAAGAAAAAAAATCTATTTTCTTTCTAATAGGAGATACAGGCATTGTGTGCTTGTCTAATCCTGGGACAGCTGTTGAGTTCTGTTCCTTACCGTAAGTCTAAGATATTAGTGTAGCCTTGAGTGAGTCACTTCATCATCCACTTTCCCATTTCAATTGGTCCAAACGTCTGTTTTTGATTTTTGTAACAACTCTGGAACAAGATTTTCAATGTGGCTATAGATTTTGAGTGCTTCTGTGTTGGGCACCGAAAAAGGGAGGCACTCAAAATCACTAGTTACGTCTGAAAATTTCATTCTAATTCTCCAAATAGTCATCTTTGTGATTAATTTCAAGATACCTTAGAACAGTGGTTCCCAACCTCTTTGGCTCGAAGGTCAGATACCATTTTTACAATCCTGAAGGGCCACTAGTCTCCACCAGCAGGCCCCCCGCCCCACTACAGCCAGACAGAAGGAGTTCAACGAGGAGGCTGCCTCTTCATTGATCTCTCATCTCTCTGGCTCCAGCAGGGAAACCGCACACATCCTGCAGCCCTGTGTGCTCCAGCTGGGTCCCTAGGCAGTGGCTCACTTCTGCAGCCAGGGGACAGAAGATCAGTGCTCCCCTCCCTCTGGCTCCAGAAGGGATCCCAACACCTGTGGACCCAGGCAGAGCACTTTGCTGTGTCCCTTGCTACAGCCAGGGGGAGGGGAGCACTGATCTTCCATCCCCTTGGCTGCAACAAGGAGCCTGCACTGGTCTTTTAGCCCGGCAGAAATGTGCTCCACCTTGGTCCTTAGGCAGCGGCTCCTCTCTGCAGCCAGCAGGAGGGGAGCCGCAGGCCACCTTTGGCTCCTGGGCCACAGGTTGGGAACCGCTGCCTTAGAACATTGGCCATCACTCCCGCCGTTTTTTTTGTATGTTTGCCAAAAATGGTGCTTTATCCTATCACCCCACCTGTTGTGTAGATTGTCAATGTTAAAGATATCAGATAACTCAGTTAGGAGCTCATAGGAGTTCTGTGGACAGAAAAGGGTCCTTATTTTCCACTAAAGAAACTGAAGCTCCCTGCTGAACTCAAAAGAGCCAGCTTTCCAGCCAGCAGGCTCGTAACAGCACGCTGCTGGTTGGCTACAGAATCTCAGTAGGTTTAACTGTATCCCTATAGTGTGAACTGATAGGTCAAGGGAAAAGTGCCACTCTTCTCTGAGTGATTGTCCGAATAGAATTCACTCGGTGTGCATGCATACAAGATTGGAGTCTTTTGACCAACAGTGTTCAGTGGGGCTGTGCCTGTATCATAGATGTCCTCATGCCCCGTGCCCCAGACGTTATAGGGCAGAGGGGCCCAACCGTGTCTGTTTCTTCATAGTGGCTGTGGCAGTGAGATGTTTGCTTCTTCCCTGTGTGCTGTGCTAGTGTAGTTTATATTAGTCTTACTACTTATAAGGTTAGTGGGCAAGGACCGTCTTTTTGTTGTGTGTGCGTACCATGGAGCCTGGTCCATGGCTGGGTCTCCTAGATACAAATAAGAGCTGTTAATTAGTTCTTATGGTTCGTGCCTGCACCTCCCAGGCCTTCAGAGCAACTTGGCAGATCAGCTCAGTAGATAGTTCTCAGCAAACCGCAAGTGGTCTATCAAAGACTCACTCCTACAGAATATTTTTGGTCAGTGGGCTTTCCCAGAAATAGACCTGTTTGTCACACAGATCAGAACACCAAGTGTCACATGCGTGTTCCAGCCTGGGCTCCCTGATAGATGCCTTTCTCATCCTCTGGACACGGTGACTGATTTGTGCCTTTCTGCCGAGCCCCATGATACTCTGGGTTCTAAGGAAAGTGAGGCAAGGTGCGGGGCTGGTGATTGTGACAGCCTCAATATGGGGCAGTCAGTTCTGGTATTTGGCACTGACGAATCCCCTACGGCAGCCCCCGATCATCCTGTCTGCTCTGCACAATTTAGTCTCTCAGATCAACAGTCACATCCTACACCTGAACCCACCTTCCTTTCATCTGTCAGCCTGGATGGTGATTGGCTGATGGCCACCGAAAGAAGCTGTTGAGTTGAAATTCAGAACGTTCTGTTTCAAAGCAGGAAAGCCTTGACTAGACTGATTGACAAAGCTAAGTGAAAGAGGTTTTCCATCTGGACATCTTCGCGTTAGCTATCTCCCTTGAAAACACTCATTTAATCAATATTAGTTTCAGGGCTAGTAGGCAATCCGTCTGGGCTTCTATTGGTTTCATAAGGCCCCTCTTACTCAAGGTCATGCAGTATTTTTCCACCCAACAATGTTAAGGTTCCTTACGCGCCTTTAATTGTGTTTTTCCTCCAGTTCAGGAGTGCTCTCCTTACTGGGACTTCAAGGTTGATGGATGACTTTCCCTTCTGAGCCCTTAGCAACCTGGTCCCTAGACCTCCTGTCAGTGAATACTGCTTTTCGAGTGGCCGTTATTTCAGCTGGAAAGGTAGGAGGAATTTGGGTCCTCAGAGTGAATCCCACTGACAGTGTTTTATAAGGATGGGATTACTCTCAGGCCTCCACCCAAATTTCTGCTCAAAGTTGTTTGAGTTTCACATGAACCAATTTATTACTGTTTTCTTCCAAGCCTCACTTAACCCCTGGAGAAGCTAAGTTTCATACACTTGATGTAGTAAATGCACTGCCTTTTTAAATTGACGGGACGAAACCATTTAGGAGCCCACCTTGACAGGCTACAGCCTTTGCAGAGAGGGTTAAGGGTCAGGCAAACTCTCAGAGATTATGTAAGTGGGTCTCCAACTGTATAAGGGCATGTTATGACTGAGTTAAGTCCACCTAGCCACATTGGAACTCGCGGTACTAGAACTCAGGTAGCATCTGTGGCCTGGCTGAAGACTGTCCCTATTTTGGAAATTTGTACGCGCTACGTGGAGGTCAATTCCCTGCTATCTAACAGGGCTGTTCAGCACTCACTGTTCAATTAGGACTCCTACTACCCATCTTCAAGCGAACAAATAACTGCTTGTTAGTCACCAAACATGGAATCTATGTCGACAGTCCTTCAGAGAGGTACCTGGTTCTCCGAGATGTGTTGACCACATGGATTCCATAACCTACTCTCCTCTCCTTTTACGATGGAGTCCTGCTCTTCTGGGATTCTGGATTAATGAAAAAACTGAGAGATGGTTGGGCCTGCTTTGCCCTTTCTGTTTGCCAGAGAAGGGTGATGGAGAAACTGCAAGCTAGGAATTATCTAGCCCCAATGGACACTGCAGGGTGAAAGAATCTCTTCTTGCATGCCAGGAGTGCAAGGTCACAAAGAATGCAATCCATGAGGACAACACATCTCAAAGAACCACAGGTACTGTAAGGTAAGTAACCATTCTTTCTTCCCAACTTTAGCCATAATACGTGTGCCTTCGCATACTTTTCTCTAACCCATGGCTTACTGTTCCTCTTAATGCCTGGAAGTTGCATGCTCTCATTTAAGTTCCTCATTATTCCCTTTCCTTGATGGTTAGACTTTCCCTCAGGGCTTGCTGTTTTTCGTTTTCTTGTCCAGAAAATTGTAGGTACTGTACTAGTTATTACACAAGCCACTATAATTATATCTTTAATGTCAAATGTTTACCAACCTTTGGATGTCATTCCACGTTTTTAGTGGGAGAGGCCTCTAGATGAATCTAAGAACAAGATCTGAGAGCCTGAAGTTTGCATTAAGATTTTGGGGGTCACAGCTAGTGTAGCTATACAATTTTCAGACAGCAATGTGATCTTCCAGTTGACAGTGTCCCTTTAGAGATGATGATGATGTCACTAGGCCTTCGTGTTCCGTGCTGGATAAGTCACAATAAGGCACCATCTGTCCCCATTGACCTTACGGTTTAAGGGCCTGAAGTGAACACGCTCATGTTGGGACGCTCCTTACTCCTGAAGTAGCCTCAGCAAGTTCAGTGGGTAAAGTATAAGGTCCAATTCATCATGAGTAAAGGTATCAAAATCTTGCTCAAAATAATATACCTGGAGGTGGGTGTTTTTGTTTGTTTCCTTGTTTGTTTCTAATTAAGCTCTTCCATTCTGCTTTCAGAGGGTTTCTATGACTCAGGCTTTCATCCTGTGGTTTATGAAGCTACCAGACCTCAGATTGCAGCTGCATTAGGCAGCTGTTGAGGACAAGGTGACTTTAGTCCTTATGCTTTTCACCTGCCAACATGGGCCCCTGACATTTAATCTTCTCTTGTGTTAGAATGCTAATGGACAACACCAAGGGTCCCTTATGTCATCAGTCTGCCAACCCCACCAAGGACAGAGAAGAAAGCAGCAAACCACTTCCCAGCAATGCCACCATCAAGCAGCTTGTCAGTTTAGATGCTCTCTCTTCCAGCAGTAGCTTACAGCAGGAGATCTTTGCCACAGTGCGTAGCCTTAGCCCTCGATTGCTGAGTATGGAGATGGATGGGAAGTCATCTATCATCCCAATGGACCTAGATGTTGCACTGGACTCTAAAGCATCATGCCGCGAGTTGGATTCCTCCTTGACCAATGAGTTCCTTGGATCGCCCTTCATTTGCGAGCATACTGTGAATGATGTCACTGCACAGGTTGAGTGGCTTCCACTTTGTTGTCCTCCTTTCCATTTTATCAGGTTCTGTAGTAAAACTCAGAGGAGAAGTGCTGAATTGAACCCTCTTGGTTGCTTTTTGCTTTACCATCCTAGTTCCCATCTCACAATGAGAACACAGAGTTTCTCAATTACCCGATGCACAGGATGGAACTTTCATCCCAGAGGAAATTCTCATATTCCAATATTTATTTGTCCTGAATTGGACCAAAAACTCAAAATATCAAAACTTTGCGTGGAACAAAAAGTTCAGTGAAATATTGGATTCGGAAACGTCAACACATTTTCAATTGAAAATGAAACATTTTGACATTCCCAAATTTGAAACATTCAAGTTGATTCGACAAACCAAAAATGTAAACATTTAATTTTTGACTGCCTACTCCTCTACGGGTTGGACCGCTCTGCCATTATGCATCATGGCAACTCAGAGAAGAGGCCAGTCCCTCATGGGAGGTACAGTCATGCCAGGCAGCCTGGATCATAGTTGAGAAGGAGGTCATGAGTCTCATCATAGTGCCTCACGTAGGGGCGATGTAATGTTGAACTGACCTGGCATAAAACTTTTCATTCATATTGTTTTTATGGGTGGGAAATCAAAAAATTTCATTCAAAACATTTTCCCATGAAATTTTGTTTTTTGAAGAAGGTGAGGACAGAAAACTCCTGACCATCTCTTTTAAGAGTCTATGCTACTCATAATAGAGGAGATCAAACTTCATGATTCAGGGCCTAGTCTGACTGGGGTCAGGAGGAAGATTTCCTCCTTGCGTATTAAATATAGCCCAATTAGTCAGGTGTCATTTTGCTTTCCTTGTAAGAATCGGATATTGGTCATCATTGAAGGGGGGGTCTGTGAACTTGGTGGACTGGTGGTAGCATTCAGTATGAGAGCTGGTCAAATACGAACCCTGTGGCATATTTATTTGATTAATAAAGGTAATAGTATCATTTATTTGAATATTTGCGCTGTATTTAATTAGTTCTTTTAAATACAGCAGGAGGTAAGATCATCTCAAGGTCAGTGGACAAATGACTGGCTCGTTTCAGTAGAGAGTTACTGGAAGCAGCTCAGACTTATTTACTTTACTTTAATAACAGTGCGATCATTGCCATGGTTCCAGGGCGCATCTCACATTAAATGCAAACCACCCAATGGATGGGTTAGCATTGATCAGTAAGTAATCTATTTATCAATGTCTGAGCAGTGTACTTCCCTGATAGTTGAACGTGGCTCTTTCCTTAGCTATTTCTGGTGTCCTGTTCAGACTCTGTCCCTAGATTCCCTCCATAATGAGGGTGAAGGCTATTTCCTTCTACATAGCCTATTGCCTCTAGATGACTGGGTCTGCAGGTCCCTACCAAGTGGTTCCTGCCAAGATGGCCTGCAGGTGGCGCTAGTACAGCAGGTAGCCATCGCACTCCTTCCCAACCTCCTTGTCTGTGGCCAGTATATTCCTCTGTCACACCTAGAATCCAGTGGCCTGGGGATTTTCCATATCTCCACACACAGTACTAGAGCAAAGCCAGCTGCCCATCATAATGCTGCCAGAACTGAGCAGTACGACTGGAAATAAAACCTGCGACTCACTCCATCAAAAGTTTCAGCCCCAAGAGGGTGTCACTCCTTTCCCCTCCCCTATCTTGCGTGTTTAACTTCACTTTCCAATTGTTCACGCTCACCGTATGCATGGTATGGAGAAGCAGGCCAGGGGCTCCTGGTTCCTAGCAGAAGTAGCTGGGCTACAGACTTTGCATATGCCTGGGATGTGGGAGAACCAGTCCCTGTTGTGAATCAGATAGAGCAGGGACTTGAACCTGCGTCTTCCACATCCCACGTGAATGGCCGAACCACTGGGCTAGAGGTAGAGGTCTCTCTCTCTCTTTTTTTTTATCTTCTTTCTTCCCCTTGCTCTTGCAAAATGGAATTCTTGTTTTCCTGCCCCTCCTACCCACAACCTCGTTCACTGATTGCCTCTATTCTCTGTTGCACTCAGACCTACCCAGGCAGCCCATTTCCTCCCCAGCTCTTTCTCACCTTGTCTTACAACTAGAAAAAGTCTACTTTTCTTTAAATGTAACATTTTCTCTCATTTCTTAACAAACATTTCTTCCACTCTTTCACTGGAAAAAGATTTTTATAACCATGTTCCCTTCCCCCTCTGACTTCCCCTTCCCCCACACTCTTCTTTGCTTTTCTCCCCTTTTCTGGTGGGGAAGGAAAAGTGTATATTTAAAAAAAAAAGAGGGGGTGGGGTGTCGGGAAGGGAAGAAATCAAAAAGAACAAACAGCAGGCTGCTTGAGTGTGGCAACATGGCCAGTTCTAGTGTTTACTCTAAAGATAATACAACCTGTTCCCATCCTCTAATCTAGGAATGACATCCGCAGATCCACAGGTCTAAGAAAGCTTATGTGGACTCTTTTCAGATCTTCTGGATGGACCCATTCACCAGGCAGCAGGTGAGTTTTTACCAGCTGGTGGTGCAGGAAGTAGATGTGAACAGGACAGATGCGGCCATTGAGAAGCTCAGCCCATGGGTCTTCCAAGTAGCGAGCAACTCCGTTGAACTGCGGAATTTAACACCCAATGTGGAGTATCTTCTCAGAGTTCGTGCAGTGAATATAGCTGGAGCAGGGAAGTGGAGCAAGCCATACAAGGTGAGCAAGGAAACTGGGCTGTTTGCAGAGAGGACGAAGCCTGTTTTCACAGTATTTTATTGGGGTCTAGAAGGATGCTAAAGCTCTAGGCCAGAGGTTCTCAAATGATGGTGCACAGACTTGATCTCCAGGGGGCCCAGAGAGCCCTACCAGTTGGCCTGTGGAATGGGGAAGGTGAATGGTTTGGGAGGAAAGCAGGAGGTGGAGGATGCATAGGCTGTGGCAGAAGCTGGCGGAGGATCCCAAAAGGCTGTCCCTCTTGCACACCAGTCTGTGGAATGGAGTGGCTGGGGGAACCTCTTTTCTAGCTGCATGTGGAGTTTGACATGGCTTGTGTCCTGTCCTCTCACAACAGCTTCCCAGTACCAAATCTCCTCATTGTAATGGGAGTGTCAGAAAGACACCTGGGATGTTTGCAGCTTCTGTCTAGAATACCCTGGGTAAGGAGAGGGAGAAAATGTTACGTTCACTTTTTTAAATACATTTTTAATACCCCGCTGCCTTCTTGACAGCACCCCTTTCCCTGCAGCTCCCACCCTCAGGTCTCCATGTAGAGGTCACCATTGTCCTCACCTGAATGGTGTGGCTGAATGGACGCTCCCCAGAGCCAATCAACGCCACCCTGCTCTCCTCCACAGACAGCTGTGACTGGTCAGGAAGCCACCCTTTTCCCCACCAGGGACCCTGCCACTGTCAACTCAACACTGCACACCTGTGCCCAACTCACACCTGCGCTCAACTCACAGGTTGCCACCGGGGAACGAGAACATTGTCGGTCCCTCACCTCTCTGTCGTTATTTTCAATTTCAGTTTGCCACTCTGGCTGCCATTGGGGAAGGGTTTTCGGACCCAGGCCTTGTCACTGTAACAGTCTGGCGGAAAAAAGATCCACGAAGGAAAGTGATGTATTTAGATCAAAATGGAAGGGAGGATATATATATAGTAGCAAATGCTATGAAGATCCTGGACAGGCCAGGCCAGACTTGAGATGCATGTAGTTATGTAAATAAAAAGAGAGCTGTCTTTCTGATTTAAATGTTGAGATATTCCCCTTCCTTACTGATCAGCTGGTGTAAATAATGTATCCAAATGCAACCCTGGATCAATATATGAATGATGTAGCATGTAAAACGATAGGCCTTTGAGACAGATTCTCAAAAGAACTCGGCATCCTGGAGTTTCCATTTAGGCTTCTCAGTAAGTGGCTGGATATTCAAAGGCACTCAGAACCCCGGAGCTGCTGGTGGGAGTGATGGTCACTTTATTTGGGTGCCTACATGGGAGTTTTGCTCTTTGAAAATCGAGACCCCAGTTGTGGGCACTGAGCCCTCTGGAAAATCTGGCCCTTGGTGTTCAGCTGATACAAATAATCCTTTGCCCTAACCAGGAAGGAACAATTTCTGAAGAGGGCTATAGTATGCAATGAATTGCTGGGCTGGCGTAGGGTGTGGGAAGAGGTTATTTTACCATGAAAATGAACGTACCTTTTTTTTAATCTTCTCTTCGCATGGGATGGTGACTTTCTTACAGTGGAGGAAGGATGGTTTTGTGGATAAGATATGGGTGAGGGACTCAGGAGAGCTTGACTACATTTTCAGCTCTTGCACTGACTCATGGTGCGACCTTGGGCCAGTCACTTAACCTCCGTGAAAAAATCCCAGTTGTAAAGTGAGGATAATCATACCGGTCGGCCTCATGTTGCTTTTGAGGATAAATTCATTAATGTTTGCAAGGCGTTCGGATGGGGCCAGAGAAAAGCTTTCACATAAATAAGTCAGTTGGCTAACCAATTTGCTGCGATACTTTTAAGACGCACTGAGGCATTCTCCCACAATGTTGGAGCATAATTACACTGTAACCATGTATTGCAGTTCATTTGAGAACAAGCAAGAGAATCATCGAAGAACATCCCATCTGACTCTGAGTCTTACTTACAGGATTGCTTGTAGAATTTGTCACCTTTGACTTCCTTTGTTAAACAAAGAGCTAATTGGTCCTGTCTTTCCAGAAGTGGCAGGTCAGACTATCACTCCTACATAACCCCGTCTCTCCCTTTTTTGATAGGTTTCCTATTTAAAAGCGGACTCGCCTGGCACTCTGGCCAGGGGAGGCGCTGTAGGAACCTTTCTCAGCTGTACTGCGGTTGGCCACCCTAGTCTACACTGGCACGCTGATCAAAGGAAGGGGGTGTGGTAGTTGGGTGGGGATTGTGAAATCACAGGACAGCTGCCTGCTGACATGAGAGCTCCTGAAGGAGCCCTGTGATTCAGGAAGAGTCTGAGGAGCAGCACAGAGACGTTAACCCTCTGCAGGACTGGGGGGTTCCCTGAGGGAACCCCGAGACCTGTGGAGCTGGGCAGCTGCACCCTCCGTACAGCCTGCGTCCCCAAGTGGCTGATTGGAAGAGGACTCTGATGTGAACCTCACAGTTTCCTGACCCCGTTCCCTACTTCCAGCGGGTACTGTCACTAGTGAGCACGATTGGGTGCTTCACCCCATCCACCTGGACTGAACTAAACCATGCTATAGCCTAATTTGGCCACCTCCGAGGTTAACCGTCCAGTGTCTGCCAGAGGAGCAAAGGAAAGACAGTGGGAGCTACAGAATAGGACGTTAACATTGCCTTGATTTCTGCCTTCTCTCATCCCCCCAATTACATTTGAATGTTTCAATTGGATTGAGCTTTGACTTTTGTCAGCAATCTTTGTCTTAGTCATTCAAGCGAGCGCTTCGCTGTTCAGTAAAATGCCAAGGCCTCTCCCTAAGGTTACAGTGAAGACAGCTGAGGTCTCATTAAGCAGACAGAAGGAGTCTTTCCTCCTGCAAGGCAGCAATGGCATAGGTTCATTAAAATAAAGGAGCCAATTATGTGTCAGAGCTGGCCTATAAATCTTTGTCAGACGCATCAAGGAGGCTGTTCAGTGCACCGTGCTGGAGGGGGAGCGGTTACACATGTACCTGCAAGAGGCCAAATGATCAGACCTATCATCAGACAACCGTTTTTTGACTTGCTTTTGTAAGAGGTTTGGCGGCTCCCCCGATCAGAAATGCTCAGAGATCAGTGACTGCACACCTTATGCATCTCATCTGTAGGCTAGGAGGACAACCGTGCTCTTTAGGACTAAGAAAGTGGACAAGAAGACTCATAAAAGCCCTGTTCTCGCACTCTGAGAAGTGGGAAGGGATAATGCCTTTCAAGCCAACGCACAAAGCTCACTGCAAAGTAACATACATGTACCCTGCGTCTCTGGCCTGAGCTACCCCAACCTCCATCTGAGGGTCTTGGGTTGATCCCAGTAGGTGCAGACCCACCCTGATGGGGCACATCACAGTAGATCAGTACCGAGCTGTTCCGTGGTATCAGGGACACCGATGCATGGTGTCGCCAGCAGCCTTCCCAACGCAAGGCATAACGCAAGCCCTTATGCGTCGAGGTATTGCTACCCTAAGCTAGGTGGTGATGTCACTGAAAAGCTGATCATCCCGTTTCCCTGGGAGCTCCTAACTATGCTATTCAGAAGCCTGTCTACAGCGTTCATGTGTGGTAGTGCGGGTGTGCTGCACAATATTCACAATATAGCAAACTCCCTCGTGAAATTAGTGTGCCCCTTCTTCTAAGCCGGTTCCTTGCAGTCATAGGACGCGGGTACGTGAGGCCTCCTGCGTCTGTCAGCATTGCTGTTTGGGGAAGTGCCTGCCAGTGGTGTGACTGACATCTCTAACACCTAAATCAGCGAAAGCCGTGCTGCTGGGGATACAAAAGAAGCACAAAGAGCTATTATGCATTTAGGACATTTAAAAAAAAAAACGTTTCACTTGAGCTTTAAGACCATTTGCTTGTACTTTGACGTAGCTTTTCACAGTGCAGCTGAGTGAATTATTTGCTATGAATGTGAGAAAACGTTGCCATTCTTTCAGGCCAGCTGAACGTCCATCTATAATCAGGAGATGTACACAAAGATATAGAGATTACATCGACATCGAAAATAGGCCAGAGTCAGCCCCCGATCACATAAGTAGCTCCATAATGGACATGCGTGGCTATTGCAAATGCAACCTTTGGAATAGTACCGTGCTACCTGCATTATGGCCAGTAGAGACCCAGAGCGCTCCACTGGCCATCCTCACCCACGTTCTCTCTGCCAGGAGCATGAATGATCTGTCTGAGACATGTCCATATTCACTATTGATGGATCGGGGTGGCCTATGCATATGAATGTGTGGACCCCGTTCTCTCCTCCTGAGGCTCCAACCCGGAGCATCCCTCTGTGGTCGCATGTCACGGGAGGGCTCTGGAGCAGCTTCCTCACAGGTTTTGGGAAGGGAGTTGAAACTGAGGTGGAGGGTCTCTCCCTTCCCTGGGGGCTTTGCTGGCATATCGCTCTATGCACAGAGCACCCGGAATTTGGTCCTAGGTTTACCTTCTTAGCTAGTCTGGTCTGAGCATTCTTTCTTGGTTTTCTTCTCTTCTTTCCTGTTTTTTTCTCTCTTTGTGTGTGTGGTGAATTTGTGTGCCTTACTTGGGGGAGAGAAAGCACTGGCTAGTGTGCCAAGTCACTGCTAGTGACATAAAAGCAGTCTCATTTCTGTGAATGTCACTAATGAAAAGAAAGAGAAAGATGGGTGGATTTGGGATGCGGGGAGGTGGTATGAATGGCTTTGGGAGAGCGAAGCAGCGTAGCTATCTTCAGCAGTTTTTGTGCAAATGATTCAGATGATAAATGGACCTACAAAGTAACTCTGAATACAGCTGCGCGTATTAAAATGTCTGGCTATCACACAGTGTTTATTCTCTGCTAGGCACTGGAATAGATAACCTGTTTAGCATAGACAGTATGCTTTTTAAATAATAATAATAAAAAAGTCGATACAGCCCCAATTTTGTATCACTAGGGTTGACCCTACGTCAATTAAACCATTCTGGATTTTGCTTGAAATTAATATGGATGTGTGACCTGCATTGCTTGGATAAAATATCTCCTGCTATAATTACACATACGTTAATATTCATCTCCAGTAATCCCTCTCATGAAAGTTCTCAGCAGATGAATATCCACAAGGAGCAGAAACTCCTCTCTCTCAAACCTCTTAAACTAATCTTTCCTGCATATGGGAAAAGCAATTAGAGGTATGCAGCTTTTTCTCTAAGTGCTGTAGTTTTCTTTAAATGTTTCCCAAGACTGACCTTACAGTCAGCTCTGTTCTTCCTGTTCCAGCCCCTAAGGTGTTTCTCAAAAGATGTTAGAAAATCCCTGCTGAATCGTAAGTGTTTTTCTCATTCATCATTAAACCTTATGTTCCGGACAGTGTATCCATACAACAGTGATGTACCTTTAAGAAAAGACAAAGGCACTATTTTAAAAAATAGAATCTGTGTCATGCTACGGTGCACTAGGAGGTATCGTGATTCTGTTTTTGTTTGTTTTTTACTCTACGGCCTCATTAAAGAAATATAAAGCCGCTTTAAAATGCAAATGGCCGGGAAACTGGTAGATGGTTTTTTCCGATTACATGCAGTTCCTGATTGGAGAGCACCTCATATGTAAATAGTGGAGACTGATTCATCGGCATGTTTACTTTGGTTTGAAGTTGCTGTAACTTCAAAAGTGGAATAATGCAGTGAGAACTCAAGCTCTGTGTTGACCTGTGGTGACCTAAGTGTGACCTAGAGAGTTTGTAGGCGATGGTCAAAGTTCTATTGTATCTCTTCCCATGATTTGGAAGGATTCGATTTTAATTAAATTATAGATTTCTCCTTCTACTCCAAACACCAGTGGAAAACATCTGCATCGCTAATAATTGACACTTACAGTGCAAGGAAGTTGCAAACATATAATACATGGTGCATGTAAGTTGCAATTATCTCTGGCAAGCCAATAGTAAGACATTAATGTGAGATGGTTAAAATACTACGATTTCATTTCTGAATCCTGACTTGTTTTACAGTTATGACACTTTGGATGAATAACAGCTATTGGGTGAATTCTTTTTATTTCCAGCAGCGGCATAAATCTGAGTTGGTTGTACAGTTTCAAAAAGACTTTGCAAATCATTGCTTGCAGAGGATGTCTTTAGGTGTAGTCCAGAAATAAAAAGAGATCTAGGACATGTGAATGTTAGAATGCATAAAACTAGAACCCTGCCTAACCTATGCATCTTTATTTGGGAACTGAAACCCTTTGAAACCATTGGTCCCACTATGCACTGCTCCTCACGGTATGAAGGGAGGGGTTTAAGGGTCAGGGCCCAGCAGGCAAATGAACTGGGGTTGGTGAAGTCTTAACGATAGAGGCCAGCATCGGGTTTGGGGATGGGGCAGGGATGAGACAGCCAGGAGTTAATGGGAGAGGGGAAGAGAGGCGCTAGTGAGGCAAGCAAAATCACGTGCGCGCTCTCTCTCTCTCTCTCTCTCCTCACCTCAACCCTCCCCCCACAAACCCTCCACTCACAGTTTCAACCCCTCTACAACCCTGCCTTTTGCTGTGGCATTCAGTCCTCTTCCCACTGGGGTGCCACAGGGCTGCGCCCCCACCTGCTGAGCTCTTTTGTGTCTTTCTTTGCGTCTGCCTAGACAGAGGCAACAGCTATAGCAGGCTTCCCGTGCCCACAAGTGCCTCCTGCAGGGGAAAAGAGGAAGCGCAGCAGCGCCGAGCCTGGTGTGACAAAGAAAGCAGCGAGGGGCCAGCCAGTTTTACAAGTTACGGGTGGGATTTATTTAAGTTACAGAAGAGCCTGGAAGTTCAGCTGAAATCCAGCCTCCACTGTGCTCGGTGACACACAACTACACTGTCAGTGCTTTGGGGCCTGTGTGTGTCTCACTGTCGGAGTGGACAAGAGAGGGTGGGAGAGAGGAAGAACTGTTGTTATCCAATTTTACAGAGAGGGAACTGAGCCACAGCAAGACAGTTGCTGGCCCGAGGACAAGGAGTCTGTGGGAGAGCAGGGAATTGAGACCAGATCTCCTGAGGAGGGGCTTCCGTTGACCAGGGTTCTGCCAACCCAAAGCTCGTGGTAACTTTATTTTGTGTGAGGCGGTGTCAGGAAGTGAGCCAAATGGAGACACGGCTGTCCAGCTGATAAATGGACTGGTAGAAACAGTATAACACAAAAGTGCTTTACTTTAAAGCGATACTTTACTTAGATTCAAGCACTCACACACGTCCACAACCGTTTAGTAAAGCATGCCAACCCTCAACGCTTAATAATTACCGAAGTCTGGGCTTGCCTTCGAGTGGCAACAGTGTTGGCTTTCTGATTGGCCTGATCTTCCAGCTGTCATTGGAGGATCCAGAAGGATCCAGGAAGAGACCCCAAAGAGTTCAAGCCTCTCCTTCTCCATTTATCCTTGTTAGTAGACAATAACACATCAAGAAAGGAAAAAAAGTTCAAAAGCTAGATCTAAGGTCGCCAGATTACTTAATGAACTAGATGTGTTCATACAGAATCTTCATGTCTTGAGGCCTGGACAAACATCTCCCAGAGGGCATGCATAAATGAGCTTATTGGTCTTTTCCTGAAACACAGATCCCAGCATGTCCACTAGAGCATCAGGGAGGGGTGCAGGGTCAGGAAAAAGTTGAGTAAGAGGCTTCCCTCCCCTCCTGGCTTAGTCATGCCAATGCTGCACTGGCCTGCAGAAAGGCCTATCAACTTTGGCTGCTGTTAGCAACAGATATTGCACTACCACGTGGCCCAGGCCCTTTTACCAGTCTATCAAAATCTCCTCATACACCTTAACTGTAGACATCTGAGACTCCTCTAAGGGTACGTCTATACCGATGGCAGCAAAGCTGCTGACATCAGATCGACTTATCTAGATCGATTAAGTTGTCAGTGTAAACCCTCTCAATCTATCAGGAAGTTGACACGGGTAATTCACCTCCTCAAGTGGTGTAGCGCTGTGTCCACGGGAACGCAGTTTCTGTCGGTGCAGCGAAGACAGCATGCAAAAGGGAAACACAGCAATCAACGGGAGTTACTCAAGCTACTCTGTGTAGCTTTCATAACTCCTGTCGACTGCCGCTGAATTTCCAGGTAAGTATAGACCAGGGCTAGATTTGTGGACATTTGAATCTGGATGGGATTTTCAGTCTTTAGCACTGACAATATCTAGAGCACTGAACCAGACACACACAGACACAATCCCTGACCCAAGGATCTTATCATCTAGCCTTGGTTAAGCTTTAATTGATGCATCCATATAGTGGCAATATGTTCATTTTGCTTATTTATTCATTTTTATTTCTTGTTTCTCCTTTTTCCCACATTGTTGATCTTTACATTCTGGGTGTGTCCTGAGCAAACTGGGCACATACCTTAATCTGTGAATCAGAACATAGTGGCAAAGGTCAAAGAGAATGTCCAGAAGCAGGACAGGATTGTTTGCACATTTAAAAAAATTGATTAAATTGGTTAAAGTACTTGAACTTTGGAGAAGTACCATATTAATGATTTACAGACTGAAAAATAGAGCTTAAAAAGAGAGGGATGTAAGGAAAGGCTTATCCTGTGGGATCTGCAAAATGTCTGAAAAACCAGTTTGTGTTGGTGATTTTGAACTATATGCCAAAAGAGTTCTTCCAAAATCGGTGTACGACTATTACCGATCAGGAGCAGACAATCAACAAACATTAGCAGATAATGTAGCAGCATTTTCAAGGTAGGAAAAAGAAAGAATCACTCTTTAATATGTTGAAAATCTTTGCTACAAGTAGAGCGAGTTGGGGAATGACTTTTTCCCAGCAAAAAAAAAATTCAACAGAAATGA
Organism: Mesoclemmys tuberculata; assembly: GCA_007922155.1. NCBI lineage: Eukaryota > Metazoa > Chordata > Testudines > Chelidae > Mesoclemmys > Mesoclemmys tuberculata. The sequence goes on along the minus strand of ML675614.1, from coordinate 8,728,273 downwards.
AAAATGGTTCACTTTCATCAACATTTTTCTTTGAAAAAGAAAATAATTAGTATCTAAGTAATATTTTTTGCAGACATGACATTTTTTCTTGAAAATTTCTATATAGTTAAAAAAGGTTTCCATCCAAAGAGGGAAAATATTTTTGACAGAATTTTCTTGACCAGCTTCTATTGTGAGCCCAACTGATTTTCCACTGAAGTTTGTAGAAAAACTGCTATTGACTTCAGTGTGCTTTGGATCAGGCTTGGTGTGAGCAGTATTTAATCTGTTGATTGAGATTTTAATTTCTACACTTGTCTTCACCACCTGAGTGGTACATCTGCCATCAAGTAACTTTTCAGCCTCCACATTTTTTCTGAGCAGGCCAATAAGAGATGTGGGAGAACTTCAAAACTGATTTGCACTCCAGGATAATGGACATTAATATATATTGACTCAGACAAATGTACAGTCTTTAGACCAGTTTCCATCTTCATCAGATTATCTTTGCAAGGATGAAATTCAAGGGGGCTTATATCATCTCTTTAAATAGTGAATCACAGCTCCTCCACTCAGTTACACAGACTACTGAATCAAAGCTGTGTCCTATTGGTGCACCTAGGAGCAAATCCACAAAACCTAGTGCACAGTCTGGGTGGCTAGGTTGTGTGCTAGACATCTCTACTGAGGCCAACCATTACTGTTGGGCAGTCAGAGGACCAGACCAGTTCTGTTGGGTACAGGTGTTTCTCAGGCCTGGTCTACACTAGAAAAATAGGTCAATTTATCTGTGCCACTCAGGGGTGTGAAAAACCCACAAACCTGAGCAGTGTGGTTAAGACTACCTAAGTCCCCATGTAACCAGTGCTAGATTGACAGAAGAATTATGTCAACCTAACTATTGCCTCTTGGGGTAGCTGAATTACCTACACTGACGGGAGAAGACCTCCAGTTGGCATAGGTAGCGTTTCAAGTGTAGAGAAGCCCTTAGACTTAATGAAAGACTCAGCATTTGATTGTAAGACATTGTAAAATTTGGGAGCTGTTACTCTCTTCAGAAAATGTTTGGGGATCTTCTCTTGCCTCTTAGCCAAAATGACTTCTGCTGAAGGTCCCTCTAGTAAAGCAGCAGAAGTGTGGTAGTAGGAGACCAAGGGCCAAATCTCTCAGCTGCTATAAATCGGTGTAGTTCTAATACCAGCAGTGGTTTACAACACCTGAGGATCTGGTCCTTCATAGTATTTTCACTCATTTAAGTTTTTGGCCCAATGGCCTGAGACCAAGTTGTGCCATACTTTGGAAGCTGTGTAAAATGGCCTTTCTCAAGGGATTGACATGACTCCAATTTTAGATCAAGTTCTCTTTGTTATTCTCTTCCTCTAGCCCCTGATTTTGCCTTATTGTTGTGTTACCATGCCATTCACCAAACCACCACAAAAATGCAGGATAGTCATCTGAGAGCATGTCTGTACTGCAGCGGCAGAAGGCATCGATGCAGCGGCATCGATTGAACGGGTCTGTGTAGACCTGCACAGTCGATGGGAGCGTGCTCTCCTGTTGACTGAATTAGTCCACCTCCCCGAAAGGCAGAGTCGACGGGAGAGCATCTCCCGTCAACGTAGCGTCGTGAAGGTGCTGTGCTGCATCGACGTAAGTACGTTGACATGAGACATGCGAGTTACATTATCTCACGTTGACCCAGCATGGCAGTGTAGACCAGGCCTCGTTTCAGTTAAGCCTAGTCGAACAGTTTAAACAAACGGTGGTTAGCTCTGCTTTTGTTCCATTATCACACGTTTTGTTGGTGGTGTTGTCTTAACCCTACCACACTTGTTGTCTCTGCTAATCTCTGGAGCTTTCATCTTTAATCTCTTGCATCTGTTCTCTCTCGAACAGAACAAAGAGTAAAAAAAAAATCTTAATTACTTTTGGATATTTTCCCCCTTCTCATTTTCCCATTGCAAGTGCCAAACACCTGGCATGATGACTAATGTTTACTGGCTATGCTAAAAAGAAACATGTCCAGCATGCAGAAATGGCATGTTCCATTCCAGAACAGGTTGAAATGATTTGTCACCTTTTTCCTCTTTTTCTTAATTTAACTTCAAAGTAAAAGAGAAGCAGAAAGATGACCATGCTAAAGACGGATCCGATAGAGAGCTATAGTATTAAGTCTAAAATACAATGCATATATATGGCTCTACTCCTGCAGAGGGATCTGCCCGCCTGGATCTTTACACATGGCATCTCATTGGATTTATAATAGCTAGGTCTAATGCATCACTCTTCATCAGATCTCAGGGCACTTTACTAAGGAGGTTAGGGTTGGTGTTATCCCCATTTTATAGGTGGGGAAACTAAGGCACAGAGCTGAAGTGTCTTGCCCCAAGATCATTGGCTGAGCCAGGAATTGAACCAACACCTCCTGAGTCCCAGTCTAGTCCAGTGCTCTGTCCACAACATTGTCTTGCCTCTATGGCATGCGGGTATCAGGATGGTGGACCCCGTTGCAGGCTCCAGTGCTTATATAAACATGTTTTAAACATGTTTAACGTACTTTTTAACGTGTTTAAACTCTTGCAAGGTCACTCACCCAATTCTGGTAGCCTTATTAACCAGAAATACTATAACATTAGGGCCAGGGTAGAGCAATCTAGGTATTGAAAGGTACAGGCTATGAGCACGTGGTGTTGGAAGGCAAGGCTGGGCCACAACTGATGCATGACAGTTGTCTGTCCTTTCTTTGCTGGTGTTTTTTTTAGGAGACCAGGGCAAGGCAATTTTCCTCAAAAGTGGTCATTCCTTCTCCAACAAATCTTCACCAGTTAGCCCTATCTTGGGCTACTGTCTCCCAGTGCGTGATGTTGATGCCACATCTCTTGATGTTGGTCCTGAGGGGGTCTTTGAAGCGTTTCTGTTGGCCTCCCCATTTCCGTTCTCTTTTAGCGAGTTGGGTGCACAACAGTTGTATACAGGCATGTATCAGGCTCCACCTCAGCTAGTGCTTGATAATCAGGGTCTCAACACTGAAGATGTTGGCCTCGGTGAGGACATTGACATTGGCATGGTGATCCTCCTATTGCATGTTGAGGATCTTCCGGAGAAATGTGGTTGGGTAATCTTCTGGTCAATGTGTGGTTGGGTGAGCATTATCCCCAGTAAATATCCTTAATGTTTCTGCCACAAGGCTGAATGAGGAAGGATGATCTTGTGGTCAAGTCCCTGAATTGCGGCTCGGGAATATCAGGGTCAGCTGCTAATTCTACCACCACTTGCTTTGGGGCAAGTTATAGAATTTAGTGAACCATCCGTTCTGGTGGGGGGAAAAAAGTGAATTCCGCTTCCTTAGTTCACAAAGTTAGTGCTGCAAAGATTCATTGATGTTTAACGTTATTTATGAACCCCATAAACCTCCCATTGCCTTCAGTGGAAGCAGAGTTAGGACAATGCTTTTGAAAATCCTACCCTAAAACTACAACTGTCACTTATACTTTTAAGACAAAGGACTCTGCCTTTAAAATTCAGGTTTTTAACTGCACAATAGCCAGCACAAACTCGAGGCTGAATTAGCATTTCAACTCAGCAATGAGAAGTTTGAGTAACTTCAAATGCTCTTGACATATCAGTTCACCTAGAGTTTAGAGTATAGATTTCCATAACAGACAAGTTTTTATGCTGGTTACAGTAACTTTTTTGTGTTCCTTGATTTTTCATTGTGAATGTGAGTCTTTAGTGCAATAAAAGCCAGTGTCAGGACTTTACTGCTAACACTAGCCTTCAGAGCCCCTGGATAACATGGTGAAGGTTATTGTAAAGGTGAAATTTTTAAGGCCAGAGAAGATTTTGGGATGTCAGAGCATGTCATCCCTACAGAGTGTGACCTTGGTCACCTTACATTTGTTTTTAGTCCCACGATGCCATGTCCTTCCAATGCTGTGCTGCCTGATGATTAAATTCACTCCTTAAGTTTTCGAATATCCAATCAGGATGAACAGAGAATGGATTTTAGAACAAGGTCAGAGTGTCTTTGGCTTGATGGCACTCAAGAAATCAATCTGAAATCTCTTCTTTCAGCATTTTAAATGAAGTGTGGTGGGGGTGAGGAGTCAAATCTCTGATAACCTGTTGTGACACACTCTGCCACGGACTTTCCAAAGGCAATTGGAATAACACTCAGTGATACGTGCATGGAACAACGACAGCTTGTTTACCAAAGACTACTTTGACCATAGCCACATAGTAAATTATTGCCTTGTGGCTAGGTATTAAGGCCATTCAAATGACTGGACCTATCTGTTGAGGAAGACTGAGAAGACTGTCAGGTTCAAACAAGCACTTATATTCAGTTAAAAAAACAGGAATGCTTTGTATTTGCTATGGAAGTTCAAAGGAACAAAGAGGAACATTGCCTCTGGAAAGCCGAGGCACTTTACTGAATAGCCACACGTCACCTCATTTGGTATCTCCCTCTTTGAGAGGTATGTTTAAACAGGTGGTGATTTATTGCTTGCGCTCATATACTCTGTCTGGTAGAGTGCATTCTTTCAGTCAGCATCTTCCTTAAGCCCATCAGGTGTAAATTCCCAGCGCCAAGTGCCTGCTGATGGAAGTAATACGGTGTAGAGCACATTAAGGAATTCCATCACACTGCCCTGGGAGGCTAAAGAATCTATTATGAACACATGCATCAAGCCATCACCCCATCAATAGCTGTGTGAATGAAATGTTTTCTTGTTTCTACTGCAGAGAGATCTCCAGAGAAGGGGGCTAGTGGGTGGACGTGCCCACTCTTACATGGCTCCTTTGAATAAATCTATGGAAATTTCTACCTGTCTTGCCCTGAGAGGTTCATACATTTTTAATGGGGATATGTTGGCTGCATTTCGGTGATGCTTGTCATCCAAGGGCTTTACAAAAGTTAACTGATAAAATTCAAAACAGCCGGTGAGATCAAATAGGTTTCCTCTGGGTAACTGCTAAACAGTGCACGGGAAGGAAGGTTGCAGAATGAGTTAGAATTTGCCTGGCATAAGAAGCTTGATTTTGCAGTACGTTTACTTAGAGCTGGGCCATTAATTAGCCCTAACTCAAAGGGAACAAAGAACTGCTGGTTAAAATGTATTATATTTAAACATTTCAGTGACATTTCAAGTTTTGAAATTTGAAAACTAATAGGGGGAAATGCCAGTAAAAGCGTTTCCTCTTTTTGAAAACCAAATATAGAATTGATTGAAATTTTTCAATTTTTGAAATTTTAATGGAATTTAAATGTCAAAATTAAGGAAAAATAAAAGGGGTGGGAGTGGAGAATTACTTAAACTCTCCCTCCCTGCTTTTTTTTTTTTTTTAAATCAACTTAGGAAGAAAACCATTAGTAAGAATCACACAAGCTTATTTCCTGCATCGCTTAGATGCACCATAGTGGTTTCTCATCCCAACAGCTGACACAGACGGAATGGGCTTAGCTCATAACAGCTGATCACAGCACATGGTTACACAGGCTACATTAGCTTTTAAAAAAAGTGGGTGCTCAATAGATGATTTTACACACACACACACACACACACACACACACACACACACACACACACA